>CM051483.1:3505150-4711822 GCA_028015225.1 Carex myosuroides
ATCAAAGGTCCCCTATAATTTGTTGAAATTGAAGTCTGTTGTCAACAATTATGTTTAGATTTCAAATGTTCAAATGTCATTTTGAAAATTGATAGTGGGACCATTGTAATTTATTTTTCACATTTTAAATTATTTTTAAGCACAATGTATCAACAGGTCTTGGGAAGCCCAAGTTTCAGTGTACTCAGCTCAATCGTTGTTATAGAGAGTTTCTTGCATTACAATAACATTTGTTCGTACATAAAACAACTTAAAGTAAATAACTAGTTTTTGTATATTGTCTCCATAAATTGTTTTGGATCTCTAAATCTAATTGCCTATTGACTTTGTCGCCAAAATAAATCCGACCTAACTTAAAAAGAATAAAAAGGTTAGCTTACCTCAGGAGTGAGGTAAAGGAGGAACAGAGAACTAACAGGGTGGGGCCCCCTGTCAGTCCCGCTGAGCTCAATGTACCGTTCATTTAAATTTTCTATTTGGTTTGGTTGGTCTGGGAGCATGTAGACCACGTAGAGGATCTACTTGAACGATGAAGAACCTGAAAGTACATCATCGTGGATCTCATTTGAAAAAGAAAATTACGTAGAAGAGTAGTTTTAGAACAAAATTATTCACAGATCGTCAGAAAAATTGACGAGATTAAACGGAGAAAAAAAACCCACTTCTAAAAACGTGGAAAATATGGGTGTGTGATTAGAGAGAAAATAAAATTGATGTCCAGTTTTTTTTTTAAATACTTCACGTATTAGATATGAATACTTAGTGTATTATATAGTAATACTTACGCACATAAGTATCTATACATACATGTGCTAGTTGTAATTTTTTAAAAATATAAGCAGTCTCCCAAGTAGTTAGTGGTCCCTCCAGTTAGTTAGTCGGTTTCTGATGGTCTTCCGCCACGTCAGCATATAGCATCAGCGACAGATCTCATCGGTCGCTATAGGGTCATCTGCGACCGGCGCCTTACAACGGCCGGCCTAGAGTAATTCTGTATGGGCCAAACTCAAATCCGGTGCCTATTGTGACTGTAGGGGGCTGTTTTGAGATTTGTGTCATATTAAATGGGCCGTCCGATCGTAATTTTCTTGAGTCAGGTAACCTGAGGTGATGTGAATCCCTTAGCCTCTTACCCACACTTCACTAATTACCTAGCTTCGCTTTAATCTTAAAGAATCATTCTTTAATCTTTCTTCAACACCTTTATCAACCAATCACACTATACTAATTACATTGCTGTGCTTTCTAGTTGAAGAACCAATCTTTCTTCCACTATGTCATCAAATTCTGACCAGATTCAGATGGTTGGCGGCCGAACGGCGACGATCTACCATCTGAAGAGTTTAGGCTACCTGCTGGGGCCAACACCGCGGCACCACCAGATGCGACCAACACCACGGCACCAACAGCTGCGACCAACACCACGACACTAACAGCTGCGACCAACACCACGACATCAACAGCTGCGACCAACACTACTGCCCCAACATCTGATTTTGATTTTCTCTTATGTCTAATATTTGAATATTATATAAGGTTTTTCAAACACGTAATTGATTCAATTTGAAATAGAATGACTTTTTAATTCATAATCAATTAAATTTTCTCACATGATATTTATAAGGATATTTATAGTAGTTAAGTTAGTTAGAAGTAATCAAAAGACATGCAAAGAAATAAAAAGTGAATGAAGGAGGAAAGTAAATGAGTGATTTTACATTTTAAATGTGTGACAGATAATTTTTTTTTGCTTAGTGCACTTAAGATAATATTATCTGGTACAAATTAAAGACAAAATAAATTCACAGATTTGTATCGGTATTATATATTTATACATAAAATTTGTATCATTATATTTTAGTTAAGTACGTGTCTCATGTTTGCTTTGAAGCATGTTTTTTTTTTTTTTCGAAAAACTAAATACATAATAGTCTCAGTATACATGTGAGTTTTATAATATATCTAATTTTACGGTACATTGGCTAGATTTAATCATGTGGAAAATAAATAAATTTAATTTTGTCACTAATTAATAGAGCTATATTTGATAGTTCACCGTTTTTTCCGTCTAAATCATTGTTGTATCTTCTTTTCTTTTCTTGAAATATTAATTCATAGTTGTTGGATTAAGAAAGTTTCAATCTGCAACTAAGAAGAGGCGCCTGTATAATCAAATCTTTATTTTGGCAATTAATATTTATCCTTCAAATATCACAGTTAATTGGAAAGTTCAAAATAACAAAAATTTATTTTCATTCATACAAGTATATATTTATTTTTAGACAAGTGTGGATTTTTCAAATGGATAATGACTTCGGAAGTTCAAGACAATTTATTGAATAACTCAAGTGATTATTTTGATTCAAATTATGTGCAAATATATGTTATTTTTTTTTTAATTAATATGGACTCGAATTTGAGATCCTAAAATTACTAAAACTCATATTTAGTATCTGATTGTTATCTTGCTGGCTCACAATTTTATTTATACCATATCAATTGTATGCTTCAAATTTTAAGCATTCGAATTTGTTGGATATATGTTGATTCGTCTTAATTCTAAAAAAAAAATACATATCGGATATAATTAATCAATTTGTGCTAATTCTAAAAGATACATCAACTTTTGCGCGAACAAGTACGTATATATTTGTAGCTCTTTCAGTGCATCTATTAAGTAATTAATTTGAATTGTAATTGATTTTTTTTTTATGAAAAGTAATAAATTAATTTCCATATACTATACTACAAAACTACAAAAAAGATATTGATTTAAAAACACAACAATAATAAGTGACTTTTTGTGAGGGTAAAAAGTGACTTTTCGCGACGGAGTACCGTCATAACTGTGCTTTTTCTATTCGCGATGGTACTTTTCGCGACGGAGAACTGTCATAAATGCGTTTTTTCTCTCGCGATAAGTGCCTACTTTGTTGTTGTGAAAATAATGAAAAAAATCATGTTAGTAGTGAATATTAAAGTTAACACCGTTTAAAAAAAATATATACTTACCAGTGCTGCCACAGTGACAATCAAAATTATTGATACAAAATGGTGAAAAGTTGGCTAGAGATGGACTAATGGCCGATTAATATATGACACTCGGTAATGATGGCAGACCTAAACCAAGGTTTACGGTCGCATGTAAATTGGCATACCTACACCAACATATATAACTAAACAAAAAAAATTCTCTGAAAAACGTGAGCTGGCATGCTGAAAATTGAAGTAAAAATAAATCCGCGGGAGTTGAGACATCAACTTTCATTTAATAGGCTATAGTAAAACAGAAAGTCAATATTTGATTTTCGCTAATATCTAATATTTAAATATTATATAAAGTCTTTTCAGATTCATAGGTGATTGAATTTTAATATTTAAATATTATATAAGGTCTTTAATTTCAAATTCGCTGATTCAATTTTAGAATATCATGACTTTTAAATTCATAATTGCTTATTTTTTCTCACAAGTTATAATAGTTAAGTTATCATTTAGAAAGCAACAAAAGGTATGCAAAGAAATAAAATGTAGATGAAGGAGGAAAGTAAATGAGTGATTTAACATTGTAAATGTGTGACAAATTATTTGTTTTGCTTAATGCCCTTAAGATATATTATCTTGTATAAACTATAGACAAAAGAAATATAATTATATATCGGAATTTTACATTTATAAATAAAATTTGTATCATAATATTTTAGTTATGTGTCTCCCGTTCTCTTTAAAAATATATATTTTTTTGAGCAAAACTAGGGTGTGATGTGCTCACCAAGAGGGATTGGTGAGCACACCTCCAAAAGGCTATCGGATTGATTTCGAACTACGAATCCAAACCATTGAAATTCATGTACTTCGTGAGTGATGCATGTACATGCAAAAATTTTAAAGTTTCGAATTCATTTAGTACATGATCAAGCGGTCAAAACAATGATGAAAAATGAATACATAAAACAATTTAAAAAATAACTTATAAAATTTTCATTGTTTTGACCGCTTGACCATGTACTAAATGAATTCGAAACTTTAAAATTTTTGCATGTACATGCATCACTCACGAAATACATGAATTTCAACGGTTTGGATTTGTAGTTCGAAGTCAATCCGATAGCCTTTTGGAGATGTGCTCACCAGTTCCTCTTGGTGAGCACATCACACCCTAGTTTTGCTCTATTTTTTTAATTAGTAAAATATAGTCTTAGTGTACATGTAGGTTTGTGCAAGTTATGATGGTGTAGTTTTGAGGCTACCAAGGCTAGCAACACTGATCCAATTCCCCTATCCAATCCAGGATTCTGATCCAATCCAAGATTCCCTCATTCCTCTTCTACTATCTCTTTCCCCTAAGACTGTATTTGAGCATAACCATATACCTCAATTAAGTGCCATTTCTTTCCATTGAGGATGTGGAGGATACTGAAATTTTTGTAATTGTTGCTACAAGATCACAGGTTCAACCTCTCTTTCAAGAGAGACTGGGGAACAATTCCCTTTTATAATTGACTTCTCATCTATTTAAAATAAAATAAAACATAAAATTGACTAGCTTGAATTGGGTGCATCTAGAATTGATGTTTATAGGTCAGTCACCATCTTACTAAAATTATTTCCAACAAGAAAATAATGCAGTGTTGGTTTAACCAGTATGGAAAATAAGAAACAGAGCAGAAATATTGTGTCAGAGTGAGGCTGTTGTATACTGAATTTGAGTAAGAGAAAAATATATGAAACTAAAGTTTTCTATTTGAAGTATTTATGAGAGCCAATTCTTTTTTTTTTTCCATTCATATGTTGTTGTGGTTCGAATGAATTGGAATTAAAATTGTAAAACTGAATTTTGAGAATGGAAATTCAGCTGTCAAAATACAAGTTTGGGATTATAACTGCGTGTTATATTTTTTCACAAAGCATTTTATAGCTATACATATGATTCTTTTCAAGAGACTTGTTAAGTGTATGTCTAAGTAATGATCAAAATTGGACACGTGTCAATTCAAACTAATTTAAAAGTCAATATATTAGTAAAATCACCAATATAAATAATCTCGTGAAGGTTTGAAGTTATATAAATAATTGTAGGGGAGATTCACCAAAATTTCAAAGATATATATATATATATATATATATATATAGAGAGAGAGAGAGAGAGATTGGCTAATGTGCTAACGTTATAACTTCGGCCGAAGTTATAACGAGTCGTTTATTAGTTTTTAAAATCCAAACAACCGATCCGAACCGTTCAACATGTTCTCTATATTGAAATGTGCTTGGAGACCAAATTTTACATTTTTTGGAATTTTTTTACTATTTATTAAGCCACTTTGAAAATCGCAGATCTGCTGTGAATAGTAAAAAACAGCAAAATTTTCAGGACCACCGGATCAGTATTTTCAAAGTGGCTTAATAAATAGTAAAAAAATTCCAAAAAATGTAAAATTTGGTCTCCAAGCACATTTCAATATAGAGAACATGTTGAACGGTTCGGATTGGTTGTTTGGATTTTAAAAACTAATAAACGACTCGTTATAACTTCAGCCAAAGTTATAACGTTAGCACATTAGCCAATCTCTCTCTCTATATATATATAAAATTTATAACTTCGGCCAAAGTTATATATATAAAATTTAATAGACAACATCCCTGCTGGAACAGGAACAGGAACAGGAACAGGAACAGGAACAGGAACAGGAACAGGAACAGGAACAGGAACAGGAACAGGAAGGCTGTTAATTAATGTTATGGACCTCACGCTAACAGGGAGGACGCTGGAGAGATCATGCTTCCCTTGTCATCCACTGGCTCGACCCTAATGGGCTCGTCGCACACCGGTTGTACCGCGATTCATACGTGCCAAAGAAACGAAGAAGGGATGCCTATTAAGGATCTTGCTTTGACTGGTAGGAGCCTCGATAGGTGCATTATCATCGATGACCTATATATGGCAGCGGGTGCCGCAAAGGCAGAATTAATGTTGTCAAGATAAAACCGTTCAAGGGTGGTACGCAGGATTCTGAGCTGCCGAGGTTATTGCTTCGGTTTTTTGAGATCGAGAGCAGATATGAGGATCTTCGAGATGCAGTGAGCCATGTTAATGTGAGTTTGTTTCGGCGTCTCAATTTGTCAACATGCATGTCTTACTATTCATTTTTTATTTCGGGCTACCTTACAAATATGGGATACATGCATAGTGTTCATCGGTTCGGTTCAAAGTTCAAATCGAATCAAAATAGACAATTCAAATTTTTACTTGATTTCTAAAAATCAAATCGAACCGAACCGAAATAGAATAAGAACCAAATCCAATAAATCGAAGTAAATTTCGGTTGTTCGGTTGAACCGAAATCGGATATTTATCATAAAAGTAAGTATTTTTTTATTTTTGTAAAGATAGATTGGCTAATGTGCTAACGTTATAACTTCGGCCAAAGTTATAACGTTAGCACATTATCGCTGATCCGACGGTAAACAGTAAAAAACAGTAAAATTTTCTGGACCACCGGATCAGAAACTTTCAAAGTGGCTTAATAAATAGTAAAAAAATTCCAAAAAATGTAAAATTTGGTCTCCAAGCACATTTCAATATTTAGAACATGTTGAACGGTTCGGATCGGTTGTTTGGATTTTCAAAATCTAAAAAATGGCTCGAAGTAAACGGGGTGGTTTACTTTGCAAAGCACCGTAGCCTTACTCTATATATATATATATATATATATATATATATATATATATATATATATATATATATATATATATATAGAGTATGGCTAATTTGCTGCTGGCAGCATTTCGGCCAGCTGCTGCCGGGGGCATATCTGCCATACTGATGTTCAAACAACAAATTCAAACCGTTAGATGTTCAATCTATATTAAAATCTACTTCGAGACCAAATTTTACATTTTTGGAATTTTTTTACTATTTATTAAGCCACTTTGAAAATTGCTGATCACATGGTCCAGAATTTGGTTGCACTGTTTTTACTGTTCACCCGGATCAGCAATTTTCAAAGTGGCTTAATAAATAGTAAAAAAATTCCAAAAAATGTAAAATTTGGTTAATCTCCAAGTATATTTTAATATAGATTGAACATCTATATAAAAAAATTTGTTGTTTGAAAATCAGTATGGCAGATCTGCCCCCGGCAGCAGCTGGCCGAAATGCTGCCAGCAGAAAATTAGCCATAATATATATATATATATATATATATATATATATATATATATATATATATATATATATATATATATATATAGGGATGGGCTATGGTGCATTGCAATGCATAGGCCCCTCCGTGCATTGGACTAAAATCGTTGGATTCAAAGTCCAAATGACCGATCCGAACCGTTCATCTTGTTCTCCATATTAATATGTGCTTGGAGACCAAATTTTACATTTTTTGGAATTTTTTTGCTATTTATTAAGCCACTTTGAAAAAGTCTGATCACATGGTCCAGAATTTAGTTGCACTGTTTTTACTGTTCACCCGGATCAGCAATTTTCAAAGTAGCTTAATAAATAGCAAAAAAATTCCAAAAAATGTAAAATTTGGTCTCCAAGCACATATTAATATGGAGAACAAGATGAACGGTTCGGATCGGTCATTTGGACTTTGAATCCAACGATTTTAGTCCAATGCACGGAGGGGCCTATGCATTGCAATGCACCATAGCCCATCCCTATATATATATATATATATATATATAAAGTTGAGCTATTATACATTGCAATGCATAGGCACCCTTGTGCATTGGACCATAAATCACCGATTCAAAGTCCAAATGACCGATCCAAAACAATCATCTTGTTCTCCATATTAATATGTGCTTGGAGACCAAATTTTACATTTTTTTGAATTTTTTTACTATTTATTAAGCCACTTTGAAAAAACACTAATTTGTACACAACAGTAAAATCTGCTGGACCATTGGATCAGCGATTTTCAAAGTGGCTTAATGAATAGTAAACAAATTCCAAAAAATGTAAAATTTGGTCTCCAAGTACATATTAATATGGAGAACAAGATGAACGGTTTGGATCGGTCATTTGGACTTTGAATCGGTGATTTATGGTTCAATGCACAAGGATGCCTATGCATTGCAATGTATAATAGCCCATCTCTCTCTCTCTCTCTCTCTCTATATATATATATATATACACCTAAAATAATTTATTTCTTGTTGGACGAAAGTTGATGGACAACAAAATATATGTGAACCATAAATAATTCAAAGAGAAGAAAAATCATGTTAGAGAAGGGCAAATTATTGTTTTTTTTCTTCATTATTAATTCATTCTTCTCTGTATGTTGCTTATTTGAGTGAATATAGAAAAAAATATGGAGGAAGGATTTTAGGATTTCTTTTTAGCCATGTAACAAATTGTGGTTAATGAAATGGGGGTTTGAACTCTATTGTTTTCTATGACTACTACAAAAACATTAACTATACAAGACATATTATACACGGATGCGAGAAAATTTGAGCTCAACTATGTACTAAAGTAACCTATATTTGTACACGGTTTGTTAACAGTATACCATGTATGATATTAGACGATCATACACTTTTTTTTTTGGCAAACAATGTAGCGCTATGGCATGCTAAAAAACCGAACCAAATATACAGTTTCTTAGCAAATTCCTACAAAACAAAAAATTTGGTGCGAATCTTTTCATACAATCGAAATGTTTTTATCATCTTTTCAGTTCTTTTAAAAATATTTATTTCTTTTTTAAAAATAAAAAAGACCATGTGTGGCACCTCTTTTTGCATGATTTCCATGCCAAACTCAATTCATCTCTGCACGACACACCACTACCTCACGTTCTAATTAAAAAATGCTCCAAGAGAAATTTGATCAAAGGAAAACGAAACAAAATTGGATCATTTGTTTGTACATACTGTACTCATGCAAAAACATGATTTAGACAGTTAGAAAGAAATAACATTAAATAGCATATTTACAGAAGTCAATAAAACTGATATTGTTTTATTTTTGTTTTCAATAATGTGTAATCATGTGCGTCTGAAACAAAAAAAATTATATCATCTTAAAATGCTATTTAAAAAAAAATACAACTCACTGCTATAATTAAGGTGCTAAGTCAAAGCCTTTTAACTAATTTTATAATTGGAACGTTCTTCGGTTCTTGTTGTTAGTGTCTAGCTAGTGCTTATTAAAATTATAAGAATCATAATTGGAACCAGAAATTTACCATAGCGAGGTTGAATTTAATAAAACAAAATATTATTAGATGCATATTAAAATATTGATGCCAAAGTCCTTTGCTGTTAGTGTCTAGTAGGTGTTGCCCAACAAAAAATACACTAAATAATTAAGAAGTCATCTTCTCCACTTCCCTACTGGCATGTATATATTTGATAAAATTATATAGGAACAGCTACAGTATGATCATATTAATCTAACCAAGATAACCAGCAGCAGCTAGATGGCCAAAGATTCTAAATTCCTTGCTCTTGTTGCTTTTCTTCTCATTCCATTGATCTACGCCTTCATGCTTTGCTTCGATGCCGCATCCATACGCTCATGTACGCCATATTTTGCTTATAAATAACTGTATCAATTATTGTAAATATTGCGATGCATTTTATTAAATGCAGGGGCTCTTCAATTGCGAGAATACAAGAGCGATGATGATGTCGGTATCGAACAATCTAGGAAACAAGATGATAATACACTACTAGAATATGAGTTTATTACATGGGAAGCACTAGTTTGTTGCATGGTAGGGATGGTCCATGCAAAAAAAAATGACATTTCTGAATTCGTAAAACTTGTTGCAAGGCTAATCCCATGCAACATGTATATCCCATGGAAATGTGTGATGTGCAACCATGTAACTGTTTTCTATCTCTCCTTGTAAATACGTTTTGAAGGTCAAATATTATAATTAATTGGAGGTCCATGCAAAAACTAAACCCCATGCCCATGCAACTACTTAACCACATGATATATATTATATTTTATTAAAGGTCCATGCAACTACTTAACCCCATGCGCATGCAACTACTTAACCCCTGTTTATATTATATTTTATTGAAGGTCCATGTAAATAGTCCACTACTATGCGCATGTAAATAGTTTGGACTGACAGTTCTCATTAATTGCATGGGCTTACCCATGCAATTGTTTAGTTCCCGGAGGCAGATTCATTTCTGTTTATTTGATATCTCCTTTTTAATGATGATTTTTATTATAAATCTCAATAACATGAATAATAACAGTATATAAGGATTCAATACTTTAAGAACTTAAATTTTTGCATTTAGAACAAACCTTCCAAAACAAGTGAGAAACAAAAATAATTGTACAAATATTATGACACAACACACATACAACTATAGATTCACCAATTAAAACTCTTGATCAAAATCATCGAGGACATAGGAATCAAATTCTTCCTCACCTTGCTCCATATCTGTCACCTTCCTCACCTTGATCCATGTCCAGCATGTATATTCATAATAGTTTATTTAATACCACAAAATATTACAACAATATCACCTCACAAATTTTTTAAACAAGTACCGTACATATTCAATGAGAATTTGTTCTGCATAACAAAAATCTTCATTATTCCTATGAGAAGAAAACCAAACCGGCCCGTCCACGGACCGGACCGTATCTAACCCCGGTCCGGGACTGGTCCGGTGCACGGGACGGGCCGGTCCAAGTCCGGTCCACGGGTTGGCCGATCCGGTTCTGGACCAGCCGGGTTTTTTCAATTCACTATTCCTATGCTACCTCCTCTACTTGTTCCTTCGCTCTCTCGCTATTCCTCTACAAAAATCTTCAATATTCCAAAGGTGATAAATTTTTTCATTTTCTAGAGATGCATAATTTTTTTTTTATAGTTTAACAATTGTGCATAGCCAACAACCAAACTTAAGATGACAAGTGGTTTTATAGTTGGACTTTGGTCAACTCTGGATAATTTTGTTTAGAAACTCAAGTACTTCGCCACTGCACATTAGTGTACCATCACAACAATTTGGTCCTGATATAAAAGAAACTGAAGAAGGTAAATAAAAGGGGAAAAGAGCTTACCACAATGATATTTTTCATGATACTAGCCTCAAGTAACTTTAATCCAAATTTTGTAACCAAATTTTGCTTAAATGTATACGAACCCTCAAATTTTGGTTTCTGGTGAGGCACAATATTTTTGTTATTATGTTTTCCTCTCTTAGATTTGTTTTCTGTTTTCATATTACAAAGGAAATGTATGCCTTAATTGGGATATATATTGTGTTATGAAAGACATGTTGGAATAGAGTACAATATCAATATGACAAACAAAAATCTGAATTAATAACTTTGCGTAAGTCAGACAATTCATCAAACACCTTTCAAGTAAGGTACATGCAGTAAGTTTCTAATCGCAATTCATGAAGTATCTTTCACAATGTTGAAGTTATGACCTGAAGTCAGTTCATATCACAGAAATTAGTGATGATACAAAGTCAGTCTTACAATTTGGAAGGAATATTGAAGAGTCCAAAGACACCCCTCTAAACCGATCGGAGATCACTGCGCAATTGTTGGTGTAGAGAGACGCGCCAGCACCGAGTCTTCAATAGCGACGCACCAGCACCGAGTCTGATTGACCCCCTCCGATGGTCTCTAAAATCTATAGTAAAGTATAGATATTTGCAAAATTTCTAATTAAACAAAGTTTATATGAATAATAATTATATGTCATGTAATAAAGTATAAAATTTGTGGATATTTCATAATACAAGTTTTATCTCAAATAAATTTGTATTACAAAGTCATGTATGACATGTGTTAATATTTTGTAATGATGAGTATATGTTTGTTCATTTCATAGTTGTAGAAGGTTTTTGGAGTTACGGATGTGAATAGCATTATATAAGAGAAACAAAAATATAAATCGAAATCAGGTGAAAAAATTAATACAAAACAAATTATTAGTTATTATTATTAATTAATTGTGTCAACATTAAAAATATGAATGGGATGAAAAATGACAAATTCAATTTGTAATACAAAGTGAAAAATTCAATTTGAAAAAAATTCAATTTCTAATATTTCTATATTAATATTTATATTAATATTTCTGAAGTTGAAAAATATGAATGGTATATCATTATTAATATCTATATTAATATTTCTGAAGTTGGAGTTGTAGCCATGCATCATGTCCAAATCAGAAAGAATATATATTTATTATGCATACGAAAATTAAATCCTTTTCATATGTTATGAAAGTTAAAGTATGGATAAGAATCTACAAACAAAATATCCAATAGATCTACTTATTCTATCTTATATTTTTCATACAAGTAAATTTGATAACATACCATTTTAAATTAATGAATTAAGTATTTTCACAAAATAAATCGGATGATTGCACAAAATATATCACTCAACATAACAAACTTATAATAAAATAAACTTTGTTTTAGATAAATATTATAAATCTCTCATATATGTTACACCAGGTTAATGTTATCTAATGAATTGATAACAATAATATACTTGTTCTAATAAAAAGATCGTTAATATAAAATTTTCTTTAAAAATAGTGAAATTAATTAAACAAATTACTTTACATTTTGTCATGTATGAGAAATTTCCTTAGGACGAGGATGCAAAAAATATTTTTTTTCATTAACAATGATTCATATAACAATAAGTCTAGTTCTTCATTTACCAACACGTTCCCGTTTTGTGTTATATTTGTGGATAATTGATTTTATCTAATATCTAAAATCTAAATATTGTATGAGGTCTTTTACTATCACATGCGACTCAAATGTTATTTAAACTCAAATGCAATTTGTTTTTTTTTCTCACTGGATATTAATAGTAGTTACACTAGTAATTTAGAAAACAACAAAAAGCATGTAAAGAAATAAAAAGTGCGTGAAAGAGGAAAATAAATGGGTGATTCTTCACTATATATGTGTGACAATTAATCTTTTTTTGCTTAATTCACTTTAGATTACTTTATCGTGCATGAAGTGTAGACAAAAGATGTACATTTTTTTGTACGTAAGTAATAAAAATATTATAATACATTTATCAATAAAATTTCAGTAGCATTATTTTGGGTAGAATTTAATCACGAAGAATACAACAACTTTTTGTATATGACTAATTAATTATAGAACTAGTTATACTTGGTAGTTAATTGGTTTTCAGAATGAAAAAGAATCTTTCGTATTAAATTTAATTAGTATACTTGGTAGTTATACTAGTAATTTAGAAGCAACGAAAGACATGTAAAAAAAATAAAAAGTGCGTGAAGGAGAAAAATAAAAAGACTAAAATGATGTCCCACGTGGCAGAATAATAATAAACAACAGCATTAAGAATTCAACAAATTAGCATGTGATTTTAATGTAAACTGGGCCAAAGCAAATTACAGCAGCTCCTGGAACTTCAAAGAAATTAACAGGCCGAAGTGAATTTTGAAATTGAAATTTGAAGGGCCACCTTTTTTTCGGCCCAAAAACAATTTCTTACCAAGCAAATTCAGCACCAACGGAGACCGCAGTTATCAAGGACGGATCGAGTTCGGAAATATATATGGTGGAACAAAAATTTGAGAGTTGAACATAATTGTATTATTATTTTTAGTATAAATATATTTTTGTCATTTTCTAATATTTTTTTTTAAATTTTTTTTTGAAGGTTAGTGGCTCTAAGTGCCAACTAACAATTTTATTGATAAAAAAAAAAACGAACTTACAACGAGTCCAATGACTCTAATAACAATCTGAAAATTATGAACCAAAAAAAAGCGATTTTGAAAAATTCTGAATATAGTAAAAAAGATTAAAAAAATTCTAAAATTTGGTCTCCAAGCCCTTTTTGATATGAAGCATATTGAATGGTTTAAATCGACTGCTTGAATTTTGAATACAATGATTTATAATCCAATAAAAATGTATATATATATATATATATATATATATATATATATAGATGTGCTATGGTGAGACGTGGAGTAAAACAAGTTTGTACTCCACGTCATATTTTCATTTTGAAAATCCAAAGAACCGATTCGAACTGCTCAACATGTTCTCTATATTGAAATGTGCTTGGAGACTAAATTTTACAATTTTTGGAATTTTTTTACTATTTATTAACCACTTTGAAAATCGCTGATCCACTGTGAACAGTAAAAAACAGTAAAAATTTCTGAACCACCAGATCAGCAATTTACAAAGTGGCTTAATAAATAGTAAACAAATTCCAAAAAATGTAAAATTTGGTTTGCAAGCACATTTCAATATAGATAACATGTTGAGTGGTTCGGATCGGTTGTTTGAATTTTTAAAATGAAAATATTGTGTCATGAAGTAAAAACTTGATTTTACTCCACGTCTCACCATAGCTCATCTCTCTTTCTCTCTCTCTATATATATATATATTTTGCAATTCACCATATATAACGGTACAGTCTTTCCCATAAATTAGCTAGACAATATTTTGTATCGTTATTAGTTCCTTAAATTGTAAGTATCCAAACTTATAATTAATGTTTATTTTTAGTATGAAAAGTATTTATTAGCTTTTTAGTATGTCAACCTCCACAATCAAACTATTGAGGATAAACGCATTTGTCATAAACGCGAAAGTCCGAATAATTATATGTCATCAAACCAAAATCAACAAATTGTAAAAAATATCGCATCTCTCATGTCTATTGCTTGCTATTTGCATAAAATTATTCTGATTCTTCTCCCTCTTTATTAATCATATTCCTACGTAATTCTATCAAAATTTGACTGTGATGCTAGCTAGCAGCTATCAATTTGATCAATCGATAATCAAACCACATCAAATTTGATTGTGATGTTATTAGTTACCCTTTTTTAAATCACCTAATTAATTATTAGTCAAACAATTTTTAAAAAGTACTATATGTCACTAGTACAGAAACACAAAGCATACATGTTTATATTATACACGTTTACTCAAAATTTCCACTAAACACTACAACAAAAAAGGGTATTTGCGACCGGTGTTTTCGCCGGTCGCTGAAACATATTTTTTAAAATAAAATAAAATTTTACGAAAATTATTGGCGACCAATTATTTCAGCGACCGGCGAAAACACCGGTCGCTGAAAGTTCAGGAGTAAAAAATAAAAAAAGCGCCAGATCCCTCTCTTCTCCGCGCCACCGCTCTCTTCTCCTCCGACCCTTCTCTTTTCCGCCCATTCTCTTTCTCTCCGCTCATCTCTCTTTTCTCTCCGCCCTCCACTCTCGTTCCCCACTTGTGACACTGATACAGGTAAATGATCAATTCTTGCTTTCCTTTTCTCACGATTAGGCTATTGATCGGTGTTCTAGGGTTTTTGATTTTTCTAGTTTCCATATTTTAGAGGAAGGTTTAAGATTCAATGGCAGCGACTCCCACTCCGAATAGGAGATTAGGTTTTCTGTGGCACTGACTCCTCCTTCTCTAATCTACAGACCACGATTAGAGAGACGAAATCTTGATCTAAGATGGGCTGATGGAAACTCGACTAGCCACAAGCATGACAGAGATCGAGAGGTTCCCGTACAAGTTGTACTTAGATGCAGGTAAAGGATCTCTTTTTGCCTTATTCTTTTTGGATAAAAGGCTTGATCTTATCGCCTTATTCAAATTAAAGAACGGTATATGAAATTAACAAGCAAAGCAGGTGATTTTTTTGCAAATATCCTGGAAAGATCAGAAGCTTTAGGTTTTAATTTAGGTTGCTATGTTGTATTCCTTTAGGATTTAGGGTTGCAAAATTTGGGTTAAATTGCTGTCTGGTTGGGCTAAATTGTTATTACATCTCAAGATTGAGGTTTAATTTGGGCTTAACTGCGAATTTGAAGAAACTTCAACCCTAAGTACTGATCCTTGATCAATCAGGTCACTTGTAGAAACTTCAATCCATGATTCTTTTATTAGACATTGTATATTTCAATTCTATATATGCATGACTTTTTGGTGCTCGTTTATGTACAGCCGATCACATGTTGTTTTCTCTATAAATATACACACGAAAGAGAAGTGGGGAGATGAGGAGCTTTTCAAATATGGTCGGCTCAGCCTTGTTGATTTGGCCGGGTCAGATTCTTGATTTTAATTTGTGAAATATGGTCGGCTCATCTCGTGTTCTATTTTGTTAAACTGTATGACATCACAAGTTCTTTAACTTAATTCTTGAGTTTAATTTGTATCCTAGGGTAAAGCAAGAGAGGCTGGGGAAATAAACAAGAGCTTATTGACACTAGGTCGTGTCATAATAGCACTCTCTGAGCATAATAGCCACATTCCATATCGGTAGCTTCTGGTTTACTCTCCTGTAGAAAAACTACTTACTGTTGTTATACATTTTTGAATTTCATGCTTTTGAATTTTGGAAGTTTTGAATTAATTTGGTGGGTTTCCTTCTAGGTGCAAGAGTTAGCTCAGAACTTCTCAAAATTTTCTAGTATTTCATGTCTAGTATTATGTGTATGCATGTATCGATATTTTGTATTTATTTATTGTATATATCCATTTTATGTTTAAATTTGTTTGTATGTTTATGTTGTATGTTGGTACTATTATGTGTATGCATGTATCGATATTTTGTATTTATTTATTGTATATATCAATTTTATGTTTAAATTTGTTTGTATGTTTATGTTGTATGTTGGTACGTGGCGTATCAATTATTAAATGGTGCAAATTTTAATAATAAAAAAATTCAAAAAATCTGACAGAACACTTTCTGCGACCGGTTTTAACTATCAGCGACCGTTTCGATTGGTCGCAGAAAGTTTTTGCTGACGTCAGAAAAAAACGACAGCGACCAAAAAAATTTGGTCGCAAAAGATTATCAGCGACCGGGTGACGTGTTATCAGCGACCGGTGACGTCATCAGAAGAGTATCAGCGACAAGTCTTACAGCGACCGGGGTTTTAGCGACCGGTTTTGGCTTTCAGCGACCGAATCAAGTATCAGCGGCCGGCGCCCATACTATCAACGACCGGAATTCCGGTCGCTGATAGTGCTTTTTGCTGTAGTGAAATCTGTGTCCAAAGAAAGAAAATGTGCTCCAACATTCATATACGGATTTTATTAACAAACCGTGTACAATTTGATCAAATTGTACGCGGTTTTTCATTAAAAACCGTTTATGAATATTGGAGGGCATTTTCGGAATTTCTGGAGAGCATTTTCAGATGGAAGTATACCATGCTCTAATAATTTTACACAGTTTTACTGTATAGTCCGTGTGTGATGAAAGAAATACAAACTTTTCCACGTCATCGATCCGTACCTTCCTATTATAATGCGTCTCTCTATTTTTTTCTAAGTTATTTCTAAAACATCTCTTTCCTATAAGCTGTGCATGTATTTCCTTTGAGAGAATAAATCTAAATAGGTGTAGCTAGGGCGATAAGGCAAGAGGGTGTATCTTGGAGCTCGAGTGTCCGATTTCAACAAATGACTACTTTTCGTAAAGCATGCGAGAAGACTTTATCGATGTTGATAAAATGAAGAGCCTCAAAACTTAAGTTAAAGTTTCTTCTAAAATTTGTCATTTATAATTTTTGATTTTTTTGTCCTTTACAATATTTTTTTTAGACATTGTTCACGTAAATTATCCCTCCATAATATTATAGACTTGAGAGGGCATCGGACCTACTCTGGCTCAATGGGTTTAATCACCGTCGATTTGCTTTAAAATCCGCGCATAAAACTTTAAATTTCGTGCGTATCTGTTTCAATTTTTGTGCGCACAAATCTTAAATTAGATCGGACGGTCGTCATGTCGTTGAACCTAAAAGTAGATCCGATGGGCATCAGACCTACTCCGTTCTCAATATTATAATACTGGTGCTCGGAAACAACAAATGGTTAAAAGATTTGACTTACAGAGGTCGGCGCCTCGAGATCTTACACTATAATTATTTTTGGAAGTTATCACCAGGTATCCATGATTAAAAAATGTAGACTAGAGTGACTAGAGAAATATACAGAAACGCAAATCATACATGTTTATATTAAACACGTTTACTCAAAATTGCCACTAAATTTGTGTCCAAAAAAAGAAAACATTGTTCCAAAAATTTATGCACATTATACACGATTTTACTGTTTACAACCATGCATAAATGTGCTCCAACATTCATATATGGATTTTATTAACAAACTGTGTACAATTTGACCAAATTGTACACAGTTTTTCATTAAAAACCGTTTATAAATATTGGAGGGCATTTTCGGAAGTTCTGGAGAGCATTTTCGGACGAAAATATACGGTGCTCTAATAATTTTACATAGTTTTACTGTATAATCCGTGTGTGATGAAAGAAATACAAACTTTTTCACGTCATCGATCCGTGGCTTTTTGTTATAATACATCTCTCTATTTTTTCTAAGTTATTTCAAAAGCATCTCTTTCCTGTAAACTGTGCATGTATTTCCTCTGAAAGAAATAAATCTAAACAGGTGTGGCTAGGACGAGGGTTAAGGAAAGAGGGACGATATCTTCACCGATAAGACGATTTCGAATGAAGAAATTTCAAACAAGCGTATCTTGGTGCTCGAGTGTCCGATTTCAGTAAATGACCACTTTTCGAAAAGTATGCGAGAAGACGATATCGATGTTGATAAAATGAAGAGCCTCAAAACTTGAGTTGAAGTTTTTTATAAAATTTGTCATTTATAATTTTCAATTTTTTTGTCCTTTACAATATTTTTTCTTAGACATTGTTCACGTAAATTATCCCTCCATAATATTGTAATACTGGTGCTGGGAAACAACAAATGGTTCAAAGATTTGACTTACAGAGGTCGGTGCCTCGAGATCTTACACTAGAATTATTTTTGGAAGTTATCACCAGGTATCCATGATTAAAAAATGTAGACTAGAGTGACTAGAGAAATGTACATCACTCAAGATCTCAAGAATTTTTTATACAAGTCCCTAAAGAAATGCGTAAGTCGCACAAATTTGTAAGCAACCAACTGTAAGTCTTAGAAAGTATCATTCTTAATGTAATATATATATATATATATAGAGGGGGATCGAGTTACAACAAATTAGAGTTACAACAAAGTTACAACAACCATTTTTTTCATTTTCAAAGTCCAAATCGTCGATCCAAACCGTTCAACATGATCTCCACAATAAAATGTGCTTGCGGATCAAATTTTACATTTTTTTGAATTTTTTTACTATTTATTAAGTATTTTATTTAGATAATCATGTAAAATTTGATCTGCAAGCACATTTTATTTAGAATATATATATATATATATATAGGAGGGATCTTGTTACCACAATTTTGAGTTACCACAACTATTTTCTACATTTTCAAGTTCCAAATCGTCAATCCAAACCGTTCAACATGATCTCCATAATAAAATGTGCTTCCAGATCAAATTTTACATTTTTTTGAATTTTTCTTACTATTTATTAAGATGAATACAAAATTCAATGGTCTGAATTTGACTAGTTTTTGTAAAATACTTAATAAATAGTAAAAAAATTCAAAAAAAATGTAAATTTTAATCTGGAAGCACATTTTATTGTGGAGATCATGTTGAATGGTTTGGATCGACGATTTAGAATTTGAAAATGTAGAAAATGATTGTGGTAACTTTGTTGTAATTCAAAATTGTGATAACTAGATTCCTCATATATATATCATGTACTGCAAAGTGTACACTAGACACTACCGAAGAAATATTGTTAAATGTAACCAGGTACAACTGTAGCAGTACAAATCGGATGATATGATATCTCCAGTTTGATTAATGATCACAAGTTTAATCATGCACCTGTCTGCAATTTAAAGTTATATTCAATGCTTAACTTAGGTCATAACATCAGTCCATACACCTGGATCTGAGCTAGCTCCTGTAACTATATATACATGCAAGAACTCAGAGACTTCACCTCAACTAAATAAGAAGAAATCAAGAGAGAAAGATAACATGAACAAAAGCTTATTTTCTCTTCTTCTTATTCTTGTAACTTTTTTCTTAGCCACTAGTATGGCTCAGCCACCCCGTCCCAAGGCAGTCTCCTATGGTCCGTGGTTACCTATTCCGAATGTCTCAGACCCGGCGGTCGAATCTATTGCCTCGTATGACTCTTCTCTCTCTCTCTCTCTTTTTGAAATGTTGGCAGCAGATGCCAAACGAGACTCTCTCTCTCTCTCTCTACATACACTCACATATGTTTCGTAATTCAGTAATTGCAATGGCATTCTATCCAAAAGATAAAAATTGGAGTTGTGCCTGAAAAATATGATTTTCTTACACCATTTTTAGTCCATGAAATATATGATTATTGTACACCATTTCTCTGTCTAGGTGTCAGTTAACAGTTAAAAGAAATTAGGATTTGAGATTTCTTGTTTTATATTAGTCACAAAACATTCATTACTTTTACCATTTGGTGATAGAAAATAATATGAACCAAAGTAAGGAGTAGATGAAACTTTTGTCACATACCAAATTAAGGGTTGAGTTCATGAGTTCCTAATTTTAATTAAAAGAGGTCTCATGTCATAATTAATTGATTTGATTATAGCTAGTATGTCCAATGGCTTATATACACCATCTATTGCAGCTCCGCTATTTCAGAGTACAACTACAAGAACAAGACAACATTACACCTCGAGTTTATAAAGGTGGTCAATGGAGCGACATGTTATATATCTTTCTATACTCGCGCTCAAAAGATATGGCTCCTCTGGGTGGAGGCGAAGGAAAGCACCAATCCTGACCAATCCAACATTTACATAACTGCAGTTTTCGAGAATTTTGGATTTCCAGATTACAGTAATGGCTATACATTCAAAAGCTATCACGACTTAAGTTTTGGTTTTTTTCGAAAAGTTGGGTTAGGTTTTTGAGTTTTTCAAATAAAATGATCGACAATAATTGATTTGTTATAGTTAGTTTCTTCAGTAGCTTGGATTGGTATGTTTTGGGTCGCAGACTTGTTTCGTGTGATGTTGCTCTATTTCTCCATATGCAGTTGGTGAAGCTTTATACTTTAGTTTCCTTCTTTAGGACTCCATTGTGTGCTCGGAAAAATCAGAAAGCTTGTAATGTTTGAAAAATATATGAAATAACCAAGCAATAACAAGAAGAGCAATAGAGGACATATCAGCAACTTATTAATATTTGGTAGTTAATTTAATTTGAGATTTTTGAGAGGTATACATGAAATTCCCCCATTTATTAACTTGTATGTATAGGAGCAAGTCCAGATAACTACCTCCAAAGTCATATCTCTTAAATATCTCCTAAGCAACATTCACAAGATCCAGCCATAATGATATTAAAACTATTATGAAATTACAGACTATTGACAAGTCTAATCTCTTAAATATATACATTCTTGATTTTAAAACAAATATTGACCACGAAATTACAACTATTATGAATTAACAAATTCATTATAATTTAAATATTTCCAAAATATCAACTTGTTTTAATTCGAATGAACATTTGTATCAACTAAAATGTAGAACACACTCGTTTGAACTAGCTAGAATTAATACTTACCTATTTCTTCTTATTATTCTTTCTGGAAAATTCATTATTCAAATCCTTCCACTACAAACACACCATTCTAGTGTGCAATATATTAAAAGGTTAAATTTGTACAAAATTTATCATTGTCCGAATAATTCAAATAATTTAAAATATAAAATATGAAGTAATTTTACAGTACAAACAAGATAGAAGCGAAATTTCTCGGCGACAGTTAGCATTGCCTTAATTAACTTATTGGGAGGTGTGGAGATCTGTTCTGGTGAGTAGTAAACAAAATGGTAAATATAAATTTATGTCAATACGAACTTCAAATTTACTACTTCCTATGCATTGACCAAATTTAAAGGCGAAATTTTGCCTCGTGGATTTCTTTTCTTCACATTAATTGTTATTGGACTATAATTTGCCTTATGGATGATTTCTTTTCTATTCGGCGTACTTTGAATTTGTTATATGTTTCTCGTTTTTCTTTGTTGGACTTCTGACACAATTGAAATTGGGCCTTTTATTTGCGGATCTAGTGATGCTGACACAAGACAATTGTAATTTGGCCTTTTATTCCGTCTTTCTTCATCTTAAAGCCGAATGGCAGGGGGCTAAATGAACCGAGATAAAATTCGGATTTTATGTGGCGTAACATCAGGTAGTTATTTGGTCTCAACTCCATGTTTATGCTTGTTTGAGAACTAAATCATGAAATAAAGGATTTATGCCTCAGTGAAGCTGTCAAATGTAAATTAGATAAGCCAGTCTAACATGACCTAAGTCTAATTAATTTAGGCATCCAAATTCGAACCACCTAGATAGGAGGTTTAACTTTTATTCTATCATGTGAGTTATTAGTTTAAGTCATTCCCAAATCAAACATAAGTTAGTCCAACCAAAGTTAGAATATATGATCAAACTAAGACCCTTTAACATTAGCCTCAACCACAGATCACCTAAAGTAACTGAAAAATTTTCACAGTTTCTTTTGATTGCTTAAAGGGACCGAAATAGTTTTTTTTGGTTCCTTTTTATGAGAATGAAATATGGATGCAGTCTATTTAATATCCTCTTATATATTGACTTAATATTTCATTTACGAACAGATTATACGAACTCAGCATCTAGAATGTAAATATATATATAGCTTGTTTTTAAAAAGTTGAAGGTCAGGTAACAGATCGACCATATCGATTTACTACAGTTGAGATGTAATAACATTATTATAACGCTAATTTTTTCAACATGTGGTCTATATTGGATTATTTAGTTTTTAACTATCAAAATAGAACCGTAAATCAAAAAAGAAATTATCATAATTATTTTTTAAATAAACGAAACCAAGTACATGAAACAACCAAACTATTTTATTGAAAATAACACCAAAATAACAATTTTATTCAAAGTAACACCAAATTAACTACACAAAACATTGCATGAAGTACATCACCGTTTTGATCTGTTGTATTTGCTTGCCACTCAATAGGTAAATCCTGAAGAGGAGGGTTCAAATGCCTCCATTTTTCATGCCTCCACTATGCCTCCATTTTTGAAAACTTTAATAACTCAAAATTTAAAACTTAAAAATCAAAATAAAACCGTTGGATATGATCTAAATCATTTTATCTATGCACGTGTAAAAAATTATGACATTTTAATTTTGTTTTGGTTGTCATCAAGAGCTTGTAAAAAACACACTAATGTGGATAATTTCTAGACGTTGATTTTTCAACTTGTTTGATTCACATAAAAACAAAATCAAAATGTGATAATTTTTTATGAGCACATTGATAAAATGATGTAGATCATATCCAACAATTTTATTTTGACTTTTAAGTTTTAAATTTTGAGTTATTAAAGTTTTTAAAAGTGGAGGCATGGTGGAGGCATGAAAAATGGAGGCATTTGAACCCTCCTCAATCCTGAATTATGTAATTTCTCTTTAGTGATATTGTCTAACTTCATAGCCATCTCAGGGGTCATGTGGTTTTGCCAATCCCCCACAACAGCTTTTCTAAAGAAATAATCATTTTGTACATTACCAATCCCCCCGTTTTTGTTGACGTCGAGGTCTTTCAGTTTATTAAAGCTACATAACTCTACAATCTCTTCCACTAGACCATTTTTTATCTCCTCCTCTGAGAAGGGGCATCCAATGAAATTTGCTATCTTCATTACACCATTGACCGGATCCTTCATCATTTCCTCATACTTCAGGAACAAAATTTTCGCACCAGGATGCAAACTGTTCATGTAATATTCACTAACGTGATCGCAAACAGGACCAAAGGGCATTTCACCATCACAAAATAACTCAAAGGCTTTAGTAAAAGGAAATGGTTTGTTGAACCCTTCATTTCTAGTGATCATGTGCCAAAGGGAGACTATCACATCTTTTGGCTCCCTACAAATATAAATTATTGGACATCTTGATGTGGTGATGCTCTCTGGGAGTATTGAGTATGGCAAATGAGTTCCAAGAATTCTAGGAGAAGGAAGGGTTTCCAGATACTGTTCATCTTGTGTAGCATAGCATTGTTCAGTAACTGGAACGCAATCATGTGGATTGAGTTTAAGCAAAGGGTGAGATGATAAAGCATACTTGTTTCGGTGCAGTATAGTGAAAGTGAGGGCTTTGAGGTTTGAGCCAAGTGGTGCCGGACTTCACAAAACTTGCCACGATTTTGACATTTTTTCGAATGTCAAAATTATCGATTTGTATTTACAATCTACTTCTTCAATACTTGGAATGCTCTTCATGTGTCGACGGTACCTCAGTATTGTTGACCTTTCTCCTACCTCATTCTTAACGGGATTATTGCAATTGGAAGTGAAGGTGGAATTAGTGTTAAGAGAAGGATTTTCCATGGGGATAACCGAACCTCTCCTTTTTGCGTTCTATAAATTTGGTTCCGATGGATAGACTTATAAAAGTAGCAGCACAAAATAGTAGCAATACCAACCCACACATGCAATTATATAAAATTATGTTATTTAACTACTACATTTCGAAATAATAATGAAGGGTTAGATATGGAACTATTGCAAGGTCTCGACATTTACCTTCTTCTTTTTCAAGAAAATAATTAATATAATACACATTCCGTGATTAGGTTATTGTGTAAGTTGTCTCAGAATGCTCATTGTACATGCGTCTAATGAAGCGACTTGTGACCGACATAAATATAATAACATAAAGAACGAATTAAAATGAATTTTTGTAACATTTTTTTGTAACGAATCAATACAATACCAATTTGTGTTGTTATTTTTATTTATGTCAAAAAATATGGTAAAATAGATCTGAGGTTGCGACTGCCACATTTTAGCTGTTGCATAGCTAGAAATTCCAATTCAAAATATGAATTAATTAGGCAGGTCCATAGTGGTATCTAAGCACAAACATATCTAGAAAATTCTGATTTTGCAAATCTTGAGATTTTCCTTAGCCATATTTGTTTCTCCATTTGAGAGATTCAAAACTACCACTATGAAAAGAGGGTCGGTTCTTCCTCTAAAAAATCACACGGAAGAATAGCCTTTGCGCCTCCACTTTGAAAATCTTTTGAGGTTTAGCTAGTCCATTGTTGCTTGTACTTAAACTATCTATATCCTTTTTAGCAACCTCATATATACTCCATCTAAATTGATTCAGAGTAAGATTAAAGTGAGAGTAATGTGGCATCGCTTTTACCGGAGCCTGTGTGCTCACTTTCTTTCTTTGAGCTGTTGTGCTTAATCTATCGTTTGTGTGGACAGCAGGAGTGTTGTCTCATACCGGTGACAACTTGTATTCCTTTCTTCATTGGGTAATAGAAAGGCGCGTCTATTAAGGTTGCGTTGCCCCAGAGACATAGGTCCTTCAGAGACCGAACTTCTTTACCAACTTCTGTGTCACACCTTCTAACTCTATCTATTTACTTTAATGTACTTTTGTATTTATTTATTTTATTTACAAGTTCTTGATTCCGCCAAGAACTACACTCTAACACACACGTACACTTAGGTTTAATTTATACATTAAATTCTTAGGCGATAGAGTTTAGCTTTTAAACAGTCCTATTCACCTCACTCTAGATGCCGTTAGGGACAACAAACAAATATACAGTTTCTTAGCGAATTCCTACAAAACCAAAAATTTGGTGCGAATCTTTTCATAAAGTCCAAATTTTTTATCATCTTTCCAGTTCTTTCAAAAATATTTATTTCTTTTTTAAAAATAAAGAAGACCAGGTGAGGCCCCTCTTCTTCCACCTCTTTGCAAAATTTCCATGATTTCCATGCCAAACTCAATTCATCTCTGCACAACCCACCACTACCTCACGTTCTAATTAAAAATTGCTCCGAGAGAAATTTGCAAGTAATAAAAAAATATATATATATTTCTCCCTGCTGAGCTCTCCATGACTCCATTGATTGATCATTAAAAAACTTATTTTACCTTATTTAGATTGATCAAAGGAAAACAAGACGAACAGCATTACAAAAAGTTGAAATTTCAGCATTTTAGTATAATACAACAGGAAACTAACTAACAAGATGTTTTGTAGCTAGAAATTTGGTTCATTTGTTTGTACTCATGCAAGTACATGATTTAGACAGTTAGAAAGAAATAACATTAAATAGCACATTTGCAGAAGTCAATAAAACTGATAATATTTTATTTTTGTGCTCAATAATGTGTAATCATGTGCGTCTGAAACATAAAAAAAATATATCACTGCTATGATTAAGGTGCTAAGTCAAAGCTATTTTATAATTGGAACATTCGTTGGTTCTTGTTGTTAGTGTCTAGCAAGTGCTTGTGAACATTTTCGTAGGTTCGCCTCCGAGTTGTCATCTAATAAGAACCATAATTGGAACCAGAAATTTACCATAGCGAGGTTGAATTTAATGATACAAAATATTTTTAGATGCTTATTGAAATATTGATGCCAAATTCCTTTGCTGTTAGTGTCTAGTACGTGCTGCCCTACAAAAAAATACACTAAACAATTAAGAAGTCATCTTCTCCACTTCCCTACTGGCATGTATATATTTGATAAAATTATATAGGAACAGCTAGAGTATGATCATATTAATTTAACCAAAATAACCAGCAAACAGCTAGATGGCCAAAGATTCTAAATTCCTTGCTCTTGTTGCTTTTCTTCTCATTCCATTGAGCTACGCCTTCATGCTTTGCTTTGATGCGGCATCCATACGCTCATGTACGCCATATTTTGCTTATAAACTAAATTGTATCAATTATTGTAAATATTGTGATGCATTTGTTAAATGCAGGGGCTCTTCAATTGCGAGAATACAAGAGCGATGATGATGTCGGTATCGAACAATCAAGGAAGCAAGATGATCATAGATTACTAGTCCAAAGAGAATGCCATGGATGCTGAGAACATAAGGTTAAAACTACAACAACTACTAAGAGGTTGTTATTTTAAGTGTTTATTGTCCTTAAATAATTAAGATGCAGATTATCATAAAATGCAATATATCATTCAATTTACTTGGTATACTGCATCATTTATTGTCCTTAAATACTTAATATCTTCCACAATCACTCATCTAAAAAGTTCAAATTAAGTGATTTTTTACCTATCTAAAAAATATAAAATATTTCTAAAACAATATAAAATTTGGTCTGCAATTATATTTTCATAGAAATATTATGTTGAACATTCAGATCAACTGTTTAGATTTTAAAAATAAAAATACGAGTCCAAAGCGCGGACTTAAAATTGAATATGCATAATATCATAGCCTAAATTTTTATTGTCCTTAAACAATATTGAAGAAGTCGGTTATCATTAAATGGAACATATCATGCGATTTACTTAGTATAATGCATCTCTTTCTCTTGAAAAAATAGGATAAAAGATAATACCCAAATAATTCATATAGTCAGTACTCACCCGGTCACCCCTCTTTTTTTCAACAATTTGAAATTTAAAAAATTAAACAGGGAAAAGTCAAGAAGACCTCCTTCAGAATGTTATTGGTTGCATTTCGACGAGAAATTCTGACATTTGTGTCACTTCATCGGCTGTCGCAGTTCACATTACTACATCTAACACCACTGACATATACCTAACCGGTGGTCAAAGGCTTCCGGCAGGCACAAAAAACATTAGCATTCTCCCGTACCTGAAAAAAAAAGACGCATCTGCGATGAAACGCACCTCCCCAGTTAACATCCTTCAGACCAACTCTACTACTCCGCCGCCAGCCTGTGACGTCAGTCATGCGGCCCCGGCCGTCATCTTCTCCACTGGTGGATATGCTGGCAACTTCTTTCATGACATCAACGATCTCCTCATCCCGCTATTTATCACTTCCAGCATTCTCCGCCCCAATGTACGCCTCATCTTAATCAATTACAAGTCGTGGTGGGCCCATAAGTACCAGAGCAGACTCTCTGCTATCTCCTTCTATGACATCATATCTGTCCTGAGTAATGATGTCCCGGGAAAGGTTCATTGTTTTCCAGGGGCCGTTGTCGGGCTCACTTATCACGGCCATCTGGCGTGCAACAAGACTGAAGCACCCGGAAACCTCACTACGATCGACTTTCTCCGTTTTCATCATAGTTCATTATTTCATAAAACAAATGACACAGCAAAAACAGTAGCAACTCAAAAGGATCAACCTCTAGTGGTACTAATGTCGAGGCGTAAGTCGAGAATGTTAATCAATGAAGAGGAAGTAATCAACCTTGCTAAAGAAGTTGGTTTCCGAGTCGAGGTTGTCACACCAAAGGCAATGTCACAGCTGCAGTCTTTCGCTGAGCTGGTGAACCGGTGCCACGTTCTTTTGGGTGTACATGGTGCAGGGCTGACAAACATGATATTCTTGCGACCTGGTGCAGTGTTGGTTCAAGTGGTTCCATGGGGCTTGGATTGGGTCTCAAGTGCATATTACCATTTGCCGGCTGAGGGGATGGGGCTGAAGTACGTGGAGTACAAGGTAAATGTAGAGGAAAGCACGCTTCTTGAGAAGTACCCGATCGACCACCAAGTTATCACGGACCCACATTCGATACACATGAAAGGCTACAACGTGAGCAAGGCTATCTATATTGACGGGCAAAATGTGCATCTCAACTTAACGAGGTTTAGGGGTACCCTTGAAACAGCCATGCGGCTATCTAGTTTTTAATCAGAATAGGATGCAAAGATAGCTACCGATTTTACCAGCTTCAAGCACAAAGATTGTGGTGAAAAAACCTTCTCCATGGCAACTTGGATGGGAACCACATGCCATCTTTTAAAGCTTATGGTGAAAAAAGATATGGTTTTGATTCTGGTTTTGGGAATTTTGAGTAGCATATTTGCAATTATTTTTAGATTTTGGTTGATGGATGACGATCTAGGGTTTTATTTAGTTCCTACATAATAATCTTTGTTTTAAATGTAGTTCATTAAATTCTAGCTATTAATTGAGTAAAGGTTGAAGGTTAAGCCACTAACTATTTAATATTCTTATTATTACAACAAAAAATTTCCTCATAACCTTCTACATTGGATTTCGAACCCATGACCTTCTATATAGAGATCATGTGCATTTACCACTAAATCAAAAACTAGCTTTTAATCCTAGTTATTGATGTAATTGCTCTTTTATTAACGGATCGATAGAATGACTCTTTCTTTTGTTAATGCTGCTAATTATTGATGTAACAAGGATATGTAAAAGTTGATATAGAAATTTTGAATTTGTTTCTTAGATTCATATCTTATAATTTGTGATCTTATAATATGTTTATGTACAATTCATATCTTATATGTTCTTCTGTTGTTTTAGTTTTCTCTCTTTTGTGAATATTTTTAATTTCTAAGAATTTCTGTGGGGCCTTATGTAGTCAATCATGCTGTGTATCATATTGACCAAAGTAACAGGTCACAATGTCATTTGCTTCTTTTTGGCTGCATCTCTATTTCACGCTGTATGTCCCGCGTTGCTTAATCTGTATCCTCTACAGTACCACAATTTTTGAGGTACGAATTCGGACCATCTGATCAAAATCCAGGGCAATCCGACACAAGTATAAATTCACGGATCCTATTAATAATCGTGCTGGTCCAAATCGGACGGTCCGAATTCTTTATGTTGCAACTCAAAATTTCAATTATTGCACACTATACGAATCACGTAGCTGGCAACAACGTTAGTGGGGCTTGAGATCCTCTGTGACTGGGATCACTGTTAGTTTAGCATAGGAATTTAAAAATTGTGGTTTTCATGCACAAAATACCATTCAATTCGCCACACAGACTTGTTAAACAGACGAAATATTGTTTCTGAGATTGATAAGCTTGGTAGATTTTAAAATGGTAAATTTTAATTTATACTAATAGATATAGGTATTTGAACATGCATATCTTCTACTACAAACGTGTAATAGAGTTTTTTTTATCATGTTATTTCTCAAATAACCATGAGTAAAATATGTTCAATATTGGCTTTAGTTAAATAGCTTTTATAAAAATTACAATGATATTCTTTTCAAATTTGTTAGTTGCAGTATATTGCTCAAATTAAGTTTGTATGTTACTGGCTTCCTATATTTTGTAAAATTAGTTATATAAGTTTTCGAAATGATGAGTTTAGTTAACTATAATAATATTGAACTAGATCAAAGGCTTTATTATTTTATTGTTAAATAAGTACACTTATTTTAAGTTAAATAATTTTGTATGTTACTGGCTTCATATATTCTTTAGTCTTTTGTCGTATGGTATTCAATATATGCGTTTTATGCTTTATTGTTTAACTTAAATATTTAAAAAAAAATGTGTATCTTAATGGCTTCCTATATTGTTTAGATTTCTAAACCAACATAAATAACTAAACAAAAAGAATTGAAAAATACGTATCATTGCTGTCACAATTACAACCAAAATTATTGTCAATGAGGATAGATAGTTGCATAAAGTGTTCATCCAGTCTCGTGCATTGTAGTAACTGATAGAAAAAGAGTTCAAAAGTTGGCTGAAGATTAATCGATAGATATATTACAATTGACACAGATGATATACACAAAATCATACTCTGATTTAACCAATTTCTTATCCTCATGCAGTATGTTTATGTGACTATATATCCCATATAACGAAAATTGTTCTACTAAAAAAACATAGATCCAAGGAGTACGAAGACGAAAAAACAACACATAACAGTGACTCAATGTCATACCAAAATAACGAAAAAGCTCTAAGCACGAGGAAGTATACGACTAAAACAACTAATGTAGCTATCATATATATGATGAAAAGTAAATTGGAGTAAAGAAGGAAAGCTCATATGGGAGCCGAGAATCCACTCATGAGGTAGCTAGCTCTAAGAGCCCTACTCATATACCTTTCCCCCGTGGCACAACAATGGGGGGTACCGGGGACAGCAACTGCAAAACAATTTAAACAAAGAAATTTATTTAAAAAAGTAATGAAAATATATATGTTAATTAGTAGTGAATATTATAAGTAAATAACGTTTATAACGTTTAAACTTACCACTATAGCCACAGCTACAGTTGTCAACAGTGCCAAGAAAGACATATAATTGCAAAGGTTATTGAAATAATCCCGTACTTCATAGTCATGGATAGAGAAACTTGAATGGTGAGCAATAGACGGTGTAAATGCCACTGGAGACGGATATATGATACTAATAAGAATCTACAAAAAATTAAAAAATATGGACATTCAAAATATGAAACTAATAAGAATCTACAATAATAAGAGCATGTTAAGAATCTACAATAATAAGAGCATGTTTTGTAATTACTGATTATATATTAAGAAGAGGACATTCAAAATATGAAACTAATATGAAACATTTCTATTCAGAAGAGGACATTCCAAATTCTAATATTAACCTAGAATCAGAAAACTAGCTAGCTAGTTATATATATAACACAATAAACAAAAATGATGAAGTATGTACATTATTGTTCTTGCCGCAGCCAGCCTCGTCGTCGATGACAGTCCCTCGGCCACCCAGACCCAAACTAATAAATTATTAATTATGGTTAAAATAATTAATTTCTAATAATAACAGTTATTTTTAACAAAATAAAAATATCTTCTTTTGATTTTCTCTAATGTCCAATATTTAAAAATTGTATAAGGTCACTCATAAGTGATTCAATTTTGGAATAGAAAAGACTTGGAACTTCATAATTGATTATTTTTTCTCACATGATATTTAATGATATTTATAGTAGTTAAGTTAGTTACTTGGAAGGTAGCGAAATGCATGCAAAGAAATACAAAATGGATGAAGCAGAAATGTAAATGAATGATTTTACATTATAAATGTGTGACAAACATTTTTTTAATTTTATTTTACTTAATTTACTAAAGATAACATAATCATGTATAAATGAAGTCAAGAAATACATTGATATATAAAATGTGTAGCATTATATGTTAGTGAAGTGTCTCGCGTTTGCTTTGAAGCTTGTTTAATTTTTTTGTAAAAAAGTAAATAAAACAATAGTCTTAGTGTTACTGTGTACATACAAGTTTTATAATATATCTGATTTTAAAGTATATTTGGCTAGATTTTAATCATAAGGAAAATAAATAAATTTTATATCACTAATTGACCTATTTTATATCACTAAATAAATTTGGTAGTACATACAAGCTGTGACCTATTTTAATTCATAGTTGTTTATAGAAAAGGTTTCAGTTTGCAACTAAGGAGAGAAACCTGTATAATAAATCCTTATTTAACAATTAGTAATTATCCTTCAAATATCGCTATTTCATCTGTTTTAAATGAGTTGTTCGTTGTTCGTTTCATTCCTCGAATAAAATGTGTATTTTAAAAAAGTTGGAACCATGAGTTCGAAAGTTCAAAATAATAAAAATTTATTATTATTCATATAAGTATTTATTTATTTTTAGACAAGTGTGGATAATTTCAAAGTTTTGATAATGACTATATATGGAAGTTCAAATTATTTGTTGAATAACTCAAGTGATTATTTCGATTCAAATTTTGTGCAAATAGATGTTCTTTCTTTAATCTCTTATTGGTATTATGCGCGCTCAAAAAAATTATATTTTTTAGAATTTTCTTACTATTTTTTAGGTTGGCTAGAAAATCACATAACTTAAAGATTCCGGAAAAATATGAAATTTGTTATGTAATTTAAGATTCTAGAAAATAGTAATTTTTTTAAATATGAAATTTGTTAGGTAAGAATATTTTCTTTTGAAAATCTTGTTGAGAAATTCAAATTAACAGTTTGGATTTTAAAAATGAAGATGTGGATCCATAATTAACACCTACTCATGCAGAAAATGTTAGTTTTTTCATATAAAATTGTATACGTACGTTGAATTACTCTCTTTCAAATTTCTCTTTACCGTTTGAAAAAATAGAATGAAAAGACAGGAAATAATCCGTAACTTTACAAAGAATCAATTTATTTTAGGTGCAGCATTAAAATGCTTCATTATTTTCTTGACTCAATTAGAGCATCTGCATTTCTGAAACTATTAGAGTTTCTAATCTGACGTGGCAGTTGCTAAACCAGTTTCAGGGATGTAGATGGATTTCTTATTTAGCAATTTTGCTCAATAATTTCTTATTAAAAAATCATTTATAAAATATGACGTGGCAAAACGATTGGCATGTATTCGCTAAAATTAATTAGTTTAATTTACTGCTGATGTGGCTTATCAATTTTTATTTACTTATGATGTGGCTTATTAGAAACTCTAAATTAGCTTCAGGGATGTGAATATTTGAAAACTCCAGAGTTTATAATTTCTTAAAAGCAGTTAACAGTTATTTATAAACTCTAAGAGTTTTAGAGATGTAGATGCTCTTATGCCTTCCAAATTTATTTCTATTATCAAAATTCATATAGTTAATTCAAACTGCTTAACATGAACTTTATATTAAAATATACTTGTAGATAAAATTTTATATTTTTATAATGTTTTGACTATCTAAAATTAGAGAATCACATGATGGAAAAATTTTAGACATGATCTTTATATAATGGAATGATTTTCTACCTATTTAAAAAGTAAAAAAAATTAAAGAATGTAAAAATTTAGTCTTCATGCAAGTATATTTTCATATAGAGATTATGCATGTTGAACGGTTTATATCAACTGTTTGGATTTTGAAAACAAAGATATTAATCCAAAATACGGACCAATGTACAATACATAGTACCATAGTCTCAATCATATTTTAAATAGATATTCTGATTTTTTTTATTTAAAGAGGTAGTCACCGTTTTTGTTTCTTTTTTTCATTTTTGTGTCTAAACCATTGTTCTTTCCTTCTTCTTTTTTCTTGAAATTTTTTTCAAATATATTCACATGTTTTGTGCTAATTTTAAATATTCTTAATGATCGGAAGGATGTGATTTATAGTCGGAAGTGAATGTGTGTGTCTAGATGGGCTAACTTGTTTTGAGAATTAAAGATGGCGTTTTACATTGCGCTCATATCTTCATTTTGAAAGTTCAAATAGTCGATTCGAACCTTTCAACATGATCTTCATATTAAAATGTTCTTGGAGACCAAATTTTACATTTTTTGGAATTTTACCATTTTTTTTAGAATTTTTGAAAATCACAACTTTTCTGAATTTTTTATTATTTTTTATTTAATGAAAAGCTGTGATTTTCAAAAAATTTAAAAAGTAGAAAAAATTTCCAAAAAATGTAAAATTTGGTCTCCAAGCACATTTTAATATGATGATCACGTTGGAAGGTTCGAATCGACTATTTGAACTTTGAAAATGAATATATGAGCGCAAAGTAAAAAATTGTGTTTGGAGGAGATGTGCTTGGAGACCAAATTTTATATTTTTTTGGATGGGTAGAAAATTGTGTCTTTGAATGGAATTTGGACCATAAAAAATTGTGATTTTAAAAAACTCTTAAAAAATACTAAATTTTTTTCAAAAAAAATATAAAATTTGGTCTCCTAGCATATTTCAATATGTAGATTATGTTGAGCGGTTCGGATCGGCTGTTTCAATTTTCAAATATAAAAAATATAAGCACAAAGTAAAACAAACTTCTTACTTTGCAACTCACCATAGTCCATCTCTCTCTTTTTCTCTCTCTCTATATATAGCCTAGTTGAAGCACGGTATAATATATCACCGGACGTCCAATTTGATCAGTTGGCAATATCTGAAGACGAAGGATGCAAAAATATTTATGAGAATTCAGTATTAATTGTGTCTGAATTTGGTTCCAATCAATGATGAATTCAATATTCTATAGTAATTAACGTCTTGATTGTGTTTTACATGAAATGACAAAATCTTAATTTTGTAAACTAGAAAGCAATTCAAAATCTTAATTTTACCTTTCTCTAGCTGCCTTGAGCAGATCAGTACAAATACAATATTGGACGGTATTGTAACCGTATATTTGAGATCTGACGGTAGAATAATATTGAATTTGATCACCTTGTATTTTTATTGATTGCTCAATTTTAGGACTAATCTCAAAAATATACAATCAAGAGGACTACTTATTTAAGAAATTATGAACTTGCTTAGAGAGCGATCAATATATCATTACTATATATATCATTCTTAAAAAAATATATATATATATCATTACTATCTTTACACTCCAGATTCGCATGAAGACCCCAATACTTCTTTAGACCTAAATAGCTTCATTATATTTTTTGAAGGAATAAATGGGACTATTTTTAAGGACCAATATTTTATAGTTAACTAATTACATATATAATAAATATATTTATAATGATGGGGTGTGTCAAGTTATTTTCAAGACAATTATGAAATAATATTGTTTAGTTTTATCACCGATATTTTTATTAAAACCCCCAAAAAAAAACAAATTATCAAATCTGCCCCCACCCCAAACTTATTTTTATTTCTACCCCAACCGCCCGTCCACTGGGCGGTCCACTTTCTCCATTTGACCGCCCAGAGGCCGGGCGGTCCACTCTTCACACCTGACCGCCCAGGGGCTGGGCGGTCCACTGTTAAATTTTTTTTTATAAGGCTTTATGTTTTAATTTGTTTGAATGTTTTATATTAAATTGTTGTAATGATTTGTTTGAATGTTTTATATTAAATTGTTGTAATGATTTGTTTGAATGTTTTATATTAAATTGTATGATATATATTTATTATTTGTTGACGATTATATTTTTATAATTGACGATTATTTTTATATGTTATGTAATTGTGTAGTTTTAATATAATTGATTAGTTTTATATTAAGTTTGTTAATGTTTAAATGTTTCTAAATGGTAATCTAAATAGTAAGTCTAAACAACAAAAGTAGGTAATCTAAATGGTAAGTATAAACATGAAACATAACAGTCCAAACATGAAACATAACAGTCCAAACATGAAATATAATAATCCAAACTAAAATACTAGAAACCTATCAAACTAAAAAAAATATAAAAACCCTAACGGCGATGACGAGGGCGCGGTCCGGAGAGGTCCAACCTATCAGGTGCACGGCGCTCCCTCTGCGACGGCGGACGTCTCTGGTGAACCTCATCCACCTGCATGTCATCGTGTACGGCCTCGCGCGCCCATGGGTCCCCCCCAGGTGTAATGCATGCTCTCCATGGATCCCCGCATGTGTACGCAACACCCACGGATCGGCCTCCCAAGTAGGAGGATACGTGGCCGGAGGCGGTGTGCCAAATATAGCAGAGGCAAAGCCATCTGCAGTCTGTGCCCCACTCCCACTGGCCTCGTCGTCGTGCTGTCTGGGCTCCATATACTGCGGTCGGTGGGAGCTAGCTGGCTCCCATCCGCCCTCATCTCCAGTGAGGTCATCCAATGAGAAAACGACGGCGTCCGCGGCGGCAGCTCTGTCCTGCATGTAAACAATGTTAAATTAGGGACATAGAAGTAACGAGTAAATTAATTAAATAATGAACTTTTGCTACCTCGGTATGCTGCACTGGAACTCCATGCTCGTTGTAGTACGCGTTCCACGCGTTGTTGTTCAACATCCATTGGTGGATCGCCCAACCCGAGTCATCATCTGCATAAATGAAGATAAATTAATAAGAATGATCTTTTAGTGAGACACTTAATAATGATCATTTGTATGACATATTATTACCTGTAGGAGGTGGCGGCATGTCCTCAGCGTACTCTAGGCTGCTCCGGATCTGGTGGTGGGGCATGTATCTCCGCCAATTGATGTCCTCTACAGCATCGTGCAACATACCAACGAGGCGCCCGTCCTAGCCAGAGTCCTCCACAATCGGTGCACTGTGTTGGAGCATTTGACATCCTATCGCTCTCCAACTTTTTCTCGCCATGCACACCAAGCTGTGTGCCACTCCTCTAATAGCGGTCAAAATCTGCACACAATATATTTTCATTATTATTATTAGAAGATGAATAAATAACTACAATTTTTTAAGCATGTCAGTTTCATTTAAACATACCGAACAAGCATGGATCGGGCTGAAAGGCAAGTAAGTCCTAGATTCGTCACCCGTGAGTCTCCGTCGAATAGCATCACCATAGTCTTCCTGTAGATAAACCGTCGGCATGCCCCATCTCTGGTACCAGACTAAATATCGCAATCTCCAAGGCCCGACCGGCATAGCGGCATCTCCTGCTGGAGGCGGGATCCATAAATTAGAGACATCTCCATGACAAATGCCCTCACGTACCTGCAATATAAATTAGAGACTAAATATCGCAATCTCCATGAAAAATGCCCTCATGTACCTGCAATATAAATTAGAGACATAAATAACTACATTTTTTGTTGAATCGATAACATATTTTAATTTGCAACTGTTTGTGATTACCTCAGAACGGCCCGCTCGTCACGTGTATCGGGGGTGATCCTACGCCGGTGGAAGTAACTGCTGAGCGCCGCAAGACTGATGCAGTACTGTGAATACCGGTACTCCTCCTCCTCCTCTCCTTTCTTCTTCTTCTTCTTCTTCTTTTGCAAGTCCGTAGGAGCGGCCCCCAGCAGCTCTGGTATCATGTGCATCAGGTCTGGATGGTCTGAGACACCACCGATGGGGTCGCCGTCTATCCGTAAACCCCACAAGGCGCTCACATCACCTAGTGTGATTGTCATCTCCCCAACCGGAAGGTGAAATATATGCGTCTCCGGTCGCCATCTCTCCACTAGACCGCAAACGAGGGCCTGATCAATATCACAGTGAGGCATGGTGGCCAACTGATACAACCCGAGATGAAGGATGCACTACTCCATCAACGGGTGACGGACGTATGGTATCTCGGGGGTGCCTGATATCTCGCAAACTTATCTATATTTCGACCTTCAAATTGTATCAAACTTGTGTTTTAAATCATTAATTCAGTTGTATTTCATTGAATATCTTTAGAATGTGGTACTGCTGCAAGTTTGTTCTTATTTTGCAGGATTCGGGCGAAATCGAGGAGAAAATCTGGAATCAAGAAGTCTCTACACGGGCCGTGTCACATTCCACACGGGCCGTGTCAACCTCGACTCGACCGCTGATCCGACCACATACAACTGCTGACTCGACCACTTAAGGAACACAAGTCACACGGGCCGGACAAGATTTGACACGGCCCGTGTCAAGCAAATCCGGAAACAGATCCAGAAATCTGGAAAGAAGGCTATTGATGGAAGGTCGACCAAAGGAGCATATAATCGGGATTTCTCTCCAGGAAAGGTCATTCTGGAACAGGAGAGCAAGTTCTAGGGTTCATCTTTGGCGGCTAAGCTTGGGGGCGAAGTTGAGAAGCGAAAGACGCGAGTTTTCGATTGATCTTCTTTGCTTTTTGGGTTTTGTCATGATCAACTCTATCTCTATTTGTATTTGCTGTTTTAGAACTATGAGTGAGTAATTTACTTTGTTTCTAGGGTTTTGATGTAATCGAATGTTTTGTCTTGCATGCTAGTTATTGAATCTTTGTATTGAAATTTGTGTTTGATTGATTGTGTAGTATTTTAATTGCTTAGATTGTAGTGTTTGACTTATATTGGTTTGTTACTAGATGAATGGCCACATCTAGAAAGCATTAGAACCCTTTAACGTCTTTCAACCAACCTAAGTACATGAGGTAGGATTTGTGATCCGGGAGGTGAAACCAAGTAGTAACCGGAAGGTGAAAGTTACTCTCTATCGGCGGATAGGAGTTACCTTTAGTATACCAATCAAGCAACTAGGTAGTAGGGACCAATACACGAAAGTTGAGGTCTAGAACCCGACGAGGGCATATATTGCAGTTTCCGTACCAAGTTAATGAACCAACAAACGGGAGTTGAGGTCCAGAGACATTAGGTCCGGTCAGTAGAACCCTACACAAAGGAACGATACAAAGAAACAATAGCTGTTGCATTAACCCGAGGCTGACACGGACCGTGTAGCAAAATGACACGGCCCGTGTAAACTGATACGGCCCGTGTAGGAAATGACACGGCCCGGACAGGATAGTCAGAGGGCAAAACTGAGATGAAGTCTTAACCCTGGGAACGCTTTTTATTATTGTTTAAAACCAGTTTAATCTTCTTTATTCCACTTTATTACTGTCTTAAAATCTGTAGGAAACTTAAACAACCAAAATCAACCTTTTCCAACTTCTAGTTTTTAATTAATCTAAGTAGAGTCCGGTTAACACTTGAACCGTCCCTGTGATCGATACCCGACGATATACTACGCGGTAGGATTGTATACTTGCAGTCTGAACCAGAAGTGTATTAAAGGTTAAAAGGTACAGCTTGCTGTACTGAAACTTTGTACTATACCTTTTTGGTGGTAACAAGTTTTTGGCGCCGTTGCCGGGGACGGCATCATTTATTTTTCTGGATTTTTGCTTATTTTAATTAATCTAGATTTTAATTTGTATCTTTTCTTTTATTTCTTTTCTCTCTTACAGGAACACGCTGGCTCACAATCCACCTCCTCCGGTCGATTACCAGCTGAGGAGCAGAGGGCCAGTACCTGACGCGGGCTGCACAGAATCTCACACGGCCCGTACAGCCCTTCCAGGAACCACTATCCCTGCACAGCCACCACCTGACACGGCCCGTACAGAAGAGACACGGTCCGTGCACTCGGAGCCTGACAGGAACATGAGTCAGAATGGAGAGGAAAGAGAAGAGGGGCCGCAAGGCGACCGCGACTCTGATGATGACGCAGCCGACTTCATCCCGAGAACTCTGAAGGAGTTCAATGTACCGAGATCTGGGGATGTGAGAGGAACGATCAGACTTCCAAGAATAGTGGGGCAACAACCGAACTTCAATCCGGGAGTTGTCAACATTGTTCAACAGAACACCTTTCATGGCTTGGATCACGAGGATCCACATGCACATCTCCAAACTTTTCTTGAATGTTGCACCACCATTAAGACCAATGGGGCAACATCTGATTATATTAGACTTGCATTGTTTCCTTTCACACTTAGGGACAAGGCAAAGAAATGGTTGGGGTCATTACCAAGGGACTCAATAAACACTTGGAGGGAACTGTCTAAAATGTTTTTGACCAGATTTTTCCCCCACAAAAGAACTGCTAAGGTAAGAACCCAACTAACCAGCTTTAGGCAAAGGTCTGATGAACCCCTAAACGAGGCATGGGAAAGGTTTAGGGAGTTACAGTATTCTTGTCCACATCATGGTATACCAGACTGGTTATTGATTCAGACTTTTTATGATGGTTTGACAGAGAGTACTCGCACATCTGTTGATGCTGTTGCAGGTGGAGCCTTAATGGAGAGAGAGCCTCAAGAAGCAATGAATTTGATCGACAGCATGGCCCAAAACCAGCAGTGGTCCGGCCGCGACAATTCCAGACCTGGAGGAGGCGGCCGATTTGAAGTCGATAATATCACAGCTCTCACAGCCAAGATGGAAGCCATGCAGAGGACTATCGACAAGATGAGTGTCAAATCTGTTGGAAACCATCAGTCACAGCCAGAATCTTGTGCCATGTGTGGTGAGGGGCATTCCTACGAGCACTGTCCATTGGCGCAAAGGGATGATGAGAAAACTGAGCAAGTCAACTCTCTCAACAGTGAGCCATCCTATTTTCCAAAACCTCCTTTCAACCGAACCTATTCCAAAGATCCGGTTGAGCACCAGAATTGGAGGTGGAAACAGAACAACTCCGCGCCATACAACGATGCTCCCAACCCCTCTTTCAACAACAATTTCAACAATTCTTCGAGCAGCAACAACAACCGCAACTTCTACCACAATGCCAATTTCAACAACAACCACCCACCTCATTCCGTTCCACCCAAACCGTACGTGCCTCCTCATGCGACCGATTTCACACACGAGCAGGGGAAGATGAACCAGATGGTGTGGGAACATATGCAGAGCATGTCCACTCAGATGGCTGCTCAGAACAAGTTGTTGGAGCAGTTAAGTCACATTGTCACAACAAGCCATCCACAACCTGGTAAGCTCCCCAGCCAACCAGAGGTAAACCCGAGAGGGGAGGCTAAGGCAATCACCCTGCGAAGTGGGACCAACTATGAAGGTCCAGCCATGCCTATTGAACCACCAGCTAAAGCTGACACGGACCGTGTAAATCCCACACGGCCCGTACAGACCCCACAGACTGAGGAAAACCCACCAACAATCTCTGAGACAACAGTGGACACGGCCCGTACAAATCTCACACGGCCCGTGTCACCCCCTGAAGAAGGAAATCCTCGCCGTGTCGAACTGACTCGACCGGCAACCGACACAGAAAACCCAGTGGACACGGACCGTGTCAATCCTACACGGGCCGTGCAGAAGGAAACTGAAGGTCAGAAAAAGGAGACCTACAAACCGCCACCATACCGACCACCTGTCCCATTTCCACAGAGACTAGCTGAGACCCAATTGAACGAGCAATTCGCTAAATTCATCGATGTTCTCAAACAATTGCACATCACTATCCCATTCACCGAGGCCTTGACCCAAATGCCCACCTATGCTAAGTTCTTGAAAGACATCCTATCCAACAAACGAAGCTTGGGGGGGCACGAGACGGTGAAGCTGGCTGAACAGTGTAGTGCCATTCTGAGAAGCGAATTACCACCCAAACTGGAAGACCCTGGTAAGTTCTCTATTCCTTGCACTATAGGGAAAGCCACGATCAGGAAAGCTCTGTGCGACTTGGGAGCTAGCGTGAGTCTCATGCCACGCACCATCTATGATCGAATAGGGGTAGGTGAGCTCAAACCTACACGAATGACTCTTCAGCTAGCGGACTCATCGGTAAGACTACCACTTGGCATAGTGGAAGATGTACCGGTTCAGGTTGGTAAGTTTTATGTTCCTGCTGACTTTGTTGTAATGGAAATGGAGGAAGATAAGGAAGTCCCCATTATTCTGGGACGACCTTTTCTAAGAACTGCAGGTGCCATGATTGATGTGAAGGATGGAACGCTGACCTTGAACATTGGAAAGGAGAAGGTGCGATTCCAGATTGACCGTGCAATGAAGTACCCGTCGAGAGACGAATCTTGCTTCAGAATTGATGTGATTGAGGAATGTCTGACGAATTTGAGCGAGGACTACTTTCTTGAGCAAGTAAATAGCTCACTAAGGTATTATTCTGACTTTTTATCTGAGTTGCAGGTCGAAACAAGTGAGTTAGAATCAGTATGTGCAGCAGAGGCAAAAACAGACCTGCCAGGAAAATCTGGACACGACCCGGATCACTTCAACACGGGCCGTGCAGAGGAGTTCAAGCAGCTGGAAACAATCCCACACGGGCCGGACAAAATCAACACGGACCGTGTCAAGGCCCCAACAGAGCAGCAAGCACTTGAACTCAAGCCTCTACCAGCCAATCTCAGGTATGAATTCCTTGGCCCAGATGAGTCTTGTCCTGTTATTGTGAATGCAGATCTGAACCCCGATCAAACCGCCAAACTCTTGGAGAAGCTGAAAGTCCACAAAGGTGCAATCGGGTATTCAATCAAGGACTTGAAGGGGATCAGCCCATCTGTCTGCTCGCACAGAATCCTACTGGAAGATGGCCACAAACCGTCTGTCGAACATCAGCGACGGCTCAACCCGAATTTAAGGGAGGTAGTAAAGAAAGAAATTTTAAAACTTCTTGATGCAGGTATTATCTACCCTATTTCTGACAGTCAGTGGGTGAGTCCTGTCCATGTGGTCCCAAAGAAGGGGGGAGCAACAGTGGTAAAGAATGAGAAGAACGAATTGGTCCAAACACGGGTTGTGAGTGGTTATAGGATGTGCATAGATTACAGAAAACTTAATGCCGCCACACGCAAAGATCACTTTCCATTACCATTTGTTGACCAACTCCTTGAAAGGCTTGCTAATCATTCTTATTTCTGTTATCTTGATGGTTATTCTGGTTTCTTTCAAATACACATCCACCCACAAGACCAAGAAAAGACCACCTTTACCTGTCCCTATGGTACATATGCATATCGTAGGATGCCTTTTGGTCTTTGTAATGCGCCAGCAACCTTTCAACGGGCCATGATGGCCATCTTTTCTGACTTCATTGAGAATGAAGTTGAGATTTTTATGGATGATTTTTCTGTATATGGTGTTTGTTTTGATTCATGTTTGTCTAACCTTTGCAAGATTTTGCAGAGGTGTGAAGAAGTGAATTTGATTTTAAATTGGGAGAAGTGTCACTTCATGGTCCAAGAAGGCGTTGTTCTAGGACATGTTGTGACTTCCAAGGGCATTGAGGTTGACAAGGCCAAAATTGAAGTGATTGAGAAGCTCGAGGTCCCAACGAATGTCAAAGGAGTTCGAAGTTTCTTAGGCCACGCGGGATTTTATCGCCGCTTCATTAAAGATTTCTCTAAAATTGCTAAGCCTCTAACCAATTTACTTGTAAAGGATTCTGACTTTGATTTCACTGATGATTGTGTTAGATCTTTTTACAGTTTGAAAGAAGCTCTCATTTCTGCACCCATCTTGCAACCACCTGATTGGTCCTTGCCATTCGAGCTGATGTGTGATGCGAGCGATTATGTTGTAGGGGCTGTTCTTGGGCAAAGGAAAGACAAGAAGCCATGTGCTATCTACTATGCTAGCAAGGTGCTAGACCCAGCCCAAATGAACTACACAACAACTGAGAAGGAGCTCCTCGCCATTGTGTTCGCCCTTGATAAGTTCAGATCATACTTGGTTGGCTCAAAGATCATTGTCTACACGGACCACGCCGCACTCAGGTATTTGCTAACTAAACAAGATGCAAAACCTCGTTTGATTAGATGGATTCTTCTCTTGCAGGAATTTGACATTGAAATCAGGGACAAGAAGGGGGTTGAAAATACTGTGGCTGACCATCTATCCCGGCTTCGCTGGGAAGATGAGGGGTCTGCCAACTTGCCGATCAATGATTCGTTCCCCGATGAGCAACTTCTTTCAGTTTCAGCCAACATTGACACGGCCCGTACCACGTTTGACACGGCCCGTATCAACACCCAGTCAGTGCCTTGGTATGCAGATATCGCCAACTTTCTTGCTTCTGGAGTCTTCCCAGCCTCCGCGACTTACCAACAGAGGAAGAAACTTCGATCCGATGCCAGGTATTACTTTTGGGATGAACCTTTTCTTTTCAAAGTAGGTATTGAAGGCATCTTCCGGCGTTGTGTACCACACGAAGAGACACACTCCATTCTCGAGCACTGCCACTCATCCGTCTATGGAGGGCATGCATCATTCTACAAGACAGCAGCAAAGGTATTGCAATCTGGTTTCTATTGGCCTTCTATTTTCAGGGATGCAAGGACTTTTGTTTTGGCTTGTGACAAGTGTCAACGGACCGGGAACATTACCAAGCGCAATGAGATGCCTCTCAACCCCATTCTTGAGGTGGAGATCTTTGATGTGTGGGGTATTGACTTCATGGGACCGTTCCCATCATCATGTGGGAATGAGTACATCCTGGTTGCAGTGGATTACGTGTCCAAATGGGTAGAAGCGGTGGCATGTCGAAAGGCAGACTCAAATGCAGTGAAGAGGCTTTTCACTCATACCATCTTTCCTCGCTTTGGAGTGCCAAGGGCGGTTATCAGTGACGGAGGCAAGCACTTCATCAACCGCCAGTTCGACAATCTTTTGAGCCGTCATGGGGTGACACACAAGGTAACAACTTCCTATCACCCTCAATCTAATGGACAAGCTGAAATTTCTAACAGGGAAATAAAGTCCATCTTGGAGAAAACTGTTGCGAGGACACGAAAGGATTGGTCACTCAAGCTCGATGATGCACTCTGGGCATACCGAACTGCTTTCAAAACACCAATTGGGATGAGCCCTTTCAAGCTGGTGTACGGAAAACCATGCCATTTACCTGTAGAGATCGAGCACAAAGCATTTTGGGCCATGCGCACCATCAACATGGACATGCTTGCAGCTGGAGAAAAGCGCGTCCTTGACTTACATGAGTTGGAGGAAATGCGCCTCAATGCTTACGAGAATGCAAGAATTTACAAGGAGAGAACCAAGCGAGCTCATGACAAGCGCATTGCACCTCGCGAATTCAAGGTAGGTGATCTCGTACTCTTGTTTAATTCTAGACTAAGACTTTTTCCAGGTAAGCTAAAATCTAGATGGTCTGGCCCGTTTCAAGTAAAGAGAGTTTACCCTTTTGGGGTGATTGAACTTTGGAATAATGAGAGAGGAACTTTTCAAGTCAATGGTCAACGTCTCAAGCACTACATAGCTGACCATTTCCAGAATGAGAACTTCACTCAGGATCTCTCGAATCCTCCTCCAGTTGAACCTTGAAGAAAGAAGGTCAAGCTCGAGACCTAAAACAAGCGCTTTTTGGGAGGCAACCCAAACCCCTTTTTAATTTTCTTGCATTTTAGGTTTAGTTAATATCTTGTTTCTGCATATTTTCGTTTTTCACTTATGAAGAGTTTAGGAGATCCTATAGTGCAGCACCCAAGTCCACACTTCACACGGCCCGTACAAAAACCGACACGGCCCGTGTCAATCCGAACCGACGCCTATGCAAAATCGCGCAAGTTCCATCCCCTCTCTTTAAATCGACCGATCTACTTCACACGGGCGGATATCTCTCTCTCTCTCCCTTACTTCTACAGTGCACCCGACCGCCGATCCGACCGTCCAAGCCGTCGTGTAGCCGCCGCCGCCCATTTCTGCCTCGATCGTCACAGCACCCTCTCCCTCTCTCGAGACCGTTTCGCCACTCTCTGCCTCGTCGACCACCACCACCCCCAGTCTTCTCTCCCGACGACGCGCTCCAGGTAAGTGTCTCTTCCCCTTCCCCTTCTCTATTTCAGGCCGGCAGCTCTCTCTCTCTCGACAGCGCACCTCTCGATTCTCCACTCCCGCCGTCTTTTCAGTCCGGCCGAAACCCTAACCTGACACGGCCCGTGTCAATCTTACTCGACCCGTGTCAACCTTGTCCGACCCGAGTCCAAAACCACTCGACCCGTGTCAATCATAACCTGAGCCATACAATGAACCGTGAGCGCCGATCCAAACATGCCCAGGACCGTCGGCAGCTGCGTCCCCGCCCACCACCACCACCCGCACGCACTCCCTCCCCAACTGAGTCCAACCCTACCTCTTCTCATCACTCCTCCACACACTCTGGGTCTAGCTCACATCACTCTGAGCACTATGACTCCGATGTCTCCCACCACCTCTCTGGGGAGTACACTGATAGGGCGGACGACCACCAGACAGAGTCCTTTCGCATTCCCACCCGCCGCATGTTCGAGCACTACGAGTACTTGAGCCGGAAGAAGTTTGACAACACACGCACGGTTGACTTCACCACCCTCCGTGCATTTGGAATTGAGGACGATTTCAACCTTTTGACTGGTAGGGTTGGCTTCACACCCGCTTTCTGGGCCATCGACCACCCTGCCTACCAGAAACTCACACTTGAGTTTCTCTCCTCACTCCAGCTCAAGGAGGACAACCAGGGCGGCCACACCCGCATCTACATCAAGTTCCTCCTCCAAGGTCAACCCCACCGTGTCCCGCTTATCCAGCTCCGCGAGTGGTTTGGTTTCCACCCAGAACCCCAGACTGACTCCTTTGAGTTCCATGCAGATCTGGACAGAGACCGTTTCTGGAATTTGATCTCAGGCTTGACAGTAGGCTCCGTTCACAACAAGGAATTCAAGGGCCTCAGCATTCCTCACCCCTCTCTTTGCTGCTTACAGCGCATCCTGGCTGTCACTTTCTTTGCACGGGGCGAGACAGTCGCCCGTACCAATGTTAAGGATTTCAAGCTTATGGATTACATGCTCCGACCAGATGGCGAGCTCGAGCGGCCAGACCTGATGCTCATCATGATCCACCATTGGCTTGACCTTCAGCGCTCCACGAGGTCCGGGGGCTCCATCACCATTGGTGGCTACGTCACTCACATTGCTGAGCAGCTAGGCGTACAGGTCACAGGTGACACACTCTGCAAAGGCCCTCGTCCCATGGATCCCGAGGCCTTCCGTTTAGCGGCTTTTATCAGGATCGACACGCACTGGGGTCGCCGCATGGGCTACCGTTGGCGCATGCCAGACGGCATTACCGAGTACAAGTTACCTGTCCACGCTCCTCTCTCCTTTGAGGACAGGTCTACTTGGATTTTCACTGGACCACGTGATGCCCACGCACCCCCACACCCACCTCCTCCTCCCGTTGTCGATGAGCCTATGTCGGATGCTCCCGCCTACACTCGGCGGCGGCGGCGCGTCTCTTCTTCTGCACCCACCTCTCAGCAGGTGCCTGCCTCTTCTTCTGCACCCACCTCTCAGCCCGCAGACCACTCCATTCAGGACTTATACCGCCTCATGTCTGACATGAGGACCACTCAGCTTGACATGCGGGCGACTCAGATCCAGCATGATGACACCCTCTATGACATTCAGTGTCAGCTGACAGACTACCACCACCGACTCGGCGAGGTTCAGGATGAGCTGCGTGATTGGCGCTTCTATGATGAGTATGGGTACTACCCCGCACCACCCCCACCACAGGACTGATCAGGTATGTTTTCTTTTCCCCTAGCTTTACATTTTCTTTCTATCTGTCTTGAAGCATTGAGGACAATGCTCGGACTTAGCTTGGGGGGGAGAACTTTGCACTTAGGATTTTTCTTTTCACTTTTAGCTCATGTTTACATTTTCTTGCATTTTCTTGCATTTTAGGTGAAAATTTGCGCGAATTGCTAGAATTAGGAGCCCTTACGAAAATTTTTGAGTTGTAATTAGGATAACCTTGAGAAATTGGAAATAACCCCACAATTGACGAGAAAATTGAATAGGATGAGATATTTTGAGCATTTGAAAGAATGAAAGCCAAAGTCTATCGAAAAACCATTCTGAAACTAAACTGTGCCTTTTTAAATAGGGAAATGGGATTTTAAATTAAAGAAAGATTGGGATATCTATTGGTATGAAAGAATACCATTGGATGTGTGTATTCATGATGTATGCAAAAACGATATATAACAAAATGATGAATTATAATGAAAAGATGGAGAATATAAGAGTACTGGCAATAAGTCCTGTTGGGCGCCTTTGAGCTCGTCTCCCAAACTTAGAAAAGAAAGGAACTTTTGCATACATCAACACACGAAGTCCGCGACTTTCTAACCTAAGCTTGTTCCAAGCTTGGGGGAGTAAAAAGGAAAAAAAATCACCGCAAATGAGGGCATAGTTTCAGTATAAGAATGAAAGATTGATCGATTTAAGCAACCAGTTTTGGCAAATAATTGAAGCATCTCAAAATATGAAATTTGATTAGTCAATTTGTGAGGTGAATCAAAGTTTATCAAGTAAATCCAAATTGTCATTCAAAAGGATTCTCAAGGTTCTTAACAATAGCAAGCTCACGTAAACTTTTCGCACTTAGAGTTTAATTTGCATTTAGGTAATCCAAAGACCGACCCGATTCCTAAGTTGGGATTTTTGCTTGAGGACAAGCAAGATTTCAGCTTGGGGGAATTTGATATCTCGCAAACTTATCTATATTTCGACCTTCAAATTGTATCAAACTTGTGTTTTAAATCATTAATTCAGTTGTATTTCATTGAATATCTTTAGAATGTGGTACTGCTGCAAGTTTGTTCTTATTTTGCAGGATTCGGGCGAAATCGAGGAGAAAATCTGGAATCAAGAAGTCTCTACACGGGCCGTGTCACATTCCACACGGGCCGTGTCAACCTCGACTCGACCGCTGATCCGACCACATACAACTGCTGACTCGACCACTTAAGGAACACAAGTCACACGGGCCGGACAAGATTTGACACGGCCCGTGTCAAGCAAATCCGGAAACAGATCCAGAAATCTGGAAAGAAGGCTATTGATGGAAGGTCGACCAAAGGAGCATATAATCGGGATTTCTCTCCAGGAAAGGTCATTCTGGAACAGGAGAGCAAGTTCTAGGGTTCATCTTTGGCGGCTAAGCTTGGAGGCGAAGTTGAGAAGCGAAAGACGCGAGTTTTCGATTGATCTTCTTTGCTTTTTGGGTTTTGTCATGATCAACTCTATCTCTATTTGTATTTGCTGTTTTAGAACTATGAGTGAGTAATTTACTTTGTTTCTAGGGTTTTGATGTAATCGAATGTTTTGTCTTGCATGCTAGTTATTGAATCTTTGTATTGAAATTTGTGTTTGATTGATTGTGTAGTATTTTAATTGCTTAGATTGTAGTGTTTGACTTATATTGGTTTGTTACTAGATGAATGGCCACATCTAGAAAGCATTAGAACCCTTTAACGTCTTTCAACCAACCTAAGTACATGAGGTAGGATTTGTGATCCGGGAGGTGAAACCAAGTAGTAACCGGAAGGTGAAAGTTACTCTCTATCGGCGGATAGGAGTTACCTTTAGTATACCAATCAAGCAACTAGGTAGTAGGGACCAATACACAAAAGTTGAGGTCTAGAACCCGACGAGGGCATATATTGCAGTTTCCGTACCAAGTTAATGAACCAACAAACGGGAGTTGAGGTCCAGAGACATTAGGTCCGGTCAGTAGAACCCTACACAAAGGAACGATACAAAGAAACAATAGCTGTTGCATTAACCCGAGGCTGACACGGACCGTGTAGCAAAATGACACGGCCCGTGTAAACTGATACGGCCCGTGTAGGAAATGACACGGCCCGGACAGGATAGTCAGAGGGCAAAACTGAGATGAAGTCTTAACCCTGGGAACGCTTTTTATTATTGTTTAAAACCAGTTTAATCTTCTTTATTCCACTTTATTACTGTCTTAAAATCTGTAGGAAACTTAAACAACCAAAATCAACCTTTTCCAACTTCTAGTTTTTAATTAATCTAAGTAGAGTCCGGTTAACACTTGAACCGTCCCTGTGATCGATACCCGACGATATACTACGCGGTAGGATTGTATACTTGCAGTCTGAACCAGAAGTGTATTAAAGGTTAAAAGGTACAGCTTGCTGTACTGAAACTTTGTACTATACCTTTTTGGTGGTAACAGTGCCCCACAAGGCGCTGACATCACCTAGTGTGACTGTCATCTCCCCAACCAGAAGGTGAAATGTATGCGTCTCCGGTCGCCATCTCTCCACTAGACCGCAAACGAGGGCCTGATCAATCACAGTGAGGCATGGTGGCCAACTGATACAACCCGAGATGAAGGATGCACTACTCCATCAACGGGTGACGGACGTATGGTATCTCGGGGGTGCGATGCCTCACTGTCATCATCGTCGTGTCCTGCATTTTACAATTATTTCAATATAAATGTCTAATTAAATAATGCTATTTAAATTAGGAATACAAAACCAACGTACCTCCATAGATGCAAGTGAGACACGGTGCCTGACATGTGGGGTCCACAGAAGAGGACTAAATGTGTCAGGATGGTGAGGGGGATAATCTCCAAAGGGAGCATCTGCACCGGACGCCTCTGCACCGGATGCCGCTGCACCAGATGCCGCTGCACCGGATGCCGCTGCATCGTGATCATGTGAACTCTCCCCCGTCTCCAGAGGGGCATCCCATGCATGTCCCCGTCTAGTTCTGACCATACTACATTTCAATAAACAAAAGATTCTATCTTATAAATCCTAATTTATAAACCCTAACTTATAAACTCCAATTCTGTCAACCCTAAACCTTAATTTAACAATTCAACCCTAATCTAACAATTCAACCCTAAACCCTAATTTAACCCCTAAACCCTAAATTAACAATTCAACCCTAAACCCTAATTTAACATTCAACATAATTTAAACAATTCAACCCTAAATCCTAATTTAACAATTCAACCCTAATTTAAACAATTCAATCATAAACCCTAATTTAACAATTCAACCATAATTTAACAATTAAATCGCGACGGGAAAATCAACAACCCGCACACGATAATTAACAATTCAACCATAATTTATAAACTTTAGTTTTGTCAACCCTAAACCCCTAAACTACAAACTCTAATTTTGAACAATTCAATCATGTCGGGAAAATCAACAACCCGCACAAGATAATTAACAATTCAATTCTACCAATCGTTCCAATGCCAATACAAGATACAAAATATAAATTAAAAAAATTATTTAGAAACTTAACCGAAAATAATCGGATTGTCGCCGAGATGGCCGAAAATTAGGGTTCGGGTGAGAGAGAGAGAGAGAGAGGAAGAGAGAGAGAGAGGAGAAGAGGGAGAGGAAGAGAGAGAGAGGAAGAGAGGGAGAGAGAGAGAGGAAGAGAGAGAGAGGAAGAGAGGGGGAGAGAGAGAGAGAGAGAGGAAGAGAGGGAGAGAGGGAGAGAGAGACTTCAAGAGTGGGGTTTCGGCTGGGGTGGTGGTTTCGGGCGGCGGGGCAGGGCGGCTGGAGGCAGAGAAGAAAGAGAGAGAAGAGGCGGTCTGTTGGGGGCGGACCGCTTATAAAAAAAAAAATTAATAGTGGACCGCCCAGCCCCTGGGCGGTCAGGTGTGAAGAGTGGACCGCCCGGCTGCTGGGCGGTCAGGTGGGAAAAGTGGACCGCCCAGCTGACGGGCGGTTGGGGTAGAAATAAAAATAAGTTTGGGGTGGGGGCAGATTTGATAATTTGTTTTTTTTTTGGGGTTTTAATAAAAATATCGGGTTTTATTATCTTGATTTTTTTCCCTATTGTTATTTCCAGTACTGCATTAAAAGAAGAAAGAAATCAATTGGAGTACTACCTCATGTTTTTTGTGCCATTTATCAATTCTCTGTTTTAATTTCTTTTTCTTCCGTTTATCAATTTATCTCTATTTTAAGAGCATCAGTAGATAATTATATTTTTTTTTCTCAAATTTATCCACAGATCCCCACCTATATTTTTTTTTTCACAAATTTTACTCGGGACCTAGGTCAAATAATGGCATACTTCCCTAATTTTATGGAATTTATTTAAGCTGTTTATTATCATAAGTGGATGAGTTCATTTAAAAATATTTATATATATAGAGATGGGCTATTGTGCTTCGCGAAGTAAATGAGGGGTTTACTTCGGGTCATATTTTCATTTTTGAAAATCCAAACAACCGATCCGAACCGTTCAACATGTTCTCTATATTGAAATGTGCTTCGAGACTAAATTTTATATTTTTGGAATTTTTTTACTATTTATTAAGCCACTTTGAAAATCGCTGATTCGGTGGTCCAGAAAATTTTACTGTTTTTTACTGTTTACAGTGGATCAGCGATTTTCAAAGTGGCTTCATAAATAGTAAAAAAATTCCAAAAAATGTAAAATTTAGTCTCCAAGCACATTTAAATATTTAGAACATGTTGAACGGTTCAGATCAGTTGTTTGGATTTTCAAAAATGAAAATATGGCCCGAAGTAAACCCCCCGTTTACTTTGCGAAGCACAATAGCCCATCTCTCTCTCTCTCTCTCTATATATATATATATATATATATATATATATTAATTTGTGTTTTATAATCTTGATTTTCACGGAACAAACTTAATAAATGATCAATCCGAAATTGGCGAGAAGTTCATCTAAATATAGTTTCTGTTAGACTTTAATTTATTGTGAAGCTTTTACAGTTTTATTTAGACTTCTTTATCATTTTAAATCATTTAAACATACGCACTTTGTTGTATTAATGCTAATTTATCATTGTTCAGTCCATGTGCTTTTTTTGTTCAATTTAAACGCTTCCTATTCAGTTTATGTACTTTCTTGATTTCAATTTAAATAAATAATATTCAATACTAATATCATACCCGTGCATTGCAATGGAAACATGTTATAGATGAACAAAAAAAGTCTCATACAAAATGATATATTTTGATAAAAGATAGACCAATAAAAATAATAATTATTTAACAGAAAAAAAATAGACAAACATCTGCTCATACAAATGTGGAACCCATTCTTTAATGACATATTTATGAGTTTTTTTATTGGTCTATATCAGTTATATATTTTGTTTTGTTATGTTATTTAACAGGAAAACAAGAGAATACAGATCATCAAAATGAGTTGTATCATTTGTTGTTATCATATTATTCCGCTTGTTATTGTTATAAGAGTTATTCTCCTCTTCCTATGATTTTTATACACTTGTGTACCTAAAGTAGATAATAGAATATTGTTTACTTATATGAGATCATTAAATAACAAATAACAATCCTCATCTGTTATAAAATAAAAAGAAAAATATGAAAACATGACAAATTAATTATCAATCAATTCAAAAATTCCTTAAATGATATTTAAAAAATGAAAAGAGATGAGAATAAAAAGAATACTGACTAAATAGACTTGTGGCGAGCACGTGTCATGAGGTACATATCTAAATAACTTTTAGACTTCTACACGTAAAAATGTTGCCCCTAACGGCACCTAGAGAGGGGTGAATAAGTAGTCTTAAAGACTTTTAGTGGTCTTTCGGTTTACCCTCTAAATTAACAAGTCAATCAATTCATCAAGCAAGCGTGTACAAATAAAAGAAATATAGTAGAGTAGAGAAATTTGACACGCGGGATGATAACAGAGTTTAGCGTAAAATGCCTACGTCTCCGGGGTAGAGCAGCATCGTCGGCACTCCTTTCCTATTACCCAAAAAGAAATTATACAACTCGTAACACGTGAGCCCAACAAAGGTGGGAAGTCACTGCCTAAATCATGTACAAAGTTGAGCCTAGAAGCTCGAGCTGGAAAGTCCTACGCAAATGATTGTCACACAATAATGTTTAGATGTGAGCGGAAACCCTCGAGTCAGCAAGCCCCTTTAATGTCCTACAAGCGGGGAAGTCACTCGACTATAACAAGGGAGCACTAAAGTAGATCTCTACACTATCGAACAAGTAACAACACTCTAACTAAATCTAGAGAAGATTTGCCAAGTGGATTTGAGATTATCAATGAAGTTTTGCAGTTTAAGCTCTCTCAAAGAAGGAACCTCTCAAGAACACAGGATTTGTGCTTTTAGAAATTAGGGGCGGCTTACTTAATTCTGAAGTGGGGGTAGTAACTTTATTTATAAAGAGAGCTTCAGAATTAGGTATTTGAACTCTTCAGTTTAGTATGGTAATCTTCTGTGCTAAACGGATAGTTTAAATGTATTTCAATTTGAGTTTCGCCTTTAAACTTTATACTATCCGTAATGTATATATGTTTCGGTCCGCACATAACGGATAGTATATTTTCCCTAAATCTATTTTTCATGAGTAGCGTAAGTACCGTAATCTTCCTTTCAGAACGGATAGGGTTGTTCCGGTTCTTCCCTGGGTTTTTACGGAACCTTCCGTTCTGAACGGTTTGTGAACAAAATAATTCTTCCGTATCTGTACGCTTCATACCGTATTCATTTCAATACATTCTATACTGAACGGTTACTTCTGTACCGAACAAATAGGTCCTGAAATCAACAATCTCAAATTTACTTTACTAATCAAATTGATATTACATTCTATATTCTTGATCTTCGTAAATTCTTGTTGATTAATTTCATTGGTTCTTCAACTTTAATCTTGCAATTATAATGTTCTTGAACCTGCAAACTCACTCATATAATGAAATCGTTAAATTCAATTATTGTATGTTTTGTAAATTAGTCAAACACGGCAATTAGGGAATTGCACAGAACAATACTTAATTTTACCTTTCTCTGCCTTGAGCAGATCAGTACAAATACAATATTGACGGTATTGGAACAGTATATTTGAGATCTGACGGTAGAATAATACTGAATTTGATCACCTTGTATTTTTATTGATTACTCAATTTTAGGACTAATCTCAAAAATATACAATCAAGAGGACTACTTATTTAATGTTATGAATATGATAGTGGATGGTCCATTCATTTTGTAACTCCCAACAATCCTCATTCACTTCTCCACTACCCCACTACTATTGGAATTCATATCCCACTACTATTTGGAATTTATTTTCTTATTTATTATTGTAATGACTTTTCATTTACAACTTGTGGCCTATAAATAGAGGCATTGTAATCTTGTATTGTACACATGAGAAATATATGAATAAAGAGATTGTCATCTTGTGTTCTCTCTATCTTGTTTATTGTTTGTTTATCTTTATTTTATAACACGTTATCAGCACGAGAGCTCTACTAGTTGAAGATTCGAGGTAACTTTGATATCTTTTATTTCAATTCTATTTAAATAAATAATACTTCCAATAAGTAATTGCTAAATGGAATAAGTTATCAATTTATGTACATTTATTTTAAGATGTCTAGTATGGTTCATATAATTTTATATGAAGTGCAATTTTTTTTTAATCTTCCTGAAGAAGATATATATGATATAGAAAAATTAATCTGAGAAGATATTAGGAAATCTTTCTGAAGAAGATTTATATGATGTACAAATTTTGGATGATGTTCATTTTGTTATTTATTTATTTTTTTCAATAATTTGATCTTCTCGAAGAAGATTTCAAAATATATTAAGAAGGTCTTCTTGAAGAAGATTTCAAAAGATATTAAGAAGTTCTTCTTGAAGAAGATTTCAAGAAATTTTATATGATGCACACAATTTAATGTTAATTTTTCAATAATTTAATCTTCCTGAAGAAGATTTTATTAAGAAGATCTTAAGAAATTTTCCTGTTGAAATTTTCAAGAAAATTTATATGATGCGAAATTTAACATGATATTTATATTATCGAGTTGTTGATGAAAAATTATGAATTTTGTTCAATTAGTTATGATTCATTCCTTGAAGTGAATGTATCAATACATAACAATAATGATAATTTCTAGATAAACTCATAGATGTGGACGTGATAATGATGAAAAGACACATCTTTTCACCGGAAGTGGAGAAATAATGAGAAAAAAAAATGGACATAATAGCAAATAAGAGAATTCATGTTATTATTGTGGTGATAAAATTCATTGGCCACATACATGTCATATACCGACGTACCTGTCGTACGCCAAAACATATTTCTGATTTATATCGAGCATCACTAAAGATAAAAAAAAAATTAACTACTTATTTTTATTGAATTTATATTGAATTTTATTTTTGTTATTGTTGAATGAGACAACAACAAATTTAACTACTTATTTTTATTGTTTATTTCTAAAATGGTATTTATTATTATTTTTTCGTTTCAATAAAGAATGATTTATCTTTTGTTTAACAACAACGTCCATAATTTATTAATAGATTATAATGACTATTACAAAGTTTAAACCTAGCCCTTAAGTTCTATCTGGGTATATATATAGATTATAAAAAATAAAAATAAAAAGCTAACTTGGGAAGAGGAGAATCAATACGGACGAGTATCCCTCTCCAATACTGTAATTCAATGAATACTGGGTTCTCTATTATTGGTACGGGGAGGATCTGAATTCATATTAAACGCAACATTTTTTTGTAGGCATCAGTACACTTCTATTAAAGAATGGATCATTAATATATAAAACGCAACATTTTTTTTGTGAAAAATATTTTATGCAACAAAATTAAAAAAAAAAGTAGAATTTCACCATTGACCATTTAATCAGTAAATTAGCTTTATTAAGTGCTATTTAATTATGCAATTGCCACTCTAAAAAATAATATATATAATATTATTTTATATTAAAGCGATTGGATTTTGAAGATATATGTCTTGTTGAGAATGCAACAACATATTATCCTCAAAGATAAAAAAATATTTTATTTAGTAATGTAAGAAATAAATGTAAGTACTATTTCGGGTAGTACATATTTGATTGAAAGCTCCAGAAGAGCAACCTTATTGTTATATGGAGGAACACAAATTTATATTGATGATGCATTATATTCTTCTAATTAAGTCTCAAAGAAATTAATTAAGTTTAAGGATATCCGCCGAAATGGATACCATGTTGAGACAACTAATGAAGAAAATGTTGAATATTTTTATATAACTAGCAAAATCTCAGATAAAAAATGCATATTGAAAAATTGTCTATGTTTTCCTCCGGTTTGTATTACACATATATTAGTGCAATTGAAGCACATATTATCGTAAACTAGAAGTTTACAAATAAAAATATGTTCATAGTTTGGCATGACCGGTTCGGCCATTCCGGATCAATAATGATGCGAAAAATAATAGATAATTAATGTGGACATTCATTAAAGAACCAGAAGATTCTTTAATCTTATGAATTTTAATTTGTTGATTTTATTTCTAGAACGTATACAAGATGATATTTGTAGACCAATATATCCACCATGTGAACCATTTAGATATTTTATGGTTATAATTGATGCATCAATAGTATGGTCACATTATCAACTCGCAACTTGACGTTTGCAAGATTATTTTCTCAATTGATTTGATTAAGAGCATAATTTTATGATTATTCAATTAAGAAAATACGTCTAGACAATGTTGATGAATTTATTTCTCAGACAATGCATGTCTATTAGAATTGATGTTGTATGTCATGTAGCTTATATTCATACACAAAAATGAGAACTTGTTATTTCGCATGCAACAACACTTATTCGCATCATGCCAACAAGCTATTATAAAACTTCCCCTTTATAATTAGTTTTTGGTCACATACCTAATATTTCCCATATAAGAATTTTTGAATGTGCGATATATGTTATAATTGCTCCACCACAACGCACTAAAATGGGATATCAAAGAAAGTTGGGAATTTATATTGAATTTGAATCTCCATATGTAATAAAGTATCTAGAACCATTGATGGTAGATTTATTCACGGCTAGTTTTGCCGATTATCATTTTGATGAATTAATATTCCCAACCTTAGGGGGAGAAAAACAATCAGCTGGAAAAATATATTAGTTGGAATGAATTATCATTGTCTAATTTAGATCCTCATAAATAATGTGAACTAGATGTTTAAAAGATAATTCATTTGGAAAGATTAGTTAATCAATCGCCAGACGCATTTACAAAGAAAGTGACCAAATCACATGTACCAGCTGCTAATGCTCCAATTAAAGTCGATGTCCCTGTTGGATAGACTAATGAAATTATAACACGCATGAAGCGTGAAAGACCAATCGGTTCCAAAGATAAAAATCCTCGAAAAAAAAGGAGCAAAGAATGAAAATGGTCAAGTCGAGGATATGATAATTTCAGATAAAACTCTAGAAGAGAATCAAATTATAAGTAATATTGGAGTTCCAGCAGAAACTCAGGTATCTAAAATTCATGAAAATAAAGAGATCTCGATAAATTATATTATGAATGGAATAAAATGGAACCGAGATAAAATTGATATCAATGATATTTGCATATAATACAGCGCTAAATATAATGAATAATGAGGATCATGACCCAAAGTCTATAAAAGAATGTCGACAAGGAATGATTGGCCAAAATAGAAAGACACAATTGAGACAGAATTAAATTCTCTTAGAAAAAAAAATTATTAGTGCTGGGCCTGCAGTCCCACTAGTCGAAGGCACAAATTTTGAATGATAGAAATTGATATTTACGTGAAAACAAAATGAAAAAGGTGAAATTTTGAGATATACTCACCTGTGGTGGATGCAAAAATTTTAGATAATTAGTTAATCTGGCAATACATGAAGGACTTAATTTGTGTCTAATGAATGTTGTTACAGCCTATTTATATGGCTTGCTTGATAATGATATTTATATGAAAATCCCTGAAGGATTTAAGATGCCTGAAGCATGTAATTTAGGTTCTCGAGAACATTATTCAATTAAATTGAATAAAATATTTATATAGATTAAAGAAATTTGGACGCATATGGTATAATCGTCTAAGTGAATATTTATTGAAATATGGATATAATAATGATACGATCTGTCCATGAAAAGATATGGAAATGATTTTGTTATAATTGCAGTTTTTGTTGACGATCTAAGTATCATTGGAACTCCTGAAGAGCTTCCAAAAGCAATAAATTATTTAAAGAAAGAATTTGAGATAAAAGATCTTGAGAGGACAAAATTTTGCTTTGGATTGCAAATTGAACATTTAAAAATGACATTTTTATGCATCAAGAAAATTATATTGCAAGAGTGTTGAAATAATTTTATATGGATAAAATCACATCCATTAAGCATTATGATAGTTGTAAGATCATTAGATGTGCATAAATATCTTTTTAGACCTTGAGAAAGTGATGAAGAACTACTTGGTCCTGAAGTATCATATCTTAGTGCAATAGTAACATTTATGTATCTTGTTGGACATGCAAGATATAATATATCATTTGCTGTAAATTTATCAGCAAGATATAGTTTTTCTCCTATGCGAAGACATTAGAATGAAATTAAATATATACTTCGCTAACTCTGAGAAATTTTAGCAAGACACTAAGCAACCGAGAATATGTTTGGTTAAGATCTGTGATCAACACATTCGTCAGGCATGTAGTTTGTCTTTTGGAGAAATGATCCTGAAGATCATATATTAAGATAATATTGTATGTATTACTCAATTAAAGGAATGATACATTAAAGGAGATAGAGCAAAATATATTTCATTAAAGTTCTTTTTCACACATGATCTTCAAGATGATAATGTTATTATTATTCAACAAATTCGTTCAAGTGAAAATCTAGCAGATTAATTCACTAAGGCGCTCCTATTGTAATATTTGAAAAGCTAGTTCGTAATATTGGAGTTCATCGAATTAAAGATCTTGATTGATGCTGTAATGAGGGGGAGTTAATATGCACTATATTTTTCCTTAACCATGGTTTTTCCCACTGGGTTTTCCTGGTAAGGTTGTAGTTGTGTATTAAAAGGAATATTGTACTCTTTTTCCTTCACTAGGTTTTTATCCCATAGGGTTTTTCCTAGTAAGGTTTTAATGAGGCATATTCTTATGAAATGAACATCCAAGGGGGAGTGTTATGAATATGATAGTGGATGGTCCATTCATTTTGTAACTCCCAACAATCCTCATTCACTTCTCCACTACCCCACTACTATTGGAATTCATATCCCACTACTATTTGGAATTTATTTTCTTATTTATTATTGTAATGACTTTTCATTTACAACTTGTGGCCTATAAATAGAGGCATTGTAATCTTGTATTGTACACATGAGAAATATATGAATAAAGAGATTGTCATCTTGTGTTCTCTCTATCTTGTTTATTGTTTGTTTATCTTTATTTTATAACATTTAAGAAATTATGAACTTGCTTAGACGGCGATCCATATATCATTACTATATATATCATTCTTCAAAAAGAAAATATATATCATTACTATCTTTACACTCCAGATTCGCATTAAGACCCCAATACTTCTTCCTTATTCTTGACAGCAGGGTACCACCATCAGCGGCCATCACGGAGGTACCACGAGCTGAGCCTTGTCATGGGACTCTGTGCGGTCTTGCTGGGGGACCACCATCTTCGACCATCACGGAGGCAGCACCAGATCCGCCCACAGATGATCCCCAGTTGGGCCTTGCTGTATGATTCCGTGCGGCCCATTGTTTGGGCCCCGCCGAGGGTCTCAGACCAGCAACGGGGCACAAGCCGGAGCAACACGAGGTGCTACCGACAGCAGCGAACCACCATCTGCGACCATCAACGAGCCTGCTCCAGATCCGGCCACAGATGATCCCCCAGTTGGGCCTTGCTGTATGATTCCATGCGGCCCATTGTTTGGGCGCCGCCGAGGGTCTCAGACCAGCAACGGGGCACAAGCCGGAGCAACACGAGGTGCAGCCGACAGCAGCGAACCACCATCTGCGACCATCACGGAGGTAGCACCAGATCCGCCCACAGATGATCCTCTAGTTGGGCCTTGCTGTATGTTTCCGTGCGGCCCATTGTTTGGGCGCCGCCGAGGTTCTCAGACCAGCAACGGGGCACAAGCAGATAAGAGTATTTATTCTCAAATTCGACCTATTACAACAAAAAATTAAAAAATATGAACATTCAAACTATGAAACTAATAAGAATCTATAATAATAAGAGGATGATTTGTAATTACTGATTATATATGATGATTAAATAAACAGCACTCGAGCCAACAAATTAATTGTTTGCCTTTGTCAATTTCACAAAAGTTGAGGCCGCAAATAATTAATACAAACCAGGAAATGCATCGCCGTATGTGTATCGATTGTTTGTCCATTCATGTTCTATGTATATATCAGGTTCTATGAAACTCTCTGTCTCTCTTTATTCATTCATGTTCAATCAAACTCTGTCTGTATTCTTTCTACTCTCATATGGTATCAGATACCAGTTTTTGAAATATTCCAGTTCTTCGCACTTCTTGCTACTACACAAGATGACCACTGATAGCTCTCAACTCAGCCAATCCAGATCAATTTTCTACTCTCATAATTAGTAGAGTCATATACAACAATTACAGAATACCAGTTTCCCTTATTATTACAAAATACCTAGCTAATAGAAACTCTACGCCCTTAATTAGCCGATTGTTGAACATAAAAGAGATAATATACTTACACGATGGTTGTTCTGAGCCCCGGCTTTTTGATTCAATAAAATAAAAATATCTAATTTTGATTTTCTCTAATGTCTAATCTATAAATATTATATAAGGTTTTTCCAACTCATAAGTGATTCAATTTTGGAATATATTAACTTCTAAATTCATAATAGATTAATTTTCTCACATGGTATTAATTTGTAAGGATATTTATAGTAGTTAAGCTAGTTAGAAGGCAAAAAAAGGCATGCAAAGAAATAAAAAGTGGATGAAGGAGGTAAGTAATGAGTGATTTTACATTTTACATGTGTGACAAATAATCTTTTTTTTTTGCTTAATGCACTTAAGATAATATTATCTTGTATAAATTAAAGACAATAGAAATTCATAGATTAGTGTCGTAGTATACATTTATAAATTAAATTTGTAGCATTATATTTTAGTTAAGTGTCTCACGTTTACTTTGAAGCATGTTTTTTTTTATAAAAAATAAATAAATAATAGTCTCAGCATACATGCAAGTTTTATAATATATTCATTTTACGGTACATTTGGATAGATTTAATCGTGAGGAAAATAAATAAATTTAATTTTGTCACTAATAGAGCTATATTTGATAGTTCACCGTCTTTTTTTGAGTCTAAACCATTGTTAAATCCTTCATTTTTTTTCTTGAAATATTAATTCATTGTTGTTGATTGAAAAAGTTTCAACCAACAGCTAAGAAGAGGCGGCTGTAAAATCAAACATTATTTGGCAATTAATAGTTATCCTTCAAATATCACTTTTTCATCTGTTTTAATCAGTTGTTCATTTAATTCATGAAATAAAATGTGTATTTTAAAGAAGTTGGAACTATGAGTAGGAAAGTTCAACTAATGAAAATTTATTTTGATTCATAAACATATTTATTTGTTTTTAGACAATGTGTGAATATTTCAAAGTTTGAAAATGACTTTGGAAGTTCAAGATATTTATTGAATAACTCAAGTGATTATTTTGATTCAAATATTGTGCGAATAGATCTTCTTTTTTTTTTAACTAACCTGGTCCTTAATTTGAGATCCTAAAATTACTAAAATTGATAATTAATCTCTGATTGTTATTATGCGCCCTCACAAAATTTACATTTTTTAGAAATTTTTTACTATTTTTCCAGATAGATAGATAATTGAATTAGTCTACCTATCTAAAACAATAGTAAAAAAAAAAGTTAAAACTAAAACAATAGTAAAAAAAAAAGTTAAAATGTGAAATTTGTTATGTAAGAACATCAAAATCATGTTGAATGTTTCGAATTGAGTGTTTAGATTTTAATAATGAAGATTTGGATCCATAACACCAACTCATTAAGACGATGTTAGTTTTTTCATATAAAAATGATATATATTGAATTACTTTCTCTTTTTCTCTAAAATTTCTCTTTACCATTTGAAAAATTTGAATTAAAAGACAGGACAGAATCGGTAACTTCACAAAGAATGAATTTATTTTCTGGTGTAGGGTTAAAATGTTTCATTGTTTTTGTAATTTTAATTAGGCCTTGCAATTATCTTTTTATTTAAAGTTTAAATGTCAATCTGAACTGCTCAACATGATCTTTATATTAAAATGTATTTGTAGATGAAATTTTATATTCTTAAAAATGTTTTTTACAACGTAAATTTTATAGATAGGTTGAAAATTACATGATCTAAATTTTTTTCTAGACAAATACATAAGCAATGATTTTGTACCTACTTAAAAAAATATTAAAAAAATGTAGAAATTTATTTTGCATGTATATTTTATTAGTTTTTCATGTTGAGCTGTTCATATCAACTGTTTGGACTTTAATTCAAAATATGGACCATACATAGCCTCACTCATACTTTAAATATATATTCTACATATTTTTTTCATTAAAGGGGAGTCACCGATTTTGTTTCTTTTTAATTTTTGTTTCTAAACCTTTGTTCTTTCCTTCTTTTCCTTTCTTGAAATATTAATTCATAGTTGTTCATTTAAAAAGTTTTTGTCTGCAACTAAGGAGAGGCGCATGTACAATCAAACATAGTTTTGGTAATATTTTTTAGTTAATTAGTAGTTATATATCCTTCAAATATATTCACATGTTTTGTGCTAATTTTAAATCTTGTTGATGATCGGAAGGATGTGATTTATAGTCGGCTTACATATTACGAGAGTGAGTATTTATAGCCTAATTCAAGTATAATATTGGAATATCGGACGTCCAGTTTCATTAGTTGGTATCAATCTCTGAAACCGAAGGTTGAAATTCTTTTCTTATGATATAACTAAGATCATCAGAATCCTGTATTAATTATAGGAGTGCAATCGGATCAGATACGTATCGGATAGTGGTAAAATCATATTCGTATCCGCATTTATTTTTCGGATACGGATACGGATACGGATCGGATATTAGACGGATACAGATCAGATAATGGATACCCGTAGATATATACATAAATATTTTTATAATATATATTAAAATATATGGTATATACCTACTATTCAGACACAGATAATTAAAATTCAAAACCATATCCGTATCCGTATCCACACGGATATTCAGATATCGGATATCCGTATCTAATTTTCGGATACGGATCCGAATACAGTGGGATATTATCCGTATCCGTTTGCACCCCTAATTATTATCTCTTAATTAATTTGGTTCCATTCCAGGATGAATTCAATATTCTCTAGTAATTAATTAATGTCTTGATAGTGCTGTACATGAAATACAAAATGTTATTTTGTAAACTAGAAAGCAATTCAAAATCTTAATTTTACCTTTCTCTGGTGTTGAGCAGATCAATATATACAAATTGCTCAGGAATCATTTACCCCTGGACAAATACGTATTGGAACAGTATATGTGAGATATATTGGAAATCAACAATAGGTGGAGAAATGCCACAATAAGAACAATTTCAATTTCAATACTGTTCTTCTTGTTGCTGAGAACAATTTTAATTTTCGAATCAAAAGAATGAGAATTTTTTTTAACACAAATGTGTGGATGTCCGGACAGTGCAGCCGGTTACGGATGATTGGATTCGGAACGGATAATCCGCATCTGTTTGCAGCCTTATATTAAAATTGAGGAAAAATATTTCATCCATATTAATTTAAATGAGTAATTTTTTTTCCGTAGCACATTCAGCTTTTTCATCCATATTAATTTGCTCATAACAATTACTTGGACCAAAAAACAAAATATATTCTCTTTGATGTATTAATATCGATCTGTCATTGTTTTGTTTTTATGACTTTAAATCTACAATGATATAACATTAAACATTTTTCACAAAGTAAAAAAAAACTATGTAATTTTGATTTTCTCTAATAAAAATAATTACAAGATAATAATTACAAAAAATGATTACAAGAACTATGTCATTCTTTTGTTCTTTTCGAACATTAAACATAGGTTAATTGTTTTTTATGATTTTGTTTCTTTCTACATAGGTTGTATTCCCAATTCACCTAAATTTTTTTTTTTTGCATATTTGATGGTCTCTGTTTCTAAATTTAACGTAACAATAGTGAACATATTTGATCATTGTGAGTAAAAAAATATAATTAGAAAAATCCAAAAAAAAAATTCTTAAATATAGAATTATTAAGAATAACAAGTTCATAAATTAACAAAAAAAAGAATAAAAAATTGACTATTTTTTATGCCATGAACTTATCCTTATGGCTAATAAAAGAATTTGATTAATATAAATTTAGACGGCAAAAATATTATACAATCAAAAAGTGCTCATTAATAGAGTTCGAAATTTAGAAAAATACAAGAAGAATGTTTTGCCTTTTTGGATTCTGAATCCAGTTTCTTCCATTTAAATCCTCTCTTTCTCTCTCTTATATTTTTTAAAAATAATTGGCAGGGGCTGCTATTTCTCCTTCCCTCTTAAATTGTTGTTTTTTTTTTCCAGCAAGATCTGTTTCCCATCTCATTCTCAAGGTATCAATATAATAACTCATTGATATATTGATAATTTCGTATAAGTCCTTACTGAATATCTCTCTATTTCTGTTTTTATTCAGGATAATTTTTCATTTATCCTCCAAGACTTCTGTAATACTCTATTAATTCTGAAAACATTAATTTTTTTTACATATCTGTAACAACTCCTATAGGCTTTCTTTTTTATCCATCATATAATATTCTTGAGTAATGTCTACTTAAAAGTTAATTAAAAGTCCATTAGTGTGATTAGGGAAGACTAAAAGTTTCATGCTTACATAATTAACAATGCATAATAATTGTGATATACCTAACATGTCATTTTTTATGCACCTTTATCTCACTAATTCTTTTTGTATTCAGGTCATGGAATCTTTAAGCATGGTGATGGCTGCTACAGGATGCTATCAGTTTAAAATCAACCACTCAAAAACTAAAAACATGAGCATCGGTAAGAAGATCACCTCACCAAAATTCCGATTTGGTCAACATGATTGGGTTATTTATTACTACCCTCAAGGCAGTAACAAGGATTACAATGGCAAATATGTGTCGGTCTTTCTAGTTCTTCAAAGAGAATCTGCAGATGTCACAGCAGAATTTAGTTTTCAACTGCGGGATAAGCATGCAAATATTGTTTCACCAACCACTTTGATATTGTTACATCACACATTTACATCCAAGGAAATGGGCTGGGGTTTATGTGACTGTTTTGACAGGACCAAATTAGAACAATCATATATCAAAGGTGATTGTTTTGTGCTCCATGTTTCAATCAGCGTAGGTCATGATAGTAATATAATTAGTTCCTTGGGTTTTCCGTATGAACGCCTTGAAAAATTCAGAAAGGAGAATGAACGTACCGATGTCACTTTTGATGTCGATGGCAAGAATTTTGTTGCCCATAGACTAATACTGGCAGCTCATTCACCAGTATTTAAAGCAGAAGTCTTTGGCTCGATGGTAGAATCTAACATGAACCACAGCATAAAGATAAATGAGATGATACCTTCAGTTTTTGAGGCAATGCTTGATTTTATGTACGTTGGTTGTATCTGCATTAATGATTATAAGGTGTCGATATCGTCTACCGCATTCCTTCAACATTTGCTAGTGGCAGCAGACCGTTATGCTGTGAAGAGGCTAAAATTTGCATGTGAATATAAACTAATTGAGAAGATCTCTTTGAACACTGTTCTTTCTACTCTGGAATTAGCTGAGATACACAATTGTAGTGAGCTCAAGGAACAATGTCTCCGATTAGTTGTTCATAAAGGTAATTTGGTATCCCTAGTGCTTACTGAAGGATATATTAAACTAATACAAAATTGCCCCTCTCTTTTGGCTGAGCTTAACGATCGGGCAGAAAAATTAGATTTAGTGCAAATTTCAAAATAGAGAGAAATCTACATATTTGATGGGTTTTAGTATGAACTATTAGTGTCGAAAAATTATCATAATTATAGATGTAAGAGATTGTATGGTCTTAAATTTCATTTTTTTTTTTTAGTAAAGGTTGGTGGTCAAGCCCTTTCCGGGTTTCGAACCTGCGTTTCATCTGCCTTCCTTCCGAATGAATGTTTACATTCCTGTCAAATTTACAATATGGTTTAATTAATCATTTAGTTAGCTGTTACTGCAATGATTTTTCATCATTTGTTAAATTTGCCTTCATTCCTGGAAAAAAACCTTTTGTAGTTCAGCTAGCATGTATATTCAGCAAAATGTCCCTCAGTTCTTTCATTTTCTTACTTTTAAATACAAATATTGGTTATTTCATCAAATAGTATTTTATAAAAGATTACAACAATATTCTTTGTTTGTTACTTGCTGCCTATATTTTGTAAGATTAGTTAAATATATTTTTCCGAATTAGTTTAATTAACTACTAATTCATCATTTGTGTATTATTGAATTATTTTAATTTTTCTATTACTGAAAATTATTTAATAATACAAATGAAACATTTTTTTATGTTATATTTTTTGGAACCACGTGATTTTTAACATCACACACTCAACGGAAATATCAATACATAAAAAATGAGTCAAAATTATAATGCTACCTTCGCTATAGTTGACTAAGACAAATTAAAACCAGCGCTTATTGAATTAAGCTTACCACTTGACACTTTCTCTCCAACATTTTTGTAATATCGTTAGACAAAGCGTTGTCACACCCCAACAACAGGGCAGACAACCCGCCGCGCTTACCAGCGCCAAGCGATTGCTATCATCTTACATAATCCTATATATACACTTACATTACCAATGACATAACTTACTGCTCTTTGTGACAAGTTCCGCAGTCTTGAAGTTCGACATCATCTTTCCTTATCTTGTGTTTCGTACTTGGAACCCACAAAGTGGAAAGATTAGAGATTGAAAATCTTCCGCTTTGTCTTGTTTTCATGTCTTGCGCTTTGTGTCACACCCCAAACCAGAATTTCCGGATAAGGGTGAGATCAGTCTCCGCCTCGTGTCTAATAATCACAAGACACGCAAGGCTAAACAAATATAAATAATAATGCACAGCGGAAGCAGAAAAGAAAACAAATAAGCAACAGTCATAAATATCAAATAAATATCAGTACATACATAGCATCCATACAATCCTTAGTGGGATAAAATAAACATGATCTAGTCAAAGGGATACATAATCTATCGAGTCCAATGTGTATAACAAAAACATCGGACTTGTAAACCTAATCAGAAGATCCTAAACCCTATGTCAAACGGCATGGCCATCGGGGACAGCTACTGACGTCTCCTGCTACGGATCGCCAGTCCCTGTACCTGAAATCCCACATCAAAAGGTGGGTGAGCGAATGATCACCCAATATGTGACCCAGTATTATCTCTTCAGGGATCCTCTAAGTCAAAGCACATTTTAAATAGTAACCTTTGTAAATTTCGGTAATTATTTCACTTTTAATGCATATGCTGCAGTAATTAAACCTGCCATATAATCTACAAAAGAAAATACATATAGTAATGATATGATGCGATTATCCTATTAGACAACATGCCAAGATTTCCCAAGTAAAATACAAAGAGATTGTATATTTATATCCAATAGGGGTCCAGTAACTAAGTACTGGGTGTACAAATCAATATAGTAATAATACGGATAATTTATCACCTTGTGCCGTGCCAATTTGAATTTATATCTCCAAACCAATATAACACAAGTACTGCGATCAGGGAGTGCAATGATACTCGATGCCTAATAACATCGAGCATTGCCCCAAAGACGTCGACCCGCAGGTCAGTGCACGCTAGCAGATGGTTATATCAAATTTCGTGTATTTTCCTTTACTCTAAAATGATTCATCATCCAAACATATAAAAATAGGATAAATCATACACGCATGAAGTAAGAATAAGTGAATCCGTTTCCTCATGAGCAGAGAGACTTCCATTGTCTGGCCATAGATAGGAATCAGAGAGGTGTGTCACCCTCAAAGGCATGAGACCCTTTTACCACAGGTCTGGACATGAGACCCACCCGAGCGTGTCATCCTCGTCGAGTATGCGACCCCTAGTGACGTGTCATCCTCACCGGGCATGAGACTTACTAGAGCGTGGCATCCAGGACGAGTATGCGACCTCTCATGACGTGTTACCCAGCCTTCATCACAATGCCACCCCCAGGACAGCACACTGGCAGATGATGATGAAAAACAACTGAAAGATGATGAAAGACAACTAGGAGTCCTCATGTTTGAGGCTAGCTTATCTTATGTTTCACCTTTTTTAGGAGATCGTAAGATAATGTCTTTTACGTTAGCGTTGTAGATAAAAAGCCTATAAAAGAAATATATCAAAGTACCTTAATCCCAATGATAGAGAAGTAAATAAAAAAAGTGCAGAAAATAAAAGTGCTAAAAGTAAATATGCTGAAAATAAAATAAAGTAAAATAAGTAAAAGGTTTTGACCTATTCTCAATTATTATGTTAGACACCTAATGATAGCGCAAGAATTTCTCGAAAGGAGAATTCTTACTCTATCCCCAGCAACGGCGCCAAAAAGCATGATGAGTCCAAAACGGTACTACCTTCTTTTAAAGATTTATAAACCCTACTTTCTACTTACGTTTAGATCACAAGCGTATGATCCTACTGTGTAGTATAATTGGCGTGTCGATACACAGGAATAGTGTATTATATTATAAACAATTTTCACTAGTCTAGGTTATCGGGGGGTTTTCAGAATAGGGTTCAATACCCTAAAGGTTTGATGCAGTGACGCTAATTGTGCTGATGTTAGAATTAAAAAGTAAAATAGAGGTTCTTTAGAGATCATATGCTTTCCTTCTTAATTATGCAAAGTATAAATTCAGACGTCTCTCACTCCCGCATGCAGAACTGTCACTACCTCGCAGGCTAGCTGGGTTTTTGCTTATGCGATTTGAAAAGTTTTCCGATTTTGCGATCGGCTTTTGGTCTATCAATTCTAAGTATCCTAGGTATGCACTTATCTTTCTCACACAAGCACAATTGATCATTTCCTATTCTACCCCACAATTAAATATCCCAAAAACCCTACCTAATCTAGGGGTTTCCTAATATAATCTAAATGCACAATTTACGCTATCATGCCAAGGGAGCCCAATGGGTTCTAACCCTAGTCTTCGAACCGTTGCCAAGTCTCATTAGCCGAAGTGCCTACAGTACTTACATGCATTATCCCACTCACACCGAGATGCAATGACTAAACACCTATTGGTATTTGGAGGGTCATTGGCATATAGTAGACAGAACAATGTATGCAAGGATTTAATAAAAAGGAATCTAAATAATAAAGTAAACTCAAATCAACATAAACAATACATAAAGTTATACTAAAACATAATTAAGAATTCAAGTACAACTCTCACCCTAGAGATGAGAAGTTTAGTTTCTCATGGCCATGACAAAATAAAAGGAATAAAATAAAGAGAACATATATTACAACCCAATTGAAGATGGATGAACATTTGCCTCCTTAGATGACGCATTCTTCTCCTACTTGGCTTCCGATGGCTAACATTCTCTCTTTAAGTAACTCTCTAACCTAACCTAGCAATGGAAAATTCTAATCTCGATTCTATAGACTTAACACAATTAAACACGCACACCAAATTCTATTACAAGAGGGGTATTTATAGCATTCCTAATATGAGAGTTGGAGTAGTGGAAGTAGTGGAGGTACTGCAAACTTGGAGTGCACTTCAAGTTTGCTTAGATGAAGCCGAAAATAGCTATGGAAGCTTGCTGCTGAAGCAATTGCGTCCTTTCAGAAGAATTCTGCTGAAAATAACATCAATGGTGGATGATCTTATTCAAAGGAAACAGTCCACATATTGAGTCCATGGATTGTGCGGCATAAGTCTATGCTGCATGTAGTATAGAGAAGGCCGCACGGCTTCCTGACTTACCTGATTTTCTATGAATTTCACTATTTCGCATGTTGTGCACTTCGTGTGAGGTGTTGCATGCTCTATGTGATGCCCTGATTTGGTACTATCTCTAGAAATCGCCTAAATATGACACTTTTGCTCTGTTTTTGGCCTAAATACGCAACCTTCTAAAAAATATGCCAAAAAGACCTAAAAACATGTTTGCGGTAAATAAATTGGAAAAATGGCTACTTTGCATTCACTTTTTGTCATTTTCCGAAAGAAAAGATATGGATTTTCACTATATGTTTTGCCTTCATCACTGGTCAATATTGAAAACTAGGCACAAGCAAAATAAGCTAAATCATAATGTTGTAGATTTTGTGATCTGCATAGAGATGTTGGCTCTCCTTTGAATTCCCCTATAAATAGTGTGCTCTGTCTCCTATCTAAGAAGACGAGAGAATACCCTCACAAACCTTACACTTTAGAATCTTTTTGAGAAGTTTAGCCTAGTCCATTGTTGATTGTGCCTAAACTTCAATTATCTTTCCAGCAACATCAAATATACTCCAGCTAACTTGATCCATTGTGAGATTACAGTGAAGCTAGTGATTGTCTAGAGTTAGAGCATGTGAGCTCGCTTATCTTTGAGCCTGTGAGCTCACCTTTCTCTCTTTGAGTCGTTGAGCTCATCTATCATTTGTGTGTACTGCAGGCGTGTTGTCTCGTACCAGTCACAACTTGTATTTCTTTCTTCATTGGGTAATAGAAAGGCGCGCTTATTTAGGTTGCATTGCCCCGGAGACGTAGGTCCGTTAGTGGCCGAACTTTGTTACCAAATCCTGTGTCAATTGTTTAATTTATAAGTTCTTGATTCCGCCAAGAGCTTACAGTAGATAGATTACTTATACACAGGAATGACATTCGAAGTTGTCTATCTAACAGATAGTTACAAGTTGTTGGGATTAAATTTTTAAACATCCCTATTCACCCCCCAGCTGTCGTTAGGGACAACGAAGTGGTATCAGAGCAGGTTGCTCATATTTTGAATTGAATTCCTCATAAATGATCCAATATGGCACCTACCACATATATAAATGAACCACCAATTTTTGGTTTGTCAACTCACAACTTCAGTCAATGCAAAATGAAAATGATTAATTACTTCAAGGTTAATAAGGTTTGGGATATTATTAATAAAGGCTATGTACCAAAATTTTATTACCAAAATTAATTGACCCAAGAATCAAAGTTTGAAAAGTTAGATAATCATTATGCAGAATTCATAATTCTTAATTCCGTTAGTGAGTTAATTGGTGTTTTATGTAATAATGTATTAAATGCTCACGAAATGTGGGAGGCACATCTATGAAGTAGATTATTAGGTTGAAAATGCTGAATCGCTAATTGATCACTCAAAAGAGAGCGATCTTTCTTTTAATATTTATAAACTCGGAAATGCTATCGGTTCGGACTGCAAGCGCACAATCCTATCGAGTAGTATGTTCGAGGTCGATCCATAGGGAATATTGATTCAGAGTTTTGAGCGATCGAATCACAATCTTTCGAAATGCTAGACGAAATCTGAAAATTGAGAGTTGTTGTTGTGATCAATGTAAATTAGGAAGCAATTAAAATTAATTAAAATAAAGATACAGATGATAATTCCTAGGGTTTCGGCACACCATTGCTACTCAATCCGCTTTGATAATATATTCCTGTCGGGTCTCATTTCCTGTTGTTATTTTATGAAAGACACCACATAGGTCACTGCGAGTTATTTTATGCAAGAATGACAGATCTTTCATCGAGATTCTACATAGGACACTGCGAGTTATCTTACGCAAATGACTGATATCTTAAATACACAAGTTACTACACATATCACTGTGATTTTCCTTACGCAAATGATGGAACTTGCTTCGCGTTTTGTTGTTCTGGTTTATAGTTTCCCCGCTAAAGTTTTCTTCACATAAACCTAATAGATCTCAATGAGGCTAATTCGTACAGATAGTTTCTCTTACCATTAGAATACTGTCACTACCCTAACATACTAAACTAGATCATCGAAGTTAGATGAAGAGATAATAAATCACAAAAGCATTTCGATTAAACAACAAGAAATCATAATCAACAGAAAATATATATATCAAAACATCAAGAGTAACAAGGTTTACTGCCTAGCCCCTAAAAAAGGAACTTAGCTGCGGAACAGCATGGTTACAATCACTCCTCTCTTCTCACTTTAATCAAACCTAACCCTAATTACAAAGATGTCTTCTTCTTCTGCCCAGGAGCCTTATATAGGAGTGGAGGGACGTCTGGAGTTTGAGTAGGGGCTAAGGAACTGATCTAGATACAGCTGTCAGCTGAGCATTTTAATGCGTATCACACCATCTCCTGGTCTGTATTAGGCTCGGTCCGTATTAGGCAATACGGGCCGTAACAGAGACTTAGTCGATGAGCGTCGCTGATCCGATTGACCCGATTCTTGCTCCATTTGGTGTAAAATAGTCTCAAAACCTGTTTTCTGTAATAAAACATAAATAAGGGTGACAGTAGCCTTTTTCTCTAATTAATTAAACATAAGTGTGAGAAAATATGGAAAATCTAAGCCTACGTTATTCATCATTATTTTGACTCTGATCACTAATAAATGGACAAGTGACACATCTAGCGCTTATGGCTGATGATGATGAGGATCAAGAAGAGGATCAAGAATCAGAAGGCACTGGCACACTCCTCTCGCACGAAACCCACAATAAAGAAAGTAGCATCGATGAGCAATGATCTGACATGGTTAACTTGACTAATTGGATTTTATTAACCGTGTATGTTAGTACTATATAGACATGGTTCGGAAACTGTGTATAATGTACCCCCTACTCATACACGGCACTCGCTGACACGGTCGTGTAACTGTGTGACATTAGTTTTTCGGACCATGTATGGTAGCGTTTTCTGTACTAGTGCAAGAAAGGGATTGAAGCAGTTAAATCAATTTTGCCAAATTAATATATACATAATAAGGCTCCTAACTTTGCAACAAATACTTGATTTTTAGAACCAGTGAAAAATAAGAGGAAAAGACATTGAAACGTACGTACAGTTAGCTGATTTAATTTTATAGAGAGTATCAGTCATATCTCTATTAATGAGATGCATGAAGTAAAATTAGCTCTATCAATATATATATAGAGAGAGTTGGGCTAACTTACTTTGGAAATTAATGAGGGTGTTTTACTCACTACAACAAAAAAGGGTATCTGCGACCGGTATCAGTGACCGGTGTTTTCGCCGGTCGCTGAAATCTATTTTCTTAAAATAAAATAAAAATTTACGAAAATTATTGGCGACCAATTGTTTCAGCGACCGGTTCAGCAACCGGCGAAAACACCAGTTGCTGAAAGTTCGGGGGTAAAAAAAAAAAAGCGCCAGATCTCTCTCTTCTCCGCGCCACCCCTCTCTTCTCGTCCAACCCCTCTCTTTTCCGCCCATTCCTCTTTCTCTCCGCTCCCTTTCTCTCTGTCTCTCTTCTCTCCGCCCTTTCTCTCTGTCTCTCTTTGCTTCGCTCATGTGCAGAGAAGGAAATCTCTCTCCCTCTCTCATTTTTGTTTTTCTGTGACTTGCGATTTTGGCAAAACCCTAAAATTTGGGGTTTGTGACTTTCCCCTTCGGTGCTTTCTTGGTTGTTGATTCCATTGCCTTCAGTGCTTGCTTGGTGCTTTCGGGTGCCTAGTGGAGCCCTCTTTCTGTGGTGTTGCTGATTTTGGCGGCCGTAAGGTGAGCCGTTGCTTGGTGCCGGCCGAGTGTTGCCCGCTGTTGTGGTTGTTTCTCTTTCTCTGGTAACCGTTAAACCACCTATATATTTATTTTAAATGCTTGGCTCGGGTTGTTGATTTTCCCGGCCAGCCATGTTACTTGCTGTGTTAGATTTACTGGTACGCATTTTTCTATTTCTGTTGCCTGCTGGTTTTACTGGTACCATTACCAGTACCGATTTTTTTTTGGGGGCTGTTTGTTTCTTTTGCTGGCTTGCTTGTCTCTGTTGATTGCTGACCTTACTGGTACTGTACCAGTACCGGTACTGTGATTGTGTGTGACTGTTCGTTAGTACGATGCACAACAGATGCACAACGGTGATAATTGTACTATGCACAACAGATGTGGAATCGGAGAAAAATGAACACAAATTAGAATAAATGGTACAATTTCATTCTTACTGTGCCTTTTTATGTTATTTTTAACATTGAGTGGCTCTACATTCTAATTGTTATCTTCTTGTTATACTTGTATGCATACTGAAACTTATCTTATATAATTGGTACCACTATATTGGCGCTGGTACAATATCTGTACCAGCTGGTCAGAAAAAAACATTGTAAGTGTTTAATATACTCCCTCTCTGTTTAATTCCAGTTGAATTGATGCACCTTATTGCTTCTTTCAGACATACATCAATTAATAAAAAAAATTCGAAATATCTTCTGCAATAATTAAGGAGTAACATTTTTGGGCAATAATTAAGGAGTAACAATTATTGTTTAATTCCAGTTAGTGCAATACAACAGTCAAAGATAGTATTGAAAATTGAGTTACTAAAACTTTTGATAGTATTAATTGGTCAATTAATTTGGTTTTTGTATGACTTGGTTCATTATCTTATTTCCTTTTCTACTTGTTCAGGAGCTTGGTCGAAGCGCATTATTGTCTTCCTATAAGGAGATGGTATTTCATTTGCTTAATTCTCTATCTCATTTGTGTAATTAACCCAGGAATTATAGTACAAGTTTTCTATCTCTTTAGAACTAGATAGTGTTTAATGTGGAAATTAATCAAGACTTGAATAAAATTATCTCAATCAGTTTCCCCATATTTATTTATCTCAATCAAGACATGAAATTAATTTGGTATACAGTTTCCCGATATTTATGTATCGATGTCTTGTATTATGTGTATGTATCGATGTTTTGTATTTATTTATTGTATATATCGATGTTATGTTTAAATTTGTTTGTATGTTTATATTGTATGTTGGTACATGTCGTACCAATTATTAAATGGTGCAAATTTAAATAACAAAAAAAAATTCCAAAAACATGACAGAAGACTTTCTGCAACCTGTTTTAAGTATCAGCGACCGTTTTTTTGTGTTGAAAAAAACTATCACTGACCGTTTTGGGGTTTCATAGACCGTTGATATTGGTCTCTGATAATTTGGGTATCTGAGACTGGTGTGACTATCAGCAACCGTTTTTTTTTGTCGCAGATACCTTTTTCTGACGTCAGAAAATAACAGCGACCACAAAAAAGTGGTCGCAAAAAAGTATCAGCGACTGGATGACGTCATTCAGCAACCGGTGATGTCATCAGAAGAGTATCTGCGACATTGCATACAGTGACCGGAGTTTCAGTGACCGGGATAACTATTTGCGACCAGCGTGGCTTTCTGCGACCGGTTTTTTGACTGCTCATATCTTCATTTTCAAAGTTTATATAGTCGATCAAAACTTCTAACATGATCTACATATTAAAATGTGCTTGGAGAACAAATTTTATATTTTTTGAAAATTTTTACTATTATTTCAGAATTTTTGAAAACCACAACTTTTCATTAAATAAAAAAATAATAAAAAATTCAGCAAAGCAATGATTTTAAAGAATTCTGCAAAAATAGTAAACAAATTCCAAAAATTATAAAATTTGGTCTCCAAGCACATTTTAATACGAAGAACATGTTGGAAGGTTCAAATCAACTATTTAAACTTTGAAAATTAAAATATGAGCGGGAAGTAAAACACTCTCTTTAATTCCCAAAGAAAGTTAGCCCATCTATATATATATATGAGGTTGGCTACTCTACTTACATAAGCATATATGAGAGTATATGTTTATAAGTCATTTTTAGGTTTTCAATGTCTGAATGGTCGATCTGAAGTGCTCAACATGTGCATGTGCATGTGTTGAGAACAGGATTTTTTTTTTTCATGATAAACTATACGATCGTATTTACATTGGACTATTTTCAAGTATGACATTTTAATGCCAAAATGAAGGTTTATTACTGACAGAGACAGAGACAGGGGTGGCTTGGGCCTCGCCCTACCCCATAAATTTAAATGTTTTATTATATGTATAATTAGTTAATTAAGTAAATAACAATTATCTTGTAGAATGATCCCTTTATTCCTCAAAAAGATAAATATTTACGCCTCCAAAAAATTGGCTGTCTTTGTGCAAAAATTAAATAGAGAGTAATTATAAAAAACTGAATGATATATTTATGACTAGCTATCTAATTAACTCGGGTTATAGTTTCTGGATAAAAAGATTAAATTTTATTTTCATTCTCACATCATGTTGCTGTTAGTGCAAACTTTATAAAGTAAAATATCATCCCTAATCTTGTATCTTAGTTTCAAACATCTCTTAATTATTTTTCAATCTGCTGTCATGCTAATTAGAATATATTGTATCTTTAAGACTTTATGAATTTTTTCAATCTGTCATGATGAAACTCCGGCTCCATCCTGGCCACTGATCGAATAATACAATAGATACTAGATTAAGAATTAATTAATTAGGTGGTTTTTCTTTTTTTCTTGAGCTGGTCGATCAAAACACACACATATCTATATATATATATTAGAGCACAAGAGTTAACCATAACTGTATGATACTTAATTTCTGGCTGGCTATCATCTAGACATCTGCTAACGGGTACCTCGGGCAGGGCAGACCCGTACCCGTCCCGGGCAGCGGGCAGGACGGGTACGGGTACAACGGGTAGGCGGGTACAACGGGCACGGGTAGGCGGGTTTTTTTTTTAAAAACTCCGCCCTGCCCGTCTCAAACCCGTGCCCGTTGCGGGTAGACGGGTACAACGGGCAAGGGTACAGCGGGCACTGGCAGGACGGGCACGGGTAGAAATTTTTTTTTTTTTTTTTGCTGTTTTCTGATTTTTTTACCGTGTCGTACGAATATTATTACGTGTTTACCGTGTCGTACGAATATTATTACGTGTCGTACGAAATATTATTTCTTTACACGAGTAATTTTATTTTATTTTCAAACTCTCATTCTAATTTTTATATATGAGTTACAAATAATAGTTCGGCTATAAAAATTGTATATATATATAATAGTTTATAAATAATACGATTCCGACATAAGAATGAGAGTTATAAACAAATAATAGTTCGGCTATTATTTGAAATAATACGCTATAATTTGTATATAAATAATAGTTTATAAATAATACGATTCCAACTATTATTTCGACACATCATATATAATTTGTATATATGAGTTACAAATAATAGTTCGGCTATAAATTAGAATGAGAGTTTAAAAATTTGAAACTAAACCAGACATAAGAACAAATACGCTAGACATAAGAACAAATACGCTAAATAAATAATAGTTTCAAATTAGAATGAGAATTTGAAACTAAACACATCTTTATAATTCCTAAATAAATAAAATTTGTAACTCATATATAAAAATTATTTGTGCGAAAATTTGTATATTTATTCGGCTAAGTACAAGTCTAATTATTTATTTCTTTACAGGAGTAATTTTATACTAAAATACGCTAGATTACTTGAAATTATGTTGAATTACACTATATTACAATAAATTATGTTCAATTATACTAAATTACGTTAAATTACAATAACCTCGCTAATTATGCTGAAATACGGTAAAAAAAACACTAAACTACGCAAAATTACGCTAAAGTAGACCGATTTTGTGCCATCTTTCATGAATCATAAAAAATAGTAAAAAAATTTCAAAAATAGTAAAAATTGGTAATCTGCAAGTTCATTATGTAACTAATTTACTGAGCTACTTGGATTGAATGATAGACATGAAAATCTTAATCGGAAACTTCAACTCAAGTTTTGAGGCTCTTCCCTTAGTTTTTTGACGAATCCGACGGTCCCGAAAGGAAGTTAGCTTGGTACAGGGGCTGTGGAGCTCATGTCAAAATTTCAGCCCGATCCGACGGACGGATCAAAAGTTATGCCCTTTTTTGTGAAGCATGCGCAGGACTTGATTAATATAACTTTGGATATTAATAAACTTTGGATATTAATATTCAACATAATTAATAATTTGTATTAAACTTTGGATATTAATAAAAATGTCGGCATTCTAATTATATAGTTTCATAATTTATTTATATCTCGAAATTTGTAGTTTACATTTTAAATTGATAATATATTTTGTAAACGTTCATTTAAATTGATAATCTAAATCTAAATTTAAATGCAAATTAAATTAAATCTAAATTCAATATAAATGTAAATCTAAATTAAATTTAAATTGAATCCAAATCTAATTTAAATCTAAATTAAATTAAATAAAAGAAAAAAAAACCATTTCAGCCTCTGCCGAATTTCAGCTTCAGCCTCTGCCGAATTAAAAAAAATAAAAAAAATAAAAAACAGAGCAGTTTTAGCTTCATGCAGAGCACTAATCATATGCAGCGTTGTCAAATTTCTGTACTCCGTGCGCTGCGTGTAGCCAAAACTTAAAATTACTGTAGAACCGGGGGAAGAAAGTTTGAAATAAAGGGGTTCGGGTTCGGGTGCTATAGTACACGGGTAAACGGGTGCTACAGTACATGGGTACGCGGGTGCGGGTACACCCGTGGCGGGTGCGGGCAGACGGGCAGCGGGCACGGGTTTGGCGGGTACGGGTACACCCGGATTTGGCACCAAAACAGGCCACCCTGCCCATTTCAAGCCCGTACCCGCGTACCCGTTTACCCGTCTATACCCGGGCACGGGTACGGGTACCCCGGGCACGGGTACGGGTACCCCGGGCACGGGTACGGGTACCCCGGGCACGGGTACGGGTACCCCGGGCACCGGACACGGGCGGACCGGGCACGGGCAGCCCCAGGCGGGCTGTGTCAAACCACTACTATCATCTCATGGCACATATTCCCAAACGGCTAAGTCTCAAGTGGGGAGAGAGACAATTGACAAGGTCAAATCCTGCTAACCTTTTTCCATTTCAGTGAAAACATTGGAAGCTGCCATCTGATTTCTCCACTATTTATTTGTTTAGAAATAGCAATAATTGGTGGGAATTCACCACTACTTATTTTTTTTAGAAAAATGTTACAAAAATGATAAGATCAAAACCACCTTATTTCCTTCGTTGATTGAACTGTTATTGGGCCAAGCCCATAATCTCCTTTTAACCATAACTGTATGTATTAATTGCATGATGAAAAGCTAGCTAGGGAGAATATGTAGGATATCATGATATGTATAAATTTAAAAGGAAGCTGATATGAGTACCCGCAGTTGAGTACTCGCACTGTACCCGCACCTAAACTGCCATAACTGTTTGTGGGGACCGCAACCGTTCTAAAACAGTAATTTTGTTTTACAAGTATTAATAGTAACATTGTGAAGTATTTATATCTATACAAGACAAATATTTATATCTATACAATGAATACATATATGATATATGAATTTTTCTTAAATAACCGTACCCGCACCTTTTTTTGAAAAATTCTCGCGTCGTACCCGCATTAGGGGACCACACAACCAATCCAAAACTGTAATTTTGTTTTACAAGTATTAATAGTAACATTGTCAAGTATTTATATCTATACAAGACAAGTATTTATATCTATACAATGAACTACATATATGATATATAAATTTTCCTTAAATAACCGTACCCGCACCTTTTTTTGAAAAAATCCTCGCGTCGTACCCGCATTAGGGGACCACACAACCGTTCCAAAACTGTAATTTTGTTTTACAAGTATTAATAGTAACATTGTGAAGTATTTATATCTATACAAGACAAGTATTTATATCTATACGATGAACTACATATATGATATATAAATTTTCCTTAAATAACCGTACCCACACCTTTTTTTGAAAAATCCTAGCGTCGTACCCGCATTAGGGGACCACACAACTGTTCCAAAACTGTAATTTTGTTTTACAAGTATTAATAGTGACATTGTGAAGTATTTATATCTATACAAGACAAATATTTATATCTATACAATGAACTACATATATGATATATCAATTTTCCTTAAATAACCGTACCCGTATTTTTTTTTAAAAATCCCTGCTTCAAGTTTTGAAAGGAAGAAACGGAGAGAAAGAGAAATTTGAAATTCAAACTGGAAGGTATGGAAATTAGTTAATCGGTAGTTGTGGGGACCGCTTACAGTTATGGCAGTTAATCAGGAAGGGATTAACTGCGGGTACGATGCGGGTACTCAACTGCGGGTACTAAAATAATTATTCAATTTAAAAACATGAAATAAAATATATATTTTCGTGAAGCTTCTCAAGATTTCTGGTGAAATAAAATATATATTTGTCCATACGATGTTTTCTTAAAGATCATGCACCTAAGAGTGATGAAGTTGGTTTCGTCAATTTCTTCATTTTAATTAATGCTTGTATGAAGTTGCTTTTACGTGGCTTAATTTGTTTGCATGGAACTGTAGCCATGTGCATATATAGTAGGTGTAGGATCGGATACAATAGAGGAGGACAGTTATTTATCCCAGCACTGTTGATGTAACTTTTACTAGATTAAGAATTAATTAGGTGGTTTTTCTTTTTTTCTTGAGCTGGTCGATCAAAACACACACACACACACTGTAGCCTAATCCAACATAACCATGAGCAATTAGTAGGTGTAGGATCGGATACAATATTAATGATGCGCATATATAGTAGGTGTAGGATCGGATACAATATTAATGATGTGATACAATTATTATATAAGCCTAATCCAACATAACCATGAGCAAACATGCATGCAACCTAAGACTACAAAAACCTGATCCTTGCTCATCTTGATTCTTGTCAGAAACGTCATAATTTTGCAAATACAGTATGTATTAATTACATGAAAAGCTAGCTAGGGAGAATATGTAAGGATATCATGTTATGTATTATTGTTCAAAATTTTATGAAACTAGACAATTATGCACATTTAGAACAGGTCAAATTGAAAACACTTATAATATTAATGATGCCAATTAAATCAAATTTCATCCCCCTTCTTGCTTAATTCTTCTCAGAATGCACATTGTCAACACCGAAAGCCCAAGCCCAATAATCTATTCTAGAGTATTCAAGTAAGCCGACATAATAGGAGTATAAATAGGAGGTGAGAGAATTTATCAACTCTTGTACTGCATTAATATTCCACAATCCAAGTTCTATCAATTTCCAACACATATAGCATCATCTAGTTTTTTTTTTTCTTGGCATATGCTTTAATTAAGAAGTACCAACCTAAATAATTTGTTGCTGTGTTCTTGTAAGGTAGCATGAAAGCTGCATCAGTTATTTTCCCAATGTTACCAAGAAATTATCAAAAGTCATACATGAATCTGTCAAAAAGTCATCACCGGAATCATCTTTAGATTTAGAGAGACATGTTTTCTAATTAGATGACAAGTTAACCAATCAGCTTTAAATGTCATGTACACCTATTAATACATTTTATTTTAGTTGTATAATCATGCATGCCCTATATACACTGTCTAAAAACGAATAGCTACCTCCAATCTATTTATACCCTACCTAGATGTTTTATTTTCTGATGTAAAATACCAGAACTTAATTTAACCCGCAAAATTTACAATCACTTATTGCAATGGAACGGAGCTAATATTTTGACTTGAGATTTCAGTGTTCTTATTTGTCAGTGTTGTATAAGGATTTTGGGAAAATATCAAAATGTTTGTTCCGGAGCCGTGGTGCAACCAATTGGTTTTCTAATTTTCAAAGTCCAAACGGTCAATCCAAATCATTAGATGTGTTCCCTATATTAAAATGTGATTGGAGACCAAATTTTACATTTTTTTTAACTTTTTTACTATTTATTAAATGAGTTTTAAAATCACTGATTTTAATAAACAGTAAAAAATTCCTAGATCCTTGAAAAAAATGATTTTAAAACTAACTTAATAAATACTAAAAAAATTCAAAAAAATGTAAAAACCAAAACTGACTTAATATAGATTGAATATTGAACGGTTTGGATCGACTGTTTGGACTATGAAAATGTAAAAATGAAAACGTTTCTTCCACGGCCTAGGAACAAATGTTTTGATATTAGCCAACCTCTCTCTCTCTCTATATATATATATATAGGTTGGCTACTCTACTTACATAAGCATATGAGGGTATACGCTTATAAGTCATTTTTGCGTTTTCAATGTCCAAATGGTCGATCTGAAGCACTCAACATGTTCTCCATATTATAATGTGCTTGGAGACCAAATTTTATATTTTTTGGTATTTGTTTACTATCTTTTTAGAATTTTTCTAAACAGTGTTTTAATATGGTAAAAAAATAATTTAAAAATTCTGAAAAACACTGTTGTGAAAAATTTAATTTCCAAACACATATTAATATGGAGAACATATTGAGCACTTCAGATCGACCATTTAAACATTGAAAACGCAAAAAAAAATGACTTATAAGCATATGCTCTCATATGCTTATGTAAGTAGAGTAGCCAACCTCATATATATGTATATACATATGTATGTATATATATATATATATATATATATATATATATTGAGCAAAACTAGGGTGTGATGTGCTAACTAAGAGAGGTTGGTGAGCACACCTCCAAAAGACTATTAGATTGACTTTGAACTACGAATCCAAACCGTTGAAATTCATGTACTTCGTGAGTGATGCATGTACATGCAAAATTTTTAAAGTTTCAAATTCATTTAGTACATGATCAAGTGGTCAATGCATCTCATAGAGCTAATTTGACTTCATGCATCTCATTAATAGAGATATGACTGATACTCTCTATAAAATTGAATCAGCTAACTGTACGTACGTTTCAATGTCTTTTCCTCTTATTTTTCACTGGTTCTGAAAATCAAGTATTTGTTGCGAAGTTAGGAGCCTTATTATGTATATATTAATTTGACAAAATTGATTTAACTGCTTCAATCCCTTTCTTGCACTAGTACAGAAAACGCTACCATACCTGGTCCGAAAAACTAATGTCACACAGTTACACGACCATGTCAGCGAGTGCCATGTATGAGTGGGGGGGGGTACATTATACACAGTTTCCGAACCATGTTTATATAGTACTAACATACATGGTTAATAAAATCCAATCGTCTCATATCTAAAAAAAAAATACGCTGAAAATGGTGGTTTCTACACAGTCGAATTAACCGTGTCAGATCATTGCTCATCAATGCTACTTTCTTTATTGTGGGTTTCGTGCCTTCTGATTCTTGATCCTCTTCTTGATCCTCATCATCATCAGCCATAAGCACTAGATGTGCCACTTGTCCATTTATTAGCGATTCAGCGTTTTCAACATAATAATCTACTTCATATACGTGCCTCCCACATTTCGTGAGCATTTAATACATTATTACATAAAACACCAATTAACTCACTAACAGAATTAAGAATTATGAATTCTGCATAATGATTATCTAACTTTTCAAACTTTGATTCTTGGGTCAATTAATTTTGGTAATCAAATTTTGGTACATAGCCTTTATTAATAATATCCCAAACCTTATTAATCTTGAAGTAATAATCATTTGCATTTTTCATTGACTGAAGTTGTGAGTTGACAAACCAAAAATTGGTGGTTCATTTATATATGTGGTAGGTGCCATATTGGATCATTTATGAGCAATTCAATTCAAAATATGAGCAACCTGCTCTGATACCACTTCGTTGTCCCTAACGACAGCTAGGGGTGAATAGGGATGTTTAAAAATTTAATCCCAACAACTTGTAACTATCTGTTGGATAGACAACTTCGAATGTCGTTCCTGTGTTTAAGTAATCTATCTACTGTAAGCTCTTGGCGGAATCAAGAACTTATAAATTAAATAATTGACACAGGATTTGGTAACAAAGTTCGGCCACTAACGGACCTACGTCTCCAGGGCAACGCAACCTAAATAAGTGCGCCTTTCTATTACCCAATGAAGAAAGAAATACAAGTTGTGACCGGTACGAGACAACACTACTGCGGTACACACAAACAATATATGAGCTCAACGGGTCAAAGAGAGAAAGGTGAGCACACAGGCTCAAAGATTAGCGAGCTCACATGCTCTAACTCTAGACAATCACTAGCTTCACTCTAATCTCACAATTGATCAATTTTGGGTTGAGTATATTTGATGTTGTGATCACTCAAAAGAGAGCAATGTTTCTTTTAATATTTATAAACTCGGAAATGCTATTGGTTCGGACTACAAGCGCACAATCCTATCGAGTAGTATATTCGAGGTCGATTCACAGGGAATATTGGTTTAGAGTTTTGAGCGATCGAATCACAATCTTTCGAAAGGCTAGACGAAATCTGAAAATTGAGAGATGTTGTTGTGATCAATGTAAATTAGGAAGCAATTAAAAGTAATTAAAATAAAGATAGAGATGAGGATTCCTAGCGTTTCGGTACACCATTGCCACTCTATCCGCCTTGATAATATATTCCTGTTGCGTCTGATTTCCTGTTGTTGTTTTATGAAAGACACCACATAGGTCACTCCAATTTATGTTACGCAAGAATGACAGATCTTTCATCGAGATTCTACATAGGACACTGCGAGTTTTCTTACGCAAATGACTGATCTCTTAAATACCCAAATTACTACATAGATCACTGCGAGTTTCCTTACGCAAGTGATGGAACTTGGTTCGCGTTTTGTTGTTCTGGTTTATGGTTTCCCCGCTAAGGCTTTCTTCACATAAACCTAATAGATCTCAACGAGGCTAATTCATACAAATAGTTTCTCTTACCATTAAAGCACTGTCACTACCCTAATGGACTAAACTAGATCATTGAAGTTAGTGAAGAGATAGTAAATTGCAAAAGCATTTCGATTCAACAATAAGAAATCATAATCAACACAAAATATATATATCAAAACATCAAGAGTAACAAGGTTTACTGCCTAGCCCTAAGAAAAAGAACTTAGCCACGAAACGGCATTGTTACAAGCACTCCTCTCTTCTCTCTTTAATCAAATCTAACCCTAATTACAAAGATAAGTTATTCTTGTAACGCTTCTGAATCCGGGTATATTTTAAATTTAGAATCCAATTTAGAACAAAATAAAATAAGAATAATATATAGTTCAGAAAAATAATTTATAAAAAGGCAATCAAATAAATAGCAAAACGTTATATAAATTTACATGAAGTTATATCTAAATTCTGCATATAATCTTAATTATATATGGCTTAACCCAATTAGTAAGCCCAAATTAGAAAAATGCAAATCTAAATTCAGCCCAAACCCCACCATATAACCTATCCCTCTTCTCAAGTTCTGAATTATACAGCCAACCTTTCTTCTCAAGTTCTGTAAGTTTTCTTTCTCTCCCTCTCTTTCTCTCTTTCTTTTCTTTTCCCTCCTTTTTCCGCCCCCCTTTCTCTCTTTGGCTGCCGCCGGCCACAAGGCCAATCACCACCAAACCGGCGGCCTCCTTCCTTGCCGCTGCCCTCCCTCTCTACCCCAACCGAACCCCATCCCTTCCTCTCTCTCTACCGCTTCTCTTATCCCTTGGCTGCTGCAGACCCGAAGAAACCCCAAACCGAAAACCCCCTGCCTCCCTTGGCTGCCGCTGACCCGAAGGAGACCCCTAGCCGCAACCCTCTGGCCTCTCCCCCTCCTTTTCCCTTTGTTGGCCGACACTCTTTCTCTTTTTCCCTTGGCCGGCCAAAACCCAAAACCCTAAATTCGAAACCCTATTCCTTCTCATTGGCCGAACCCCCTCTCCCTCTCCCTTGGCCGAAACCCTAGCCTAGACCCGAAACCCATTAACCCATTAACCTAGAACCCTAACCCGAAAACCCACTAACCCTAACCCTAGAACTGAAACCCATTAACCCATTTAAGGACTTTATTTAAAATGTTTAGATGACAATTGAATTAAATACGAGTAGAATTAAGAACCTAATCAAGCGTTAATAAACTTAGGAGCAAACCACGAGGTTCTAGGAGACGCCGAGAATACGCGAGATTCCGACACACGCGAGGTCACTGAGAATACAGGTGCGGGTTCCTGGTCTCGTTTTACAAATAATATACAAATGCGTGGATTGAGGTAAGAAATCCTTTTTCAAATCTGGTAGATAAACTGCATGTTGTGGATGTCGAACATTCGTTTGATTTTGTTTTAGAATTGCATGATAGGAGTTTTTGGTGCATAGAATTGAATTGACAGGAATTGTGAATGTGAATTGGGGATGGGGAAAGTAAATGATTTGTTTTTCTTTAAATTAGGGCCGTCCGTGTGAGGCGGCTCAGCATGTGTTTTGAAAATCAGGCTGTCCGTGTGTGACAGACCCCCAGAGTGTGAAATGTGAACAGAACGGGTCGTCCTTGTGTGGCGGTTCGCCGGATGGGTCCCCGCAATGGCCCATCTAGAGTGTGATTGAACGGGTCGTCCTTGTGTGGCGATTCGCCGGATTTCTATGTACGGGCATGGATTTCCAGAGTGTGGAATTTAAAAACCTTAAACGTGAATTTAAAAGAGGCGGGAATGAAAATGATTTTGAAATGATTGCATATCTGAATTGATAGGAAATTTGGGGGAAATTTTGAAATCTTTACTTTATTGTTATTTGGGATATCAAATGCATTGATTTGTAAAAACACCGGGCTGGAACTAAATCCCGCACTGAGAGATAGTTCGATCTCTCACCGTACCACCTTTTATGTGAGTTCCAGGAAATGGAGAGGAAGACATGGAGGAAGGCCGCGAGTGAGGAATTAGCGGAAGTTCTTAAAGTAGCCACTATTTGCTTTAAATTTTCATTTGTATGAACTATATATTGTGTAGACATGGCGGTAACTGTTTGACTAGCCATGTCTGACATATGTTCCCTTTCTATTTGTTTGTGAACTCCTTTTTTGTTTAATATAGTGGCTTGTTGGTTGTATTATTGATAATGTATGTGATGTGCTTAACGCCTTGCGTTTAAATGCGCGGCGGGTTGTCCGGGGGTGTGACAATTCTTCTGCCCAGGGGCTTTATATAGGAGTGGAGGGACGTCTGGAGATTGAGTAGGGGCTAAGGAATTGATCTGGATACAGCTGTCGGCAGTTATTTTCCAAGGGGCGCCTTCGGTTACGGTCCGTATCAGGTGATACGGTCCGTATTAGGACCTTGTTGTTGAGGGTTTTAGTGCTTCTCATGCTATCTCCTGGTCCACACTAGGCTTGGTCCATATTAGGCAATACGGACCGTAACAGAGACTTCGTCGATAAGCGTCGCTGATCCGATTGACCCGATTCTAGCTCCATTTGGTGTAAAATAGTCCCAAAACCTGTTTTATGCAATAAAACATAAAGAAGGGTGACAGTAGCCTTTTTCTCTAATAAATTAAACATAAGTGTGAGAAAATATGCAAAACTAATCAGAGTCAAAATAATGATGATTTACGTAGGGTTTTGGCTTAGGTTTTGCATATTTTCTCACAGTTATGTTTAATTAATTAGAGAAAAAGGCTACTGTCACCCTTCTTTATGTTTTATTGCAGAAAACAGGTTTTGGGACTATTTTACACCAAATGAAGCTAGAATCGGGTCAATCGGATCAGCGACGCTTATCGACGAAGTCTCTGTTACGGTCCGTATTGCCTAATACGGACTAGGCCTAGCACAGACCAGAAGATAGCGCTGGAATCATTAAACTCTAACCGTCAAGGTCCTAATACGGACCGTATCAACCAATACGGTCTGTAACCGAAGGTGCCTCTTGGGGAATAACTGCCGACAGCTGTTTCCAGATCAGTTTCTTAGCCCCTACTCAACCTCCAGACGTCCCTCCACTCCTATATAAAGCCCCTGGGCAGAAGAATAACCTATATTTGTAATTAGGGTTAGATTTGATTAAAGAGAGAAGAGAGGAGTGCTTGTAACAATGCCGTTTCGCGGCTAAGTTCCTTTTTCTTAGGGCTAGGCAGTAAACCTTGTTACTCTTGATGTTTTGATATATATATTTCTGTTCATTATGGTTTCTTGTGGTTGAATCTAAATGCTTTTGTGATTTACTATCTCTTCATCTAACTTCAATGATCTAGTTTGAGTCCGTTAGGGTAGTGACAGTACTTTAATGGCAAAAGAAACTATTTGTATGAATTAGCCTCGTTGAGATCTATTAGGTTTATGTGAAGAAAACCTTAGCGGGGAAACCATAAACCAGACCAACAAAGCGAGTACCAAATTCCATCACTTGCGTAAGGAAAATCTCAGTGATCTGTGTAGTAATTTGGGGTTTTTAGAGATCAATCATTTGCGTAAGGAAACTCGCAGTGTCCTATGTAGAATCTCGATGAAAGATCTGTCATTCTTGCGTAACATAAATCGCAGTGACCTATGTGGTGTCTTTCATAAAATAACAACAGGAAATCAGACGCAACATGAATATATTATCAAGGCGAATTGAGTAGCAATGGTGTGCCGAAACCCTATGAATTCTCATCTCTATCTTTATTTTAATTACTTGTAATTGCTTCCTAATTTACATTGATAACAACAACATCTCTCAATTTTCAGATTTCATCTAGCCTTTCGAAAGATTGTAATTCGATCGCTCAAAGCACTGAACCAATATTCCCTGTGGATCGACCTCGAATATACTACTCGATAGGATTGTGCGCTTGCAGTCCGAAATGATAGCATTTCCGAGTTTATAAATATTAAAAGAAACATTGCTCTCTTTTGAGTGATCAAAAACCTAAGCCAAAACCCTACATAAATCATCATTATTTTGACTCTGATCATGTTGCTGGAAAGATAATTGAAGTTTAGGCACAATCAACAATGAACTAGGCTAAACCTCTCAAAAAGATTCTAAAGTGTAAGGTTTGTGATGGTATTCACTCGTCTTCTTAGATAGGAGTGTAGGCTTGGGCTATTAAGCTCAACCGAATTATAAATCCAAAAACACACGTAGAGTAAAATAAAATTATTATGTGAACAAGTTTGGAATTAGTTCTTAAATTCTGAATCGAAAAGGTCTAGCAAAACAATCAACTTGACTTCGAGCCACGTTGTGCCCATCGTTAAATAGGTGCAGGTTTCGAGTTATTCTCAGATTTCTCTAACTTATTTTATTGTTGTTGTTTGCTTGTCAATTTCTTTTCTTGTTGTTGTTGCTTGCTTGTTTGTTTAGTTGCTAATTGGTTGTATTGCTGATGATTGCTTGGTTGCTTGCTTTGTTGCTTGATTGGTAATTAGTTGTAGTTAAGTTCTTGAATGTTCTATTGAATTGCATAGCATGAATGCATGAGTTGTCATAATAAGCATGAACATATATTCTAGAATTTAATTGTGACAAAACTTGATGAGTTTAGTGGCAAAATAAGATTGTAGTATATGCTAGTGTTATACTTTTAGAATAAAGCATCAAGATGCATGATGATATATTTTTATAGCAAAAATCTGAAAATGAAGTATGGTGTTCAAATTTAGAATTTGGTTTTGAATATGACATGATTTGCATCAAGTGTTTGAGTTGCATTGCATATGCATAAATGATATAGGACAGGAGTTGAACTAGAACTTTTGCATGATATACTTGCATGCATGATACAAGCATGATATGAACTATTTACTTGCATTAAATGAACATTCAATAGAAATGTGAATATGACTTGCATTCATAGAACACATTGATTTGCTTGTATATGGAATGTCTTTTATGTACTTTGGTGGGAATTGAAGGATGAAATCCGAGGGTCATGTAGGCGCATAGCGCATAGCTCAGTTGTGTAGGCGCCATATTTGGGTAGCGCATAGCGAGAGCTGTTTAGGCGCCATATTCGGGTAGCGCATAGCGATAGCTGTGTAGGTGTCATATTCGGGTAGCACATGACAGGATTTATGCTTGGTGCAAGAACTTGTAACACATGATAAACAAAGAAAATATTTGAAAATTGATATACTTGAACAATTGTGCATATTTGAGAATTGCTAAATTTGGAATAAAGCATGGTTAAACAATAGGGTTGCATAAGTAAATTGGATTGAACTTTTAAGTCTATTGCACATGAGCATTACATATTGTGAACTTTCTTTTATGTTTGATTGTTATAGTCTTATAGATTGTTTCTCAGGGTTGCTAATTTTTGTTATCATACTTGAGTATACCATGAAGTAAAGTTCTATTATTTTCGTTGACTGATTATAGTTGAAGCTAGTTTATTGGAATCTTAGATTATTATTATAGTCTATATTTTTTGTGCTCGGTGCTGTTTTGGTTCCAATTGGTCAGATCTGGGGATAACTCGACTGGAACTGAATACCGCACTGGGAGATTTTCAATCTCTCACATTTTTCCACTTCGGTGGGTTCCGTACAAAGCGCAAGACATGAAAACAAGATGTTAAACTAGAAGACTGTGGGACATGCCACAAAATTTTTACAGGTATCGTGGCTCTTGTCTATGTCATTGGTAGTGTATGTATATATTTATAAGATTGTGCATGATAATAAAATCGCCTTGCGCTGACAGAGCGGCGGGTTTGTTGGCCCCGTTGTCGGGGTGTGACAACAAAAGTGGTATCAATATATATATATATATTTTAAAACTGGTGCATGACATAATAGGAAGCAATTTGGCTGAAATGGGAGTTCAATGTAAATGAATCATTTGCGTGGTTTGAATGCATAGCTTTTCTCATGAACATATGACATGGATGCATTAGGTTGCATATGAGGCATGAACATAATTTATGAAATTAAAGTATGGTTGATTTTAAAGCATTTGGTTAAAACATGAGTTAGAGTTGATTTATGCATTGTATATTTTAATTAGAGCAAAAGGATGCACAAGCATAATTTCTGTAATCGTTTGTGATACAGACTTATAACATGATTTGAAGCAAGTAGTTTATATGTGAACTTATTTTTATGCTAGATGGTTAGGTACTCATTGGAATATGTTTATTGACGCAAGGCGGTCCCGATACTATCTTGCCCGATAAGCTCAAGTACTCGGTTTTATGGTAATAGAGAAGAGTAAAGAGTCACAAAGAGCACAATCAAACAAACACAATTTCTATTCAATAATCAACGTCCCTCATAACAGGGGGTTTCCATACATATTTAAAGGAAAAAAACGAAATTAAAGCTAACATAGGAATTGCTAACTAATGAATGCTATTTTTTAGTAAACCAACAAAGTTTTAATTTTTATCAAGTCCCATGCGTGCATGGTCAAAGAAATAAAAACTTGATTGTTTCAAGACTCCTAGAAGACCTCCCATTCATGCATCCAGTAACTAATTTAATTGCTTCTTTGACGTCCGCCAATGACTCTTTGATTTCCACCATCTAGTCAACATAATAAAACTGTTCAATTAATTTGAAGACAGCCCCTATGCCAATTAATTATATGGTTCATATTTCAAGTTGCACATATAAATCCTTGATCGGCTTGGATTTGGTGTGGCCATCGTCCGTATCTGAGTCTGAATCGGTTACGACCTCGGTACGCACTGCGTCAGGCTCCCCGGGTTGGTTGAAGCTTGACCTCAAGCTTGCGTCTTCTTCATAGTATTTGTGGAGATGACTTACGTTGAACGTATTGGAGATATGCAAATCATCAGGTAGCTTCACTCGGTAGGCATTTGCTCCAAACTTCTCCAAGATCTCGCACGGTCCCACCTTTCTTTTCTTAAGTTTGTGATATTCTCCTCGGGGAAACCGTTCCTTCGGCAAGTAGACCCAAACCAATTCTCCGACTTCAAATTGTACATCTCGGCGCTTTTCATCTGCTTTAGCCTTGTACTTGGAGTAAGTTTGTTCTAAATTTTCACGAACTGTTTTATGCAATTCCCGCAAATCTTCAAGCCTTTCATCCACCTTCTTAACTTTAGACTTTGGTCCTTCAATAGAAAGAATATCAAGGGAACCTCGGGGAATAAATCCATAAACAATTTTGAAGGGTGCAAATCCTGTGGAGCGGTTTACCGAACAATTGTACTCGAACTCAATTTTTGGTAGCAAAGTGTCCCACATGCCAAAAGTTGTAACTTGGGCACGAAGCATGTTTCTGAGACTTCTGTTTACGGCTTCGGTCTGACCATCTGTTTGAGGGTGGAAAGTTGAACTAAACTTCAGTTCGGTCTGTAACTTCTTCCAAAGTTCTATCCAGAATTTGCTCAAAAATTTCGTATCTCGGTCAGAGACAATGGTACTCGGCAAACCATGATGTCGGACAACTTCATGAAAATATAGTTCGGCAACCTTGGGAGCATCCACAGTGGTTTTGCATGCAATGAAAATTGCCATTTTGCTAAAGCGATCAACCACTACCATGATGCTATCGTTCTTCCTTCTTGTCATTGGTAACCCGGTCATGAAGTCCATTGAAATGTCGCGCCAAATTTCAAATGGAAGAGGCAATGGATTGTAGAGTCCCTGATTTGTGTTGGTGCCTTTAGAAGTTTGACATACTTGGCATGCTCGGACAAAGTGTTTAACATCCCGCCATAGACTTGGCCAAAAGAACCGTTCTCGCACCAAATGCAAAGTCTTTTCCATCCCGAAATGACCTTGGTTGTGCATTTCCTTGATGATGAGGTAACGTAGAGAAGTTGCCGGGATACAAAGTGCGAGTCCTCGAAACAAGTACCCGTCATGTAATGAGTAGTCATCTCGCAATTTTTTCTTCACATCTTCCAGGATTTGTCCGAAGTCGGGATCCTCCTTAAGGGTTTCGGGCACGTGTTCAAACCCGAGGGTGTAGGTTGACATTGCCGAAAGCAGCCCATGTCGGCGGCTTAGAGCGTCAGCGACTTTGTTGCTCGATCCCGCTTTGTGCACAATAGAGAAAGTGTACTCTTGGAGTGAAGTAACCCACTTGGCATGTCGGGTGCTCAACTTATTCTGCTCTTGCACAAATTTCAGCGCTTGATGGTCTGTGTACAGCACAAATTCGCGAGATAAAAGGTAATGCCGCCAATGTTGCAAAGCTTTTACTATGGCGTACAACTCGAGGTCATACACCGGGTAGTTGGTTTTAGCTCCACCCAATTTCTCGCTAAAAAATGCCACGGGTTTCTTCTCTTGTGAAAGTACAGCACCAATACCCACCTTGGAAGCATCGCATTCTACCTCGAAAGCTTTGTCAAAGTCCGGTAGAGCTAGCACGGGTGCATGAGTTAAGCAATACTTGAGTGCCTCGAAAGCTTGCTGTGCACTGTCATTCCATTCGAAATTCTTTTGTTTTAGTAACTCGGTGATAGGTGCTGAGATGCTGCTGAAACCTTTGATGAAACGCCGATAGAATCCCGCTAACCCGAGAAATGATCGTATCTCGGTAAATGAAGAAGGTTTTGGCCAATCTCGGATTGCTAGAATTTTGTCCTCTTCAGGTAAGATACCACACGCAGAGATCTTAAATCCCAAGAATATTAATGTCGGAGTCATCCAAACACACTTTTTCGAGTTCGCAAAAAGGTTGTTATCATGTAGTACTTCAAGAGTTTCTCGCAAGTGTTGGAGATGCTCATCTCGGTTTCGGCTATAGATAAGAATGTCGTCAAAATAGACAACGACAAACTTGTTAAGGAAAGGCCGCAGAACTTGGTTCATCACCCGCATGAAGGTGCTAGGAGCATTGGAAAGGCCAAAGGGCATGACAACCCACTCGAACATGCCTTCTTTAGTTTTGAAAGCTGTTTTCCATTCATCTCCCGGTTTGATACGAATCTGGTGATACCCACTTTTTAAATCAATTTTAGAAAATACCTCGGCTCCACTGAGTTGATCGAGCATGTCTTCCAGTCGCGGAATTGGAAATCGGTACCGTACTGTGATCCGATTTATTGCTCGGCTATCCACACACATGCGGAAACTTCCGTCCTTCTTCGGAACCAACAGGGCTGGCACGGCACACGGACTTATGCTCTCACGCACAAAGCCTTTGTCTAGTAACTCTTGCACTTGGCGCTTTAACTCTTGGTGCTGTTGTGGAGTCATGCGGTAGTGAGCCTTATTGGGAAGACTAGCCCCGGGCACCAAGTCGATTTGGTGTTGAATGTCGCGAAGTGGGGGCAGACCATCAGGAAGTTCTTCAGGTAGTACATGCATGAATTCGGCCAACAGAGGTTGCACCATCTCGGGTATATTTTTCTCAATCTCGGAGTTGGGGAAATCACGTGCGGTAATTGCAAAACAAATTTCAGCATCTTGCAGTTCTTTTTCAAATTCTTCCCGCGGTACACAAAGCACCGTATTTGATTCTTTTACCTCTTCTTGAACTGGATTTATGCGTACCTTTTTCGGACCAACTTGAATGGTATACGTGTGCTTCCTTCCATCATAGACAGCTTGATTGTCGTATTGCCAAGGTCTCCCGAGAATCAGATGCGAGGCATCCATTGGAACCACATCGGCATAAATTGTGGCGGTGTAAAGTGGCCCGAGTGTGAGTTGAAAGTGGCACCTTTTGTTGACTTGGATTTCGGCTCCTTTGTTCACCCACCCGAGTTTGTATGGATTTGTATGGGTGGTGGTGCTAAGATGAAGTTTCTTTACCGCCTCCTCCGAGATCACATTTTCCCAACTACCTAAATCGATTATCACGACACACTTCTTGTTCTCAATAACGCACATGGTTTTAAAAATGGCATGCCGCCTCCAATCTTCTGTTGACTTCGGCCCCAAGCAAAGTCTTCTCATAACTAAGCTTTCGGCCGAGAGATCTTCGGGATTGACCTCATGAATTTCTTCATCTTCATACCCATATTCATTCCAACCTTCCTCTTCCTCAAAACCTTCGTTGGCATATAAATGAGGTCGAACCTTTGGGCACTCTCTTGCATAATGGCCCATTTCACGGCAACTGTGACAACGAATATTGGCCTTAGAGTTTTCTGGGACATTCTGGTTTGGTTTAGGTGGAGATGGGAGTAAATGGGGTCGGTTGGAATTTGTAGTGTTATTTGGAGTGGAGCGAAAATGAGAAGAGTTAGAGTTGATAGAAGAAGAGTTACCACGGCTGAAGTTGCGGCTTTTTGTGAGCTGTTGTTCGACGGCTTTTGCTTTGGATTGAGCTTCAGCCACATTGATGAAAGTGTGAACCACCAGCATATCCTGAATATTCATTCGAAGGCCATGCAAATATCGTGCAACCCTCAAATCTTCAGTCTCATTGATTTGGTTTCATGCCTCAAGTTTATAAAACTCAAGAGTGTATTCCTCCACACTTTTCGCGCCTTGAGAGAGAGATTGAAATTGCTGAAAAAGTGTTTGTCGATAGTTAAGAGGGAGAAACTCACGGTTCATTTCGCGCTTCAAATCGAGCCAATCATTGAGAGGAGGAAGGCTGTCGAGATAGCGGCGATACTTGAATGATTGCCACCATGCTGCTGCCCTATCTCGGAACCGTATTGTCACTAATGGCACGCGTTTTTCGGGCGGCACATCCTTCAATTCAAAAACCTCTTCCACGGTGTTGGTCCAGTCAAGGAACTCTTCGGGTTTGAGACTTCCTGAGAAATCTGGAATCTCTACTCTGAGACCACCATCCCAATTTCGTTCACGCTCACGCACTGGAGGATTAACTCGGTCTCGATTTTGGGGACCTTGTTCTCGGTTGTTGTTGTTCGGGTTTAATTGTTCCATGAGTGTGGTGATAAGTTGGGTTTGATTGTTATCCATTCGCTCGAGTACTGCTGTTTGGTTTTGTTGCATTCGTTCAAGGATGGCGAGAAGGTTAGGGTCGGCCATGAAGGTTGGTGTTGCTTGTAATAGGGGGAAATAGTGTGGGGTTTGTCGATGGAGGTGAATTTGGCGGTTGTCGAAGATACAACTTCACGAAAGTGCGAAGGTGGTTGTCGAACCTGGCTCTGATACCAATTGACGCAAGGCGGTCCCGATACTATCTTGCCCGATAAGCTCAAGTACTCAGTTTTATGGTAATAGAGAAGAGTAAAGAGTCACAAAGAGCACAATCAAACAAACACAATTTCTATTCAATAATCAACGTCCCTCATAACAGGGGGTTTCCATACATATTTAAAGGAAAAAAACGAAATTAAAGCTAACATAGTAATTGCTAACTAATGAATGCTATTTTTTAGTAAACCAACAAAGTTTTAATTTTTATCAAGTCCCATGCGTGCATGGTCAAAGAAATAAAAACTTGATTGTTTCAAGACTCCTAGAAGACCTCCCATTCATGCATCCAGTAACTAATTTAATTGCTTCTTTGACGTCCGCCAATGACTCTTTGATTTCCACCATCTAGTCAACATAATAAAAATGTTCAATTAATTTGAAGACAGCCCCTATGCCAATTAATTATATGGTTCATATTTCAAGTTGCACATATAAATCCTTGATCGGCTTGGATTTGGTGTGGCCATCGTCCGTATCTGAGTCTGAATCGGTTACGACCTCGGTACGCACTGCGTCATTTATGCTAGTTGATTATTATAGTTTGTGAATTGTTTCTTAGACATTCTTTTTATTAATTTCATTATTTATGTTTAGTGTTGTTTTGGTTTTCGTTGGTCGAATCTGAGGATAACTCGACTGGAACTAAATACCGCATTGGAAGATTTTCAATCTCTAATCTTTCCACTTTGTGGGTTCCAGGTACGAAACACAAGAGAAGGAAAGATGATGTCGAACTTCAAGACTGCAGAACTTGTCACAAAGAACAAAAGTTATGTCATTGGTAATGTAAGTGTATATATAGGATTATGTAAGATGATAGCAATCGCTTGGCGCTGATAAGCACGGCGGGTTGTCTGCCCTATTGTCGGGGTGTGACAACGCTTTGTCTAACGATATTACCAAAATGTTGGAGAGAAAGTGTCAAGTGGTAAGCTTAATTCAATAAGCGCTGGTTTTAATTTGTCTTAGTCAACTATAGCGAAGGTAGGATTATAATTTTGACTCATTTTTTATGTATTGATATTTCCGTTGAGTATGTGATGTTAAAAATCACGTGGTTCCAAAAAATATAACAGAAAAAAATGTTTCATTTGTAATATTAAATAATTTTCAGATGGCAAATTGCCACCTTACCCTCAAAAAAAATATTAAATAATTTTCAGTAATAGAAAAATTAAAATAATTCAATAATACACAAATGATGAAATAGTAGTTAATTAAACTAATTCGGAAAAATAGATTTAACTAATCTTACAAAATATAGGCAGCAAGTAACAAACAAAGAATATTGTTGTAATCTTTTATAAAATACTATTTGATGAAATAACCAATATTTGTATTTAAAAGTAAGAAAATGAAAGAACTGAGGGACATTTTGCTGAATATACATGCTAGCTGAACTACAAAAGGTTTTTTTCCAGGAATGAAGGCAAACTTAACAAATGATGAAAAATCATTGCAGTAACAGCTAACTAAATGATTAATTAAACCATATTGTAAATTTGACAAGAATGTAAACATTCATTCGGAAGGAAGGCAGATGAAACGCAGGTTCAAAACCCGGAAAGGGCTTGACCTCCAACCTTTACTCAAAAAAAGAAAAAGATGAAATTTAAGACCATACAATCTCTTACATCTGTAATTATGATAATTATTCGACACTAAAAGTTCATACTAAAACCCTTCAAATATGTAGATTTTCTCCCTGTTTTGAAATTTGCACTTAATCTAATTTTTCGCGGAAGGAAAGCAGATGAAACGCAGGTTCGAAACCCGGATGGGGCGTGACCTCCAACCTTTACTCAGAAAAAAGAAGATGAAATTTAAGACCATACAATTTCTTAATAACATCAATAATTATGATAATTATTCGACACTAAAAGTTCATCCTAAAACCCTTCAAATATGTAGATTCTCCCTGTTTTGAAATTTGCACTAAATCTAATTTTTCTGCCCGATCGTTAAGCTCAGCCAAAAGAGAGGGGCAATTTTGTATTAGTTTAATATATCCTTCAGTAAGCACTAGGGATACCAAATTACCTTTATGAACAACTAATCGGAGACATTGTTCCTTGAGCAAACTACAATTGTGTATCTCAGCAAATTCCAGAGTAGAAAGAACAGTGTTCAAAGAGATCTTCTCAATTAATTTTAATTCACATGCAACTTTTAGCCTCTTCAGATCATAACGGTCTGCTGCCACTAGCAAATGTTGAAGGAATGCAGTAGACGATATCGACACCTCATAATCGTTAATGCAGATACAACTATTGTACATAAAATCAAGCATTGCCTCGAAAACTGAAGGTATCATCTCATTTATCTTTATGTTGTGGTTCATGTTAGATTCTACCATCGAGCCAAAGAGTTGTGCTTTAAATACTGGTGAATGAGCTGCCAGTATTAGTCTATGAGCAACAAAATTCTTGCCGTCGACATCAAAAATGACATCGGTACATTCATTCTCCTTTCTGAAGTTTCGAAGGCGTTCATACGGAAAACCCAGGGAACTAATTATATTGCTATTGTGACCTACGCTGATTGAAACACAGAGCACAAAACAATCATCTTTGATATATGATTGTTCTAATGTGGTCCTGTCAAAACAGTCACATAAACCCCAGCCCATTTCCTTGGATGTAAATGTGTGATTTAACAATATCAAAGTGGTTGGTGAAACCATATTTGCATGCTTTTCCTGCAGTTGAAAACTAAATTCTGCTGTGACATCTACAGATTCTCTTTGAAGCACTAGAAAGACCGACACATATTTGCCATTGTAATCCTTGTTACTGCCTTGAGGGTAATAATAAATAACCCAATCATGTTGACCAAATCGAAATTTTGGTGAGGTGATCTTCTCACCGATGCTCATGTCTTTTGTTTTTGAGTGGTTGATTTTAAACTGATAGCATCCTGTAGCGGCCACCATGCTTAAAGATTCCATGACCTGAATACAAAAAGAATTAGTGAGATATTATAAGGAGCATAAAAAAATGACATGTTAGGTATATCACAAATATTATCCATTGCTTATGTAAGCAAATTGAAACTTTTAGTCTTCCCTAATCACGCTAATGAACTTTTAATTAACTTTAGTAGTACTCAAGAATATTATATGATGGATAAACAAGAAAGCTATAGGAGTTGAGAGATATATAAAAAAGAAATTAATGTATTCAGAATTAATAGAGTATTACAGAAGTCTTGGAGGATAAATGAAAAATTAATCCCGAATAAAAACAGAAATAGAGAGATATTCAGTAAGGACTTGTACGAAATTATCAATATATCAATGAGTTATTATATTGATACCTTGAGAATGAGATGGGAAACAGATCTTGTTGGAAAAAAAAACAACAATTTCAGAGGGAAGGAGAAATAGCAGCCACTGCCAATTATTTTTAAAAAATATAAGAGAGAGAAAGAGAGGATTTAAATGGAAGAAACTGGATTTAGAATCTAAAAAGGCAAAACATTCTTCTTGTATTTTTCTAAATTTCGAACTCTATTAATGGACACTTTTTGATTGTATAATATTTTTGCCGTCTAAATTTATATTAATCAAATTTTTTTATTATCCATAAGGATAAGTTCACGGCATCAAAAATAGTCAATTTTTTATTCTTTTTTTTGTTAATTCATGAACTTGTTATTCTTAAAAATTCTATATTTAAGAAAAAAAATTTGGATTTTTCTAATTATATTTTTTTACTTACAATGATCAAATATGTTCACTATTGTTACGTTAAATTTAGAAACAGCTAGAGACCATCAAATATGCAAAAGAATAAATTTAGGTGAATTGGAAAACACAACCTATGTAGAAAGAAACAAAATCATAAAAAGCAATCAACCTATGTTTAATGTTCGTAAGAACAAAAGAATGACAGATATTAATACATCAAAGAGAATATATTTTGTTTTTTGGTCCAAGTAATTGTTATGAGCAAATTAATATGGATGAAAAAGCTGAATGTGTTACTGAAAAGAAATTACTCATTTAAATTAATATGGATGAAAAAGTTTTCCTCAATTTTAATATAAGGCTGCAAACATTTTGCAGATACGGATTATCCGTTCCGAATCCAATCATCCGTAACCGGCCGCACTATCTGGACATCCACACATTTGTTTTAAAAAAAATTCTCATTCTTTTGATTCGAAAATTAAAATTGTTCTCAGCAACAAGAAGACCAGTATTGAAATTGAAATTGTTCTTATTGTGGCATTTCTCCACCTATTGTTGATTTCCAATATATCTCAAATATACTGTTCCAATATGTATTTGTCCAGGCGTAAATGATGCCTGAGCAATTTGTATATATTGATCTGCTCAACACCAGAGAAAGGTAAAATTAAGATTTTGAATTGCTTTCTAGTTTACAAAATAACATTTTGTATTTCATGTACAGCACTATCAAGACATTAATTACTAGAGAATATTGAATTCATCCAGGAATGGAACCAAATTAATTAAGACATAATAATTAGGGGTGCAAACGGATCGGATAATATCCGACTGTATTCAGATCCGTATCCGAAAATTTGATACGGATATCCGATATCCGAATATCCGTGCGGATACGGATACAAACATGATTTTCAATTTTAATTATTTGTATCCGAATAATATGTGTACCATATAGTTTAATATATATTATAAAAATATTTACGTATATATCTAGATATCCATTATCCGATCTGTATCCCATGTATATTGAATTTGAACTATCATTTATGGTAAACAACTCAAGTAAACCTTTACGTGTATTTATGTCATACAAATGAAATCAAATGAGTATGCATGGGTGTGGGTCCCACTCCCACGTACCCTCCCTACGAATGTGTGATTCAGATGTGGGACCCACAACTGAAAATGTAACAGCTAGCTGTCATGTTGCGGCCTTAATTCCTTCCTTGTACAATTAATTAATATACATAGGCTATTATTATTAATTACAGCTGGAGATAACCAGTAATCAAACCGTGCTCCTCATTCCAAACTGGTGGTGCCAGAAAAGAAATATCTGATTCTGAGTTCTGACCAAGGACCGCATAGCCACGCACTGATTTTCCATTAATACAAAGCTGAATACTTAGGGATTAATTCATAGACGGAGCAACTCTTTTTATTTTTTTATTTGATCTTCTCTGTTGTCCATAAGTAGATATTTCAATTGTAATTAATATTATTAAATTGGAACATTTCTTTACATTCAAATGTGAAAGAAATATATTTACTGTACAAACTTCTTTATGAAGAGAGATCAACTATTGTATGTCACAAATTAATATAGTTTTTTGTGATCTCAAAAAGTAATAGGTTGGCAACATCAATTTTATTTAATATCATAATAGATTGACGGTTAACATCACTATTTATTAAAATAACAAAATAAATTATAAATGTATTGTTTTTTAAGATCACTATCGTGTGACAAAATTAGTAATCCTAAATTCCAACTCTAAATTAATTTGTATGTATATTAATTGTTAGAAAATTGATGCACTCTCAATCTATATGTTGAACATATTACTTTTATTTACATGTCTTATTATTTAGTTAAATAACTGAAAAAGACATATTCCTTTTTTTATTTTCTTATTTTGATAAAAAAAAATTAGTTGAAATTGATTGCACAATTATATTTTGATTTTTATATTGAAAATGTGATTGCATATGTGTAAAAGGAACGATTTTTGATGGTCTATACGTAAAAAGCAATAAAATTAACTATTATATTAGTATTATCTGTTATTTGTCTGTGGTCATTTCATTACTCGATAATCTTAACAACAGAAAGGCGTAAGGTAAGGCAAGTCAAATTCTTAATGGGTAAGAGTACAGCATAGGTAGGTCAATTCTTAATAGGTATTGAAACGAAAATGCTTCCTCCCGAACCGTATAGTATCCTTTGACACCCCTAGTCAGGGGTGCTTAGCCACAACCTATAATTTAATTTTTTTAATAATATATATTAAACTTCAATTATATTAAAAAAAAAATTATAGTTCAGCTTCACTCGTAAAATGCTAAGTGTGTGCTTGTAGCCTAATGGTTAGAATTTAACTTTGTAGTTGTGGAGACTTGAATTCTAACCTCGGTGATCACATATATAATAAATTGACGTAGTTGGTAATAGGACTGTCTGAAAGCACTGATCTGTCGGTGTATTTAATGAGGGTCTTTATTTATTGTTACGTAATTTATTATTTTCCAACATCGACCCGAAATTCCTTTGTCTTAGTCTCATAAGATCACCATTAGATAAAGATCTAATGGCCCAGATAACAAGAGACTTATGTAATTATGTGTCGTGCTATAATCAGATATGTTCGCGTGTTGTACTGTACACCCACCCTAACAGGCTTTTCTGATGGGTAATAAGTTTCGGAAATTTTATTTTATTTTGCTGTTTGCAAATTACTTCGGCAATTTAATTTGTAGGACAAAATTCAAAAGTACTTTACAATATCCTTGTTTGATAATTGAATTCAGCCAGTAACTAAAATATAACAATATTGAAAGAATAAATAGCAGTTTTTAACAAGGTCCATTAGATCAAAATTGGTAAGTCACAATTCTATCTCAAAATTATGTTTTGCTAAGTTACTTTTTGCTTTTAAGTGTCATTTGTTTTTCGCAGAATTGATATAAGTCTTCTTTGCGTTTGAAAAAGTAAATACATTTTTTACTTGCTATAGAGAACTAATTAATGCACTACATGTACTTTAACTTAGTACGGATAAAGAATAGTTTTGACCATTGATACCTCGCATATTTAGTCTATTTTAGGCCTGTTTTAGTACCAGATTCGTGCCCTAATTCACCAGAATCATGTGCATTTCATCGATATATCTTTAGAATTTGGTACTGCTGAGTGTTTGTTTGTTTTCTGCAGGCTTGGAGCAAACACACGAAGAAACGACGATTTGGGATGATCTGGTACGGCCCTTACCAAGTCTGGTACGGGTCTTACCGGACTTAGCCATTTTTCAGCTCATCACGCCTGGTACGGCCCTTACCAAGTTTGGTACGGGTCTTACCGGACTTAGCCATTTTTCAGCTCATCACGCCTGGTACGGCCTGGCCGTACCAATATGGTACGGGCCGTACCTAAAGGCGGCCTGACAGATTCAAATTTTGGCAGAGGCTATTTAAAGCGGGGAACTCTCCAATTTCGAAATCGATTCCATTCCAGATCTATTTGAGAGCACAGTAAGAGAGAGAAAGAGAGCTAAGGAGCTGAGAGCAAGAAGGAAGGAAGAGGAAGAGGCGAAACTCGACGGATCTAGCTTCCTCCTCTCGATCCCTTCGATCCATGGCTATCTCTATCCCTTTTATTGTATTTTTAGATCAGATCATGTGCTGTGAGTAGTTATTTTAGTTTCTAGGGTTTAGAGATGGATTCTTGATTTGTTTTGACTTTCTTTGACTTGTATCTTGTATGAACTCTTTTGATTGATTGATTGTGATTTACTTTGTCATCTCTTGCTTTGATTGCTGTGATTGTGTACGATGAACCTCTAGGTTTAGATCGAACCTATCAAGGTCATGTGATCATCTCAATCTCTCAACCAAATCAATTGTTTAGGGTAGAATAGTTCGAATTGAAGCCGAGAGGTTGAATTCTCCTCTAATCGACAGATTAGAGGGTGCCTTAGGTCTCCAATCAACCAGCTAGGGTAGATCTGTACCAACACACGAGAGTTGAGGTGTAGAAATCCCTAAAAGGTAATCAATTGCATTCCAACCTAGATCTTGATCCAACAAACGACAGTTGAGGCTTAGGAACCTTAGGTATGGTCAATTGAACCTTTCTAAAGAGTTTAGCACAAGGTACCAGCAAGGAAATGCATCAACTCGAACTGGTAAGCTCTGTTCTGGGAAGCCAGTACGGGTCTTACCAGAGTGGTACGGCCTTGCCTTACCAAGTGAGGTACGGCCTAGCCGTACCAACTTGGTACGGGTCGTACCACTAGAGGCAGATCATAGATGAAGTCTGAAACCCTGGAAACGCCTTTTATCCATAATCAAAACACAATTTACATTTCTTCTAGCATTTTATTACATCTTTCTGAATTGTTTGAATTGTTTGAATTGACTTTTTTAAGAAATTAAATACCAAACCAAATCTTTCTCACTTCTAGTTTTTAATTGAGTTTGGTAGATTCTAACCAAGTAATTGCCCGTCCCTGTGGATCGATACCCGATTATACTACTCGATAGGGGTTGTGCACTTGCAACCCTTACTCGTGAAGTGTAAACGCGGTTTTAAAAGGTACGCCCTCAAGCGTACCGAAACTTGCGTTGCGCTTTCGCGCGAACAAGTTTTTGGCGCCGTTGCCGGGGACGGTAACCAATTGCCTAGTTAGATTTTACCTTACTTAGTTAATCTAGACTTTATCTTGTATCCTTTATTTTCTTTTATTTTGTTTCGTTTCTTTTATTTATTTATCTTCTCTTTTTCAGGAACACTATGGCGATTACTATCTGAGGAGCTCAAGCCACCATGGATCTCATGTACAACATGACGACAGACCAACATTGGTTTGGCCGCGACAATTTTCAAGCTGGAGGAGGCGGCCGATCCAAAGCTGATCAGATCACAGCTCTATATGCTAGAGCTGCCGAGCTAGAGGAGGCCATGATCGCAGCTCTATATGCTAGAGCTGCCGAGCTAGAGGAGGCCATGGAGAGTTATTCAATCAGAATGAGCATGAGGGCAGCCAGAAACCAGAAACCACAGCCATGTGCCATGTGTGGGGACAGGAGACACTCTTATGAATATTGCCCACTGGCTGATTGGAGTGAGGAACCGGAGCAGGATGGCTATATCAGCAACAACAATTGCAATTTCTACGACCCTGCACCATTCGATGACTCGAACAATTGCGTATTCCAACCCGACCCACCCGAGCCGTACGTTGATCCCGCTGAGATCGAATTCATACACGAGCAAGGGAAGGTGAACCAGATGCTGTGGGAACAGTTGCAAAACATGTCCACACAGATGGCCGCTCAAAACAAGCTGTTGGAGCAGTTGAGTCAGATCATCATCTCACGCCAATCTCAACCTAGAAAGCTGCCAGCTCAGCCAGAATGCGAAGGACCAGCCCAGCCAACAGACCAGACCGCACTTGACGCGACCCGCATCATTGAGACACGACCCGCATCACCCACGGAAGAACATGTGGACCCAGGTCGCATCGAGCCAAGTCGACCCGCATCTCCACCTGAAGAGCATGTGGACGCGACCCGCACGCCACCTGATGCGACCCGCATGCCGTGGTCTGATGACCTGGAGACAAAAGGAAGCAAGTCGGATTGGTCAGCATGCGATGCCATTTCACCTGATGCGACCCGCACGGCACCTGATGCGACCCGCGTCAAGACCCAGACAAAGCGGCTGACTCCTGAGCTCAAGCCTCCAGCAGCTCACCTCAGGTATGAGCTTCTAGACCCAGATAGATGTCGTCCTGTGATCATAAGTGCAGATCTTGAACCCGATCGGACTGCTACACTCTTGGAGAAATTGGAAGCGCACAAAAGCGCGATCGGGCACTCGATCAAGGACTTGAAAGAAATCTTGCGGATTCTTCTGATGCAAGAGTGTGATCGCATGGTCCGTGTACCTCAGAAGTGGGTGCTCCCACCAGTGCCACCTGATCCACCTCCCACCAACCAGTGAGACGCCCCCGCTTCATCCCTCGCTCACCATCTAGTAAGTTTCCATATTTTCTTCTATTTACTTTCGCCTTGGGTAGATTCAAGCATTGAGGACAATGCTTCATTCAAGCTTGGGGGGGGGGTGGAATAGAAGAAAATTGTATCTGCATTTAGACATGTTTCTTTTTCAAAAATTTTGCATTTAGGTGATAAATTTGTGTGATTGCTAGGATTAGGGACTTGTTTGAAAACTTTTGTTTGTGAGTTGGATGACCTTGGGAAATTAGAACTAACCTCATAATTGACCAAACAAAACTGATTACGAACAAATGGTTTGAGATTTGTAAAATTGGAAACTTGAATGTCGAGATAGGATTTAGAAACCGAATTGTGCCTTTCAAATGTGGAAATAGGGATTTCAAATAAAGAAAAGTTGGGATATCCGTTGGTGTGAATGAACACTAGTGGATGTGTGTATTCATGGTATGTGCGAAAAAAAAAAAAAAAAAAAAAAAGAAAGAAAAAAAAAAAAAAAAAAAAAAAAAAAAAAAAGATGAAAAGATGGAGAACATAAGAGTACTGGCAATAAGCCTTGAATGGGCGCCTTTGAGCTCGTCTCCCAATTAGAAATGAAAAAAATAAAATTTTGCACATATCAACACACGAAGTCCGCAACTTTCTGACCTAAGCTTGATTCAAGCTTGGGGGTGCCAAAAAGGGAAAATCTCTACAAGGGAAGGCATAGTTTAGTGAAAGAATGATAAATCGATAAATTCGAGTAATCAACTTTGCAAGACTTGAAACATTTAGAGTTTGAGGTTTTATTAATCAATTTGTGAGGTGAATCACAATTGACCAAGGGAAGTCCGAATCATAGCAAAAAGATTCTTGCGTTCTTTTATTGTAGCAATCATGTAAGTTTTCACATTTAGACTTGTATCCGCATTTAGATTTAGTTGTCCAGCACTTTTACCCGAGTTTGAAACTTTTTGCTTGAGGACAAGCAAAGGTTCAGCTTGGGGGAATTTGATACCTCGCATATTTAGTCTATTTTAGGCCTGTTTTAGTACCAGATTCGTGCCCTAATTCACCAGAATCATGTGCATTTCATCGATATATCTTTAGAATTTGGTACTGCTGAGTGTTTGTTTGTTTTCTGCAGGCTTGGAGCAAAACACACGAAGAAACGACGATTTGGGATGATCTGGTACGGCCCTTACCAAGTCTGGTACGGGTCTTACCGGACTTAGCCATTTTTCAGCTCATCACGCCTGGTACGGCCCTTACCAAGTTTGGTACGGGTCTTACCGGACTTAGCCATTTTTCAGCTCATCACGCCTGGTACGGCCTGGCCGTACCAATATGGTACGGGCCGTACCTAAAGGCGGCCTGACAGATTCAAATTTTGGCAGAGGCTATTTAAAGCGGGGAACTCTCCAATTTCGAAATCGATTCCATTCCAGATCTATTTGAGAGCACAGTAAGAGAGAGAAAGAGAGCTAAGGAGCTGAGAGCAAGAAGGAAGGAAGAGGAAGAGGCGAAACTCGACGGATCTAGCTTCCTCCTCTCGATCCCTTCGATCAATGGCTATCTCTATCCCTTTTATTGTATTTTTAGATCAGATCATGTGCTGTGAGTAGTTATTTTAGTTTCTAGGGTTTAGAGATGGATTCTTGATTTGTTTTGACTTTCTTTGACTTGTATCTTGTATGAACTCTTTTGATTGATTGATTGTGATTTACTTTGTCATCTCTTGCTTTGATTGCTGTGATTGTGTACGATGAACCTCTAGGTTTAGATCGAACCTATCAAGGTCATGTGATCATCTCAATCTCTCAACCAAATCAATTGTTTAGGGTAGAATAGTTCGAATTGAAGCCGAGAGGTTGAATTCTCCTCTAATCGACAGATTAGAGGGTGCCTTAGGTCTCCAATCAACCAGCTAGGGTAGATCTGTACCAACACACGAGAGTTGAGGTGTAGAAATCCCTAAAAGGTAATCAATTGCATTCCAACCTAGATCTTGATCCAACAAACGACAGTTGAGGCTTAGGAACCTTAGGTATGGTCAATTGAACCTTTCTAAAGAGTTTAGCACAAGGTACCAGCAAGGAAATGCATCAACTCGAACTGGTAAGCTCTGTTCTGGGAAGCCAGTACGGGTCTTACCAGAGTGGTACGGCCTTGCCTTACCAAGTGAGGTACGGCCTAGCCGTACCAACTTGGTACGAGCCGTACCACTAGAGGCAGATCATAGATGAAGTCTGAAACCCTGGAAACGCCTTTTATCCATAATCAAAACACAATTTACATTTCTTCTAGCATTTTATTACATCTTTCTGAATTGTTTGAATTGTTTGAATTGACCTTTTTTAGGAAATTAAATACCAAACCAAATCTTTCTCACTTCTAGTTTTTAATTGAGTTTGGTAGATTCTAACCAAGTAATTGCCCGTCCCTGTGGATCGATACCCGATTATACTACTCGATAGGGGTTGTGCACTTGCAACCCTTACTCGTGAAGTGTAAACGTGGTTTTAAAAGGTACGCCCTCAAGCGTACCGAAACTTGCGTTGCGCTTTCGCGCGAACAACCATCTTTTAGAATTCACTCATACTTGTATGCCTTATAATTAGTCTGGTTATATATATATATATATATCACATTTCATGTCGTGACCTCTGAGCTCTTTAACTAATTATAAGGCATACAAGTATGAGTGAATTCTAAAAGATGGTCAGAACTATTCTTTATCCGTACTAAGTTAAAGTGCATGTAGTGCATTAATTAGTTCTCTATAGCAAGTAAATAATGTATTTACTTTTTCAAACGCAAAGAAAGACCTATATCAATTCTGCGAAAAACAAATGACACTTAAACTTAGTACGGATATATTTTTATTAAAGTCTAAAAGAAACTATATTTAGATGAACTTCTCGCCAATTTCGGATTGATCATTTATTAAGTTTGTTCCGTAAAAATCAAGATTATAAAACACAAATTAATATATATATTTTTTAAATGAACCGGGCCACTTATGATAATAAACAGCTTAAATAAATTACATAAAATTAGGGAAGTATGCCATTATTTGACCTAGGTTCCGAGTAAAATTTGTGAAAAAAAAATATATAGGTGGGGATCTGTGGATAAATTTGAGAAAAAATATAATTATCTACTGATACTCTTAAAATAGAGATAAATTGATAAACGGAAGAAAAAGAAACTTAAAACAGAGAATTGATAAATGGCACAAGAAACATGAGGTACTCCAATTGATTTCTTTCTTCTTTTAATGCAGTACTGCAAATAACAATAGTGAAAAAAAATCAAGATAATAAAACTAAATAATATTATTTCATAATTGTCTTCAAAATAACTTGACACACCCCATCATTATAAATATATTTATTAATATGTAATAGTTAACTATAAAATATTGGTCCTTAAAAATAGTCCCATTTATTCCTTAAAAAAAATATAATGAAGCTATTTAGGTCTAAAGAAATATTGGGGGGTCTTAATGCGAATCTGGAGTACTGTAATTAAAGATAGTAATGATATATATATATATTTTTTTTTGAAGAATGATATAAAGTAATAATATATTGATCGCTCTCTAAGCAAGTTCATAGTTTCTAAAAATAAAAAAGCAAATTTTATTTTAGAAGATTAATTTTTCTGGATAAGAATAAAGATTAAATTTCTCCTAGTGCAAATTATGACAATCATTCCTAATGGAACTATTTTACAGCTAAATGAGAAATGTAAATTATTTTCTAAAAGGCTTATCTGCTTCTATTGGGAAACGGGTCACAGCATCAAACCCAGTCCAAACAAGGCACCACAGTAGGATACAAATTAACCCAGAAAATAATATTCTTTCTGGTACGGCTGATGTCACAACAAATCAGTGTACAAAATCGGAAAAAATAACAAAATGCCAAGATGCTTTGTATCACAAATAGTTCTCATCTTTTCTCTCTCATTTGTAAAAGAGTTGGTCTTTTTCGAACAATAATAAAGCTAAGTTTGTGAACCCTGCTTCAGAAAAAAAAAAAAAAAAGTAATGACCTACCTTCAAATTTTTATATCAAAAAATATTACCAAGCTTGTGCAGAAAGTGTATTAATTCCTCTCCCTTCCGCTTTTTTTTATTAATACAAAAAAAACAAATTAGCAAATCTGTTCCTTCTATAGAATCAAAAAATTCATATGTTCCTTCTATGGAATCAAAAAAATTCATATGTTCCTTCTATGGAATTGAAAAAATTCATATGTTTCTTCTATGGAATTGAAAAATCTATATGTTCCTTCTATGGAATCGAAAAAATCCATATGTTCCTTCTATGGAATCGAAAAATTCATATGTTGCCTTCTTCAATATTGCAGAAAAATTCATATGTTCCTTCTAAGTATTAGTTCAAGAATAGCGATTTTATAAGGCATACAAGTATGAGTGAATTCTAAAAGATGGTCAAAACTATTCTTTATCCGTACTAAGTTAAAGTGCATGTAGTGCATTAATTAGTTCTCTATAGCAAGTAAAAAATATATTTACTTTTTCAAATGCAAAGAAGACCTATATCAATTCTGTGAAAAACAAATGACACTTAAAAGTAAAAAGTAACTGAGCAAAACATATGTGTCTATCAATTGGAGATAGAATTGTCACTTACCAATTTTTGTGTCTTCTTAAATCAGTGCGTGGCTATGCGGTCTTTGCTAGATTGGTCAGAACTCAGAATCAGATATTTCTTTTCTGACATCACCAGTTTGGAATGAGAAGCACGATTTGATTATACTGGTTATCTCCATAGGTAATTAATAATAATAGCCCATGTATATTAATTAATTGTCCAAGAAAGGAATTAATAATGAGGTGCAACATGACAGCTGTTACATTGATACTCAAAATAACTACTAACCAAACTGCCCAATGTCAGCTTAGGACGTAGGTACTGATCTTCTTTTCAGTTGTGGGTCGACCCACATCTGATTTCACTTGAGTGTTGTGCACCATAAATGATAGTTCAAATTTAATAATATATATATTATCATGGTAACATACAATCCCTCTGCGAGGAGCTCAAATCTCCAGCACTGAACAGTGCACGTAAAAAACAAGCACAAATTAAGCAAGGAATACAAAAATATACAAAGCTTGGTAATACTTTTTTTCTAAAGCGAGGTCCACAAGCTCAGCTTTATTATCTTTATTATCTTCTGGTTTTGTCATTTTTACCTGTGATCTTCTTTACTCTTTCAAACTTCATATTTCTCTATCTTCCAATCAAACCAGCGATCATGTCTTCCACTAACATTGAGATCTCTCAAAAAGGTTGAGATGAGCAATCTCAGCCAAAAGAATGAGGTTTGAGAAACTAGCAGCAACTCAACGACCATAGAAATAACTGTGGTCAGCCAAGAGACTGAGAACGACGAGATGACCGACACTAGGATCCCTCAAATAGAAGAGAACAGTGAGATCACCAGCAGCTTGCAAAAATGCTGACGCTAGCGACAGCAAAACGAGTGTGCCACCTTCTGATTTGAAATGAGTGTGCCACGATTGGAACACTAAGATCTCTCAAATATGAAGCGACATACACACTTTGAGCTACATACAGATTTGAAAATAAAATCGTTGTAATATTTATAAAAAAACTATTTGATGAAGCAACCAAGATAAGTAAAATGTCATTCTAAAAAACATTCAATAATTTATAACATTTAAACAGAAAAGATAGATAAAAGAGATGATAATAATATAGAAACAGAGTTTTTTAAATGAGTCTACGAAAATAATTAAATGTATAGGTCTTAAACAAAGAAATAAATAATTAAAATGCCAAAATGCTTTATGTCACAGGTAAAAATGACAAAATCAAAAGAAAACGTTCTCATCTTTTCTCTGTCATTTGCAAAAGATAAAAAAATGAGCTTGTGGACCCCGTTTCAGAAAAAAAAGAAACGACCTAGCTACCTTGAAATTTTGATATAAGAAAATATTACCAAGCTTTGTATATTCAACAGGTGGGAAGCCGTGATTTTTATTTTTACCCAAAAAAAAATATATTTTAATATAAATAACCAGGTTTTTAAAATATTTTTATTTTTACCCAAAACGCTAGGAATATTAGCGTTCCGAATTCTTAATTCGGAACGCTAGGAATCCTAGCGTTCCGAATTCTTAATTACAAAGAATTATATTATAAAAATTTATTCACCGATAACCTAAAGTTATTTTTATTACAAAGAATTATATTATAAAAACTTATCAATAATATAAAATTTCATTTATTATTTTATTAAATGGTAATTTTTCGCCGATAACCCTAGAAATTTATTCACCGATAACCCTAAAGTTATTTTTATTACAAAGAAGTATATTATAAAAACTTATCAATAATATAAAATTTCATTTACCATTTTTTAAACGGTAATTTTTCACCGATAACCCTAGAAATTTATTCACCGATAACCCTAAAGTTATTTTTATTACAAAGAATTATATTATAAAAACTTATCAATAATATAAAATTTCATTTATTATTTTATTAAATGGTAATTTTTCGCCGATAACCCTAGAAATTTATTCACCGATAACCCTAAAGTTATTTTTATTACAAAGAATTATATTATAAAAACTTATCAATAATATAAAATTTCATTTATTATTTTATTAAATGGTAATTTTTCGCCGATAACCCAAGAAATTTATTCACCGATAACCCTAAAGTTATTTTTATAATATAATTCTTTGTAATAAAAATAACTTTAGGGTTATCGGTGAATAAATTTCTAGGGTTATCGGCGAAAAATTACCATTTAATAAAATAATAAATGAAATTTTATATTATTGATAAGTTTTTATAATATAATTCTTTGTAATAAAAACAACTTTAGGGTTATCGGTGAATAAATTTCTAGGGTTATCGGTGAAAAATTACCATTTAATAAAATAATAAATGAAATTTTATATTATTGATAAGTTTTTATAATATAATTCTTTGTAATAAAAATAACTTTAGGGTTATCGGTGAATAAATTTCTAGGGTTATCGGCGAAAAATTACCATTTAATAAAATAATAAATGAAATTTTATATTATTGATAAGTTTTTATAATATAATTCTTTGTAATAAAAATAACTTTAGGGTTATCGGTGAATAAATTTCTAGGGTTATCGGTGAAAAATTACCGTTTAAAAAATAATAAATGAAATTTTATATTATTGATAAGTTTTTATAATATACTTCTTTGTAATAAAAATAACTTTACGGTTATCGGTGAATAAATTTCTAGGGTTATCGGTGAAAAATTACCATTTAAAAAATAATAAATGAAATTTTATATTATTGATAAGTTTTTATAATATACTTCTTTGTAATAAAAATAACTTTAGGGTTATCGGTGAATAAATTTCTAGGGTTATCGGCGAAAAATTACCATTTAATAAAATAATAAATGAAATTTTTATTATAAAACAAAACAAAACACAACTTGGGAGAGACTAAATCTTATTCTATATTATATCTCCATCTATCAATCAACATCAACTAATTACATAATCTCTATTTATAGGCTAGAGAAAGCAAATGAAAAGCCATACAATTAACAAGGTAATTAATATAAAACACTATCTAATAGATAGTGGATGAGGTGGAGAAGGTGAAATGTCTATTATTATATTTCATAACACTCCCCCTTAGATATTTTACCTTATATTATACACTATTAATATTGTACTGCAGGACAAATATTAATTTGGTACAACAGGACCAATTTGAATTAACTGATACTTCCGGATTAGTTATGCTGCCTCATTAAAAACCTTACTAAGAAAAACCCAGTGGGACAAAACTTAGTGAAGGGAAAAAGAGTGCAGCGTGTATAATACTCCCCCTCATTTTAACATATATCTTTTAAGCGACGGATGCCGATCTTCTGTGAAAGTTGCTCAAAAACTTTTCTTGGCAATGATTTTGTGAATAGGTCTGCCAAATTGTCGCTTGATCTGATTTGACAAACATTTATCAAGCCATCCTTTTGTAGATCATGAGTTGAGAAGAATTTTGGCGAGATGTGCTTGGTTCTGTCACCTTTAATATATCCTTCTTTGATTTGAGCAATACATGCTGCATTATCTTCATATAGTACTGTCGGACTTCCTTTGATTGACTCCAGCCCGCATTCCTCCTGGATGTGTTGGATCATTGATCTTAACCAGACACATTCTCGACCAGCATCGTATAGAGCAATTAATTCGGCATGATTTGATGATGTTGCCGTGAGTGTCTGTTTTGTCGATCGCCATGAAATTGCAGTACCGCCATATGTAAACACATATCCGGATTGTGATCGAGCTTTATGCGGGTCTGATAAATATCCTGCATCTGCATACCCAACTAATTTGGACTTTGTATCTTTTTGATAAAATAGTCCCATATCACGTGTCCCGCAAAGGTAACGAAATACATGTTTAATTCCGTTCCAATGTCGGCGTGTTGGATCAGAACTATATCTTGCTAATACATTTATAGAAAAAGCAATATCAGGTCTCGTATTATTAGCAAGATACATCAAAGCCCCAATTGCACTTAAGTATGGTACTTCTGGACCAAGAACTTTTTCATTCTTTTCTCGAGGACGGTAAGGATCCTTTTTTATATCAAGTGATCGGACAACCATTGGTGTACTTAAAGGATGAGCTTTGTCCATATTAAAACGTTTCAACATCTTCTGGATATAGTTTGATTGATGGACAAAAATACCATTATACAAATGCTCGATCTGCAGGCCGAGACATAATTTTGTTATTCCAAGATCTTTCATTTCAAATTCTTTCATTAGTAATTTTGCAGTCTTTTCAATCTCTTCAGGAGACCCAATGATATTTAAATCATCAACATATACTGCAATAATTGTAAAACCTGAGATTGATCTTTTAATAAAAACACATGGACTAATTACATTAGATTTATATCCTTCTTTTACGAGATATTCACTGAGTCGATTATACCACATTCGACCTGACTGTTTTAGTCCATATAAAGATCTTTTTAACTTTATAGAATACATTTCTCGAGGTTTTAATTTCAATGCTTCAGGCATTTTTAATCCTTCAGGGACTTTCATATAGATATCATTATCAAGTGATCCATACAAATAAGCTGTGACTACATCCATGAGACGCATTTGAAGGTTTTCAGTGATTGTGAGACTGATTAAAAATCTAAGAGTTATTGCATCCACTATAGGTGAATATGTTTCTTCATAATCAACTCCTGGTATTTGTGTAAAACCTTGTGCCACAAGCCTTGCTTTGTATCTCATAATTTCATTTTTCTCATTCCTTTTTATTGCAAATATCCACTTGTAACCTACAGGGTTAACATCTTTTGGGGTTAAGACTACAGGTCCAAAAACATTGCGCTTTTCAAGCGAATCTAATTCAGCCTTCAGGGCATCTTTCCATTTTGGCCAATCATTTCTGTGCATACACTCTTCAGGAGTTTTTGGCACATAATCTTCCTCATTTAGCACATCAATTGCTATAGCATATGCAAAAATTTCATCAGTACATGTTTCATTTCGGTTCCATATTGTACCATTCTGTACATAGTTTATTGAGATCTCATAATCACTAGGTACCTGAGTTTCTTCTGGAACTTCATCAACCTCTTCTGGGGTTTTATCAATCTCTTCTGGGATTTTATTAATCTCTTCTGGAGTTGCACCAACTGCTTTATTCTGCTCTTTCTTTTGTCGTGGATTTTTATCTTTGGAACCAATTGGTCTTCCACGTTTTCTCTGTATAGTAACCTCTGCTGGGATTACATCAATTCGAGCAGTTGCATTTAAAGCTGGTACATGTGATTTAGTCACTCTTTTTGTATCTGTAAATGCATCTGGTAACTCATTTGCTATTCTTTGCAAATGTATAATCTTTTGAACTTCTGATTCACATTGACCACTTCGGGGATCAAGATAAGATATTGAGGATGCATTCCAAGTTATTTCTTGTTTTACCAGCTTTTCTTTTTCTCTTCCTAAGATTGGAAATATTGTCTCATCAAATTGGCAATCAGCAAAACGTGCTGTAAAAACGTCTCCAGTTAATGGTTCTAAATATTTAATAATTGATGGAGAGTTAAAACCAATATAAATTCCCAATCTTCTTTGTGGTCCCATTTTTGTACGCTGTGATGGAGAGATTGGAACATACACAGCACAACCAAAAATTTTAAGATGGGACAAGTTTGGTTCTCTTCCAGAGACCAATTGTAATGGAGAAAATTTATGATATGCAGTTGGTCTTAATCTAATAAGTGCAGCAGCATGTAAAATGGCATGTCCCCATGCAGAAGATGGTAGATTACATTTCATAAGTAATGGTCTAGCAATCAGTTGCAATCTTTTAATTAATGATTCAGCTAAACCATTTTGTGTATGTACATGAGCCACTGGATGTTCTACCTTAATCCCAATTGACATACAATAATCATTAAATGATTGGGATGTAAACTCTCCTGCATTATCAAGCCGGATACTCTTAATTTGATAATCCAAAAAATTTGCTCTCAATTGGATTATTTGTGCTAATAGCCTAGCAAATGCAACATTTCTTGTGGCTAATAGGCAAACATGTGACCATCGAGTTGATGCATCAATTAAAACCATAAAATATCTAAATGGTCCACATGGAGGAGAAATAGGCCCACAAATATCTCCTTGAATTCTTTCCAAAAATGAAGGAGATTCATTTTCAATTTTATTTTTAGATGGCCTAATTATCAGTTTTCCAAGAGAACATGCTGCACATGATAAATCTTTTGATAATATTATTTTCAGGTCATTTAGGGGATGCCCATTTGCACTTTCAATTATTCTCCTCATCATAATGTTACCTGGATGACCTAATCTGTCATGCCACAGAGTGAACATCTTTGTGTCAAGTAACTTCTGGTTACTTACCATATTTGATTCTATTGTATAAATGTTCGTACAATATAATCCAGAGGATAAAGCTTCCAGCTTTTCCAATATGATCTTCTGGCCATACTCAATAGATGTAATTTGGAGATACTCAATATTATTTTCAGTCATGGTTTCAAGATGATAACCATTACGTCGAATATCTTTAAAACTTAGTAAATTTCTTCTGGATTTACTAGAGTATAATGCATCATTTATAATTAATTTTGTACCTTCAGGTAACAAGATACAAGCTCTTCCGGAGCCCTCAATTAAATTACTAATACCAGAAATTGTATTAACATGTGTCTTTGCAGAAGACAATAGAGAAAAATATTTCTTTCAATATGGTATTTGTTGTTCCGCTGTCTACTAAACATGGATCTTCTTCACTTACCATTGCGTCAGTCATTTTCCTTTAAAATAAAAGAATGCAAGAATAAATTAAAATAAAAATAAACTACCTTTATTCATTAACTTTATTTGCATACAATATAAAAATTAAAATGTAAGCTAAACTTTTATAAACATAAACTTCTACATTATATTTGCTCCCTTAGTAAAGTGTCTATTTCTTTATTCACATTATGGAAGAAATCTGATACATCAAAATGTGTATCTATATGGCATTCATATTCGGGATCATTTTAGTTTCCACATTTTTTTTTAATTGAGGCTTGATAAAGCCCTACAATATGCTTGGGCGTACGACAGGTACGCAATCAATGATTTGTCATCCCACATCTGTAACAAACATCTTCACGATGTTTTCCTTTCTCATTTTTCATTAATACGTATTTATAGCAAAATACAACTTCAGGTTACTAATACCATAACTTCGAGTTATGATAAATGAAAAAGGAGATAAATTTAAACTTTGTGAGATTTGTCATGTGTACTACAGAATAGATACGTATTAATAATTTCAGATTATTAATATCATAACTTCAGATTATTAATGCCATAACTTCAGGTTATTAATATCATAACTTAAGGTTGTGAAAAGGGAGATGAATAATTATAAATAAAAGAATATGTAAATTGCATAAATAAATAAATAAATAAATAAATTTAAATGTATTAATAACTTCAGGTTAATATTATATAACTTCAGGTTATAATAAAATACTTATTTAATAACTTCTGGTTATTAAATTGCTTGACTGCGCTATGTAAAATTTAAATTGGAAATAACTTCGGGTTATATTTTCATCCAATGACCTATAATAACTTCTAGTTATTATATTGATTTTATATGAAAATTTCTAATAAAACTTCAGGTTTTTTAATTGAGAATAACTGCAGGTTATTATTCATCCAGTGGCCTATAATAACTGCTGGTTATTATATTAATTTTATATTAAAATTTCAAATAAAACTTCAGGTTCTAAACAATTATAATAACTTCAGGTTATTATTCTATTCGAGTAATACGAACTTCAGGTTCTTGATAAACATTTAGTTTTGATAATAACTTCAGGTTATTATTCCATCATTCACTTCAAGGAATGATTCTTATAAACTAAAACAAACATAATAAACAAATTTAAATGAAATTTAAATTAATGAAAGATATAATAACCAATCATATAAATTACTTACATAATTACTTTGCAACTTCTTTCGCATTTGCAGTAAATGTGTTAGATATATATATAAAAAAAAACGATTGAAGAAAAAGAATCTTAATAACTTCAGGTTATTAAGAGAATTAAATATTGGAGACACTTTATTGATTTGATAACTTCCGGTTATCATAAATATTAATAACTTTCTGGTTCATATAAGAACTTCTGGTCTCTTTTTTTTTTTTTTTTTTTTTTTTTTTTGTAAAGAACTTCTGGTTCATAACTTTGATCAACACACAGAACGTAACCGTATATTGTTACAAACAAAGGAATATAGTAAAGAAAAGAAGGAAATAAAAAAATAAAAATATGCGGCCGTACAAACAGAGAGGATTTTGATTAAGAATCTTTTTTTTTTTTAACTTTGCCAAAGAACTTCAGGTTCTCTTGTATAAAAGATTATGATTAAGAACTTCAGGTTCTCTTAGAAAAAGCTTCTAGCTATAATATGTACAAAAGCTTCTGGCCATTATCATGTACTTGTTTTATCATTCTCTTCAGGGAATGAAAATATTACTCTCATTCAATATAAAATAAGAAAATTTCATCCAATAAATAAATATTATTACTTACAGTAATGTTAATGAAATGTAATCTAAAGAGTACCTTCTAGGTGTGCTTCTACGAAATTCCGTCGCAACTTGACTAGAGCAAACTCGTGCTGATAACGTTTTATAAAACAAAACAAAACACAACTTGGGAGAGACTAAATCTTATTCTATATTATATCTCCATCTATCAATCAACATCAACTAATTACATAATCTCTATTTATAGGCTAGAGAAAGCAAATGAAAAGCCATACAATTAACAAGGTAATTAATATAAAACACTATCTAATAGATAGTGGATGAGGTGGAGAAGGTGAAATGTCTATTATTATATTTCATAACAATTTTATATTATTGATAAGTTTTTATAATATAATTCTTTGTAATAAAAATAACTTTAGGGTTATCGGTGAATAAATTTTTATAATATAATTCTTTGTAATTAAGAATTCGGAACGCTAGGATTCCTAGCGTTCCGAATTAAGAATTCGGAACGCTAATATTCCTAGCGTTTTGGGTAAAAATAAAAATATTTTAAAAACCTGGTTATTTATATTAAAATATATTTTTTTTGGATAAAAATAAAAATCACGGGGTGGGAAGTGCTACTAGAAAAAAGTATTACCAAGCTTTGTATATTTTTGTATTCCTAGCTTTTTAGGTGCACTGTTCAGTGCTGGGGATTTGAGCTCCTCGCAGAGGGATTGTATGTTACCATGATAATATATATATATATATAGATGGTCTACGGTGCTTCGCGAAGTAAATGGTCTTTTTTACTTCATGTCATATTTTGCATTTTGAAAATCCAAACAACCGATCCGAACTGTTCAACATGTTCTAAATATTGAAATGTGCTTGGAGACTAAATTTTACATTTTTTGGAATTTTTTTACTATTTATTAAGCCACTTTGAAAATCGCTGATCCGGTGGTCCAGAAATTTTTACTGTATTTTACTGTTCACAGTGGATCAACGATTTTCAAAGTGGCTTAATATATAGTAAAAAAATTCCAAAAAATATAAAATTTAGTCTCAAAGCACATTTCAATATTTAGAACATGTTGAACGGTTCGGATCAGTTGTTTGAATTTTTAAAATGAAAATATGACGTGAAGTAAAAAAGACCATTTACTTCGCGAAGCACCGTAGCCCATCTATATACATATATATCTGTGGTATAAAATATGTTGTAGTCCCAGCCGAGAGTGTAATTAATTTCTTTTAATTGTCAGTATGCTAATAACTAGCCTGATATTATGGCTGCCATCTGATTTAAGATAAGACACATGGAGATGGCAAAAACAAAATGAAACTCCCGACCATCACAAAAAAGCGCAAGAAACACTTAAACACATATATGGTAGCATCTCAGTGGTTGACCCGCTGCGGTGGTGGGCCCCACTTCGTGAATTCAATTTAGAAATTAGAAGTAACTGACAAATATTTAACAGAATATTATAAAAATTAGATTTAAAATATAATATTTTAAACATAAAATGTAGTGTGTATATCATACACATACAAAATGATAGAGAACTTATCCTAAACAAAAAAATGATAGAGAACTAAGACATAAAGTAATAATTTTTGAATTCAATTCTAAAATCTATCGGATTAATTTCAAATGATGAATCCGAACCGTTGATACTCATCTACCTTACAAGTGACGCGTCTAGATAAAAAAAAAATTAAGCTTTGAAATTAATTTCGTATAGAGTCAAGTGATAAAAAAAACATTCAAAAAATAATGTATTAAAATTAATTTATAAACCATCTAATTAATTTTAACCACTTGATTTTATACTAAACCACACACACAGACATTTTCAAAAATTCCTCTGATCCGTGTTTCAAAAATTACTTATTGAGCTTTTTGTAGTAGTGAAACCTAATTAAGATTAACCAGAGCTTTTTAATTTCTAACATTACTCAATTTTAATGTGAAACCTAATTAAGAAGTCATATTCAATATAAACAATTGATATAAAATAAGCAACGGAGAGTTATTTAGGACTCTAATTATAGTGATTATACAGTAGTATATTGCTTCGCGATCCATCGTAGTGAATTTAGTTTATATATATATATATATATATATATATATATATATATATATATATATATATATATATATAAGAGTAAGGCTACGGTGCTTTGCAAAGTAAACCACCCTCTTTACTTCGGGTTACTTTTTGGATTTTGAAAATCCAAACAACCGATCCGAACCGTTCAACATGTTCTAAATATTGAAATGTGCTTGGAGACCAAATTTTACATTTTTTGGAATTTTTTTGCTATTTATTAAGCCACTTTGAAAATCGCTGATCCGACGGTAAACAGTAAAAAACAGTAAAATTTTCTGGACTACCGGATCAGAAACTTTCAAAGTGGCTTAATAAATAGCAAAAAAATTCCAAAAAATGTAAAATTTGGTCTCCAAGCACATTTCAATGTTTAGAACATGTTGAACGGTTCGGATGTTTGGATTTTCAAAATCCAAAAAGTAGCCCGAAGTAAACGGAGTGGTTTACTTTGCAAAGCACCGTAGCCTTACTCTGTATATAATCTGTGCAATTGTCATCATACCACCTCCGCAAACGCTCTCTATATTCATGACAACTTTCATGGGCTGATTTTGGAGGCCCAGTTACACTTACAAAGAACCAAACTTCCATGGGCTAAGATTTGTTTTTAAGTAAAGAACCAAACCTCTTAATTACAATAATACAATTGTTATATGGCTGAATATCTATCAGGTGATAAACAACTTAAAATAGGCCCATAAGGCTTATGAAAACATATTTAGTTACAAAGCAAGATGAGGGTGCAATAGCCTATATTGTTCTGTCTCCATCATATTTTCAATTTTAATTTATTGATATTAAAATTATAAAATTTGTATGTTAAAATAAAACCGTTAAATATAATCGATATTATTTTCTCTAGATAAACATATAAAAATCTCACTTTTTAATTTTATTTTTCTATAAATCAACAGTGTATATTTACATGTCCTTGATAACAATAAAATAAAGTTGATATATTATTTTACATTGAGATGATAACATAGATCATATCTAATTGACATTTAAGTTTTAAATTTAATTTATTTAAAATTTAAAAATAAAAAGTATATTAAAGACATAATGAAGAGATAAACAAATGAAAATATTTAGACCTTACAAAAGTTTTTTTGTGTGTGTGGAACTGGATATTATTCATTTTTGTTGTAGCATAAGCAATATAGAAGTTCAAGTCACTATCTCATGTGATGTGTCAATAAAAATAGATGTTTCCAGTTGAAGTTCTTTTATTTATACTGATTTGAGTCAAAAAGGTGATTACTGATTAACCTTCAAAGACTTCAAAGCATTTTATTTTCTGTTTTGAAAAAGTTTTTCAGAGGGTCCTTTTCATGTTTGTATATAAAGTCTTTTCTCAAAATAAAGAAATTGAGTTTGAATAAATAATTAATCTTGGTTTCTATTTTTTAAACATGTTTGGTAGCACCTCATCATACTTTATATTAGATGTTTCCTTGTTGAATTTTGCAACTTGTATGATATGATTGTACAATCAACTGTTAATTATAAATTAAGTATCACAATCAAATGACTCAAATTTAAAAGGTCAGAAGCAGTTTCAAGAAACAAGCTGGTGGCTAATGTCTTGCCACGTGTCATGTCAATTTCACCTTATCTGTCCTCTTTCCAAAAGAGCTCTTAACAGTTTTCTAATTTGAAACGCAAATCAATATCCAATCACCACTTGGACTTCAATGTCATTTTCACCTTGAATCATTTCAAAAAAACTTAACAATTATAAAAATTAAAATTAAAATTAAATTTGAAATAAAATTAGTATTTAAAATTATAATTAAATTTGGATTTGAATCAAATTTGAGACTTATGGGTTCCACTTTCGTCCGATCCGCTTTAAGATATGTGTGCTAGATCTACATAAATATTAAAACAGATACATACAAATATTGAAATGATGTTCACAGATCTTAAAGCAGATTGGACGGACGTTGAGCCCATCGGATCCAAATTGTTCCCGATTTAATTGAATACAAAAAAAAGAGTTGAGAAATCCACATAAATATCAAACTTTTCATTTTATATAATATTATCAATGAAAAAAATATAAAAAAGTCATATAAAAATTATATCACAATTTGCTCAGCATTGATCAAACGGCAACATAAGAGCATACTAAGAGGCTTAATTAACTAATTGCTGTTTTATAGTTAAAGTGGATGTCTCTATCAAAAAACCAAACATTTGATATTATATATATATATAGTGTGTATGTTTGTGGTGACTGTGGTCCATGTTGGCCTATATGATATATCATAAAAAGGACACCTTTTTCAAATGCCACTCAATACTCTAGTTGCAACCCCATTTTTTTTTTTAAGGCTTTTATTTATTAAAAAAAATGATTGAGGGCTGATCTTTTGTGATGGGTTTGTGTATGAATACTTGTACCTGAGTTATAAAGTAACATGTAGATTTGGTTAGTTGATTTTTCCAAGTTTTATTGATATTTTTATTATCAATTAATTAATTACCTATTACCTACTCTTAGATTTGCTTGAGAAGGATTGCATTCACAAAAGACATCAAGGTTAATTAATTAATTACATTTTTTTTTATAATTTTGTTTTCTACAATTTACATTATGACAAAAATTGGGAAAATGTAGAAGGAAGTAACCAACATCAGATCAAGACAAGAAAGTCTGATCAGCTACCTAATAAAAAAATAGTTGCAATCACATCAAATTCTAATTTTTTGTCAGTTGCAAATAAAAGCAACAAAATTCATCCATCTTGTAAATTTAAAAAAAAATGAATGATAAACAGTCTGCTGTCATTTATATCTAACCAGTAAATTAACTACATGCATGATTTACAGTAATAGAACCATCTCAAAATGGAACAAATCAAGAATAAAAACAAAAAAAAAAAACAAATTTCTATCCTGTAAAATTGTTAGTTCACCAAATCATCACTAAGAAAACCGAGACCAAAACATGTAAAAGCACCACATGTACTGGTACGGTAACCCGAAACCCGAATGAATCATCTAACACAATCTGTATTGTAAAATTACAACCATTTGTAGACGGATCCTGTGTAGTCACAGTTGCAAGTCCTTCAAAATCGCAACTACCATCGATCTGACTTTGAACCTGAAAATACGCATTAAATGCATAAGAGGCATTCCCGCTAGAATCCAACCCGTTACACGTTGACCCGTACCCGAGAGAAGTACAATCTGCATATGTACAAGCATAGTTGATATTGTTTGCGAGAGCTGTCATATTATTTTGCGCTTTCGGGTTCAGTAAGCACCATGTCTTTGACTGGTACTCCACGCCTTTTGCTGGTACAAGTGTCACGCTCCGGCCTTGGCCAGTGAGATCCATGTTAAATTTTGGTTGGCCATCATATTTTAAAACGCCCCAGTGCCGCTCGAAATTTCCCGGATCAACGCTTTTCGCATCCTCATCTATTAGACCGAAGAGGTACATTTCAATGTATTGGTTCGGCCGGAGCGGTGTACCGGTGTTTGATGCCAGTTTCTTGATGAGACCTGGGTATGTGGCATTGTGTGAGACAGTTATAGTAATGGTTTATGTGAACCATGTCTAAATAGCTTTTAATTGTTGGGTGGGTTATATGGACCATGTTTAAAATAAATTAATTTGTAAGCATTAATTGACTAATCTGATTTAGGCTTTTCTTATTGTTGAAAGGGACCTTTTATCTTTCTGGTTTTGTCAAATATGTGGTGCATTAAAGGTTATTTGGTTGCACATGTGGTCTTGTCTGTTTTATTTCTGTTACAGTTAATGATGCATACTGGTACAGAACTAAAACAAAGGTTTAACCTGGTGTTAGTACCAGTACCAGTACCGGTACACAAAGGATTATCTCTTTTCAGTTCCTTTTGAAACCAGAGATTAATTAAATACCAAAGAAGTTTGAAAGTAATCTGCTACTATTAATGACATACTGGTACAAAATCAATAAAAATATAAATTAACGCGTACCGGCATAAAATCGCTGTGCATTGGCCGCTTTTGCATATATATTTCCATCTGTGGGCCATCCCACTTCTCCCACAATTATTTCCATACTCCCGAAATTAACCGCCTTCAGAGCCGATACCAACGTGTCATAATTGGCATCAAAAACATTGGTATAAACAACCCCATTATCAGTTACCGTGCTACCGGTATTGTCAAAAAACGCATATTCAAATGGGAAGCCCTCACTGGCATACAGGCTCAAAAACGGGTATATGTTAACCATAAATGGAGCTCCGGATTGATTTAAAAAAGTGACAATTTGTGTCATGAGGTAAGAGATGTCGGTACGAAATCGGCCTTCTGATGGTAAATCACCGGCGTACACGTCAGCATTCAGTGGCACAGTGGCCTTGATGGTGGACCCCACACCCGCTTCATTCAGCGCCTTTTGGATGTTTTGTAAAGCGGGTAGGGTAACATTTAGAAAGGTCCCGTTATATGATGAGAGGAAGGGCTCATTTCCCACTGCTACATATCTACATATGAAAAACAAAATCAAGAATAACAGTTAATTTGGTAGTTAATTTGAACAAAGCTGAAGTTTACTAATTATAAATTTAATATCTAAACTGAGAATAAAATTGACCCTAATTAATTGGAGTAGCCCGAAACCCGGTAATAACAGAATGGTACCATTACAAACAAAAATGCAAACAGAATGGTACCATTATAAAGCTGGTAAAGTAACATTTAGAAATGACCCGTTATAGGATGACAGAAAGGGCTCATTTCCATTAGCTGAAGTTTACTAATTATAAATTTATAATCAAAACAGAGAATAAATTGAAACCAAAATGCAAATTAATCCAACAAATGGATTACTAAATTTCTAAATCCAAGCTGTAATTAAGCAAATATTTTATAAAATTTATAAAATTGAAACATAGAAGAGAGAATTTATTGCACTTACTTGATGTTTACCCCACCATTAAAATTATAACCAGTGACATTTCTATTGACCCATTTCTTAGCAGTAGCATAATCCATCATCATGCCGAGCATATTATTCGGTATAGCAACCATCACCTCTAAACCACTACCGGCCAAAGCGTTCAACGAACCGGAATCGGCATCAAACAACTTCACCTTCTTTATTCCATTATCCTTCAATAATTGCACCACAGTTTTAGGAGGCAAGGGATGGTTAGCCAAGGTGCCCCAATTCACGCCGAATCCATCGGCAATCGGTTTGAAACACCCAAAAATCATAACCAAAATCAAAACTTGGAGACTACCCATGTTTAATTTTTCAAAGGGAATAGGTGCAGAAGTCTGGTTTTATTGAGAAAAATTGGTCAATTTGTGAATTTGATTCTTTGTGATAAAGTTGATAGAGAGAGAGAGAGAGAGAGAGAGAAACTATATTATGGTGGGAATATGTATGAATATCTTTGTAGTATTTGTATAAATGTCTCTGTTTAAGGTGGAGAAAGTGACAGGATAGAGAGATAAACACTGATGTGTGAATAAGAGTACACCAAGAAAATGATGCAATCTTTTGAAATTAAACTTGATGTGATGTGTGTAACAAAAAAAAAAGGAAAATGATAGTAATTAATAGGTAAACAACAAATAGATAAACAAAAAAGAGCAGCTCAAAAGTGAGATTATATTAAATATGAAAATATTGATGTTAGCTTAGCTGAAATAACTACTCAATCAAAACCCAATTATTTAGAAAAAGAAAAACAAAATTGGGATGTTTCTCTTTTCTTTTTAATTTCTAGCAAAGAAGGAAGGAAGAAAGGAAGGAGAATAACAAATGGGTATAATGAACTCAATTTGGATATATAGAATTGAAGAAGCATGGAGAAAGCATGGAGAAAGCATGACAAGCACGTGTGAAACCTGAAAGTAAGACAAATTGTGAAGGGTATTTTTGTAATTTTGCCTGATATTATCCTGAGTTTATCACATCAAAATAATATCCCAGTTGATTCGGAGCTGACATGGCTCGCATAAGCAAGTTACACGTGTGAGAGCAACGTGGAGATAAATGAGCGTTACTGCTGTTTAGGGCTGCAAACGAACCGAACCGAACTGAACTTACCTCAGTTTGAGTTTGGTTTGAATTAATTTCAAACGAACTCAATTTTGAATCGAATATTTTACGAATTCAATTTTAAACTTTTACAAATTTTGTTATGACTTACGAGTTATGACTTATAACTGGGTCATAGTTCGAAATTACAACACTTCAATAAAAATTCAGACATTCTGAATTCTAATTACACAGTACACCAAAGTTGGAAATCAAAATTCATTACAAATACCAAAATTTATATCAAACACCAAAGTTTAGTACAATCAATCAAAGTTCACTACAATCATAATATCCAAAGTTTTCCAAATAGCCAACAGGAGAAATATCACCAAAGTTTTCAAATATCCAAAGTATTCAAGAATTATTTTTCAGAAGTCAGAACTGAGAACAATTATGGACTGGGCGGCCTTATATTTTCATCAGCGAACATAAGTTATCATTGAAAAATATTGGTTTGCGAACCTATTACGAACGAACTAGGTCCAGTTTGAGTTTGGTTTGAATTAATTTTGAACTAAGTTTGGTTTGAATTAATTTCGAACGAACTCATTTCGAATCGAATTTTTTATGAATTTTTTCGAATCAAACTCGAATCGAATTACGAACTACGAATTTTTTGTGCAGCCCTACTGCTGTTATCGGGTTTGGGTCTGATTTACATTTGTTTTCCATTTCTTTTCCGTTGGAAGTTCGACTAAGGAGACCGATGTATGGGTAAACATATTGATAGATCAATATTTACTTCATGCAGCGCAATAAGATAAGCTCAAATCAGTATTGCAGATGATTCGTGCTTGCATGAAGCAAAAATTGCTTTGTTTCAATAAAAGAAAGCCAGAGTTTAAAACGGATTCGGATTTATCGGTTCGAATCCGCTCCGGATCTGAATTCAGATATTTGTCCAATGTGAAAAAAAAAAAATCTGAATTCAGATATTTACTCCCTTTTTGTGTTTTTTTGGTTATTTCTAACTCCTTTTTTCATGGTTTTTCTTTTTTATTCAACTTATATTGTTTATTCATTTTTTTTAATATTTTCTTCTTCTTTTATCGGTCAACAACAATATTGTACCAATATAAGAAAATTTATTTAAATAGATGAATTTTCATATATAAATTTTTTAACATTGCTTTTCTACATATCTCTATTCAATATGTAAGTATATATTTGTATAAAAATCATATTGAACGGTTCAAATCAAAATCAACTGTTAAAATTTTGAAAAAAAATGGAGAATATTTTTCGGATTGGGTTGAACCAAGGGGCATTGAAGTAATTTTGCAAGGATCCGTTATTTGCGATTTGCGAAAGTACTTTTGTCTTCTTGACGCATTCGATCTGGTCGGCCTGAATCGACAAATGATAAATACTTGGTGTACCCAACATGTGCACCCAATGGCACATTGATTGTTGTTCAATTGTTTTTGTGAAGTTCCTCAAAAGTCCTTACTAATAAAAATAGCGGTGAATTGAATATGCTATCAAAATAAATTATTCGACCATATTTAATTTTTTAGTAAAGAGTTCGGTACATTCTAGTATCTTTTAGATATTATTTTTGAGATTTGAACATGACACAGAAGCGCATACAACTGCGCTAAATTTGCGGTTCTTTAACATATTTTAATTAATTAATTAAATAATCAGCATAATCATTGCATAATATAATTTTAAAATATTATTTAAAATAAGAACAATTGGATATACATTTCAAAAATAAGTTTCATACAATTTGGGATTTGTATCCAAAGACATGCTTTGATTAATTTTAAATAAAATCCCTTTTTAAGAATTTAATCAGTTTGTTAGCAGAAAAAGATTAAATTTTAATTTCTTAAACTATTAACTCTTAATAGTGATGTAAGTCCATTGTAATTGTTTTTATGGAGTTATTGGATATATATAGAGGGATCATATATATATATATATATATATATATATATATATATATATATATATATATATATGTATGTATATATATATATATATATATATATATGTATGTATGTATGTACTTTTAAACTATAAAATTAATCACTGTAGCCATGATCTATCCACATGTGATGATTATAAAATATAATGAGATTTGGTTTATATTCTTAGTGCATCACATCACATATATTGCATGTATTGTGGGATATTTTGCATATCATTAAAGTTTTAATTTGTGATAGTACTGCCCATCATTTAAAATTTCAAAGTTCTTGATGCATTAATTATCGAATAATACTATATTTGGTCGTTGCCAATATTGTAGATTAGTGATCTACAAATTAATATATCTTTTTGACTCAAGTCCACAAATAAAAAAATATTATTAAGCTAACAATTGAAGATAATATTGTCCTTACAAGTAGTTACTTTTGATTTTTTGTTTTTATTTTACATATTTATATTATAAGGGTATATTTTCAATTATGCATGACTTGTTGTAATATCCCATATATTAAAAAAAAATTAGTATGAACTTTAGCTTAATTAAAGAGTTGTCGGATTAACCTCAAAATAATTTTATCACCTTCAAATAATGAATTCCATTTTTTTAAATCTTGATCTTGTTGATGAACCAAATTTTGTATTTGAAGTTTTGCATTAAATTTAGTTGTCAAAATCATTAAAAAATAAAGTTGATTGATAAGATTGTTTTTAGTTTTAAAGTTGAAAGAGAGTACAATCACACACATGTAAAAACAAACAAATTGCTACATCATTAGTACACAAAACGCGACTATACACGGTCTGAAAAGCTAATGTCACACGGTTACACGACCGTGTTAGCGAGCGTCGTGTATGAAAAGGAGATACTTGTACACGTTTTCGAACTGTGTCTAAATTGTACTAACATACACGGTTAATAAAATATAACCGTGTTAGATCTAAAAAAAAGGCGTTGAAAATGGTAGTTTCTATACGGTCAAAGTAATTGTGTACAATAACTAAGTTTATATACACGGTTTCTACATGTCATCCGTGTATTATTTTGGACATAGTACACGGATTGTTGTTTAGAATCGTGTATGATTTTTTTTTGTTATGATTTACAATTGGCTAGCTGTTGTTATAAACAAATATTCTGTGTTGTTGATTAATTTGCAAAATATATAAACATTGAATTTTGCAGGTTTAGTTGTCACGTCCGAAGATCAAAATATGTCAACGATACATATCATGACAAGTTCGCGCAATAAGTTACGTTCGATGGTCAAAGCAAGTCAACATGAATATCATAACAAGTCGATGTGACAAGCTGTACAAAATAATTTGTTACATGATCTCCTCGAGCTACAATGAATGATTTGATGCAAATGATCTGATTGAAAATTCACGAGCCATTTGAAATGTCGGATATTGATGAGATGCTGAATCATGAAAATTACAGAAGATCATAGAGATCGAGATCATGAAGATTATGAAGATCACATTTTACCATTTTGTTTCATTATTTTTACTTATATCCAAAAGTATGGTAATGTAGATCTGAGGATGAGACCACCCGAGTCTAACCGTTGGCAACGGCTAGACTTGCAGCCATGCAACGACTATGCAACGGCTAGACTCGGGTGGTCACAACCTCAGATCTACTTTTGGATATAAATTAAAAATAATAAAACAAAATGGTAAAGTATGATCTTCATAATCTTCATGATCTCGATCTCTATGATCTTCTGTAATCTTCATGATTCAGCATCTCATCAATATCCGACATTCTAAATGGCTCATGTGAATCATCCAACAGAACATCATATATCAAATCATTCCTTATAGCTCGAGTAGATCATGTATCCGATTATCTTGCATAACTTGTCACGTCAACTTATCATGATATATATCTTTAATTTGCTTTGACCTTCGAATGTAACAACTAAACCTGCACACATCTCATGTCAACTAAACCTACATATTTTAATAGTAAAAGTATACTTGATGTGATGTGTGCAAAAAAATAGAAAAAAAAATTAAAAAAAATATTTATGACAAAGATAGTACTATTAACAGGTAAACACAAAAATAGATAAACAAACTGGAGCAGCTCAAAAGTGAAATTAAATATGAAAAATTTGATGTTAGCTCAACTGAAATTAACCTTTTAAAATTTTGAATTAGCTCAGCTAAAATAACTACTCAACCAAAACCAATTTAATTTGGAAAAAAAAAAGGAAGAGCTTTCTAAAAGAAAGCAAAATTGGGATATTTCTCTTTTCTTTTTAATTTCTTGTAAAGAAGGAAGAAGAATAACAAATTGGTATGAACTCAATTTGGATAGAATTGAAGAAGCACAGAGAAAGCATGAGCAAAGAGGCGAGAAAGGAGACAAATTGTGAAGGGTACTTTTGTAATTTTACCAGAAACTATCATGAGTTTCTCATACCAAAATAATACCTCAGTTGATTAGAAGCTGACATGGCTCGCATAAGAGTGACACGTGTGAGGGCTTGTCTGCCAAAAAAAATTAACACGTGTGAAAGCAACGTGGAGATAAATGAGCATTACTGCTGTTATCGGGTTTGGGTCTGATTTACAGTACCCGTATCCGGACCAACTATCAGCAGTGTTTAATTATTTCTTTCAACTTTTAATAATTGGGACTATTCAAAGAAACTAAGAATATGAGAAAGTTCCTTTTATACACAAAAAAGGTATAATTTGCATATTTGATACTAAGATTAAAATTAATGTAAAATGATATTGATGCTTATGGTAAACAATTTAAGAATAACTATACTTGTTTTCTAAAAAAAAAAAAAAGAATAACTATACTTGATATCAGAATGAAATCTACTGCTTTTTTTTAGAAAGTAGAAATTTGCACTTCTTCATTCAACTGTTGTTCTTCGTCGAGATTTGTGCAAAAAAATCAGCAAATTCTTTCCAATGATATCATGGTGCATTATGATTGAAAATCTGGTATTTGGTGACTCTTAAATTGGTTTTGAAAATTTAATTTTTATGATGTAATTTTATTTTGTTAGGGTAAAAGATAGTATAACATTTTTTGATTGAATATAATAAAAGAGGGGGCAACTTGGTCTTTTTTTCAAAAAGAAAATTAAAAAATATAAGATTAAAAAATTATTTGAACTTCAAACATAGAGAAGAATAATATTCTAATCTTCAACATAATTATTAGACATTAATTTTAAATACAAGGTAAGAATATTTTCGGATTGGGTTGTTAAAAAAAAAACAAAGCCCGAACCAAAGGGGCATTATAGTAAATTTGCAAGGATCCGTTAGGTACAAGTTTGTTATTCTCACTTAAAGTTGGCGCGAATATTGGCGAAAGTAGTTTTGTCTTCTTGTACGCAAATCTCTCTGGGCGGCCGACGACTTAAATCGACATATCGTAAATGCTTGGTGTACCCAACATGTGCACCCAATAACACATTGATTGCTGTTCAATTGTTTTTCTCAAGTTCTTAAAATTCCTTGCTAATAATATAAAGCGGTGAATTTTACCTAGACGAGTAATGTGCTACCAAGATAAATTATTTCACTATATATAATTTTTTCGGTACATTTTAGTATTTTTTTAATATTATTTTTAAGAATTGAACATGCATTTGTCCGAAAAGGCATATGAATCGAAGATCGCGCCCTGTGCTGTTCTTTAGCATATTTTAATTAATTAACTAAATAATCAGCATAATCATAAAAATATGATCTAAAATAAGAACAATTTGATATACATTTTAAAAACCGAAATTTTTATTTTTAACATTTTAATAAAATTCATTAATAAATTAACCATCGTTTTCGGTCAATTTCAAATCTAACACGGCCGCAGAATGCCGGAGCGGACCCATATGGGGGGTACCGCAGAATGCCGGAGCGGACCCCCATATGGGGCCGCACTATGCCGGAGCGGACCCGGGTCCGCACTATGCCGGAGCGGACCCTGGTCTTTTTTTTTTTTCTGATTCTGAATTTGATTATGGTTTTGTTTTGGAAATTTTTATCAAAAATGTAACGCTTGTCTGGAAGTTGTGTATAATTACTTATATTTGAAATGTCGTTTAATCTGAAATTGTTGTTCGTCGTTTGTTTGATCAAAAGAAACATTACAATAGAATAAGGAGCCATATAAAGAAGCATACAATAGAACATGCGAATGTTATCGGAAATTACAAATACGTCTAATTAACCGAAAATAAACAATAGTTTTACAAGTACAATTAGAAAAACAACATTAACTCTCAATCTCGTGCAGCCCGAGCAGCTCTGTTTTGTCTTTCTTGCGTATCTCGGCCGGCTTGGTGTCCTCTTCTCCTATTATGTAGAACATCCATCCACATCGGAATTCTGTCGTGCTGTCTTCTGCCCACAGCAATATTTTTTTTCTCTGGAACAAGGACCGGGCCATCGTGTGGAGGCCATTCCGACTGATTTCCATAAACATGCCATTGTGCGCTCCATGTGTTGATCAGTGTATGGATGTGATAATACTGACTTACAAATACGCCAGGGTCGATGCCTCGGAGACGACACACGGACAGAACATGAGAGCACGGTATTCTCTCCAATTGAGGCTTCTGGCACGTGCAAGTTACCGTGTGATCATCCCCGATTATCACCGTGTATTTGTAATTGGCCTTGGTAAACCGACCAGAATCGTCAGGTATGAAAGCGTGAACTCTCTCCTGTGTGGCGGTTACCTCGAACTCGTTGTTGTTTCCAAAGCCCCCCAGCGTCTTCATTTTATCGGACCTCTCGAACCGTTTGTTGATCAGCTACGAAAAATTAAAAAATAATGAAGAAGTCAGATTTTTTTTTAACAAACTTCATTAAAAATTATGAAGAAATAACTACAAATAAAAGTACCTTATGCACAGTAACTGTCCTTGCACTTGAACCTCATTCTTGTGCGGTCACTGTGCGTAGGTATTAACTCTTTGTTGCAAAGGATGTGAAACCTGGCAATTGCGCTCTTCATGTCCTCCTTTGAGTCATATGTTTGTCCCTCGGACAATTCATTCTCAAAATCTGCTCTACTTCCAAACAAACCCGAATTGGCTTCCATAAACCCTGATGTGTCGTTGAAAGCATGAATCGGGTGCTGAACCCCGCGATCCATTATCTGAAACCCGCTATCCATCTTGAATTTCCTTGATAGTCCGAGCACAGGCCCGGTATCTTCTTGGTCAGAATAATCGCTCATACCCTCAGGATCAACAGGACCCCAATTTTCCTCTGCCTCTAGTATTTCCGGATCCACTTCTTCATCGGATTCATCCGGATCACAAGTTTGACCCCAATGAGCGGTCCGACTAGATGAAGGCTGGTCCCTCTGCACTGGGGCCCGACGGGAGGGTCGGTCCCTCTGAACTGGGGCCCGACTACTGGACGGTTGGTCAATTTGGACAGGGGATGGACTAGAGCCGGATGAGTTACCCCGACTACGACCCTGGATTAACCTCTGAACTGGGTTCGAACGCCGGGCTCTGGTAACCTCCACATATAGGTCAATTATCTTGTACGCACCCCCAGAAAAACTCATGGTTTGGTTATACAATACCTGCCACACTCCCTCATTCTGAATTGGAAATAGTTGGAACCAGGTTTGTACCGAACTAGTCGGCATGCTAATTTTGGCATCAATTTTAAGGTCATACTGACCCTGATCCAACCCCAAATTCCCACATATACTTGATTTAAGTCCCAAATAATCCGTACCTGGCAATACCGGGATCACAGTAACGGGTCCAATACTGTAGTAAACCCCATTAGGACCTGTTAATACATCCCCACCAGTGTAGATGGATACCATAAGAGCCATTTTCCAATTCAACACAGAAGAAACCTACAATTAAAAATTAACTAAATTAATTAATTTAAATTAATTATTCTAATTAAATTATTGCTAAATTAATTATTCTAATTAAATTTTTAATCTACTGAAATAAAAATAAAAAATTTAAAAGAAGAGAGAAAAAACTTACAGATCAGAGCTAACTCAGGAGAGAGAAGGTGTGAGAGTGTGGAATGAAATGTTCCTGTCATTTTCGGGATATAAAGACCAGGGTCCGCTCCGGCATTATGCGGCCCTGGGGCCGCTTCGTCATTGTGCGGACCCATATGGGGGTCCGCTCCGGCATTCTGCGGTCTCCCCCATATGGGTCCGCTCCGGCATTCTGCGGCCGTGTTAGATTTGAAATTGACCGAAAACGATGGTTAATTTATTAATGAATTTTATTAAAATGTTAAAAATAAAAATTTCGGTTTTAAAAATTTATAAGTTTCATATACATGTTGGGATTTTGATCCAAACAACTAAACAAGCTCTGATTAATTTTGAATAAATTCTCATTTTGAGAATTTAATCAGTTTGTTAGCAGCAAAAGATTAAATTTTGTTTTCTAATTATTAAGGTCTGAAGGGCTAACCAACTGTTATTCTCTACAATAATTAAGTCTCTTACAATCTCACTAGCTCTTATCACTTATTTTGCTAATCTTAACAATCAATTTATGTACTTTTGAAGGTTGAAATTCATCATTGTTGCCATGATCTGTATTATCAACATGTCATGATTATAAAATATAATGAGATTTGGTTTATATTTCACTATACAGAAAGTGATTTGAAATTCCAATGATTTGAAAATTTTTAATGCATCATCAAAGAATACTTGAATAAAATGAAATTTATTTGTTTTGAATGCCAAACTGACAATCACAGTCGATCTAGTTATTTAAATTTTCGGTTCATCAATTGCATATCATTAAAGTATTAGTTTGTGATCACTAGTGGAAAAACACACATCAAGATCGGTTATTTACGCACATCGAGAACGGGCCAATAGGCGATGCTGACCCAGACGATACAAATGTGTCAACTAATCTGTATCGGTTAAACAGCCGATCCTAAAAGTTTGAATCAGGTTCGGTTCTTTTAATAACCGATACAGATACTAACATCTGAATCGATAGTGCTGGTTCAAATGATTGACAATGGTCCTAGCATCACATATAATACATGCATATGGTGGGGTATATATTTTGCACTAAGAAATGTCTAATGCATATATAGTAGGGTATATATATTTTTGCATATCATTAAAGTTTATAGTTTGTGATAGTACTGGTGATAAAAAATATTCATCTGCAAAGATCTACAAGTTAATACAAAATTATATTAAATAAAAAATTACAAATTTAGAAATTCAAGTCCACAAATGAAAAATATTAAGCTGACAATTGAGCATTAAGATAACATTGTCCGTACAAGTAGTTACCTTTGATCTCTTGTTTATATATTTAATAAGAGAACGGAGTAGGTCCGATGCCCATTGGACGTACTTTTAGGTTCAACGAGCATGATGACCGTCCAATCTAATTTATGATTTGTGCGCACGAAATTGAAACACACACACGAAGTTTAAAGCGTTTCGCACGAATCTTAAAGCAAATCGACGGTGATTAAACTCGTCGAACCAGAGTAGGTCCGATGCCCATCGGACCTACTCTCAAGTGATTTAATAAAATTTTATCATAGGGGTATATTTTCAATTTTGACTTGTTTTAACATACCATATATAACTTTTAACTTGTTAATTAAGGAAGTTATGATCTTAACCTCAAATTAATTGAATCATCTTGAAATGATGAATTCCATTTTTTTTTACCTTGATCTAGTTAATGAGCTATATTTTTGTATTTTCAGTTTAATTTGTATAAGATTTAAATGTACAAAATCATTAAAAAAATTAAAGTAGATTCATAACAAAACTCAGAACAATCACCACCTGTAAAAACAAACAAATTGATATATGTCCCAGTTCAATGTCATCATTTTCTCTCCATAGTTTTTTTTAAAATGATTAAAACATGCAACAACATATTCCAGAAATTTGCACAACATGTCGGCTAGCAAATTACTCAAAAGAAGCAATCATTTTAAAACATTTTGGCCAAGTTACAAAGAAGAACCCAAATTGGAATATCACCCTTTAATAATTCTACAGTTAACTCTTGAATGTCACATCTGACTAAATTTGGAAATTGAACCACTAATTTAATTATTCTCATTCCAAAAGAACAGTGTTTTAGGTGGAATAGGAAAAATAAGGTAACTGTTTAAGTTATTCTAACTTTTTTTGTGTTGCAAGATTGATTAGAAAAATGGCATTTTTATTGGGAATAAAACAAGGATTTGCATGACCTGAGTTGAAATTAATTTAAAGCAAATTATTATTGCCTCAAATTAGTATTTATTAAAACATAATCTCAATCAGTCTTTAATGAAAATTAAATTCTACAATATCAACTAATTCTTAATTATCTCATCTTCTACCATATTTAACAAGAGATTGAAAGAAAAAAAAAAATAAGAAAACGGAAAAAAAAATATAGAAAATTAGTAATTACTATCAAGCTAGCGAGAACGGAGTAGGTCCGATGCCTATCGGACCTACTTTTAGGTTCAACGAGCATGATGACCATCTGATCTAATTTAAGATTTGTGCGCACGAAAATTGAAACATACATGCACGGAGTTTAAAGCGTTCTGCACGAATCTTAAAGCCAATCGACGGTGATTAAACCCATCGAAACCAGAGTAGGTCCGATGCCCATCGGACCTACTCTCAAGTGCAAGCTAGCACGTCCCATGAACCCATCAGAAATTTAGTTCGCATCTAGCGAGGTACAACGAGTGAGATCTGAACCGTTCGCTTAAATATAGCACAGATCTTAAAGAGGACACTTGTATCTAAGACATTTCGTATTAAATTTTGAGGAAACTGGTTGCTAACCACACCCCCATCTGGTACCGCAGGAAATATGCACTCTGAGAAATCATGAGTTGTTTTCTTATCACTGCAAAAAAAAAAAAAAAATCAATTCATTAAATCTACTTGGCCCAAACATCATTAAATCTACTCGGCCCAAAAATCATTTCATTGGGGATACACCCATGCAACATCTTTAAATCGACTCGGCCCAAAAATCATTTCGTTGGGCTTAAATCAAACTATACCAATCTCTGCTATAACTTAACAATATTTCCCTTTCTTCTTCATCATTGGATTGAGGCCCTTATAAAACCTGTTTCGTTAATTACTTGTGTTCGGTCCGTTGTTGGATACCATTTTAATTTGTTGCAAAATTTAATACTAAAGAAACTTGTTTTATTTAATAACATATCAGTTATGATATTAGCATACATTTTACAAGAATCACTGGAGCCCTGAGCAGGTGTTGGAGGCTGCCAACACAGAGCTCCGATTAGATTTCTAACAACTATCTTTAGTATATGTGTTTTAAGCACTTTGGTCTTTTGTGAGATGAGAGCTTTTGATAGCATTGCTACTCAGTTCCTGTTATTTTTGTGGATTGTTTTATCAGTCACTAGGACAGTTTATGGCGTAGGAGAACGTTTTATTTTGATCAACTGCATACATTGGTCTGAATATGGTCGTAATTTAAACCAATTTCAATCAAATGAAACGGGCCTATATCGGCCTTTTCAATAAAAAAAAATTATGATTTGGGTGGGAATAAAAGTATAAAAGTCCTGTTCATTTAGCGAGCCTTTCCTTGGCAGCAATGAGGGTAAAATTTCGTGCTTCCCTGCAGTTCCCTGGTATATATGGTGCTTTAGTACACTAGAATTATGAGTTCAAAACTGATATTAATCTCTCGGGTGAAAGAGATCCGCTAATATAGGTTGGTCTGGGTTCAGGTCCTGGTGTATCACAGGGGCTATTACCAGATATCAGTTTGGCAAAGACCTTAATGGGGACATTTGTGAAATGTTTGCTAAAGGGGTCAGACTCTTCCTCTTATGCAGACTTGTATCCCAATCAACTCAGTTCAAATTTATCTTATATGTACGGTAAGTATTTTAAATTTATAAAAAGTTCAAATTCATACGGACGCTACAATTATATTTTACCCGTACCGCAGTGTTATCGTATTTGGTCCATACAACAAAACCTAGCTGTCCTAGCCTGGAATTCACTCCATTTTTTACTTTATATTTTCCTTTTTTCCAAAACTAAATAACTTTATTCGAGCTCGATTTGTCTCTGATTTGGCAAATCTATGGAGCTGGCATATTCACCATATACAGGCACTATGTGTCAGACAGGTGTGGAAAACAAATCGGCAAAGCTCGTCATTCCTTGGGTTGTCGTTGGCAATTGGTTGTGAGTTTGTGGAATTTTTTGTTGGGAATTATTTTGGTAATTTCTGAATTTATTAGTTAAATAGAAAGAATTTTATTATTATAATTCTGCCAACAATTTGTTCATATAATCAATAAATCAAGTATGAGACAAGCATGTTAAATTTGTAAGAGAGAATAGATGTAAGAAAATAATTTTATTATTGCAATCTTGTTATGAACTTTTACATGTATATCTATTTATAGAACAAATTTAAAAACTAGCCGTTACTTATTAATTACAACTACGAACTACTTCCACTAACCTCTATCTCCTAACTTATTAATTACAATACACTACTCCCTAAACTAGCCATTATTTTTAACACCCCCCTCAAGCTAGGAATGTATATATCGTACAATCCTAGCTTGTTTGTAATTTTTTCGAATAGATCTGGATCCAAGCCTTTAGTGAAAATATCCGCGAGTTGATCTTCACTTTTTACGTATGGTGTTTCAATTTCTTTTGCTTGAACTTTTTCTCTAATGAAATGACAATCTACTTCTATATGCTTTGTGCGCTCATGAAACACGCGATTGAAAGCTGTGTCGTGCCGAATTGTTGTCGCAATACAATTTCATCGGAGCTTGAGTTCTAAATCTCATGCCTAATAGGAGTAGTTTGATCCAAGTTAATTCGCTTGCGGTTGATGCCATGATACGATATTCGGCTTCGGCGCTTGATCATGCTACAAGATTTTGTTTCTTGCTTTTCCATGTGACTAGATTTTCACCTATAAATGTGCAAAAACCGGTTGTCGATTTCTATCGAAGCTTTCGGCCCAATCTGCATCGGAATAGCCACATATATCATTAGAATTATTATTTTTCATCCAAATAGCTTTCCCGGGATTACTTTTTAAAAATCTCAAAATTCTATTTATGGCTTCTAAATGTGGTGTTCTTGGTGAGTGCATGAATTTACTAATTTGACTTACGCAAAAAGAAATATCCAGACGTGTAACCATTAGATATATCAATTTTCCTACAAGTCTTTGAAATTAATTTATGTCTTTTAAATGTTCACCATCTTCACTATTTAATTTGCATTTATTGTTAATTGGGGTAGATGCCGGTTTACATCCTAACTTACCGGTTTCTTTTAACAAATCAAGTGTATACTTTCTTTGAGAAATAAAAAGTTCTTTATCCTAAGTGGCTACTCTATTCCTAGAAAATATTTAAGATATCCTAAATCTTTTATGTCAAATTTTTCTTTTAGTTGTTTCTTAATGTTTTGAATTTGTTCAAAATTATTTCCGGTAATTATGATGTCATCTACATATACTAAAATGAGAGTAGTATTGATACCGTCACATTTTGTAAATAAAGAATGATCGGCATTACTGATTTTAAAATTGTAAGAAATTAAATAAGAGCTAAGCTTGTCATACCATGCCCGTGGAGATTGCTTCAATCCATAAATTGATTTATTAAGCCTACAAGCCAAGTTAGAATTTGTTTCTAATTTATGACCGGGTGGTAATGTCATATACACCTCTTCTTCAAGTGTTTCTTGAATAAATGTATTTTTAACATCTATTTGGAAGAGGTCCCAACCATTGTTTACGGCAATATATAGAAAACAAAATTCTTACGGTATTCATTTTTGCAACCGGTGCAAATGTTTCGTTATAGTCTATGCCATAGTTTTGGATAAATCATTTAGCTACAAGTCTTGCTTTATACCTTTCTATGGTTCCATCACTATTATATTTGATTTTATACACCCATTTACAACCAACCGGTTTTTTATTTTTTTGGTAGGAAAATAATTTTCCAAGTTTTATTTTGTTCTAAAGCTTTCAATTCCTCATCCATAGCCTTACACCATATTGGACTTTTAATTGCTTCTTGGTAATTTTTCGGTTCTAATACTTTTTCAATACTAGTGAGAAATGTATGGTATTCAGTTGAGATGTTGTCATATGAAACAAAATCTTCAATTGGATATTGTACCGAATATGTCACATAATCTCTAATTCTAGTTGATGGTTGTTGTTCTCTAGATGATATTCTTCTAATCGGTAAATTTTCTTCCATTTCATTTTCATTTATGTCATCATTAGTTTTATTTTCTAGATTATTTTCAACTTGATGATTATTTCTAGGAATAAAACTCAAATCATCTAAGTAAGGTAAAACTATATTGTCATTTTGATTATTTAAATATGTTTGATGAAATATTTCTTTTTCTTTGAAATATGGTTCATTTTCAAAAAATGAAACGTTTTTAGAAAGATATATTTTTTTATTAATTGGATCATAGCATTTATAACTTTTTTTATAAGATGAGTATTCTAAGAAAATAGTTTTTTGTGATACAAAATCAAGCTTGTCATTTCTTTTGATATGTACGAAACTTGTACAACTAAATACTCTCATATGGTCATAAGTGATTTTTTGTTGATAAAGAATTTCTAATGGACTTTTGTTTTCTAAATTAACACTAGGTAATCTATTGATTAAATGAGTGGCACAAAGTACGGCATCCGACCAATAAATTTTAGGAATATTATTTTGAAATAATAAAGATCGTGTCATTTCTAATAAATGTCTATTTTTCCTTTACGATACACCATTTTGTTCGGGAGTATTTATACAAGTTGTTTGATGTATAATACATTTTTCTCTAAAGAGACTTGAAAACTTCCTATTTATAAACTCGGTTCCATTATCCGATCTAAAGATTTTTAATTTTGCATTAAATTGTGTTTCTATGAGACATAAAAATTAATAAAAACAATCAAACACTTCTTCTTTGAATTTAAGTAAAAATAACCAAGTTGTTTTTGTAAAATCATCAATAAATAAAAGAAAATATTTGAATCCATTATGAATCTATTGGGGCCGGTCCCCATACATCGGAATATACTAAATCAAAAGGAGCTTTACTTTTGCTCGTAGAAAGAGAAAAATGAAGCTTTGTTTGTTTTGCTAACTTGCAAATTTTACAATTAGTACAATTTAAACTTTTAAAATCTAAAATACTATTTAAAATCTTGTCGAAAGGATGCCCAAGTCTCTTATGCCAAAGATCAGAATTAACGACTTTTGCGGAAGCACAAAAATTTAATTTGGAGTTCAAAAGATAATGTCCATTTTCTAGAAATCCTTCACCAATCTTGACCCCGGTTTCCCGGTCCTAAAATACAACGTTTTTACAAGAAAATATTACATTACAATTTAATTCTTGTGTTAATTTATTTACAGAAATTAAGTTTACGAGAAATGTTTCTAAATATACAATATTTTTAATTTGTTTATTGCATAGATGAATTTCTCCTACGCCATTTATTTTTGCCTTCATACCGTTGCAACCAATACAAAATTATTATCATTGGTCGGGTTGAGGTTTGACAGTAGTTGTTTATTCCCAAACATATGATATGTTGCACCACTATCTATAATAATTTGATTAAAAAAGAAATTTTTTGAGTTAGAAGCAATACGACATATGCTAGGATTGTTTTGATTGTTTATCATCGCATAGAACTACTGAAAATACTGCTGCATTTGATCTCCAGGCCTTAACCCGCTTGAAAATGACCCATTTGTGCCAAAATTAGCTTCTGACCCGTTCCAGGATGACCCGCCAGCGCTTGACCCATTCCAGAGTGACCCGCCAGCACCTGGAATGGAGGGTCCATTGGGGGTCTCCATATTGGGTCCACCAGGGTTGGAATTGAATCCATTAGTAGTTTGGCTAGTGTTATTGGGTCTGAATCCATTTCCAGGCAAACACACTAGCCCATTAAATCATTTCTCTTCAACAAAAGCAACATAATTTCTGTTTTTTTCACTGTTTTTTTCCCAATTTCAATTCTGATAATTTCCCTTCCATTTTTTTGGTCTAAGATGGGGATAGAGATGCCAACATCTATCTTGAGTGTGGCCATCTTTTTTACAGTGGTTACATTTTTCATTTTTTTTATTGATTTGGGCGATTTTGGAAGCTAGGGTTTTTACGACTAAGCCATGGGTCTTGTGTCCCTCATGGCATACAATCTGACCATTCATGGCAATTCTCCTACTTTCCTCTTGTTGAATTAAACTTTTAATTTGAGAATAAGAGGGAAGAGGTACTGTGGTCATGATTTGAGATCTTACGGCTTCATAACTCGGGTTTAGACCCGCAAGATACTGAAAAATATCATCCTCCTCAGCCCGTCTCTGAAGTGTGGCCAAATATGTTGTAATCGGCCGGTAAGATTGAAGTTCATTGCGTTTTTTCTCAAGAGCACTAAGGTACTCAGTGTGACTTCTTGACCCTTGTTTTTCTTGTTGGATCTCTGATCAGAGTCAAAATAATGATGATTTACGTAGGGTTTTGGCTTAGGTTTTACATATTTTCTCACATTTATGTTTAATTAATTAGAGAAAAAGGCTACTGTCACCTTTCTTTATGTTTTATTGCAGGAAACAAGTTTTGGGACTATTTTACATCAAATGGAGCAAGAATCGGGTCAATCGGATCAGCGACGCTCATCGACTAAGTCCCTGTTACGGCCAATATTGACCAATATGGACCAGGCCTAGCACATACTAGAAGTTAGCGCTGGAAGCATTAAAACCCTAACTGCCAAGGTCCTAATACGGACCGTATCACCTGATACGGTTCGTATCCAAAGGCATCTCTTGAGGAATAACTGCCGACAGCTGTTTCCAGATCAGTTTCTTAGCCTCCAATCAACCTCTACACGTCCCTACACTCCTATATAAGGCCCCTGGGCAGAAGAAGAAGTCATCTTTGTAATTAGGGTTAGATTTGATTAAAGTGAGAAGAGAAGAGTGCTTGTAACCATGCCGTTCCGCGGCTAAGTTTCTTTTCTTACGGCTAGGCAGTAAACCTTGTTACTCTTGATGTTTTGATATATATATATTTATGTTGATTATGATTTCTTGTTGTTGTGCTAAAATGCTTTTGTGATTTATTATCTCTTCATCTAATTTCAATGATCTAGTTTGAGTCCGTTAGGGTAGTGACAGTACTTTAATGGTAAGAGAAACTATTTGTATGAATTAGCCTCGTTGAGATCTATTAGGTTTATGTGAAGAAAACCTTAGCGGGGAAACCATAAACCAGACCAACAAAACGCGTACCAAATTCCATCACATGCGTAAAGTAAATCGGAGTGATCTGTGTAGTAATTTGGGGTATTTGAGAGATCAGACATTTGCGTAAGGTAAATCGCAGTGTCCTGTGTAGAATCTCGGTGAAAGATCTGTCATTCTTGCGTAACATAAATCGCGGTGACCTATGTGGTGTCTTTCATTAAAACAACAACGAGAAATCAGACGCAACAGGAATATATTGTCAAAGGCGGATTGAGTGGCAATGGTGTGCCGAAACCCTAGGAATTCTCATCTCTATCTTTATTTTAATTACTTTTAATTGTTTCCTAATTTACATTGATCAACAAACATCTCTCAATTTTCAGATTTCGTCTAGCCTTTCGAAAGATTGTGATTCGATCGCTCAAAGCATTGAACCAATATTTCCTGTGGATCGACCTCGAACATACTACTCGATAGGATTGTGCGCTTGCAGTCCGAACCGATAGCATTTCCGAGTTTATAAATATTAAAAGAAACCTTGCTCTCTTTTGAGTGATCAATCTCCTGCATAAGTGACATGATTTTCATCGATATTTACACTAAGCAAAAGACACGTATTACTGATGCTGCAAAATTCTCATACCTCAGTCACATTTCCTTCATTTCCTCCCCATTGATCCGTGCATTTCGTTGTGCCATTACGTTCAAAATACACAGTAAGTGCATCAATGACAAAAAAAATTATTTGTATTTTGCTAGGGTTAGTTGGCTTCTCGTTCATTGCGTTCAAAATGAGATCGCATGATTTCGTTGGTTCTCGTTTATCCGGCAAAATGGCTTCTCGTTTATTTGGCTTCTCGTTTATCTGTCAGTTGGCTTCTCGTTTATCCGGCACAATGACATCGCATGATTTCGTTGTGCCATTGTGTTCAAAATACACAGTAAGTGCATCAATGGCAAAAAAAATTTAATTGTGTTTTGCTAGGGTCAGTTGGCTTCTCGTTCATTGGAAAAGACGAGAGATGAGTGTGTACTCGGTAGAGATATATCTTACACTAATTAATCACTTGGAACTTTGGATTCGAACTTTGGATTCGACCATGACGACGCTGACGACGCAACCCGTTTCCCAATAATAATATTTCAGTAATTTTTAATGGGAATTTTTTTTGTCGTAGCCGTTAGTGATATAATAATAATAATTCTAACTCCGAGCAACTATTTAATATCCACAAATGATTGTCCCTTTCAGATTTCGAGCCTCTGACCTCCCACAGCGGAGTGGGGAGTGACTTGATCTGTGAATATTTGATCCAGATATATACGGATACCTGCCCGTCTAGGATCTGCAAACATTATCCGAATTCGTAGGCGTTTTCTTCTTACTCTGTATATATCCCGATCATAGTACAAAAAAGTTTAGGGAATAACTGATGGGGCCCAAGTGGAGGAAATAGAACAGAGGAGCAGCACTGTACAAAAGGGAAAGGAGAAGCCAAAGTCAATGCCTTCCGTGTAGAAGATTACAGGTTCGAAATTCAGATAAAGAATCTCTAATAAATATTAAAAACAGTTTGGTGGCTTAACCTCCCACTTTACTCAAAAAAACCTCCTTATCCAATAATGACCTAGTCAATACGTACTTCAACAACTAATTTTCATAGTCCATACAACCTAATTTGACAGAGCTCCCACCAACTTCCTATAGTGCTCTGACAACTTATGCCAGGGTCCGGTGAATATTTGGTGGTTGTTTGACGAAATTTCATCGAAATTTTGGTAATACAAGTATAATTATACAATTTTGTGTGTTCACGATATTTATATTTTTTTGGTATGCAGTCCGTGTGATTTATAATTCAGTTTAAATAACCTAGTATATATGTATATATTTTTTATAAAGTTATATATGTATAGTTAAAAAATTATTTATCAAATATTTTTGTATTGTGTAAATGTCAATTAAAGCCGTTAGCTTATGACTTTTGACTTTGCTATAACCTAGCTACCTTGGGCTATAGGTGTGGAGCGTATTTTTAGGTTGATCAAAACTAAATTATTCCGGTCTTAGTCTTTCATATATAATAATAAGAAACATTATATTTTTGCTGCATGTGGCACCATGTTCTTGTGTTTTGCAATAGCGTAAATTGTGCCGGATCATGCATTGGTTGTCCCAGCTATATACTTGTTTGTTTCATATTAAGAAATATCCCGTGTACTTCTATATTTGCATAATGGCCCTTTTATTGAAACCACTAAATGTGGACAAGATGCAGAGGCCCCCAAAAAAAAAAAATATTAAAAAACACATCCAAAGCCGTGTGTTAGTCAGCAGCCCAATGGAAAAGACACTGTGACGCAAAACGGTCACATCACGATTTTACCCGTTAAGCTCACGTACCAGTTAAATAGTAATAGAAAAGATTATAAAAAAATGAAGTATCAAGTAAACACACAAATAAAACTTTTCCATTTCATTTTTTCTATATCATTCATTGATTTTCAACAGCAGCCCAATGACATATTTATAGTAAACAAAACATAAAATGCCATTAATGCTAATTTTAGTAAATCACAAAAACCCATGTAGTTAAAGTATTAAAACTATTTAATTGTTTCGAAGACCGCAAATGTAGACTTAGAGTACCATGTTATCTTTTAATTATTTCTTAGAAGACCGCCCATGCCATTAATTGGGATCAAATTTCAAGTTGTACATATAAGTCCTTGATCGACGTAGATTTGGTGTAACCGTCGTTTATATGCGAATCTGAATCGAACATTTCTTCAATACGCACCGCGTCTTATTGCTCTTTGTCCGGTCCCAACTCCATGTACAGAGTTCTAGAGTTAATACAATTTTGATCTCATCGTTTTCTCTCCAGTTTATTAAAATGATTACACACATGTATGCAACGCAACAACATTTCTCGAATTATCATCTCCAAGTTACAAGCAAGAACCCCAAATTAGAATATCACCCTTTAATAATTATATAATTAACACATCAATGTCACGTCGGACTAAAATTAGGAAATTGGATCCCTAATTTATTCTCACTCCAAACTTCACTAATTTATCAAGTTTTTCATTTTTAAATTTCAAGAGAAATGATTGGCTCATTGAAATTCATCTTACGATAGAGTATAAAAAATATATTGAGACGGTAAAAAATAATTGGAATTGATAATAGTTCGTATATCTTATAATTTCTAGTAAAACTCGTATGAGATGATAAATCGGCAAAAGAAATTATTACAAAACCCTTTAAATTAACAAAAAAAATGCGAAAACAAAATATATAGCAGTATAAATGTTGTTGAAATTAGTAGGCAAACACAAAAGAGAGAACAAAATTTTAAAATGTTCACATAATATAAGCAGCAAATATTTTTCTATTTAAAGAGTTTGGTTGTTCAAAACTAAAATGGTGGAAGAAATAAAAGTAGTTGAATACTGTTTTTTTTATTTATAAAACTATAGAATTAAGAAAAGAAAAACCATTAGCTAAGTAGAATAAGACAGAAGCATAGACATTTAATAATTTTTGTTTAAATTGCACTTACCGACAACAGATGTCCTACACAAACTTTAATATTTTTATACAGTAGAGAAAAAATGCCTCAAAATATATTAGAATATACAACGTTTAATAAAAAAAGTTTAGAATAATCTCTCCATATTTATTTTAGTAACTATAAATTATAAATGGCCTTCAAATATATATAATATTTAGTTTCAACAATGATTATGGCAAAGATATTTTCAATCTTTCTCATCACAATGTTTCTTTTTTAAACATTCTTTATGACACATGTATTAATGACGTCAAGAAAAGAAAAACAAAGAGTAAATCAATTAAAGAGTACATTAGACATTGAGAGAGAAAAAGTTCTCACTACTCTCAATAATTTAATTTTTGTTCTCAAAATAGCATCATCTTTCTGTTATTGTGGCTAAGAGAACTACTGCTCCTTCGCATCAATTTAATTTTCAAACAAAAAAATTGGCAATCATTTTATTTGATCGGCCAATTTTACGATTGTCAAGTTATGAAGGTTAAATATTAGGATTGAAAACGGATACGGATTATCCGCTCCAAATTCGCTTCGTATTCAATCCAGATCCAATTTTGAATAATTGGATTCGGATAATTTCCTGAAAAAGATCCCGCTCCGAATCTGCTTCATATTCGATCCAGATCCGATTTCGAATAATCGGATTTGGATAATTTCCGGATACAGATCTGGATATTAATACAACATGGAGAATTTAAAACGGAGCGGATATCCAAATTCAAAACGACCCTCTAATATATGCGGACCCACTATCATCTCTGAACTCTCTTAGCGACTTAGCCTCTCTCTTCGCGTTCTCTACAAAGGAACAGAATTAAAAAAAAGGAACAAAGTGATGTATTCCTTGATTCTTTGAAAGTATCATGTCCCTACAATCTTTACTTTGATTGTAGTCTTACTATCACCCCTGGAATCAATACTGAAGTTAAATTTTGGAATGATCGATGTCTGGTTCGGTGACTGCCCTCTATCTGTTATTACCACTTTTTGTTCAAAATTTGCTCTAACCCAAACATTGTTTTACATTAAGTTCTTCTATCCCAAGGTCAAATTATATCTTTTAGGAGAACATCTACTGGAGTGGATGCTAGAGATTGGGAGGAACTACAATCACTGATACTCAGTTTTGCTCCTTCTCAATCCAAAGATAGTCTTCACTGGCTCACGGAGTCCCATGGACAATTTACTGTTAAATCCTTATACAATTTCATTTCTTTTAGGGAATTCAACCTATTCCCAGTATGATATGTTGGAATTCTAAACTCCCTCCAAAAATCAAAGTTCTCATGTGGCTTCTTACTCAAGATAGAATACTCACTAAGGACAATCTCTTGGATAAATGATTGTTTGGATCCTCACAATGTCACTTTTGTGATCAAATCGAAACTGTGGACCATCTTTTCATCCAATATCCTTTTGTGAGATAAATTTGGTTTTGGTTAGGAGACTGTCATGATATGTTTAGTTCCTGTCATTCAATAGAAGATATTATGTCTTTTGCTTTCTTCTTGCCCAAAAATAAACAACACAGCTTCTTGGTATTTTTGGCGTTCTGGCATGGTGTATATGGAGACAAAGAAACCTAATCTGCTTTGAAAATAAAACATGCTCTTTTGGTGGACATATTATCCTCTGTTGTCTTGCTGCAAAGTTTGCAGCACCTGCTTGCTTCTCAAAGTCACAGCTCTCTGTTGATTCAGAACCAACCGCCAAGTTGAGATGTGCTGAGTATGGGCCAAGATTGTTGTATGTGACCAGCTCAGCTCTTGAAGCTTTTGCAATCATTGCCATCTGTGACGGAGTAATTGATAAATACTATCTAGTTTCTAATACTGATACATAAAAAACTGAAATGTAATCAAATTCAGATGATAAAAACATAAGGGCATTATATGTGTAGCAGGAAGTCATCAGTTACTTTTTTTCAAGAAAAGTTAAAACGGTTAATAATGAACTATAATTGCTCATAATCGGTATTCTATAATTGCTCTTTTAATCGTTTGTATGAATTTGATGCTTAAGAACTATATATAAGCAGTAATCATGTTTCATTTTCTAAACATAATTGCGCATAGTGTTACAATATCTCTCTTTTAAAATGATTTTCATCATAGCAATGATATTTTCACAATCAAAATGAAAAGAGTTTTAATGTTTATATCAGTAAAAAACAAAAAATTGTATATGATATCACAAGACATAATACTACAAATTACAAACCCTCAAGAAGTGCCTCTCCCCTGCCTAACATTAACTATTAGGAACTACTGCTAAATCATTCAGGTGTACTCTTAGCTTTTAGATATAAAATGGTAGCAAGTTTTGTGGATGTTGCCACAACAGAAAGAAATACTCGCCTTTTCTTTTCTTTTCTTTTCCTTTTTTTTTCTTTTTAATATTCAGTGTGTCTATTATTGGACCACAGTTTTGTGGTCAGAGAAATTTGTAACACTGGAGCAGAGTGTGCAATCAATCATCCAATTTTGATGGTTGGAATCAACAAGGGTGTATTATTACCCCATTTCACAGGGGTATTTATTTCTGGTACGACTTGCTCGATCTTGTCAGGGTTTACATTTTCCTTCTGTAAAATTATAATATTCCTTTTCTGTTTCTTGCTCCTTTTTAATTTTGAAAATTTTATTGGTCGTCCTTGTTTTCTCATGACTTCTTTCCTTGTTTTGTGTACATGTGACTATCTGATGCAAACTGGAGTACACCTTTTGGAACCGCTTTTCTTAAAATCTGCATTTCTGATTATTTTCTGGTATCAAGCTTTTAGAACCACAGTAACATTCGTGTATAATTTTAATATAATATAGAAATGGTTAATTTATTTATAATGCAAAACTATACAAAGATATTGATTTTGTGAGTATAGGTATGAACCTGATATTTGTTAAAAATTGATTAAAAGTTGCAATTAGCATCAGAGGCGTGGGTGTTAAAATTAGCGTATTTCAATATTTAGCAAAGTTAATTATGGCAACATGTATCAATTTTAGAATGTTATGGAAGTAGTGGAGGTCTAAAATTAGACTTTGTATTAGGTATATTAATGATGTAAGACAGAGAAGAATTTTGCAACGATTAAAAAAAGGAAAGTGAATGAAAATTGTTTCTGTTTTTGAGAAGTTTACTTTTGTGAAACAGAGAGTTTGTGTGAAATAGAGAGCAAAAGGCTGCTGCAGTCAGCCAAGTTTCCAACAATCATTGGTATCAGAGCAAACCGATTCATTGGGCACAAATGGCTGAAACGATGGGCAACACCGTCAACGTGACTCAACTAGCAATTCTGCTGTTCAAAGGTGAAAACTATGAAATTTGGACCATCAAGATGACCACGCTGTTCAAATTGTAAGGTTTGTGGGAATTAGTATATAAAGGTGCCCCAACTCAAGACCCCAATCCGCAAGAAACGCAGAGGAAGGATGCACGAGCGTTGTTTTTCACCCAACAAGTCGTTCATGATATGATTTTCTCCAAAATTGCTGCAGCAACTACCGCTAAAGAAGCTTGGACAACATTGAAGACGGCGTTTCAAGGAAGCGCATGAGTTATGACCATCGAATTGCAAGGCCTTCGTCGAGATTTCGAGACATTGCAAATGTAAACAGAAGAATCCATACAGATTTTTCTATCAAGAGTCACATCCATTGTCAACTCGGAGACAACACGTCAGAGAAGACCGTGGTGGCAAAAGTGTTGAGAAGTCTCCCACCGAAATTTGATCACATTGTGGCCGCGATTGAAGAATCTAAAGATCTTTCAACCTATTCCTTTGATGAACTAATGGGATCACTGCAGACCCATGAAGCGAGGATGTCTAGATTAGAGGAGAAAGGCGATGAAAGGGTTTTTTACATGAAGGGGGAGTCGACTCGAGGTAGAACCACGAGCAGTAAGTTTCCACCTCAATTCCAGCAACGGTACCAACAGAATCAGCAACAATTCCAGCAGTTCCACAGTCCAATAGATTGCAAAGGAAAGATGTACAATGCTATTATTGCAATAGGTTCGGGCACTATCAAGCAGAATGCTACAAGAAGCAAAGGGATGAGCAACAAGCGAGCTTTATCGAAGAAAAGAAGGAACAAGACAAGGTATTTATGGCTTATAGTGAAACTAAAACTGATGCTTCAGAAATCTGGTTTTTGGACAGCGGTTGTTCCAATCACATGACAGGTGATAGACATCTTTTTGAAGAATTAGATGAAACATACAAATTGAAGATCAAGCTTGGTGATGGCAAACCAATTGAGGTGGAAGGAAAAGGTATAGTAGCAATACACACCAAACAAAATGGTTTGAAATACTTGCACAATGTTTATTTCATTCCAAAGTTGTCACATAATCTTCTAAGCGAGCAATTGATGGAAAATGGATATTCAATTTTGTTTGAAGAAAAAACCTGTGTAATTAAGGATAAAACTACAAACCAGATATTGGTAGAGGTTACTATGGCAACCAATAAACTGTTTCCACTAGAAATTACAGGTGTAAAGGAAAGAGTAATGGCAGTAAAGAAGTTGAATCAATCTGAGTTATGGCATCTCAGATATGGTCACTAAATATCAATGGGCTAAAATTGTTAAGTCAAAAGCAAATGGTTTATGGGCTTCCAGAAATAGATAAAATAGAAATATGTGAAGGTTGTATTTATGGAAAGCAAGCCAAAATACCCTTTCCCAAAGGCCAAGCAAGAAGGGCAACACAAGTTCTTGAGACAATACATACTGATTTGCATGGACCCATGGAAACAAAATCTTTGGGCGGTAGCAGGTATTTTCTTCTCTTTATAGATGATTATAGCAAGATGAGTTGGGTTTATTTCTTGAAAAGCAAAAGTGAAACTTTTGAGCACTTCAAAAACTTCAAGGCATTTGCTGAAAATCAAGTTGGTAAAAGAAAGATCAGATAGAGGGGGGGAATATCAATCAACAGAATTTAGAATTTTTTGTGAAAAAGAAGGAATACATCACGAGTTCACCACACCTTATACACCTGAACAAAATGGGGTAGCTGAGAGAAAGAATAGAATTGTGGTAGAATTAGCAAGAAACATGTTGAAAGCAAAAGGATTACCAAATGAGTTTTGGGCTAAGCAGTAGCAACTGCAGTATACCTATTGAATATATCTCCCACCAAAGTGGTTATAAATAGAACCCCATATGAGGCATGGCATGAGAGAAAACCCAGAATTGGGCATTTGAAAATATTTAGTTGTGTTGCATATTTATTGGTTATTGCATACAATCGAAGGGATACAGGTTATACAATCCAGATAGCAAGAAGTTTTTGATTACTCGCAATGTATTGTTTGATGAAAAGGCAAATTGTAAATGGAATGAAGAAAAACAAGGAGTAGAGATTGTTGAATCTGCAGAATTAGATGATGTCGAAGATGAAGTACATCAACAGCAAAGCAGCTCAATTAGTTTAGATCTGAACAACAATAGTTCTGATCCTGATTTACCACAAGATAGTCCTGATAGAAGCCAAAACCCTGATCCTAATACACCAACAGTCAGAGTTTACAGCAGGCGTAATTTTGGTACTGACACACCCATAAGAAAAATGAACTCTGTGCAAGAATTGTATGAAGCAACACAAGTATTGTTTGTTGTAGAGCCTACAACCTATGAAGAAGCAATAGAAAATGAAGAATTGCATAAACCAATAGAAGAATTGGTAGCAGCAAGAAAAGTCGAGTTCAACCAAGTTTTACACGAAGCAAATTAGAGCAATTCCGATCAGCATTTGAAGTTGACAACTTTGAATCAAGGAGAAGTGTTAAAAATTGATTAAAAGTTGCAATTAGCATCATAGGCGTGGGTGCTATAATTAGCGTTTCCATATTTAGCAAAGTTAATTATGGCAACATGTATCAATTTTAGAATGTTATGGAAGTAGTGGAGGTCTAAAATTAGACTTTGTATTAGGTATATTAATGATGTAAGACAGAGAAGAATTTTGCAATGATTAAAAAAGGGAAAGTGAATGAAAATTGTTTCTGTTTTTGAGAAGTTTAGAAAATTCTATTATTTTCCTTTTGTGAAACAATGAGTTTGTGTGAAATAGAGAGCAAAAGGCTGCTGCAGTTAGTCAAGTTTCCAACAATATTGTCTATATTACTTGGGTATAATAGTTGTTAGGGAGAGCCTAGCTAACTCCCGGAATCCATCCCCCGTTTCATCCCCCAGTCAATAATTACTTTAATAACTACTAACTACTTGAGGGGACCACTTGCTATTTGGGGACCGCCTAATATCTGAAATATTTTATAACTGGCGCGCACAAGTATTCACATATAATAAATCAAGTATTCATATATAATACATCAAGTATTTACACCTAAGATATCAAGTATTTAAAAAAAAACTGGACACATCACTCACTCATCTTTTACACGTACGTTTTTAGAGGTGGTTTTTTTTTTCTCTGTTCAATCTAACCAATATTTCTGACGATTTGTGAGGAATTTTGCAAATCTAAAACCACCAACGTCTTCTACATAATTTCTCTTTCAAATGAGATCCATGATGACATACTTTCGAGTTGTTCGTTGCACAAATATTCATACCTCGTCATGTAAGTATTCATGCCTCATCGAGCAAGTATTCATCATCGTCGTGTAAGTGTAAATAGTTCATGTATCAAGAGTATTACAAGCATATGTGTATACCTCGATTAATTTTACAAGAGCAGCCGAATAGTACTGAACATTGCTTTACTGTTTTCTAGTTCAATTTTATTTTTTAGAAATAAAAAATAGTTGCCACATGTTTCACTGTCGAAACAAAAATAATCTATCAAATTTTACAGATCATGTAATTAAAATGTTACAAGCAAAAAAAACAAAAACAATATTTAAATGAAACAAAACATACTTCATTGAAGTATTCATACATATACGTTGTATTCATCCATAAGATATCAAGTATTCATACATATACGTTAAAATATTTATACCTAAGATATCAAGTATTCTTTCATACACGTTGAAGTATTCATTCATACACCTCTAATTTTTTCAAAATTTGTTTTTCTGTCATTTCTTAGTATTTAGTATGCACTGTCTAATTCACCATTACTGAAGCTTTGTTCTTTGCAAATAACTCGCTACTGCATGAGGAAGAGGAACATAGACACGATGGATCTGATTCGGCGGTCGACAATGATGGATCTGACCCGGCGGAGGTGTGCTTGATTGTGATGGAATGACGGAGGCGGAGGTGGGAGAGGGAGGTGGCGGAGGTGGGAGACGGAGGCAGAGGTGGGAAAGGCGGAGGTGGGAGAGGGAGAGGGAGGCGGAGGCGGAGGCGGAGATGGAGAGATGGGAGAGAGAGGCGGGCGGCGGAGGCGGAGAGGGAGAGGTGGGAGAGACGGGTAGAGGCGGAGGTGGAAGGTGGAGGTGGAGGTGGGAGAGAGAGGGAGAAAGAGAAAAGAAATATAGGGAGAAAATTTGCTAATTAATTTGTAGTGACTATTAGGTAGTTATAATTTGTAATTATAGTTAGAAGATGAAGTTAGTTAGTTGGGGAATAAAATGAGGAATAGATAGATGTGGGAAAATATAATTACCCTAGATGTTATTGTATATAAATACAACGCTAGATGTGCTTACTAACATTCTGGTTCTATTCGTATAATAAAGATATCATTGTAAGATTCAATAAATACTTGCTTAATTCGTGGATCTTTTTCAGGGAGGTAGGTGTCGATACAAAAATATTAATAGTGTCTGTATTACTTGGGTATAATATATGTTATTGTATATAAATGCAACACTAGATGGCTTAATAACACTCTGGTTCTATTCGTAAAATATAGATATCACTGTAAGATTAATTAAATACTTTCTTAATTAGGGGATATTTTTTCAGGGAGGTAAGTGTTGATTGAAAAATAATAATATTGATATCCTAAATTTGAATAATATGATTTAGAAACCAATTGCATTGAAGAAAGAGTTTGCTATTCTTAACCACATAAGGCCAACAATCATATGCGGTTCATCTGTTAAACTTTAGTGCTTCAACAACTTTTTTTTTTTTAACAACGATACAACAATTTGGCCTCTTTTTCACTCAAGAAAGCCAACAAATAAACTGATTATAACATTTTCTTTGTCCTACACTCAATCTCGATATCATTTTATTTTCGCATGAACGGTACACTTTTAATACTCGAGAGATTATGTTAAACTAAATAGGGCACCGTCCAGTGTAACGAATGTGATCGAGTGTGTAGCGCAGGCCGTATGTGGTGACGGATGCATATGCTGTTCTGAAGCCTTCACCATAATCAGATGATTTGTCATGTTGTATCTGATGCTTGAAAAATTCCCTGAGTTTGTTCTCCATCGCCGACGTGCCTCCTTTCTTTGATGAGGCCGACAATGATGGAGCGGAATTGTAGGAAGATACCCCATTATGTGTGTCCGGCACAATTTCTGACTCAAGCCATAGGTAAGATTGCACTTGACATATACCTTCCTCTACTTCTGGGCTTAGATTGTGGTATCCTAATTCACATAAAGGGAATAAAAATCTGTGTTTGTTTCACATTTTCAAAACTAAAAGCATGTGACTAAACCAAAAGAAGAAAATGTAAATTTTTAGATAGAGGATGCTGGTAAATTAATGAGAATCTTCCAAGTTGAGCACAACATCTATTGATATTCTCTTTGACAAGGTTTGTCCTGATGTATTGGTAAATGCAGTAAATACCATTGAGGTGTAGCCAGCCATGCATAAGTTCGTGAGCAAGAATAGAACCCGTTAGAAGCCTGGAATAAAAAGAAAATTCACGAATATCTGTCAAATATTTCATGTTTGTATGATAATCTCAATGGAATAGTAATAATCTTAAACAGTAAACTAACCGGGGAAGACCATACAAAACTAGAATTGCTGTCACTTCGCAACTTGTATTTGCGGTTAGTATTTGTGGGTGGGTCCTCATGTCAAGTATTCTATTCCAGCCTATTCTTGGCCTTTGTATCTGTACAGTATAAAAGAAAAGGTTAGTGGTGAAAGCTTAAGAAAAAAGTTAATTACAAAAGCTGATATCATGTTGTCAATTTTCTTTTAATCAAACAAGTTCTTCAGGCAAATTACTCACACTGCTGACAGTCTGCGTCTCAGAGATACACAATCCCCTTGTGTGATGTGTGCCCTAAAGAAGAAAAAAAAAATTAAGATAAACACAAAAACTAAGTAAAACTTGTAAATTTAATTATGGATAGTTTATATTACATCCTTTTCTCCTTCCATGGCATCATTGAGTGCTTGCCTCTCAACCAAAAGCATTGGAATTTGTTGATCTATTCTCATATTCATCCGCTCGTAATAATCTTTTATTGAATGGTACAAAGGCTGACAATCGCCTGTATACATTATTGCCGAGTGGAGGCACTCTTGACACAAACTCCTTCCATCTCCAAGTGCAATGTACTTTATGCTCCTTGACTCCATCCTTTCACAACTGCAACAACGGGGGGTGTTGTCATGCTCATGCGAAGCGCAGTACTTCTGACCCCAAAATGGATGCACTCTGTACTCTATCAACCCTGTCCTGTTTGTTGGTATCTGCCAATAAACCAAACATGTCTTCTCTTCATTTCCATACTTATCATTTCATGCATCATACATTCAGAATCATAAACATGAGTGTTACTCAAGAGAATGGGTATGATTCTTACAAACTGATGGCACACATTGCATTTCGGGTGATGCAGCTCCTTGTAGCACAGTTTGTGGTACGGGTCAGTCCCTAACAATGTAAACTGCAGCACCAATGCCACGAGAGGATTTTATATGCCAGTCATAAGATAATTGTATTAGAAAAGCATATAAAATACAACATATGACCCTATGTTGCATACAAATGAGTGTACCTGAGTCTCATGAATTGCATGGCCACAAGAAGAGCAGCGAAAACACTGCGTGTGCCAAAAGTTACCCATGCAGCTTAGGTAATGGCCATTTCCTATTTCTCGTTGACAAGCCGCACACACTCTGTAAATGTAGTTCTCATTTAAATGACCCAAAATTTAAACTTCCAGTTAAATTCTGCATGAATAAAATGCAGGAGAAAAAATACCAGTACCTGTGTCCCCTCGGCAAGAATTGTATAGGTGCATTTGGGTAATAAGCCGATGGTCCCAAGCTCTGTTGCAGTTCTCTGGCGAGTTCTTCGTCAGTTTTCCATGGTGCATTTTGACCTTCAAGTCAAACATATAGCAAAAGATTAGTCGATCACTGTGAAATTTTGAGTTCTAAAACTATGAACTATGTAGAAAGTATTTGCCTTTTGGATGCTTATTCTCCTCTGCAAGAGAAAGTGCAATGGCACGGTCCAGTTCTTCGTTGTCGGCTTTAGACTGATCATCCTGAAAATTTAATCACACGGACCAATTTAAGCATTCCTTGATCTCTTTTCAAATTAATCTTTACTCCAGGAGACAAGAAAAAGGTGAAAGAGTGATTTCAGGGTAATGAAAGTGAAGAGATTACTCTTGATTTGTTGGGTTCTCGCCAGAACATGCTCTCTTCGCCAACAACACGAGGTGGCCGCTTCACACCAGATTCGGCATGATTCCTTCCTCTGAGTAGTTTGCACAGCCACTTTATTAAACCAGATCTTCTACTTGCACATGACGTATCTGCCATGAAATTAATTCAGCTCCAAATTGATAAGCCAGCATAAGTTTATTATCCCTCCTAGATTATATATCTACTTCTTTTCCAACTTTGAAGGGGAAAAATGGAAAACAGATCATGCAAGTTAACACGTTGATACTGTTAGGTTTTAACAGCAAATTTCTTACAATACAATATTTTGGTGACTAAAGCACATCATTCAACCCCAATTTTGTCCATCATCAGCAGCCTACTGGTTTATTAATTGTGAGATTGAAAAATACAATAATGAGCATGATCCTAATTATTATGTAATATAATTAATATTCTGTTTTTGTGAGATTGAAAAATCGATATGGGGATTGGGATCGGCCGAATCGGATCGGAAAATCGTACTTTTTTGTCAGAAGCTTGTTTTACACTAAAAAAATAGAAAAAAAATTGATAAAAAAATTTAGAAAAATTATTACAATCAAATAATCAACTAATACAATATAATACAAGTATTACAACTAAAAAAACAAACTCTTTCACTCCCAGAAATATGATATATAGAAATGGAGGTACAAATTGAAATATGATATATAGAAATGAGTTATGATTTGGTGTGATGGAGTTGTGTTTGGTTGCCATGCTAACCAGAGAGCTCAAATTTTTTTTTTGGAGTTTCGTTAATTCTCGTTTCGGTGGAATCGGTCTATTTCGGTCTGAAACGGACGAAATTTGGCTGGAATGAGACCGGAATGGCTGAAATTTGACCGAAATGTTACCAGAACAGCCGAAATTTGATGAAATCTTCACTAACCGCGTAACTCGGCCTGAAATCGGATCGGTACCGTCCGATCCCGATCCGGAACGGCCGATTTTGCCTTCTATGATTACCGCAAATCACATTGAATTGGTTGGATTGTTGTTCTTTTTTTTTTTTAAATCAGATGCGTAAGCTAGCTGCAGGGTGTAATACTTCGCTGGATAATAAGTAATGTTTTAATGGGGGGAAGGAAAAAGGAAATTATATATTATACTATATAAATTCTGAAGGGCCTTAGCTACAGTACTTCTACAGAGAATGCATCTCAACTGTTCATCTTTCTATACGATCTGAGTCAACTTCCAAATTCAGTTTTCTGCTGTCATTAACTCTTGGTAAACTAATCACAAACTTCAACGCTTGGCAGCGGAGCACGAACAGCCTATTGTGGGAACAAAAGGGTAAGAATATTTGAGAGAGAAGGAAGGAGATACATACCGTGGATGCAGGAAGGGGATAAAGAGGAGGTGGCCATGGTGGGAAGTAATTAGAGCTGATCCCAACAAAAACCAAAAAGAAACAAGAAAAAGGTAACTTTGAATCGATGAAAAGGGGTGAGGAGGGCCGGGGCAGGGGGTCGGGACAAGCGGTGAGGTGAAGGTGAAGAGAGAAGGAGTGAAGAATAAAGTGGATGGCTAGCTGCTGGCATTGCAATTTGATTATATATGCTTGAGTAACAAGAAAACCACACCATCTCATCTGTTTGTAAAAATTACGGATAGTCTAGTCCAGTGCCCAGTGGTATAGATGAGGCGCGCATGTGCATGTCATGTGAGCTATGTGCATGCTGGGTGGGTAGGTGGGTACTGGGATTGGGTAGTCTCGCAGTGACTAGTGTTTAGTGTAGCCAGTGTGTGTGTGTGTGGGTGTGGGTTGAATTAATTTATGGTCCTCACGGCTCACGAGCAATGAGTCATCATGACATAACCTCCCCTTCCCTAAACCCTAAACTCTAAACTCTAAACCCTAAACAAGAATCTCTATGTTTAACTGATACTAGAGACTAGACAAGTAGAAATTGTTGTACCCTAAAAAGTTGGAATGAAATTTACGTTCAAAGTCATGAATTTAAAGGAGTGAGCTAAAACTTGAAAGGGAACATGATGAACATAAAAATGAAAAAAGAAATGGAGATATTCGTTGAAGATGTTGGAATGAAGGGGATTGAGTAAACTCATTTAATCAATTAAAGATGTTGCTCACGGTTGAACTAAGGTGAAGTGATTGAGTTCAAGAAAATAAATTTAAATGGGCGAGAAACGAGGTAAATGGATCAATGTGGGCTGAAGAAATAATGGGCTTAGCTACTCACGGATATGAAGTAAAAAATAAATAAATAAGTATAATATAATTAAATTGGGCTGTGGGATTTGAACGGATCAGCCGAATGAAATTAGAAATGAAATGAGGTGCTCCGCTTATCTCTCATTATAACCGACAAAGGGCCCCGCTTCCATCAGCCAACCAGAGAGCAAAAGTTCAATCTGAATTGCAGCACCTCACATCTCTCTCATTAAAACCGACCGATGGGTCCCTCTCTGCCTAAACATGGCTTATACGGACTAGCTCCTAGTCAGCCTCACAACCCATATACTCCATGCCCATGTAAACAAGAGGTATCTTCCTCTTCTCTAACAGACAAAAATTCAAGAGAAACGATAGAGAGCTCGTTACCAACCTGAATATGCTATGGAACCTTCAAGTTGGCCTGTGAAGATGCTAGCTGTCCCTACTCACTTAATATTTTTATGGGTATTTTAGCATATATCCATTTGAAAAATATATTTATCTTAAAAATAATATTTAAACATGATCAGTGTATACGGATATCTATCACTATTTTTAATTAGTTTTTCGCAATTTGTGTTTTTCCTTTTCGAACAATTAAAAAAAATGATTCCAACAAAAAATATAAAAAAAAAAAAATCTTGACAATTTGAAGTAACTCCATTTTTTTATTAATATTAAAAAAAATCAGGAATTTAACAATCTGCAACTAAATTCGAAAAATTTCTAAATCTGTCCAAACTGGAGAATTATTCTCAGAATCTAGGCCTTCTTTCCAGAGAATAATTCTCCGGATTAAGTATCTGAATCCGGAACATCTTCCTCAAGAAGAGCAACAAGGGGATCTTCTTCAAACAGACGCCAATGTTGATGTTTCTTAATTTTTATGTTGGTGTAATTTTAATTTCTAGTGACAATTATGGTTTTTATTTACTAATTTTAATTTTTATATTGTTATAATTTTAATTTGTAGTGACATTTTCGTATTTTATTTAGTAATTTTAATTCTACTTTTTACGTTGAAATAATTTTAATTTCAATATTGTTACTTCCCATTTGACAACATATTCTTATAAAAAAAATTGCCAAATAAAATTTCACATAACTAAAACAAAGCAATTAAAACATCTAAAAACAAAAATTAGAATAAATAATTTGGAACAAATTAAAATATAAAACATTCAAAAATATTAAATATGAAATTTGTTTGAATAATTAATAGGCAATAATAATAACTACGAAAACAAACAATTAAAACACACAAAAAAAACCAATTAAAAAGACAACCAAAAAAGCCTGGATCCAGAACATTATTTTCCTTCACTGAACCGGAGAATAATTCTCCGGAAAGAGATCCCTGAATCCGGAGAATTATTCTCCGGGAAGAAAGCCTCCATCCGGAGAATAATTCTTCGGATTGAGCAGATTTGAAAATTTTCCAAATTTGGGTGCAGATAGTTAAATTTTTTATTTTTTTAATATTAATAAAAATTTCGGAAATAACTCCGAACCAAAAAAAGATCCAGTAAATTTGGGTTCATAACCTCAATTTCCATCAATCACTTAATTGTTTTTGGTATAAATTGGAGTCCAATTTACAATGATATAAATTGGGATTGGGCCTACGGTCTCTGCCCATAAAAAGAAACTTTGAATTTTAATAAATATGGGCTGCAGTTTGATCTTGGGCCGAGATATAAAATTTAGTTCTTATCTGATTGCTTAATAAATTTACGGAGAGAAGCAATATTTTAACTTGAATGACAACTCTGAGGTAACAGAATATTAGAGTTTAGATACAAACCGTCCGATCAGAATCCGGGTCAATCTGGCCCGAAGTGGAATACAGGATCCCTTTAAATTTCGTGTCAAATCAGATCGGACCGTCCGAATATAAACGTAAAATTTATGTTATCTCAGGTCATATGAATTATTTTAAAATTCTTCCTTCTTCCCTTCCCTTGGCTCCTCTCTCCTCCGACTAACCCTAGATTCGCCTCCCCACCCTTCCCTCTCTTTCTCTCACCTCACCTCCTCTCTGTCGCTGCACTCGTGGCATCTCTCTTCCTTTGACTATTCCCCTCTTTAAAGAGCCTGAGTTGCTACCTTGCGACCAACCCTAGGACACTCACATTCTCTTTCTCTCTCTTTTTCTTGTGCCGATTCTCTCGAGAAGGTGTGCTGGTGCAGGGAGGAAATCGGGGCGAGGTCTTTTACTGGTTTGCGGATCAATTAGTATATTCTTTTTCTTCTCCATTTGATTCTGGTACGGTTTTAAGAAAAAAAAGGATTGTTTGAGCATTGTTTTGCTTGTTCATTTTGTTGGAAATCGAAAAAGGACACTGTCCCTCTGCTTAGTTATCTAAATCTTGCTTGATTCTTTGGAGGTTCACTTGATTTGGGTTTTATGAGGCTTTTTTTCCTAAATTGAAAAATGACACTGTCCCTAACCCGGACTAGGGCTTCTCCATTACTGAAGGGTCTTTGTAAGGATAATAGCATCTGCTCGACAAAATGCCTAAGCTGGGTTACACACCTAATCTTTTCTCCTATAGCACTCTTATGAATCGGATTATTCATCAGAGTGTGTTGATACAAGTGCCTTTCCAAAACATTGAGACGGTGAAGTCGATTAAATTAGAGGGAAAATGTTGGAAAGACCCTTGTATCGGCAAACTCTGATGGTATAATGTTGCTCATAATTGCCATCCAGACGAGTTTATCCAGTCTAGATTGTCCCTATTGAAAATGTAATTAAAGTTCTGGGGTTCTGTTTGTATAATTATGTAATATCCGTTTGTCAAAGGGGCTTAATTGCAAATTGAGCTGTCTCAAGCAGGAAATACAAAGAAAAGAAAATTGATAAGAGAAACCAGCATGATATGCTACAAACTGTGATCCTGCACATTCTAGTATCAGACCTGAATGATACCAAGTTGATGTTTAAGGTTCATTTATACAAAAAATGCCATCGCCATTTATTTTTAGATAACCCAATATGTATCTGGTAGAATCAGGTTGATTTATTTTGTTATGCTATCTTATCCGACTTTCTAAATAATGCAATTGTTCAGCATTGCTGTTGGGTCTAAGCAATGCTAAATTGGATTTATTTTGTTTGATTTTTTTTATTAGTTGAATGTGGTTTTTGGGGAGAGAGTTTCTACAGCTCAAGAAGTAACACACGACCACTTGGAGGATAATTAGACTTTATTTTTAAGTTATTGGAAAAATGTGTTTTTACTTCAATACCCCCCAAAACCTGATTTGCAAACTGCCCTCAATGCCCTCCATTTTATTTATTATTTTAATTTTTTTCTACATCTAACCACTTAACTTTGTAGTAGCTTGACTTGAGCTATTGTTCCTACATATTTGAATAGACAAAAAGGAAACAAGTTGTTTTTATAATCTTTTGGTATTTTGACAGGGGACTTGGAGAAATTACATCACAACAGTTTCAGTTCATGTATGTCTTTCCATCTCAGCTTTTATTCTTTTGTAATATCAATTTGCTTCAAGGATGATTACTTTTCGTTTAGTTAAGATTGATAAGCGATTTAATTGAAAAAAACAAATACTTTTAAATCACATGAATGGTCCATAGAGTATCTTCTTTTCCTGTTTTGGTCCCTAAAAGTAACAGAGTTCCCATTTTGTTCTTGGAACTTTCCATTTTAAATTGATGCTACCATTACCTTCATATAAAGCTTGCTGAAAGTCCATTCAGGGGTAATATAGGTAAAGACTGGAAGTTAATTTGTAAAAGCTTGCGTATGTCTTTAGATTGGGATTATTCCTTCTTTCTATTATAAAATTAGATTATTTTGTGCATTTAATTTCAATTTTTCCTGTAATTCATTGTTTCAGATCTTCACAAATTGAGAAACTTTTGTGGGGTTTAAACACAGTGGTATATTGAGCTTTGTTCCCATCTTCATTCTTAGTCTCAGTAAGTTGTTGTTTTATATGAGCGTAGGTGTGATGGACAAAATTCTTTTCTTGCATTGAACAAATTGGGTAATTATACGACTAATTATCTTGAAATTTCTTATTTTAATACCACTTAAGTCCTTGTCATTACATCTTGTATTATCTGAATTTCAGTTGGTAGTTGGTACCATTTGCTAGAACCTTAATCCCCATGTACTTAAATTTCTTCTTTGCTTCAATTGTGCAGCTAATTATGAGCAAATAATGTAATTATGGTCAAATTATGGTCAAATAACATTGTCAAATAATGTAATTATGGTCTTTATGCGGGTGATGATTTTAACACAACTATATTTTTTTATTAACACAACAGTTTTAAAATTTTCAAGTATATAGACAACTTTGTCCCTACACTTTCTTTATTTTAATAATTATGATTAACTTTATTTCCAAAATCAAAACATCTCTCTAGATGCATTTTTTTCCTAAAAGTCAGAACACAAAAATTAAAAGTCATAATTAACGAGATGAAAAATCAATTGATCAATCAACAAAAAGAAAACTTATAATTAAATTAATAAATAATAAATTGTAGGTTTTATTAATTGAAATGATCAGATTTATTTACAATTTAACAAAATATACTGTCAAAATAATTTTCAATTAATTGAGTAACATAATTAAAAGTAGGAAGTAATTACATCTAAAAAAAGAAAATAATCTAAGTGACAACTCGGGCATATTATTTCAAAATTTGGCTGGGTATTTCTTCTTTTCACTGTATAAAAGTTTATATTTAAGAAACTTGTTAATTACAAAAAGAAACAAATGATAGCTTGATTGAGAAATAAATGAGGGATAAAGTTGTCTGTTTATGGAAATATTTAAATCTTGTTGTGTTAATAATACTCTTTGTGGCGTGAATATCACCACCCTCTTTATGCAAATGAAAAAAAATCGATAGTAGAGCCACTCTTTTCAAACAAAAAACTGGAATCCTACTGTATCTTTCATCAAAACTCTAGCTAATTTGCCAATTATATTCTCTCATGTTATTTAGTATGATCAAAGGATTCATATTTTCTCATACCTCTCTCCTCATTTAAAATGGAATTAAGCATAAATTTATATTTCTCTGTATGATTATTTATGCAGTTATAGTGTTGTTTTTATGATAATTTTTAGAATTTTAAGTATATTTAGTTTTATCTGAAATTTACTTTAGTGTAAGATTTTTTTTATAAAAAAATATTATTATTATAAAATAATTTATTCCGAAATAAATATTAGTTTTTTTGGAAAAATTGAAAGGACAATTCTAGTTATTATGTACATCTATTTTGTATTTTAAGAAAAAATATTTACTTCATTTCTCAAAAACATATGTAATAAATCAGGGTTGTTTTGGATGACATTTAGTCTTCAATCAAATAATTGTTCTTATTTCCTTTTTTAAAACTAATGATTAAAAAATGCTAATTTGTTTTCAATTCATGTAGTATAACATCTCGGACAGATGAGAATGACAGGTGGGCATCATACGTAGGACCCGGTGGTTGGAATGGTAATTTTCACTCAAATCAAATTTTACTATATTTATGGGTTTTTGTACATTAAAAAAAATTAAGTAAAATTTTTGAGTAGTTTTCATCAATTATTTTCAGATCCTGATATGCTTGAGGTGGGTAATGGTGGTATGACTACTGACAATTACTGGTTACATTTTAGCAATCATCAAGCAACCATCAAGCTTAAATCGTCTGCTAGAGATTTATGGGTTGTAAGTTTATCTTTTATTCCTTCTTAATTTGATACCAACATTATTGTTTTGTTTTATAGAATTAAGGCAAATGGTACTTTGCAATTCATTCATGAAGTTGAATTATAGATTTATTTTTTATTTTTAAAATTCAAACGGTTGATTCAAACTGCTTAATATGATATTATATGAAAATGAATTTCGAGACCTAATTCTATATTTTTTTTAAAAACATTTACTATTTTTCTGGATAGGTAGAAAATCACATAATCTAAAAATTCTAGATCATCTTAAATTAGTTAGTTTTTATCTATCTAAAAAATTTCATCTCTTAATACATTTTTAATGGAGATCATGTTGTCTCTTTGCAAATTTTTATACAATGGAGAACTGCCACAATATTCAAACTGGCTGGGCCATCACAATACTATAGATTATTAAAAAAACATGGATTTATGGAGATAACCAATATTTTAGTTCAGGTCAGCATTCTCTATGGTAACAGAATATATGAGCTTAGATACAAATTGTCCGATCAGAATTCAGGTCAATCTGGCCTGAGGTGGAATGCAGAGGACTCTTTTAAATTCGTGCCAAAGCAGATCGGACGTTCCGGATATAAACACAAAATTTATGTTACCTCAGGTAATATGAACTCTTCTATTTCTTCCTTCCCTTCGCTCCTCTCTCTCTCTCTCCTCCGACTAACCCTAAATTGCCCCTCCCCTCGTGGCATCTGTCTTCCTCTCGAGATGGGGTGCTGATGCAAGGAGGAAGGCCGAGGGGAGGTCTTTTACTGGTTTGTGGGTCAATTAGTATATTCATTTTTTTGCTCTCTCGAGGCTTGTATGCTTGTTCATTTTGATGGAAATTGAAAAAGGACACTGTTCTTCTGCTTGATTCGGATTTTATGAACTCCTTTTTTGCAATTCATATACCTAACCTGAACTAGGGTTTCTCCTCTCTCTCTCATATGAGTTGTGTGTGTGTGTGTGTGTGTGTGTGGATGCATTTCTTGCTCACTGGCTCATATTGTGTGATTCTGGTAAATGGAGGGTCTTTATGGGCATAATGGGTCTGAAAATGACCTACATGTAATTTCTGGATCTTCCGGGTCTTTTTGGGTAATTTAAACCCTACTGAACTTGTTAAGCAAGTTCATTGGAAAAATGCTTTTTTACTTTAATACCCTTAAAAACCTGATTTTCAAACTGCATGCACACTGTTTCTAAAATAGAGCTCTTACATCAGTGCCCTCAATGCCCTCCATTTTATTTATTCTTTTAATTTTTTCTACATCTAACCACTTAACTTTGTAGTTGCTTTGCTTGACTAGAGCTATTGTTCCTACATATTTGAATAGATGAATAAAACAAGTTGTTTTTATAATCTTTTGGTATTTTGACAGGGGACTTGGAGAAATTACATCACAACAGTTTCAATTAATGTATGTTTTTTCCATCTCAGCTTTATTCTTGTGTACTTTTCTTTTAGTTAAGATTGATCAACAATTTAATCGAAAAAAGAATACTAGGAAATCACATGAATGGTCCATAAAGTATCTTCTTTTCCTGTTTTGGTTCCTAAAAATTTTGAAGTTCCCATTTTGTGCCTGAAAGTTGGAACTTTCCATGTAAAATTGATCCTACCCTTACCTTCATAAAAAGCTGGATGAAAGTCCATTCAGGGGTAATATAGGTATAGACTGGAGGATTAATTAGTAAAAGGTTGTGTATGTCTTTTGATTGTCTTTGAGTTCCTTCTTTCTATTATGAAATTAGATTATTTTGTGCATTTAATTTCAATTTTCTTGTAACTCACTGTTTCAGATCTTCACAAATTGAGAAAACTTTTGTGGGGTTTAAACACGGTGGTATATTGATTTTTTGTTCTCATCTTCATTCTTAATTAGTCTCAGTAAATTTTTGTTTTATTTGAGCGAAGGTGTGATGGACAAAGTTCTTTTCTTGTATTTAACAAATTGGAATTTCTTATTTTAATACCACTTTAGTTCTTGTCAAGTACATCTTTTATTATCTGAATTTCAGTTGGAAGTTGGTACCATTTGCTAGAACCTTAATCCCCATGTACTTAAATTTCTTCTTTGCTTCAATTGTGCAGCTAAATTTATGAGAGATTTAAAAATAGTGCCTTTAAAATCAAGATTGGTCAAATAACATGGTAAAAATGGCCCAAATAGTATTTTCTGCTCCAGTGAAAATGTCACCTATTCTCTCTTTTCCTTTTTTTAATTAAAAAAGACCCCAAAATCTCAGTGTATATATATATGGAGAAAGTGAGAAACAGTGGGAAAGGTGAAATATATGAGAAATTTATTCTAAACTGAAAATACTTATTTATAAAGGTTGAGCTAGGTACAAACTAAAGTGAAAATACTAAGCCCACTAAACCGTGTGTACCATATGGTTCAGTGGTATTGATCTCCAAAACAGCTCACACCTAAAACTCATAAAGATAAGATTTTGCAACTGGTATCAGTAACTGGTACTCAACTGCAAAACACAGAAAATACAAAAACAAATAAACAATAGATAACAACAAACAATAGGATACAGAAATAGTAGGATTGATTTATTCCCACGTACTATTGGAAACAAAAAGTACACACCAGTAGCCTACATAACACCAATTAATCTCAGAATGAATATTCGTGATGATCATCTCTACTCCCACTCCGAGACTCCACCATAGTTACAATTACCAGTTTGCATCTGGGTGTAAAAGAAATGGATATCAAGCTCCACAATATTCCGATCGCATCGTTTTTCAAGCAACTTCTTGTGTATGACACCTTGTGCACAAGAGAACACTCCGGTCCCTCCGACAATGGCCCACTCACCTCCAGTTACATCCATCCCCATCACCTGAAGCGTCGACCTGTTGTAGCAGCTTTGATATGCCATGGAAGACAACGTATATAAGTTGAATATAGAAGTTGATTGTTCAAGGCACCATAAAATTAAGTTGAATATAGAAAATTTCATTTGATTTTAATCACTTCAAAATTTCTAACTTGCGTATGTACGTACCTGTCCTCGAACACAATGCTGAAAGAATTGTGCCAGTGCTGATGAGTGCCCATTCCAGCCTGGATATGCAGGCCCTGTGCACGTGCAATGACCTTCGCGCAGGGGCTGTGTTCGTCACACACGGGCCAATCGTGAACGACAAGGGTACCAATTTTATTATCGAGATTTGGGTGTACTATTCCCTTTGATCCGTCATGCGTGTGGTGCAAGTACCAACGGACTTTCATTTCTTGAGTTCGGCTCTATATATAGCCAATTTATAAGATAAAATCTTTTGATGTATAAGAAAATTAAACTACAAAATTAGCCTGCCACAAATTCTAGAGATATAGTTTTAGCTCTTAACACGAATTGATCTATTAAACATGGATGAAATTTATAACATATTTCACACACTAACTGTCAGACAAATCCAATATGTTCGTTTATTGGTGCCGAGATAATATAGATATGAAGACAAACAATAATCCAAATGTGTTAATACATAGATTTGGATATAGAAATGAAATAATTATATCTAGCTATAGTATATGTATCGAGCTGGCAATTCGCATTCTGGCCAAGTAAACTTGCTTGTATATATGGTAAATTAAAAGAAAAGGAAATTGTGTACCAGTTCAGAGTACATACCATGGCTAAGAACAGTTGTTGTTGCCAAGGAGATAAGAATATATGTAGGAGAAAATCTAGGTTAATTTGAAGCTAGTTAATTACTTTTCTGTATGTTGAGAGAATATATATATGGAGGAGGCAAGTGCTACTTATATATATATATATATATATATATATATATATATATAGAGTAGAACTAGGGTGCTCCTAAGCTCACCAAGCCCTTCCGTGAGCGCGACTCTAAAACCTATCAAATTGACTTCAAACGACATTTCCAAACCGTTAGATGTTCAATCTATATTAAAATGTGCTTGGAGACCAAATTTTACATTTTTTGGAATTTTTTTACTATTTATTAAGATGGTTTGAAAATCGCTGTTTTCCAATGGTGCAGAATTTTAATAAAAACAGCGATTTTCAAACCATCTTAATAAATAGTAAAAAAATTCCAAAAAATGTAAAATTTGGTCTCCAAGCACATTTTAATATAGATTGAACATCTAACGGTTTGAAAATGTCGTTTGAAGTCAATTTGATAGGTTTTAGAGTCGCGCTCACGAAGGGCTTGGTGAGCTTAGGAGCACCCTAGTTCTACTATATATATATATAGAGCTGGGCTATGGTGAGTTGTGAAGTAAGATGTTATTTTTACTTCACGCTCATATTTTCATTTTGAAAATCCAAACACCCGATCCGAACTGCTCAACATGTTCTAAATATTGAAATGTGCTTGGAGACTAAATTTTACATTTTTTGGAATTGTTTTACTATTTATTAAGCCACTTTGAAAATCGTTGATCCGGTGGTCCAGAAAATTTTACTGTTTTTTACTGTTCACAGTGGATCAGCGATTTCAAAGTGGCTTAATAAATAGTAAAAAAATTCCAAAAAATGTAAAATTTAGTCTCCAAGTACATTTCAATATTTAGAAAAAGTTGAACGGTTCGGATCGGGTGTTTGAATTTTCAAAATGAAAATATGGCGTGAAGTAAAACGACGTTTTACTTCGCAACTCACCATAGCCTATCTCTCTCTCTCTCTCTCTCTCTCTCTATATATATATATATATATATATATATAGGCCATTAGGACTAGACACTAGTTGAGTTTTATCACAACACATTCTGTTCATACGCATGAACATGTTCCTATATACGTGGTTGTATTAATTGTAATGAGGCTGTCACATGTTCATATGGGTCCCCTAGAATTAATTATATGTACATATCTTTAATTGAGGAAGTGTTGCACCGAGATAAATAGTTTAAAAATGACTTGTATTGAACAAACCAGTATTGGTTTTTCTTAATTAATAATTAGCTTAGCTATCCAATTACTATATTCAGACCATATATACACATGCAGACTACTGAATAAAAAAATAATACTGTGCTTTGCAAAACAATCATTGGAAGTAGGTAGTGTGCATCTAGCTAGGTGTTAATCATGGGATTAGAAGGTCAAGTACCAAGTCAACTATAATCATGGGATTAGCAATTAAGTCAAATTAACACGAAACATTTAGATAACTTTCAATGTTTGTTTTCTCAATGAGTAGTCGGCATCTAGGTGTGAAACATGGTATTAGCAAGTCAAGTCAAGTGAACATTAAATTATTATTTATTCATTTTCGACAACCAGGTAGCTGGGAGCTCCAAGTGGTTATTAGAATTTGATCGTTTCTTTGACTTTGATAGGTTGTTCTTAAGAAGCAACCAACGTGTTGTTTTCTTATATGACAATAAGTGACATAATGTGTGTGTTAATAACAGATATCTGAAGTCAGTCAACAATTAAAATTATTTTTTATTAGTGGTTATTGTTCAGTAAGATGCATGTCCATCTCTTTCGGTGGAGGTTGATGTACATTCCGATGTGTTTCCGTTAGAATTTTAGATTGAACTGAAAAATAAATGATTTTATTGTTTGAAATAAAGCATTACATTGCTTACAAAGATTGAAATATGGGCTAATAGGTCATTATGATCTTGCCACCGACCATTAAAAAAAAGTCATTATAATATTACCTAACTATTCTTCGAGCCGTTAGGCTTTCATATTACACAAAATTCTAATCCAACAAATCTTTCTTAATTGATTGGAAATTAATGTGACTGATATTGTAATCTTGGAAATTAATATTGGTTAAGATATATATTGCATACAAACATATGCTACTAAGTGTCTCAAGCTATTGTGTCTCCAAGTCTTGCATAATCTTCAACAGTGTCTTTTTATTGGGATATTGGAACATTGCCATGCTTTTATATCAATCCAAATTAACAATGTGTAAAGGGAGGAGGCACTTTGCTCGGAGGGCTCAAAGCGGGCACTCGTGTATCCTTATATGCCAAAGGGCTCTCTTGACAAGTGTATCTTCTCTTCAAATAACAATTCTTTATCAATAGAGAAAAGAAGAGAGATAGCCCTAGGCATTGCACGAGGTTTAGACTACCTTCATCGCGGGTGTCAAATGCAAATATTGCACTTCGACAGAAAACCTGACAATATCCTATTGGATCAAGATAGACTTGAGTCCAAAAATTACCGACTTTGGACTTGCCAAATTATACTCTAGAGAATACAACTTCGTAACCCTCGACACAGCACGAGGTACAATAGGATATATAGCTCCTGAACTAATATCAATTTCCTTTGGGGTGATATCATACAAGGCATATGTTTATAGTTTTGGGATGCTACTAATGGAGATAGCGAGCGGTAGAAGAAACATCAATAATCATGCAAATAGCTCGAGCCAAGTCTATTATCCGTCATGGATATACGACCAACTCAAACTTGCTGAAGAGACACATAATTATAACTTGAACAATACTGTTGCACAATTTGGAGATATAGAAGAAATCCTATATAAGGTTGCCTTGTGGTGCATTCAAACGAGGGCATCTAACCGCCCCTCCATGAGCAGAGTCATAGAGATGCTGCAGAGTGATGTAGATAGCTTGGAGATGCCGCCGAGACCTTTCATGACATCCTTTCCAGACGAGGCCTCTGTGAGATGCTCTCAAATTTTTCTGGTAGCATAGAGCTGTCAGCCATTTCAGATCAAATTAGTTTGCTTTAATCCCACAAAAAAGTTAAATGAACACGTGTTGCTTTGATTTCAGAGGAACTTAGTACTACGTATATAATGTAAGGTTCCTTGCATTTTTTTAATTAAGATATTTAGCGATATTTCAAAATTTTGTGTATTGTATTACATCCATTTTTCATAAAACTAAAATATTCAAATTTTATTAAGTTTTATTGTATATATATAACTATATTTAAAATTGAAGGGACTTAATTAATGTGCAAAAATATTCTTCTCCTACCGTATAAATAGAAGAGGGCACAATATAGGAGGGAGACTAAAAGTGAGAAACATGGTATCCTTATCATTCCTCAAGTCTTAGTTTAAATGTGCTTTATCTTCTTCTGGCTGAACAACTGAATGGAAATTCTTTAATTACAAAAACAGTATTATTTCTCTTTGTGCTTGTGCATAGGTTAGTAGAATTAATAAGCTAATACAAAATAACTACTACCAAGGGAGTCCTTCTGTATCTTCGTATTTCCTTTGGTAGATTCTTCTATCAACTCAGCGACGAAGAAAAAATTCACTCCTATAGCCATTTTACACTTTTGGCCATCCAAATTATTTTCATGGTTCTGAAACTTGGAATCGGAATTGGAATCGGAATCGGATACTTGACTGTGAAATCGGAATCGGACGAATCGGATCGGAAACTCGGATTATTTTGGTAGAAGCATATTTTGTACTAAATTTGTCAAATAATTTATTCCAACACTCATAATAATTAAATTTGGATGGATAACAATCAAATTTGCAGTGTATTACTTAAAAAATAAGATTTATCTAATTTAAAAATTAAATATACACTGTTCGATAAAACAATTAAAAAACTGAATAAATTTACAAAAGGCAAATAAAATAGGAAGCTGATATGAGTACCCGCAGTTGAGTACCCGCATTGTACCCGCACCTAAACTGTCATAACTGTTTTTGAGGACCGCACCTAAACTGTCATAACTGTTTTTGGGGACCGCACTTAAATTAATTCACATACAAAATGGAAAGTATTTATACCTAAATTATCAAGTATTCATATATAATTCATCAAGTATTTATACCTAAGATATCAAGTATTTAAAAAAAAACTGGACACAATACCTACTCATCTTTACACGTTTTTCAAGGTGGTTTTTTTTTTCTCCGTTCAATCTAACCAATTTTTGGGACGATCTATGAGGAATTTTACAAATTTAAAACCATGAACGCGTTCTACACAATTTTATCTTTCAAATGAGATCCATGATGACATACTTTTACACGTTTTTCAAAGTATCAAATATTCAAATATGAAAAGTATTCATACAAAATAGAAAGTATTCATACCTAAGATATCAAATATTAATAGTAATTCATCAAGTATTTATACTTAAGATATCAAGTATTTAAAACCAATTTTTTTTAAAACCAATTTTTTTTTTGTCGGCACTTGTAATTTTATTTTACAAGTATTAATAGTAACATTGTGAAGTATTTATATCTATACAAGACAAGTATTTATATCTATACAACGAACTACATATATGATATATGAATTTTCCTTAAATAACTGTACCCGCACTTTTTTTGAAAAATTCTCGCGTCGTACCCGCATTAGGGGACCACACAACCGTTCCAAAGCTGTAATTTTGTTTTACAAGTATTAATAGTAACATTGTGAAGTATTTATACCTATACAAGACAAGTATTTATATTTATACAATGAACTACATATATGATATATGAATTTTCCTTAAATAACCGTACCCGCACCTTTTTTTGAAAAATTCTCGCGTCGTACCCGCACTAGGGGACCACACAACCGTTCTAAAATTATAATTTTATTTTACAAGTATTAATAGTAACATTGTGAAGTATTTATATCTATACAAGACAAGTATTTATATCTATACAATGAACTACATATATGAAAATTTCTCGCGTCGTACCCGCATTAGGGGACCACACAACCGTTCCAACACTGTAATTTTATTTAACAAGTATTAATAGTAAACATTGTGAAGTATTTATACCTATACAATACAAGTATTTATATCTATACAATGAACTACATATATGATATATGAATTTTCCTTAAATAACCGTACCCGCACTTTTTTTTGAAAAATCCCCGTTTCCAGTTTCGAAATCGCTAGACGATCGTCTCCAAATCGCGTTGAAATCGCCTCAAAATCACGGAAGCTTCGAAAAAGGAAGAAACGGAGAGAAAGGGAAATTTAAAATTCAAACTGGAAAGTATGTAAATTAGTTAATTGGTAGTTGTGGGGACCGCTTACAGTTATGGCAGTTAATTGGGAATGAATTAAGTGCGGGTACGATGCGGGTACTCAACTGTGGGTACTAAAATAATTATTCAATAAAATATTGAATTTTAACTTTTACATTTTCATATTTTATTTTGTATATGCATTGATTTCTTTTCATAGAAAATATTTTATTTCATAAACAATTAATATTTTATTTTTACTCAAGTAAAAACAATAAATAAATAAATCAAACTGTCTCTATTTAATAACAATAAAGTCATGTTATTATTAATAACCGGTCCTTGTTTAGATAGTCTAAACATCCATTCTTAATAAATTCATGTTAATAACTGGTCCGCTCCTCCCTATTTAATAACATGTTTGGACATGGTCCACAATGAACCATGTTCTATTTTCAAAACATAACTGTACACTACATAAACCAAGTCTATTCAATATTTTATAATTATTTAAGCTTTCTTCTTCTTTGTTCTGAATCGCGACTCCCCTTTTTCTAAATGGCGACTCCCCAAATTCTTTCGACTGCCTTCCAAATTGGCGAGAATCGGTAATTTTTGCCTTGAATCGGCTCAACTCGGTGTAAAATCGGTTGACTCGGCCCAAAAATCGGCTAACTCGGCCGAGTCAAGTACTGTTCATCCGAGTTTTGCTGAAAAACTCGCACGGGCGCGAGACTCGGGTGAGCCGATACCGAGTTGACTCGGAATCGGCTGATTTTCCAAACCATGATTATTTTAGCCTTTCACAGAGATACTGATAGTTTATTTAAACTGAGATACTGGTTTTAGAAGCACCTTCCCTCTGTATAACTTCTTTATTACGTTTATTGTAGTATTGGTAAGAAATTACAAGCCCAATATGTAGCATTGTTATTTTAGGCCCAAAATGTAACATGTGGTATTAAGGCCCAAGATGTTCTCCCTGTACAAAACTAAGTTGTTCAATTGTTGGACAACCCAAATTTACTTAGTTGTGGTGATGAAGGGAGAGAAAAGCCTTGCATATGCTGATTTACCTTATGCTAGACTCAGCTTTAGACACAAGGCATAATTTAACTTAGAAAAAAAAATATTAATTGTTATTATTCTTTATAAAAGGTTGGGATTAATTAGGTGAATAACAAAATTTCAGTAAGATATAATGGAGGACAATTGGGTAGTATAATTTAGAACAATTCAGGGATGACTAAACTAGTAAATACAAATTAGCAATTTAGTCTTTATACATGGTTGTAATTTAGTGGCTAGAACTTCACTTTATGATTATAAAATCTTAAATTTTAATTATAATTATCACACATTTCATATTTCACCAACCTTCCCATCTAAATTTTCTGATTGTATTAAATGACTTGATGACAAGTTGTCGTTGGTGCGTAGACTTGCAAGTCAATGCTAGGAGAACAGTGAAGTGAATTTGGATGTACTATTAATTCTCTTATTTAAGTGACGGTATCAATGACTCGGTGGTACAAAGAAATGATAACAATTAAATATATAAACAAACTTATAAAATAACTTATAAAAAGTTCATTTCTTTGACCGCTTGACCTTGTAACAAATAAATTTGAAACTTTCAAAATTTTAAATATACATGCATCACTCATGAAGTACATGGATTTCAACGGTTTGGATTCGTTATTTGAAGTCGATTCGATATACTTTTGGAGTTGTGCTCACCAAACTCTCTTAGTAAGCACATCACACCCTAGCTTTGCTCTGTGTTAATTATAGAATGTTAGGGTGGTAACTAAAAACATTTTGGGTTGGTTCATGCTATGGATACATATCTCTGTTTTAAATTTTCAAACAATAGATCTGAACTCTCATCATGAGTTTCATATGCATATAAAAATGTAATTGGAGACCAAAATTTATATATATATAGAGAGAGAAAGTGTGGCTAATATACAAACGTTTGTTCCTGGACTCAGGAACAAACGTAACAGTCGGTTCTTCAAATTTTAAAGTCCAAACAGTCGATCCAAACCATTAGATATTCAATATATATTAAAATGTACTTGGAGACCAAATTTTACATTTTTTGGATTTTTTTACTATTTATTAAGATGGTTTGAAAACTGTTGTTTTTATTTATTAAGATGGTCTCCAAGTACATTTTAATAAATAGTAAAAAAATTCCAGGAATCATTAGATATTCAAACCATTAGACATTCAAAGTTTAAACAGTCGATCCAAACCATTAGATATTCAATCTATATTAAAATGTGCTTAGAGACCAAATTTTACATTTTTTGGAATTTTTTTACTATTTATTAAGCTGGTTTGTAAACTGCTGTTTTTCAATGCTACAGAACAGACCAGCTTAATAAATAGTAAAAAAATTCCAAAAAATGTAAAATTTGATCTCTAAGCACATTTTAATATAGATTGAATATCTAATGGTTTGGATCGACTGTTTAAACTTTAAAAATTAGAGAACGGAACCGCTTGTTCTTGAGTTCAGAAACAAACATTTGTATATTAACCTCTCTCTGTATAATATTTTAAATTGCTGTCAAAGACTAGCAGTCAAGGTCTTCGAGAAAAGTAGTCGACTCTAAAGTCATCAAACGACCAGTAATGGCCCGCAAAGAGGAAAAGAAAAGAAAAGTGACTTCCTTTTTAATGATGAAAGTGGAGACTATATTACATCAAAACAAGAATAGGATATGCTCTTGGCATACACTGATTATTATATCTTTTTCCTACCAATACAATGCGCCACTTTCCCGTTTCCCAATTTTGTTTTCAATAGAAACAAATAAATTGATTTCACTATAACAAGCATCTATCGTGTTGGGCCTTCGTGCTCGAATTCAGCCAACATGCAAACCAGGAATTCATTAATGTAAAAGATAAAAAGAGAAATTATATATATTAAAGTATCAAATTTAGAATAGAGAGGAAGGGAGGGATGGCGCGAGAGAGAAATTGCACCAGTTCAAAGAAAAGAACTAAAAAAAAAATGAGAGAGAGATATATACCTTGCTCAACAAGGGGAAGCATCAGCGACGAATAAGAAAATACTTGTATTGTTTATATCATTTTTTTTCTGTCCTTCCCACTCGCTTCGATTTAACAAAAAAATTCTTTTTCTCTTCTTATTAAAACAAAAATATTGTTTCTCTTACTTACTTTTTTTTATGCTTTGCTCAAAGGTGCGGTCCATGGACATTGAATAGTGGAAAGTGGAAACAATATTCCACCAAAATCAGAAATCAGATATGTTCTTGTGTTGCACTGATTATTATGCATTCCCTACATGCATTGTCCGCTCTTTAACTAGCACCTTTCTTTTTCCCTTTCAAATAAAGAAATACAATGTTAATTGACATGCAACAAAGATTCACATATATAATTAAGATGTAAAACGAAATTTGCTAAAACAAAAGAGGAAACAAAAGAAGAATAAATCTTGAAGTTCTGTCAAATTATCAAATTTAGATGGGAAATTTGAAAGGAAAATTATTTTTGTCAAATACAGTGTTTATTATTTTGAACGAACCTGGTCATTTTATTTAAATCCCCATTATCAGCAAAAAAAAACAATTTTTTTTCCGCATAGCATGATAAGTTCTGTCAAATATAGCTGATGTGTATTTTTTTTTAATTGCACAATAAGCCTAGTCAATTAAATAAAATGCAAAATGTACAATTACCATCAACCTTGTGTGCATATTGGGTCTTTTCATAAAGCGGCATCTAATACCAACGCTTCTTTATATAAAGAGGAATCCATCCATGTGCTCCTTTCAGTTTTTCACTTGGCACCATAAAACTAGGAATATTATTTTCTATGTAAGGCTAGAGCATATTTTATTTAGTTACTTTAATTCTGTTTCGGAATTCTAAGTCCTTAAAGTATATGTTTTAGAAATTTTATTTTGACAAACTTATCTTATGCGTAACTAAGCCTGAATTTAAACTTTTTAAATTTAAAATACTTTATTAAATAAGTATTTTAAATTCATACTTTCTAAATAAGTATTTTAAATTTATAAAATGTTTAAATTAGGTTGGTGGTAAAGTATTTTAAATTTATAAAAAGTTTAAATTCAGACTAATGCCACAAATTTATTATATACGTACCACAGTCTTATCTAATTTGGTGTGCTAGCCTTGATTTAACTCGTTAGTTCACTTTCTATTTTCCTTTTTCCCAAAATGAAATAATTTTTTTAAAACACAATATCTCTCTGATTTCACGAAAATATATGGAGCTGGCATATCCACATATACATCCACAACCCTGTCACGAGAGAGGTTATATATCTAAAACAAATCTTAAAAAAATAAACGTATTAATATTAATTTATCAAATGAATTATATTTTTTCATTAATTTTTACCATAGAATATTGAAACTCTCAATTCTTGCTCTAACAATACTCTAGATGGTGCAGCAATAATTTGATTAGCTGAGTTGTATATATAATCTAATGGCATCAAATCGATCTATTTATTAAATATCAATTAGATTGTATAGCTGTATAGTACTACGTACATACCTCAATATGTAAACTGAGTGTATATTTAATTTTGATTCCCTTCAAGGAAACCCACACAACCATGCGTTATTACAACATCTTCCAAACTCCAAGCATAGGATACTTACACAATATGTACAAATGTTAATGAATTAGAAAACAAAAATACAGGATTGTTTGTTCCTAATTTTAATTCCCTCCAATAAAAAAGACAAAAATTATGTTAAAATTCAAAAGAGGAAGATAACTAATTACTATATTTATTTCTTATTGCTCTCACAATACTCTATTACATAACATTAATATAACTATTTTATAGCCATTAAAATCAGATAACAGATCTAGAGTTTCAGGAAATTCGTCCATAAAGAAAAGAAATTGAAAGACTATTTTAACTCATGCATGCATGCTCTCGCTCCATCAATCTGCTTCACCAGTATCACGAATCAGACTCGACAGGTACAACGGATCACCAGACTCTTGAGGCCACTGTAGAATTTGATGAGTGCAGTTTAATTCCTTAACAAATAATCAATAACAGTAAGCTCAAATTACTATTTAATTTTTTTACAGCCATTGACCTTAACTATTATCGAAGCAGGATCAATGCCTTTCTTTTTTCGATTCTTGGATGTCTCTGGAGAGACAACCATTGGCTCTATACAGTTTTTGTGCATAGCTCCCCAAATATATCTAATTTTATTTTGTCGGACTAACTTTCGATAGTGTGATCTAAGTTTGGGAGCGCGATTTCGGGTGTGGAGTTGTTATGTATTTTGAGTTGTCATTGATAAATTACGTAATATTTTGTTTTCGCTTGTTTTTTTTTATTAAGAATCCATAAGATCACCTATTTACTATTGAATGTTTATATTACACTAGTGAATTATTTGAGGGTAATATTTTTTCTTAACATAATTTTTTGAGATAAATTACTTTTACAAATTTTTCCTATTTTTAGAGCACAAGACAAGCATTTTTCGAACAAAAACCTACTATTCATTCCTATTCGGCCAATTCCTACTAATTCACCCTATCCCAATTTCACAGTTAGCTTATTGATTATGCTTCTGATTCTGATTTTTAGAGCCATGATTGAAAACCAATTAAAATATATGAAAAAGTAAATTGCATTAAGAAGTTTAGAAGTTTCGTAGTAGTTTGTGAAAAGTAATACTAGTACCTAGACATAAACTCCAATGACATCGAGGTACGCCCTAGAGCGTCCATGGAAACCTATAATTTTACTGTCAAAAGCAGAGAGTTCGAAAAATGAGTCCCTTCTTCCTTGCTGTTGGTCCGTAACTTTTCAAATTGGTTATAGTTGTAGTAACCTCACAGTAAATATGTCACCAAAGTAACCAACATAACCTCTCACAGACATAATGTGCCCATTTTGTTTAAGATCGATCTACAGAAGAACAAAGAAAACATTATGCAAATTTGTAGCTTTTTAAATTTTACAAAAAGTTTGTTTGCTCTTTTGTATGTATCTGCAATACTAAAAAAACTGAAAAAAAAATCTAAAAATTGTAAAATTGCCCCGAGGAAGTTGATGTTTGGTGCAAGAATCTGGTACCTCAATCAACTCTCCTGTTCTTCCACCCCAGAGTGGTGTGCTTTCAGTAGTGATATGAGAAGTAAATTTATAACACACAAAAAGAGCGTCAATAGTATCACCATGGCGAATACTGACTTTATCAATTGGAGAAACTGAAAACGTTGGGTCCATCTCTTGTTGAACCCCAACTGCCACCGCAAAGCACCGACTTACTTATAAAAGCCTTAGCAATGCAAATTATGTTATAATATCAATTTAAGCCAAACCTACATATATATAATTTACAGAAAAAGCCAGCAGGACAACAAAGAGTAATTAGAAAATAAAGTTTCAGAGTAGCTTTGACAAGCATAAAAGTTGTAAATATCTGGGCATAAACTCCAACACAGAAAACATAATTAATTCCGACACATGCAAAGAAGCCAATAATTTGACCGTGCACAGAAGTGGGTTCATAGGATTTCCCTTCTTCCTTGTTGTATGGTCCATAAACGTCCAAATTGGTTTCCAGTACCAGTAGTGACTTCAAAATACTAGTCTCGATCGGTAGCCTTTTATAGACTTAATGTCCTCGTTTGTTTTAAGATTTATCAACAAAACCATAAAACAAGTGAGAAAACTTTATGCATGCACATAATTATTTGTTAGTAGCCTCTACTGTTAATAGGTAAGTTATGAATGATTAAAATGTCAATGCATCCCATCATGAACTGTTTAAAAATCACTACTATCAATATATTGGCGTAGCTGACTTTTCAGTATCTTGATATTTTGTAAAATTAAAAAGCTGATCAGATCAGAACTAACAGTTTTGTTCCTCTTTACAAAAATAATTATAATTGATAAGAAATGGTCAAGAGTAGTATTGTTGAGTGACCATTTATGTGATATAGTAAATAAAATAGAGAGTGACTAAGGTCAAAGTGGTATGACCAAGGTCTTGGTGCTACCAATTAGTTTTTGTAATTTTAAAGTTCAAATAGTCGATTCAAACCGTTAGATGTTCAATCTATATTAAAATATGCTTGGAGACCAAATTTTACATTTTTTGGAATTTTTTTACTATTTTTTAAGCCACTTTGAAAATGACAGATCCGGGTGAACAGTAAAAACAGTGCAACCAAATTCTGGACCATGTGATCAGCAATTTTCAAAGTAGCTTAAAAAATAGTAAAAAAATTCCAAAAAATGTAAAATTTGGTCTCCAAGCAGATTTTAATATAGATATCACATCTAACGGTTTAGATCGACCGTTTAGACTTTGAAAATCCAAAAACGACTTGGTAGCACCAAAGGCCTTGATCATACCACTTTGATCTTAGCCACTCTCAAATAAAATATCTTATTATTTCAGGCGAAAATATAGGCATTGAATTAATTAAGGAATGTCCTCCCTGACAATTTTGAAAAGCTGAGAACAATTAATCCGCAGATTTTAATTAATTAATTAATTTTGTTTTACGTAAAGAGCTCTCTGTTTTCAGTACCGGCCAAAATAAAAGGGTAACAAAAACAGAGTCCTTGTGTATACAAATTGGGACAATTAATTAACCAACTAATTAGACGTGGTTGTCCCAACTTTTTTTTTTGTTGTTTTATATTTATTTTGTTTGATAATAATTTATCCAGACAATAATTTAAGAATATACAATTATGAATTAAAAGTCATCAGACACTAATTTACAATAAAAATGGTGACATATATTATTAAATTAAAGGAGCAAAATGTTCGTACCTCATTCAACATTCCTTCATTTCTGTTTCAAAGGCCAGTGCATTGCGTGGTGCCATTACGTTCAAAATACACATTAGAGCATCAATCTTGTCACTATGGTATTGAAAACCAATTTGGACGTTTATGGACCTTAAGGCACCGAAGTAGGGGAATCTTTCGAATTTGCTGCTCTTGACGATGAAATCATTGGCTTTCATGCACACTGTACTGAAGATTGGCTTTCATGTACATCGAAGTGAGAGCAGCTTGGGTCCGATGCCCATCGGACCCAAAGTGGGTTCGATGGGCTCCCTGACCGTCCGATACGCTTTAATATTCATGCGCACGTAAATTAAAGCAGACGCGAAAGTTCTGGCGTGAATCTTAAAGCGTATCGGAGGTCAGAGAGCCCATCGAACCCACTTTGGGTCCGATGGGCATCGGACCCAAGCTGCTCTGCACCGAAGTAGGGGAGAATGTTTATGTTGAGCTTTTCTGTGGATTGCCTCTAGAGCCACAACACATATGGGGGATGGTTCACTTTTCATATTAAACCCTAACAAACTTTATATTTGCACGCAGTGGAAGATTGATTGCAAAAGTTAGTAACCTTACAAACTTTAATTAGATTAGGAGCTTTGTTCGGCTTTTTTTTTATGATTATTATATATGTTTTATGGGTTCTTTGTCCCCTTATATTCGTAGCGTGGGACCCACCACGTGCACTGATCAACTTTGTGGACGGATAGCAATGTCAGCTTTTATGCTGAAAGATGCTTCAAATTGATTATCTTTTTTTTCCCTTTTAATTTTTGAGAAATTTCGCAGTTGCTTCCAATTGTTGCATTTCAAATTCATTTGTCACTGCTGGCCATTTGCTAACAAGTTGCTATGGTACTGATTAAAAAAGAAGAAAATACTGACAGGTTATGGACCATTAAAAAAAAGGGGAATTTCACGTATACCCCTCAAAAACTTCAAAATTAAGTATTTATCCCTCTAAACTTTAAAATTACGTATTTCCTTTCAAAACTTCAAAAACTCACAAATGTACCAATTTATTGTCTTTTTATATTAGAACTCATTTTAAATTTATAAAATACCCATTTTACCCTTTTAAAACATAAAAATGTAGCTTGTTTAAGGAAAATGTTGGTCTTATATTTGATAATATCCAAGGCAAGAATATATGTTAAATTTTTATTAACTGAATTGCAACGAAATATACGCTCATGCTAGTATATATCCACATTAAACTAATACAAGTTGTTGAATAATAATATCAATATCCACATCAATATTATTACCAATGCTAGTATGATACCAAGATGAATGAGAAAATTACTTTTTTCAAAATTTAAACTAAAAACTCTAAGAATAAAAATGGCAGTGTTGAAACTAATTTAAAATCACAATAAAAGATATCTCAGCTGTAGAGAAGAGGCTCCAGTTTTTTTACTGTTAATTTTACTGTTTTTTTAGGATTGTTCAGGAGTTAGGGACATTTTTGTAATTTTTTCCAGGTTTGGTACTGTACCAAAGTAGAGAAGTCAGTTCTGGTAAGGTCTTTTAAGATTTCTAAGAAAGCAATGGATATTTTAGTAATTTTAGAAATGTTTTTCAGTTTACTGTATATTACACCTATCACTTTCCACTCAAAATAATTTAATTAAAGGACATGCCAGGTGTCAACTAGAGATTGGCTACATTGAATGGGGTACGAAAATCCTGCCAACAGGGGGCAGAGGATTCGGTTCCCTTTATAAATTGTTTATGTACAGTGTGTGTGAGCATGGTTTGGAAAATCGGCCGATTTTGAGTCAACTCGGCCGAGTCAACTCGGTATCGGTCGTGTCCGATTCGAGTTTTACTCTAGTCTCGTGCCCATGCGAGTTTTTTTAGCAAAACTCGGTTTAATAGTATTTGACTCGGTCGAGTTAACCGATTTTCAGGCCGAGTCAGACCGAGTCTGGCTGAGTCAAGCCGAGTCAGATCGAGTTTGACTAAGTTTTGTCCGAGTCAGCCATTAAAACTGTGATAAAAACCATTTTCTGTAAAATATTTGCTGTTAGGCCGAGTCATGTAATAACTCAGTTGGTTAGTTCTTTTTAGCTTTATATGAAGCTTGTAAAATGCCTGTCAAGTTAATTCTTTTGCTGGTATTGCCTGTAAAATGTCTGTCGTACTAGAAAACAAGCTTTTTATTACAGAGGACGATGAGATGATCTATCCAGCTCGGCATAGCTTCTGACAATAAAAAGTGTGTTCTATTTATAATGCTTGTATTACATTATATAATTAGTAGATTATTTGAGTGTAATATTTTGTCTTACCATATTTTTCTACAAATTATTTTTTTACCAATTTCTTTCTACTTTTTGGCCACAAAACAAGTTTCTGCCAAAAAACCTGAGTTTCTGAGTCAACTCGGCTGATTCCGACCGATTCATTTGATTCAGATTCCACGGTCAAGAATCCAATTCCGATTCCGATTCCGATTCCGATTCCAAGTTTCAGAAGCATGTGTGTGAGTCTGTTTATTTATTGTAGTGTGGGATTTTTTTATAAAATGTAATTAAAATAACTAAATTTAAAGAAACAACATGATTACTCTGTTTTTTACGAAAACCATAAAAACCGAACTGCCAATTCGGTCTGATGGCATTTTTTTTCTTTGGACCGAATTGGCAATTCGGTCGAGCTAAAATTCACAGTTCTCACATTTTTACTCTGTAGCTCTTCGTGTAATTCCCTCTGGACCGAATTGCCAATTCGGTCCCGAGGCTTTTTTAGCCCAGACTGAATTGGCAATTCGGTCCAGAGGTTATTTTAACTCCAGACCGAATTGCCAATTCGGTCCAGAAGTTTTTTTAGCCCAGACCGAATTGGCAATTCGGTCCAGAGGCTATTTTAACTCCAGACCGAATTGCCAATTCGGTCCAGGAGTTTTTTTAGCCCAGACCGAATTGGCAATTCGGTCCAGAGTGAAATTCTGTAAAAATCCTCTTTCCTCCTCTTTGGATCATTTTTTCGGGAGACAAAGAGCTTCTTCTTCCCGAGAGCTTCGTGCATCTCCATTGTGCATAGTTCAAGTTTTCCAAATTACAGATCGGCCCCTCCATTGTGCTTCTAGCGTTCATCTGAAGATTGTAGTAAGTTTTTTTTTTCAATTACGATCATATTTTCGGTTGTAAAATTAAAAATTATCGAATGTTGATTGTGAAAATTTTTGTTCAGGAAATGTCTCAAGTATTAATAAATGTGTACCACAGACGCGAAATTACAGACGCATCGACCTGCACATTTCCTGTTACTAACTCAACTAGTCTTGATGAGCTAAGAAGACAGATATATGTTGGCATTCGTTTGCTCCCTAGCCAATTCGATCTGACAATCAGCGCACGTTTGAATACGGCACCACCTGACTCAGCAGAAAAATACCAGTTGTTTAACATAGACCACGAAATGATCTGGCATATGGTGCTTGAGAATGCCACTCCGGTACTGAATTTTAAACTTCTTGAATTAGTGGTTGCGTCAGTACTAGTTATTAGTCAGACCAATTATGACCCATACCTGGGTAGTGTTCCTGGAACTAGCAGAGACATACCGGTGACTGATTCACCCATACATTGTGATGAAACCCCCGAAATACCCCCGGTTGATTTGCATAATTATTTTGACCAGCTGAATAATTATACTAACTAAGACATAAGCTCTGACCTTGGTGACCCGGTTGTCGGGGAAGATGATATGGCCGAAATTGAGGATCAGATTAGGATGCAAGATGTAAGGAAAGAGTGGCATCTTGTCCGGCATTTCATGACGAGCTGCTAATGCCGTACAAAGATGAAGTATTTTTTGGTTATCCACCCAGAATCGACGGTCCATTTTCGGTGGGACAGATATTTGAATCCAAAGCTGATCTTAAATCGAAGTTGAGTGGATTTGCCATGTATAATAACTTAGAATTACAACAAATCCAGAGCAATCGTAAGGTCTATGTTGTTATATGTAGAGCGGAGGGGTGTCCTTGGAGGTTATACGCAAAAACCACTGAGACGGGCAATTGGATAATTGCAACAAACCCATACGCGCACAATTGTTACAGTACTGCTTGTACAGTAGACAGTCATCAGATGACTGCCAGGATGATTGCAGATATAATCAAACCGGGTCTTTTGGAGGACCTGGAGATGTCAATAAAAGCATGTCGAATTGTAGTTAGACAAGAGTACAAAATGGTTCAGCCTTCATACAATAAGATTTAGAGAGGGAGGGAGCTGGCTATTGCCCATTTATTTGGTTCTTGGGAAAAAGCTTACGAAATGCTATCTTCTCTGCTCGGTGCAATCCAGAGGTCTAACCCAGGTACAAAATACAGAATTGAGCATGAACATCTACACGTATGGGCATCCATATTTTCACCCGTGTGGCATGGGCGTTCGGTCCATATCTTAGTTATAAGTGTAGATGCTGGACACCTATCCGGCAGGTATAAAGGAAAACTATTCATGGCATGCGCTTATGATGCAGAACAACAATTACTGCCAATAGCATTCGAAATTGCGGAAGATGAGACTTTCATCTAATTGGGGCTGGTTTATGCAAACTTAACTAAATAATTCTATAAAAAAATATAAAATTCAGATTTTTTTTTTCAAATTAAAAATTACATTACAATACACTAAAAAAACTAATTTACTGTACAGACAAACTAAACTAAATAATTCTAGAAAAAAATTATAAAATTCGGATTTTTTTTTTCAAATAAAAAATTTAACCACATACCTAACGAAACTTGTAGATCTGAAGTTCTTCTTTTTTTCCTCTCAAAAATATACTAAAATATGTGATTAGAATAAAAAATGATGAAGATTTGAGGTGGTTAAAATTCGGTTTTTGTGTAGGGAAAGAAGAAGAGTCTCGGATAGGGGAAAGAAGGGGAAAGAAGGAAGAAGAGAAGGACGAGGCTTCTCGGGTGGGGAAAATAAAATATGCAGACCGAGTTGCCAATTTGGTCTGGCTAAAAAAAATGCTGGACCGAATTGTCAATATTGGAATTTTCTGTGGCATTGGTACTACAACCCGGTGAAATTCAACTGGACCGAGTTGTCAATTCGGTCCGGCCAATATTGAAATTTTCTGTGGCATTGGTACTACAACCCGGTGAAAAACTGGACCGAATTGTCAATTCGGTTCGAAAAAAAAATGCTATTGGACCGAATTGACAGTTCGGTTCTTATGGTTTAAAAACAGTAATCATGTTGTTTCTTTTAAAATTAATTATTTTAATTATGTTTTATAAAAAAAATTCTGTAGTGTGTGCTGTAAGACTCAATTTTCCAAGCATATATATAATGTCACCACCGACAAAAAAGGAAGTTTCCCGGTAACTACCATATAAATGGTAGCTTATATATTAAATGAATGTGGGTCCCTATACCAGCTCTCGTTTAAACAACAAATTCCTTCCATGTGCGGATTTAAGTTTTTCACGTGGCGCACATAAAGGAAGTAATATTATTAGGTGTGTAAGGCTAGGCCCATGGCATATTTTATTTAGTTATTTTCTACTGCAAAATGTAATGGTTATGTAATGGATAATCGAATTAGGAACGTTAAACAGCTAAACAGCTAAAACGCTCAACAGCTTCCTCCTGTCTAATTAAGAACACCCAAGTTCATCCAAAAAGAAGAGAGAAAAAAGAGAAAAAAAAAAAGAGAAACGATTATGATATCCTTCGAACTATTATGGAGCAAACTTGAGATCAGGGTGCTCGTGATTAGCAGCCTCTTCCTTCAGATATTTCTCCTTGCCTTCGCCGGCTTCCGGAAGTATGTTGTTTCAGTCCGGTGGGCCGAAACGACCCGCTTTACGCCGAGAGGACCTCTGGCTTTTATCTTCCACTTGCTTCTCTGGTTAGCATACCTCTTGGCTGATTACGTGGCCACAGTTGCTCTTGCATACCTCCGCGGGAGCGAAATTCGTAAGGCTACTAAAGAAAACAAGACTAACTACCTGCTCGTGTTTTGGGCCCCTTTCTTCATCCTACACCTTGGTGGGCAGGACACCATCACCGCCTTGTCGGTCGAAGATAATGAGTTGTGGGCACGGCACATGCTAATACTGGTATCCCAGGTTGCACTTGCAATGTACAATTATTTTTCATCAAACCTAAAAGTCGGTGAGCTGTGGCCAGCTGCCGCTCTCATGTTTGCTGTGGCAATCTTCAAGTATGTCGAGAGGGTCGTGTCTTTGCAGCGTGCAAGCATGTCGGCCTTGCGGAGTTCCATGATCACCAAACCTGATCCAGGCCCTAACTATGCGAAGTTCATGCAAGAGTACACATCATCTAATGCTGCTGGGCTTAAAGCCGAAATCAAAGTGGAGAACGAGAAGCATAAAGATAAAGGTGATCTCGAGAGCCATCAAACTAAAGACGATCCGGAGTGGAAGCATCCCGATTATGAAACTGTTGTGTGCAAGGCATACGAGTTCTTCCAAACGTTCAAGCGCCTCTTTGTGGACCTAATTCTGAGCTACAAAAATCGGGATGACAGCCAGAAGTATTTTGCGAAGCTTGAAACCAATGCTGCCTACAACTTGGTCGAAATTGAGCTCTGTTGGATGTACGAGATTCTCCATTCCAAAGGTTCTATTATTTACTCCTATAAGCACTATGGCTGGATTTCTCGTGTGATCACTCTGTCCGTCATTACTACTGCCCTTTGTTTATTTGTGACATCCGACCATACTGGGTATGGACCGTTTGAGAAATTTCTAACATATGTGCTGCTAGGAGGTGCAGTTCTTTTGGAAATCATTGCAATTATTGTTTTGCTTCTGTCATTCTGGACCTACGCATCAATGAAAGATTGCTGGTTTTTCAGTACTTTTTCAAAATTCCTCTTTTCTATTATGAAAAAAATGAGGCCTGAGAATAAGCCAAGATGGTCCAATAAAATGGCACAGTATAATCTGATTACACTTGCCCATGAAGATAAACCTTCTTGCTGGAAGTCCATAATGGAATGCCTAGGTCTCAAAAACACTTGGGATCAATATCGGTACACAACATGTGTTGCTGTTAAAGATTATCTCAAGAAATTAGTATTTGAAGAGTTGAAGAAGAAGATGAATAACATAGACGATACAGCTAGCTATAGGAGATTCACTGACCATAGAGGCCAGTGGGCACTTCAGCGCAAGGGTTACTACCAAGAGTTTGGTTGGAGCGTGGAGGCTGAATTCGATGAGAGCATCCTCCTGTGGCACATTGCTACCGATCTATTATTCCATAACTCCATGGAGAAACAGAAACCGGAACTGCAGCCGGAACCACAGCCTGAACCACAGACGGAACCGCGGCCAGAACACAAAACGGAATTGCAGCCGGAATCACAGTCGGCACAACAGTCAGAACAGAAACCAGACCCACAGCTGGAACAGAAACAGAAACAAGAAAAAGAACCGAAACGAGAGATAAGCCAGGAGATTTCAAACTACATGTTGTTCCTGCTCATCGTGCGACCTTTTATGATGCCTGCTGGCATTGGCCAGATTCGATTTGGTGACACCTGTGCAGAGGCGGCGAACTTCTTACAGCCACTGGGTGAAATTGAGAAGCGTAATGTCAAGGAGAATAATACCGAGAAGGTTGATATCGAGAAGGTTGATACAGAGATGGGTAATATAGAGAAAGGTAATACAGAGATGGGTAATACCGAAAAGGATAATACCAAGAAGAGGATTGCTGTAAGTAGGTTACTAGAAGTGAATACAGAATATGACCCATCGCTTATTAAAGGTGATCGCAGCAAGTCAGTTTTGTTCAGAGGTTGCATGCTTGCACACAAATTAAAGGAAGAATTCACCCCTAAGGGGAAAAGTGTACCAGATTGGGATAAAATGTGGAGATTAATAAGCGTTGTGTGGGTTGAGATGTTATGCTATGCTGCCAGCAAATGCAGCGGGCAGTTCCACGCAAAGCAGCTAAGTAAGGGAGGAGAGCTTCTCACAGTGATCTGGTTCTTGATGGCTCACTTGGGCATGGGAGAACAGTACCGAATTGAAGAAGGTCATGCCCGTGCGAAGTTGATTGTATCCAAGTGATTCAGTCTTTTTAGTTCCATATATCTTCATGTTTGCATTTTTATCCTTGTTAGTTATGTTTCAAATTTGTTCCCCTTGTTTAGACCAGTTTTAATTTTCCTACAAATGTTAAAGTCATTTTTCATTAATGTTTACCATCTATTATTAACTGTTGAAGGTACTCTTATTCCCCAATTGCTTTATGATTCAAATTTTTTTTTTAATATGCAGTATGTGTGTTTTATGATTTAGTATAAATGCTTTAGTGTTGGTTTATTTAGTTTAATGTTCAGTTACTATATATCTTTAGCATTTAGTCTATATACATTATTATTATAGAAGGAAAACTCGGAATCGGAATCGGAATCGGGCCATGAATCGGTCCGAATCGGCTGAATTAGATCGGAAACTCGAATATTTTTGGCATAAGCATGTTTTGTACTGAAAAATTGAAAAAAAAAAAATTTGGTAAATAAAATATTTTTGATTTCAAAATAAACTAATTATGTATCAGAAAAATAAAGGAAGGAAACAAAACAAAAAAGGTAGAAAACATGAAAAACTAATTAAAAAGAAAATGCAAAAATGCAAAAAAATGTTGAAATGGATGGATCCGATGAACACTGAAATGGAGAATAGGAAGAGGTGGAGGCAGCTCTAAATTTGTCATTAAATGTTACAAGTGGCCTCATGTCTCCATGAGAGCTTTTCGTAGCCCTTGGTTCATCTGGACCACAAGTTCATTCTATTTCTATACTTAACAGACTAGTAGACCAATTCTATTTAAGAGTATCCATTGTCTTTCTCCTCCACACAACTCCTCTTTGTTTTTTCTTCCTACAATTTGACGCAAAGAAACGCAGAATCGGCCCCTAATTGTGAGTATCGACCCCTAATTGTGAGTATCGACCCCTAATTGTGAGAATCGATCTGGAATTGGTCAAAACTTACTAGATTCGGCCAATTCGTCACCCGCTGATCTTGGTTTTTATCCGAAAAATAGGCTGCCGCGCAACTCAGTCAAAATCGAATCGGTGTTGTCTGATTCTGTTCCGATTCGACTCGGCCAAGTTTACAGGCTATGATTATTATTCAATATAAATACTTTAGTGTATGCTTTATGGTTCAATTTAAATGCATTACTATTTAGTACGTAGATGTTTTTGTTGTTCAGTTCATTTTTTTTCTCGATATTTTGTATACACAATTTGATACCTATCCTGAGAAGTTACACAGCTACACTCGATCAAGCCTTGTCGTTTAAATTTTTCTCGTTTAATTATCTGTTTTTAAAATTACACTCATGAAGCCTTGTCTTTGTACATGCACAATCAATAATCCTCTAATATGAAGTTATCATAATTGAATATTTTATCTCATTAGAAAAATCATGTCTAGTTCAATGAATCAGGCATTACTCTTACACTGGGATGTTTTATAAGATTTCATATGATCCAGACTGTTTTTACTGTTCACCCGGATCTGAAATTTTCAAAGTGGCTTAATAAATAGTAAAAAAATTCAAAAAAATGTAAAATTTGGTCTCCAAGTACATTTTAATATAAATTGAACATCTAATGGTTTGAATTTGTTGTTTGAACATCAAACACTAAGATATGCCCCCGGAAGCATGAGGCCGAAGTTCTAGAGGAAGCACATTAGCCATACTCTATATATATATATCCGTTAAAAAATTATTTATCAAATATTTTGTATTGTGTAAATGTCAATTAAAGCCGTTAGCTTGTGACTTTTGACTTTGCTATAACCAAGCTTTCTTGGGCTGTAGGTGTGGAGCGTATTTTTAGGTTGATCAAATATATATAATAATAAGAAACATTATATTTTTGCTGCATGTGGCACCATGTTCTTGTGTTTTGCAATAGCGTAAATTGTGCCGGATCATGCATTGGTTGTCCCAGCTATACTTGTTTGTTTCATATTATGAAATATCCCGTGTACTTTTATATTTGCATAATGGCCCTTTTATTGAAATCACCAAATGTGGACAAGTTGTAGAGGTCCCAATAAAATAAAATATTAGGTGGAATAGGAAAAATAAGATAACAGGTCTGAGTTATTCTCAAAAAAGATGTGGTGAAGTATTGATTGGAAAAAATGACACATTTATTGGTATGCCACAAAATAGTATTTATTAGAACATAATCCCAATCAGTCATTAAAGAAAGGTTAATTATATTCAACATTAACTGCAACTAATTCTTGTCTCTTGCCTCCCACCATATTTTACAAGATATTGGAAAAAAGAAGAAGAGGAAAACTAAATATGAAAATGTTTCTATCAACAACGTCCCTTGACCCATAATAAACCAGGTTCATTTCTTATCGCAGCAACAAAATAAAAGAAACAAAAATAAGAAATAAAAGTGGATGTTACATCTTTTAAATCTGCTTGACCCAGAAGGCATTTCCTTTTGGAACGACATTTCTAGATGAAGCCCAACTATACCAATCTTTGCTATAACTGGAACATACTTACATTTTTTCCTTCTTCATTGATTTGAAGGCCCATATAACTGGAACATACTTACATTTCTGAAACTTTTACGGATTATGTGCTCAAACACAGGATGACACTTTTTTTTTTCTTTCTAAGAACAGTCCAAAAATATCAAACTTATCCTCTATATAATTGCTTTCTTTTGTTGGAGAAGGTGGAGATACAAAATGACCGAATTTGATTGCAGAAAGAGTACATGATATATTGTTCTTATCAGAATCTGATTGAAAAGAAAAATTTGTATGAAAATCATTTTTAACACAGTTGACTATAAAAAGTTTAAATCCATTTTTATTTAAAAGAAATCTAAAAAAATAAAATATTAAAATTAATTTATGAAATGAATTAGATTTTTTTTGTTTACCACTAAAATATAGAAACTCTTAATGTATACAACCAAGGTTAATTGCTCTAACAATACTCTTGTTGTTACAGCAATTTTGAGCACCGAGTTGTATAATCTCCGTTTGAGCACTGACGCTGGTGGTATCATAAATTTTATTGATGTGATATTAAAGGATGATTGATAAAGAAAAATTACAACAATTATACTCCAGCCGTTAGGTACTGTAGACCAATAATAGCAAAATGAGTGATTAATTTATTTAAAATTCTGACTCCCTTCAAGGAAACCCACAACCATTATTACAATATCTACCAAACTCCACGCGTACGATACTTCATAACATGTACGGAATTGGACAACTATAACAAACGAAAGTAAATGAAGAAAACAAAAATATAAGATTGATTTGTTACTAATTTTGATTCATTCCAATAGAAAACAAAAAGAAGTTCTGTTAAAATTTAAAAGAGGATGACAACTAAAATATTTAATTTTCATTGCTCTCATAATACTCTATTACATAACATTAGAACATGAGTTAACAACTCGAGAAATTCGTGAAATTCGTACATAAAGAAGAGAAATTGAAAGACTATTTTAACTCAAGCACGTTCTATCAATCTGCTTCACCACACCACCAATCAGGCCCCTCAGGCCAACTGCAGAATTTGACGAGTGAAGTTTCGTTCCTTAACAAATAATCAACACCAAGAAGCTCAAATTGCTATTTAATAGCAGCCGTTGGACTAACTATAATTAACAGTCAGACCTGAATCGGCGGGAGAGATGCCTTTCTTTTCCGATTCTCGGATGTCTCCGGAGAAAAAACCGCTGGTTCTAAGGTTTTTTTAATAGCTCTCTTAAATATATCTCAATTTATCTCGTGGGTCTAACTTTCGGTAGTGTGATCTGAGCTCCGGAGCACGATGTTGAGTGTGAAGTTTGACTTTTCTTTATTTTTTATAAATTTTTATTTTCTTTGGTGGCTTTTGGAAGACTTATATATATAATTTTTGTTATGTATATTGAGTTTTCTTTATTAAAATATTTTTTTTTTCACTAAGAATCTATGAGGGCCATGCATTTAGTACTGAATGTTTATATTACATTAATGAATTATTTCAATGTAATCTTTTGTCTTAAGATAGTTTATAGACAATTATTATTTTATAAAAAAATATTTAATAGAAAACAAACTTTCTTCGAAAAAAAATCGGAGTGTTCATTCAGGTTCACCCGATTCTAAATTTCAGAGCTATGATTGAAAACCAATTAAAATGTAATGAAGAGCTCAATTGCATAAAGAATAAACAAGTTTCAGAGTAGTTTGTTAAAAGTAATAAACTCCAATGGCATCGAGGTACGCTCCAGAGCATCCATGGAAACCTACGATTTGACCACCAAGAGCAGAGAGTTCGAAAGGGGTCCCTTCTTCCTTTCCATACGGTCCACACTGTCTCCTATTGGTTATTAGTTGCAGTGACCTCACAATAAATAAGTCACCGAAGTAGCCAACATAGCCTCTCACAGATTTAATGTATTCGTTTTCAGAAAGACCGATCTACAAAATCATAAAGAAAATTTATGCACATAAAAGCTTGTTGGTAGTTACTAAAATTTGTAAAAACGCGCCAGAGGAAGTTGATGTTTGTGCAAGAATCTGGTACCTCAGTCAGTACTCCTGTATTTCCTCCCCAGATTGAGGTGCGTTCAGTAGTGCCATCTTCGAGGTCATAACATACAGAGAGAGCATCAATAGCATCGCCATGGTGAATACTGACTTTAACAATGCGAGGAAACCCCGTATGGTCAATATCTTTTGGTAACCCACCGCTGCCACCGCAAAGCACCGACTTTCTTCTTATAAAACCCTTAGCAATTCAAAATCATGAGTAATAAATTCAATCTAAGAAAAACTTAAATATAAACATAATTTATATATAATTTGCAGAAAAGGTTTGGAGGACAACAATGAAATAAAAAAACTAATTCTTAGTAGTTTACGAGAAAGTAATAGTTGACCTACCTTGACATAAACTCCAATTGCGTCTACAAAATGTCCAGCACGTGCATGAAAGCCGATGATATGACCGTCGACAGCAGGGAGTTCAAAAGATTGCCCTCGTTTCTGGCCGTATGGTCCGTGAACAGCCAAATTGGTTTCCACTGTCAGTGACGACACAACCGCCATGCCAGCATAGTTTTTATTAATGTAACCTTTTACAGACCAAATATACTCATTTGTTTTAAGATTGATCTACAAAAAATAAAACTGGTGAGAAAACATTATGCATGAAATAACTGTTTATTAGTAGTAGCATATAATGTTTATAGGTAAGTTATGAGTGATTAAAACTGCTTAATTAAGCATTAATTTGGATACAAATTTTACAAGGAACTTACCAAATAATTTTATCTTATGTCATTTCTTTTTTATTAAATGTTGTGAAGTTCGTAACATAGGAAACATTGGAGTCAAATTATCTGATTAATTCTGTCTCCTTTCCTGGAATGTTTGCCGAAAACTGATTGATCTGGTACCAAAAGAAAAGTCCTTCAGTATTATATATTAAGCCAAAATAAATATTTAAATTGATGGCCAATTTTGAAACAGAGAAGGTTCTAATGCAATAAGATTTTTGATATCAACTACGACAAAACAACACATCACCAACGCCTTATGACTAACAATTCTGAATGGTTTTTTGTAACAAGGAGTAGTACAGAAAACGGGACCATACACGATCTGAAAAGCTAATGTCACACGATTACATGACCATGTCAGCGAGCATTCTATATGAATAGGGGGGGTATGTTGTTGACGTATGGTTCCCGAACCGTGTCAATATAGAACTAATATACATGGTTAATGAAAATGAACCGTCTAAGGTGTCCTAAAAAATACACTGATAATGGTGATTTCTACACGGTCGAAGTAACCGTGTAAAATAAGAAGGGCTACATACACGGTTTCTACAGGGCATCCGTTTATACAAGGCCTCCATGTATTATACACGGTTTCTACAAAATCCTGATTACATTTCAAACACGTTATATGGAAAAGACCGTGTATAATGTACAACACAGTTCTTGAACTAACAGTGTACATTTGTTCTAATTTTTTTTCTTCTAAAGTGCTTATTAGCATGCATGTGTTATTCTGACCATTAAAGAAACAAACTTGTACAAATTTGAAACCATTTATATATATACATACATATTTTCAAGGTTATTCACAACTTTTGTGATTAAACATTCAGAGTATGATACTTGAAAACAAGCTAGTTATTCAATATTGATTTCCTCTAAGTTCCATCGTATTAAACCTCGACAGAAAGTTAAGATTGCACACGATGGGGGAATTCACATATGAAGTCAAGATTTAGGTTATCAATTGTGTCAGAGGACACAATTGATAAACTAACCATCCACACCGTGAGATAATAGAGTTAATGAAGATGGCGGATAAGATTCTACGAGAGAAAATGAAGAGACAATGAAGAGGGGGCAGGACTTAAATTGGATTTAAGGGGCAGAAGGTGAAAAGGCGCGCATAGCGATTGGGCAATTGGTACAAGGAATTAACTTTGTGCATGGTCGGTTGAGAAAGCGAGAATAAAGACTACATAGTTTAAAAGTAATAATCCGTGATTCAAGATTGGTGATAATGATACACGGATTTTGACTAACTAACCATGTATGATTATATACTATCATGCACAGTTCAATATTAACAAACCATGTACAAAAGTTGGTGACTTTCGTACACGGTTGGATTTTTAGTGACCGTGTGGGTATGTATGAGTTTCTATTTTCGCACAAGCGCCTCCTATGATTACACTGTTAATGTGCAAGTTTTTCTCATTTATGTATGATATGTCGTGTTTGGTCGTGTTTTCTGCACTAGTGAGTGGAACTGAACAGCAAGGGTTCAAGAAATAGAACTGTTGATGTTACATTGCACATTCACCGTCTTACTCTAAGAACTATTGGTGTTGTCTATTGGATATAATATACCGACGGTTTTAGATACATGACCGTTGGCAGATGGTCAATTAGTACCGGCTGTTGTGGTCAAAGAACTGTTGGTGTTGTCTAGTGGATAATACCGATGATTTGTTGTGTAGTGAACAATACTAACGATTTTATAGAAATAGCCGTTGGTAAAGGGTCAATTAGGTCCAACTATATTTCTCTACAAACTGTGGGTGTGGACTAATCTATTAGTACTAACTGTTTTTTTGAAATGAACCGTTGATAATAATGTCTACAGAAAAAATTGAAGACCAAAATCCTATTATCACCTACTGTTCTTTTTATATGATCCGTTGGTGATGTGTTATTTTACAAATAGTATTTAAACTTTTCTCTCACACAACCGCCTATGTGCGAACTTGAAGAGCTAGAATCCATTTTCTTAGTTGTGTGTGAATTTGAAGAGCTGCTCCTTTCTCTCTCTTCTACAAGCATCTTCACTCTTTCTCTCTTTTTGGTTAGGTTGATTTGTGTCTTATAATTTTTGTATTATTTATTAAGGGAAGCATGGAGCAAGACAAGGGAGGCGAGCAACGAAACAAGGAGGCAAGATCTTCACCGAACGCAACCGGAGACAAATAAACTTCAGACAGGCAAAACTTTTCACACCATTTCGATTTCAGCTTATTAGCACCTTTTGGAAAGCTTGCAAAGAGAAAGAAATGTTTCATGCATTAATTTTCTCTTGAAAGCCATCATTTTCAAAGCCAAAAAACGTTGTCTAGTGCCTTAAAATTTGAGTTGGAGTTTGAGATTATTTTTTTATCTTTGTAGTTTCATTATTTTTTTTATTACCACAGTTTATTCTTAGATATTGTTCATATAATTGTATGTATACATTATTTGATCTGTGATAATGTGATGTTTTAAAACTTTATCAAAATTATTTTCTACTTTTAAATTAATATTTTGGCCATGCAAATTGGTTTTAACAATTAAATTAAATACAATCACCAATATTGTTGCAATCAACAGCAGTCGTAGAACTGTCATTGATGTAATTTTTAATCGTTTTTTATGTCAATTCTGTAGTAGTGATCACAAGTATACATGTGAAATTTATATTGTAAAATTTAAAAGAATTTTGGACTCAGTGTAGTGGCATGAGTCATCTTTTTAGAGGGACTCATGTTCAATTCTTGAGAATAACATATAAAAGATGCTGGAGTGTTCCGGGACCCTTTAAAAAATTAAATTTTAAATTTTAATAATATTTAAATTTTGACAATTAAGTATTCACCCTCATCTAGCGATAGTCAATTGAAAAACTTATTTAACCAACTAATTAGACGTGGTTCTCGATCTCAAAATTGTTTGTTTCTATTTCGTTTGTTTGGTAATAGTTTCACTAGATTATAATTTAAGATTTATAATTACAAAATAAAAGTCGGTCACTGGATCTTCATCTATCTGTACAATAAGAAAATGGCATCTATTAATAAAGCTAAAAAAAGCTCTTACCTCTGTCAGTGCTCCTCCATTTCCGCCCAATTTGTCAGTGCTTTCCGTGGTGCCATTACGTTCGAAATGCACAGTAAGAGAATCAATGACATCACCATGGTGAATAATAATTCTAACGATGCGAGTAATGCCCATAGGATCCATATCTTTTAGTGACCCACCGCGACCACCGAATAACTCGCTCTTTGTTATAGAACCGATTGGCTGCATATAGAGACGCAAATACATGTTGTACATTATATATGAGAATGATCTCTTAGTTATAGAAACGGAAACTTAATTTTTCAAAAATATGGAATCAAAAAGTTAATAGATTTTGACCTCATGAAATAAAAACAAAAAAACATGAAAAACAAAAGCTTTGACCTTTGTATATAGTTCTTACCATCGATGTTGATATAATTGCTGCACTACAATAGGGGAGAGAGGTAGAGAATGCTTGATTATCTTCGTCTTTGTTTCTATGGATTGCCTAAGAGTAAGCTGGAGCCACCACATAGCCGATATATAATGGGCGATATTACTTTTCATATTAAACCCTAACAAATCTTATAATTTCATAGCCATCAAGGTTGTTTGCAAAGGCATAAAATTTTGGGGTATTGGAAAATTATTAACCTCACATAGATGTGAAATTATCTCATTTCAGTTTTCCATTGGTTTTCCATTTAACCAAAAAATAAGAGGAATTTCAATAAATTATCTCAGTGATAAAGTCATTTTTTAATATTATATATCAATGAAAAATAACTTAATTTTGATTTCCAAAATTACTTATTTTCGAAAGTACAAGAAAATTTATTTTCTTGCTACCTACAGAAAACAAACCCCATTATATTTTATGGATCACCAATTTTATTTCTGGAGACACTTTGCGCATCTTTAAGTATCATTTTGAAACCGTTGACAATAATTTTTTTAATCTCAGCCTTTGGATTCTTGGGGGCAGATCTGAGGCATCACGTGACGTGACAGACTCTGCACGAGGTTCTATTTGTTTGATCTTTTCCTGTCCCATGTGTGGATGTGCCTTGTAAAACGTCAACTAAGTTGGTGTAGGCCTTGTCGTTTTCATTACTGATATATTATTTTGTGCAATTTGTGCCAGCCTTATCGTAGTACCACGTGCTCTGCAATTCGTGTTTTTAAATGCACAGTTTTCTGTCCTTGTCGTTTTCATTACTGATATATTATTTTGTAGTACTAAATTAGTGCCTAATTTTTTTAAGTTATCATTTCAAAAATAATTATATTAAATTGACAAATCTTTTTGAATTTATTTTATTTTAATGCAATACGTAAGTATTATCTGAACACTTCCAAGAGACATCATGTAGTCATTTTTTTTTTTTTTTTGGAAAAATAGGCAGAAGCTCTTCCATTATATAAAAGAAAAGTACAATATCCAATTAAAAAGAAACCAAGAAAACAAAAGTATAACAGCTACCCAAAAGAAACCCAGTGCCAGTAGAGGTCTCAGCAGCACACCCGGCATCCTCAACTAGATACTGATCCCTCGACTGACCCATCAAGGGACTGTATCAAGGTTTCAGCCATTATTGAGAACACATCATCGACCCTAGGCAAAACACAAGTACAACCAACCTAAAAACCCAAAAAGACATACACAACATGCCAAAAAAATAACAACAGGCATGTGTCGTAGATGTTGCACTGAACCAAGCCAAAAATACCAGTAAGGCACTAACAAAACGTGCCAGCAATGACAGAGAAACAATCCCTTTATTACAGAAATTAAGAAAATAGCAAGCATGAGAAGCCACATCACATGGCTATGTCCTCCAGATAAGTACAACCCTTTAGGTGGCTATCAGAATAGGTACCAGTGGTACAGGGGTAGCTTGAGGCATCTCAAGAGCAGGAAAAGGGGAAAGGAACTGAAGGGGCACCATGTCCAAGTCCTCAGGAGTGCAAACATGAGTAAATTGCCTCACAGACCTTCTTTTATGCCCTGGCCAATAATCCAACAAAGAACAAATTAATAAAAACATATTTCTAACTGTAGGAACATGTTTATTGTCAAAACATATAGAGTTTCTTGTTTTCCAAATGCACCAACATATAGCCCTTACAACCATTAAACATAGCCTCTCTTTTTTTGAGTGGCAATGACTGAGCCAAGTGTTGAATAATTTCTAAAGAAGTCCAGTCACCATAAAAGGTTGGAAATTGGCCCATCTAGAACCATATATGAGCAATGTAGGGGCCATTAAGGAAAAGATGCAAAGCTGATTCCACTTCATTGTTACAAAAGTGACAAAGAGGGTCTCCTTGCCATCTTTTTTTGGTCAACACATCTTTGGTAATAATTTTATTTTGGAACAATTACCACATGAAAACATTTATTTTCAAAGGCACAGGAACATGCTACCACATATCAACAAATTGAATTTGAACACCTCTAAATGAGAGAAAGCTGTATAAAGATGTCGTAGTAAATTGTAATTTGGAATCCCATTTCCATTTAGGGCAATCTGGGGTATCATTTAGGTAATAGGAAGAGATTAGAGCAACTAGCTCATGCCATTATGAGAGTAGGATGCCATGTAGGTTCCTCCTAAACCTCAACATGGCTCCTCTTGATCCAATTACATCATGTATACTAATAGAAGGATTATAGCATATTTCAACTAGCTGTGGATATGTAGTCGATAAAGGACACTCTGAGTGCCAAGTATCAAGCCAAAACCTAATTGTTTGACCATTACCAAGTTGAAAAGAACAACTCAGCTGTCCTATGTACTGTAATTTATGAATTTCTCTCCAAAAATGTTACATCTGAGCATGTGGTGTATGATCATTATATTTTATTTGGATCAGCTGCTTCCAAAGGCCTGAATAGGTAGGATTGATCATTTTCCACCACCACTTAACAAGAAGAGGAACATTCATTAGGTGGAGATTCTTAACCCCTAGACTCCCATATTCCTTGGGATAACACACTAATTCGCAATTGATCAATGAATATTTCTTATGAGGCCCGGCATTACCTTGCCATAAAAAATGACGAGGAACTCTATCAATTTGTTTTCTAACATTCACAAGCATTTTATAAAGGGAAAGCATATATGAAGGAACAATAGTTAAAACAGAGTCTACCAATGTGAGTCGACCCCCGATAGATATTAAGTTACCTACCCAACCTTATAATTTTTTTATGACTTTATCTATAATGCAACTCCAATCAGCAGTAGAAAGTTTTCTATCACTTAAAGGCACCCCCAAATATTTCAAAGGAATAGATACTTTACACCCAAAGACATTTGCAAGCACAGTTCCATTAGAAAATGAAAGTTATAAAGGAATTAATTCAGTTTTCTAAAAATTAATTTTGATACCTGTAAGAGCTTCAAAACAGTACATAGTCCCAAGAGCAGAATCAATATTAGTAGAAGTAGCCTTCAAAAATAATATTGCATCGTCGGCGTAATGGCAATTAGTAATACTATGTCCATTAGCTAAACGAGGTCCGAGACCTTGAAGAATGCCAGCTGACCTACCTTTATTAAACAGCCTACATAACACATCACCAACCAACAAGAAAAGGAAAGGAGAGAGAGGGTCTCCTTGTCTGACCCCACGTTGACAGGAAAAGTATGAGGAGAGAGAACCAGTGACATTAATACAAGTAAAGCTACTATATAACAATTGAAGAATCCAAGATACCCATTTACTATCGACCCCTATAGTAATTAAAACCTCTTGAATAAAATGCCAATTAACCTTATCGTAAGCTTTTCTAAATCAATCTTAATCACCACACCTTCCTCCTTGTGTTGTTCACAATAGTGAAGGAGTTCGTGACTTAATACTACATTATCCAAAATATATCTACCTCGAACAAAGGCAGCCTGTGTTTGATCTACAAGCTTATACATAATGGCCTCTAATCTCATAGTGAGCAGCTTAGAGATGATTTTCATACTACAATTAACAAGGCTTATTGGTCTATATTGTTTAATACTTGTAACTTCTTTCTCTTTAGGAAGAAGGCAAACAACAACTTGATTAATATGTTTTAATGAGACTCTATTTTCTACAAAAGCATTAACTAAAGCACAAATATCATGTTTAACAAGATCCCAAAAATGTTGGTAAAAGCCAAAAGGAATTCTATCAGGGCCAGGTGCACATGATCCAGTGCAGATTGGCGAGGTACCAAAACTTTATTATTTAATGAATTTACTAGTTATTTGTATGTAGCAAAACTAACATTGTTTACTTGCAGGATGGAGCTCCTGTCTGGCAGGCCAACCCCGATTTCTCCATGGATGACCTTACTGGAGATGATGCCAGGTATGAGGTACTGAGCCTCCACAGACCACGATACATGGAGACCAGACAGCACGATTGCGAGGCAAGTGGGAGTGGGGTGCATACTGCAGATACCTTTGCCTCTGCTATATTTGGCACACCGCCTCCGGCCACGTATCCTTCTACTTGGGAGGCCGATCCATGGGAGTTGCGAACACAGTCGGTGATTTAGGAGGAGCATCCATGGGCAGGGGAGGACCCATGGGCGCAGGAGGATGTCCAGAATGACGTGGAGGAGGAGGAGGTTCACTTGAGGCGTGTGTTGCCTCACAGGGACCGCCATCCACCTCCTAGGTTGGATCTCTCCGGTCGTCACCCTTGTCCTCGTCGTTAGGGTTTTTATGTTTTTTTAGTTTCATAGATTTCTAGTATTTTATGTTTGAATTATTATATTTCATGTTTGGATTGTTATGTTTCATGTTGTAGACTTACCATTTATATTACCTAGTTTTGCAGTTTATCTAGTCGAAAAAACCAATTTATAACATTAACCAGAATTATAACATATTATAAAACATTAAATATATAATCGGCAATTATAAAAATATAATCGTCAACATGTAAAACAAATAAATATATACCACATTATAAAATATTAAATCAAATAAATATATACCACATTATAAAATATTAAAACAAATAAATATATACTACATTCTAAAATATTAAAACAAATAACAGCAGACCGCCCCCGTATGGGGCGGTTTGGTGTAGGCAGCGGACCCCCCCAGTGTGGCGATTTGGTATGGAGAGTGGACTGCCCCACAGTGGGGCGGTCAGGGTGTTTTTAATAACAACTTGGGATTGAGGGCATATTTGCTATTTTCTTTTTTTTAAGGATATTAATAAAAATGCCGGTCTACTGTGTGTGCATGTCCTATGCATGATGCTTTGACATGCTATGTCCCTGGCCTTCTTTGTTGTTGGATAATATGTCACTTTCTCACATCTTATTGAGTTATGACCCTTTAATTTTTATCTTGTACTTGAGTTTGAACTAGAGGTATATTTACTAAAAGAATAATTATTTCAGTACCCGCGCTACCTTACCCGCACTGTACCCGCGCTACAGTATCCGCATTTAGAGAAATAATGTACTATGGTCCCCACTAATTATATGGTCTCCACTAATTATATGGTCCCCACTAATTATTATTCTAAAATTCCAGCAACACCATTCCTCTATGATCCCCATTAATTATATGGTCCCTCTTTCACAGTCCAAGCACTCGTCCCCGCGTCAACCTTCATAAATATAAATTGCGTCAACCTTCGTAAATATAAATACTTGGAAGATAAGATATTAATACTTGAAAAATAAGATATTAATACTTTGATGCGTAACTTGTTATGATCATCCCTTTTTCAGTCCCCCAATCGTCCCCGCGTCAACCATCCTCTAATGAAGTAGTGGGGACCCCGTATTACCGCATCAACCTTACCCAATCATCCCTGCGTCAACCTTCCTCTAACAAAAATAGTTGACCACATAGGTATAAATACTTTAGTGCAGAGTTATAAATACTTGCAGTACTTGATATTAATACTTTCAGACGTCATCTAGTGTCATATGTAAAAAATATTTGCAAGTATAGGAATAAATACTTGCACGTCGAGGTGTAAATACTTGTGTGGCGATGAGCCCGAAAGTACATCATCATGGATCTCATTTGAAAGAGAAAATTGCGTAGAAGACGTTCGTGGTTTTAGATTCGCAAAATTTTTCACAGATCATTAGAAATATGGACGACATTGAACGGAGAAAAAAAAACCCACCTCTAAAAATGTGTATGGTCCTCCCATGTAGATTGAGTGGTCCCCTATAGGTATTTATGGTGCGGGTACGTTTTGGAGATTTGGTTGGGAGACAATTATTTATGTAAAACTTGTTCACCTCATAGATATAAATACTTCTGTGCATATGTATAAATAATTATTGCATATGTATTAATATTTTAGAAAAAAAAATCTGTGCTGGAGTTTTTGTAGTCTCCCAGATAGTTATGGTAGTTATTATGCGGGTGCAGTGCGAGTACTGTAGCGGGTGTACTGTTATCAGCTTCCTTACTAAAATGAACAAAAAGAAAATAAAATTACTACGGTGGTGTTGTGGTGAGAAGTAGAATACTGACGGTAGATAATTTAATTGAAAGATTTTGGGAATATTGGTTAACTTGTACTGCCTTCTTAAATGCTGGAAAACTATCCACCATTTATTCATCAATGTCCGTACACAAAGCAGGTGATGATATTAAAAGAGCCATTATGGAAATATTAAATTTCTGTGCAGATCACGGAACATTTATTTTAAATATGAACAAAACATTACATGTGTGCCTTGGCCCATTGCAAGAAGACATCCATAGGGTTTGGGCGCTGGTATATATATATATATATACATGGTTTGGGCCCATTGCAAGAAGACACCCATTGCAAGAAGACATCCGTAGGACCATCAATGATAATAGTATATATATATATATATATATATATATATATACATGGTTGATGTACTACCTTGTTAAATGCTGGTGAAAACGATCCACCATTTATTCATCAATGTCCGTACACAAAGAAGGTGATGATTTTAAAAGAGGCATTATGGAAATATTAAATTTCTTTGCAGATTACGAAACATTTATTTTAAATATAAAGAAAACATTACATGTGTGCCTTAACAAACAAAATGCGGAATAAATTAAAAAAAGTAATATACGTTATTATATTTGGCATTATTTAAAGTCATATATAGCTTAATACCTAAAAAAGAACCAACAAACGAAAAATATTACAATTATATCCTTAACAAACAAAATCTACTAAAAATCAAAATAAGATAGTAATACATCCTACAAGCTCATTATAAAATGTGTACAAATTACTTTCTAATAGTTCATAATTGAATGTTTTTGACCCTATAATGAATAAAGTAAAATGGTAGATAACAATATATTTTTCTTCCTTTATACAAAATTAAGGTTCATTTTAACTTTTTGTTTGAAGTCAATCGAATAAGTTTTGGGGTTAAGCTCACCAAGAAACTTTGTGAACTTATATGAAGACCCTTATTCTACTCTTCAAATATTAATATAAAGTATGTATTTTTCTTGCAAATAATTAAAAAAAGATCAAATATGATTCCTTTCTCCCGCATTCAACATGGGCTGAGTTGATGTATAATTCTTTTAACGTAAAGAGATTAAACCGCAATTCAGTCCAATTAACTGGCCGGATCGAACACCACATGGACATTTCATTTGTCCTCCACATTTATGAAGCCGATGACAGTCCAATTAACTGAGTTGATGTATAATTGTTTCATGATGATGTATATATATGTATTAATATATAGGTGTTGAAGGTTGTTATGTAAAATTGAAGGAAAAAAAATAACATTTGTGTGACGTTCTTAATGTATTTGCTGGCTATATATTTTTGTTGCATGATCTAAATTTACTTGATAAATTATGACAGAGAATGATGAAGCCAATGGCAATTCTTGATCACCGAACCGAAATTTGAACCTGACCTGGGAACTGTATATGTGGCTAGAATGTCAGGTTATATTTTCTTTATTTTGGTTTTATTTTCTTCTTGGCTCAAAAAGTTAGGGTTTTGTTTTTATTTAGTAGCTCTCAGGGGTTCTCTTGATGTAATATTGAATTATGGATGTGTAATATTGTATGTTTAATGTATATATGTCGAATATTTGTAGATACATGCATGTCAGGTATTGTAATATTTGTAGAGTATACTGTTGGGAGTTTTTCGGAAAAGAGAGAAAAAACAGAAAACAGGGCAGCAGCCGAAATATTCACAACTCCATTTTTTTCATTGATTAATTAACATAAACAGATCTACTATTTATAGTGGTGCATATCCCTCATTTCGCACCCCACTAACTCCACTAACTTTGCTATAACTAACCTATAACCAACCCACTACTTGACATATTAATTAATAACTACCCACTACTTCCTGCACATGTCTAAATAGATAACTTGCTGTCCAAGTTTACAATTAACTCTAAACAGAAAATAAACTGCTGTAAAAACCGAAATATAAAAAACTGCATCTTTTATTGGCTGATACGGTCCGTATTGGCTGATACGGTCCGTATTCATTGCTGACTTGGATTATTTTCAACACCCCCCCTTAATCCAAAGTCCAGCACATTCATCATGTCTCGACACTAGTTGAACTTCTCACGTGGGAGTGATTTGGTCAGCACATCTGCCACTTGCTGGTTCGTGTTCACATACTGCAACTCTATCATCTTTTGCTCAATCATATCTCGTATGAAATGGAGCCGAGTGTCTATGTGCTTTGTTCTGTTGTGATGCACCGGGTTGTTACTAATTGCAATTGTCGACTGATTATCACAATAGAGTATTGTTGCACCTTTCTGCTCACAATCTAACTCTTCCAATAAGCGCCTTAACGATACACCTTGGCATGCTGCTGATGTTACTGCATTGTACTCAGCTTCTGCGGTTGATAGTCCAACTGTTGACTGTTTCTTCGAACTCCAACTTATTACACTGTTGCCAAAGAAGAACACCTGACCTGTTGTGCTCTTTCGATCATCTATGCTACCTGCCCAATCACTGTCGCTGTAGCCTGTCAAACACGGTTCATCAACACCCTTGTACCATAAACCATAGCTTGTTGTACCTGCAATGTACCTAAGAATTCGCTTTGCTGCTCCCATGTGTTGTTTAGTTGGATTCTGCATGTATCTCGCAACCATTCCAACTGCATGTGTGATGTCTGGTCTTGTGTGCGTCAAGTACAACAGACCTCCCACCAAACTCCTAAACCGAGTTGCATCTGCTGCTCCGGTTCCATCAATTGCTGTCAACTTCTCATTTGCATTCATTGGAATTAGTACGGGATTATTGCAATCTTTTAATCCGAACTTTTCTACCAAGTCTCTTGCATACTTGTGTTGGGACACAAAGATTCTTCCCTTCTCTTGTTCAACCTCCAGACCTAGAAAGTAATGCATTTCTCCTAGATCGGTCATCTCAAACACACGCATCATTTGCTCTTTAAACTCCTTCACCATTGCATCATCTGTGCCAAAATAAATCATATCATCAACATAGAGACATACTGCTATTAAACCTCCTTTTTCTTTGCGTTTGACATAGAGATTAGGCTCATTCTTGCTTCTCTCAAATCCCAATTTCTGAAAATGTGCATCAATCTTGCTGTACCATGCACGGGGAGCCTGCTTCAAACCGTATAATGCTTTGAACAAACGATACACCCAATGTTCTTTGCCCTTCACCACAAACCCTTCCGGTTGCTCAACATAAACCTCTTCTTTTAGTTCACCATTGAGGAATGCTGACTTCACATCAAATTGATAGATAGGTTGTCTCAATTGGGCAGCCATTGCAATCAACAACCGAACCGTTTCAAATCTAGCCACCGGAGAGAACGTCTCTTCATAGTCTATGCCTTGTTTTTGTGCATATCCTTTTGCCACTAACCTCGCTTTGTATTTTAATACACTGCCATCTGGACCAAATTTAGTCTTGTAAACCCATTTAACTCCAATTGCATTGCGATCTTTTGGTAATTCCACCAACTTCCAGGTTTGGTTTTGCTCGATTGAACTCATTTCTTCTTTCATTGCTTGCACCCATTCCTTTCTTTCTACGGCTTCTTGATAGGACAATGGATCTGCTACATACATAACCTGAGTTGCTTCATACAATTCTTGTAAGGATCGTACCTTTCTCCCTTGTGTATCCGGATCAACCATCCGATGTGATGTGCTACTCGAGCTTGGATTGCTTTGCGGTTGCTCACTGCTGCCTTCTTCTTCTTCATCTTCTATTTCTGCTATTGGTGTGTTGTCTTCCTCCATAGACCAACTCCAACTAGCATTCTCATCGAACATGACATTTCTACTGACTATAATCTTCTTTGTCACCGGATTAAACAACCTATAACCTTTAGATTGTAAGCAATACCCAATGAACACACACTTTTCAGATTTTGAGTCCAGTTTCTTTCGGTTTTGTGCACTTATGAGAGTGTAAGCAATGCACCCAAAAACACGCAAATGCCCCACACTGGGCTTCCTTTCAAACCACGCTTCAAATGGTGTTTTGTTCATCACTGCCTTGGTTGGTGACAGATTTAGAACATATACCGCTGTTGCTACTGCTTCAGCCCAAAAACTATTCGGCATACCTTTAGATTTTAGCATACTTCTTGCTAGTTCTACTACCGTGCGGTTCTTGCGTTCAGCTACACCGTTTTGCTCAGGTGTGTGTGGAGTGGTCAGCTGCTGTAGCACCCCTTCTTTCTCACAAAACTGCTTGAATTCTTTTGATTGAAACTCACCACCGCGATCTGATCTTAGAGCTTTCAGCCTAGCCCCTGTTTGCGTCTCTGCCATGGCTTTGAACCTTTTCAACAGCCCAAACGCTTCACTTTTATAGCTTAGAAAATATACCCAAGTCATCCTGCTGTAATCATCAATAAACAGCATAAAATACTTGCTTCCTCCCATTGATTCAACCTCCGTGGGACCGCACAAATCAGTATGCACCAACTCGAGTACCTTGGTTGCACGCATCGACTGATCTTTTGGAAATGGCAGCTTCGATTGCTTACCAAACACACATCCTTCACATAACCCAATTTCACCAATTTCGGGTAACCCATTCACCATTTTCTTTTGATTCAACAATCTCAAACCATTCATGTTTAGATGACCATACCTCAAATGCCATAACTCGCTGGAACTAATCTCCTTGGCTGCAAGTGCCTTGTCTTTCACCTTGGTTATCTCCAGAGGGAACAAGTTGTTTTGTGTCTTCTTGATTGTTGCCATCGTCTGATCCGTGGCTGCATCTACAATTCTGCAATTGTCGCCTTCAAACTTGATGGTACACCCACTATCCATCATCTGACCAATGCTGAGAAGGTTTTGGGACAGTTGAGGAATATAGTACACATCATGTAGCATCCGTGTTTTGTGACTGCTGGTCTGCACGGCTACTCTTCCTTTTCCTTCAACATGAATCTCTTTATCGTCACCAAGCTTTACTGCCTTCTTGTATGACTCATCTAGTTCATCAAATAGATGTTTGAAACCTGTCATATGGTTTGAGCACCCGCTGTCCAAAAACCAGATTTGACTCGCATCTGATTCTTCATAGGTTTTGGCCATGAACAACTGTGACTGATTGTTGTTCTCTTCAACAAAACTTGCTTGTCCTTCTTCTCTTTTCTTCTTGTAACAGTCGGCCTGCACATGACCGGGCTTGTGGCAGTAATAGCACTCCACCTCTTGATCTTCTTCTCTCTGTTTCTTATAACAATCGGCTTGCATATGCCCTTTCTTGTGACAGTAGTAGCATTCTACATCTTTCTTCGGTTGATTAGAATGCGGTTGATTGTAACTCGGCTTGCCTCTGCCTCTGCCGCCTTGACTGCCTCGACCTCTGCCGTAACCTTGGCCTCTACCTCTGCCTTGCTATTGGCTTCTTGAGGAATTGCCATTGGAATAGAAAGCTTTGGTGTCATCCTTCACTTCTGATCTGTTGAGACGAACTTCATGGACCTGCAGTGATCCCATCAACTCATCAAACGTGTAAGTGGACAGATCTTTGGATTCTTCGATTGCCGCGACCACATGATCAAATTTGGTTGTCAGGCTGCGCAACACCTTCATCACAACCGTCTTTTCTGGAAGATCATCTCCACAACTTCGGATTTGGTTGACTATTGTTGTAACTTGCGTGAAGAAGGATTGAACTGACTCGCCTTGTTTCATGTTCAATATCTCAAACTCCCGTCTCAAGCCCTGCAACTTGATTTCTACCACCTTGGAACTTCCCTGAAATGCGGTTTTCAGAGTTGTCCAAGCCTGATTTGCTGTTTCTGCTGCTGCAATCTTTGCAAACACCGACTCATGTACCGCTTGCTGAATGAAGAAGAGCGCCTTTGCATCTCGCTTGGCTGTGTCGATTGGTGTCGGATCAGGATTCGGTATTCCCTTGTCTGCTAGTTCCCACAAGCCATGAGATTTCAGCATAGTTCGTATCTTGATGCTCCAGAATTCGTAATTCTCACCCTTGAACAAAGGTACCATCTGATTTGACATGCTAATGGTGGTGTTGTTGCTTGCGTCGGCCATGGTCGGATCTGCCTTGATCTCTCACCTTTGGCTTAGTCGGATCTGCCTTGATCTCTCACCCTCTCACCTTTGGCTTGGTCGGATCTGCCTTGATCTCTCACCTTGCTCTGATACAAATTTTGTTGGGAGTTTTTCGGAAAAGAGAGAAAAAACAGAAAACAGGGCAGCAGCCGAAATATTCACAACTCCATTTTTTTCATTGATTAATTAACATAAACAGATCTACTATTTATAGTGGTGCATATCCCTCATTTCACACCCCACTAACTCCACTAACTTTGCTATAACTAACCTATAACCAACCCACTACTTGACATATTAATTAATAACTACCCACTACTTCCTGCACATGTCTAAATAGATAACTTGCTGTCCAAGTTTACAATTAACTCTAAACAGAAAATAAACTGCTGTAAAAACCGAAATATAAAAAACTGCATCTTTTATTGGCTGATACGGTCCGTATTGGCTGATACGGTCCGTATTCATTGCTGACTTGGATTATTTTCAACATATACATGTATATGTTTTTATGATGGAATTTTGTTGAATTATCGATGTATATCATTATATCTATGTTAAATTAATGTTTAATATATTAATTGTTTTTGTTTGTTGAATGTTGAATGAATATGGTTGATATATGTATGTTGTATTGAATATTTATTGAATTTTTCAATGTGTAATATTGTATGTTTAATATCTAACAAATATAGATGCTAGCCAATAAAAAATGTTTAAAAAAAACAAAACATACACAGTTCTAATGACAAAAGTCTCTATGGCCGTGTTGAAATCACCATTTTCTTGGAGATCTAATGACGGAAGTCTCTATGGCTAATAATATTTATAACCCAGTTTTCTATACGAGTCAGATTATAAGCACATAATCCTATCGAGTAGTATAATTGGGTGTTGTTCCACAAGAATTTTTGTTTAGTCTTGACCGATCATATTTCAACCTTTCGAAAGGCTAGACAATTAAAATCTGGAATTTGGAGTTGTTGTTTTGATCTTTTGATTTGGCAAAAATTAAAAGTAAATATTTAGAAACAAGATGATAGGGTGAACCATGCAATAGAATGCCCAAAGACTCGATCTCATTTATATGTTAACGATGGTTTTGAAGAAGAGGAAAGGGTGGTATGAAAATGTAGAAGAAGATGAAGAAATTCATGAGGTGAATCCTGAAGACCTTGAGGCAGAAAGCTTAGTTATGAGAAGGCTTTATCTTCCCACTCTCAAACAGATCCAACCTATCGAGCTCTTGTCTCCCGCGCTTGCTCGGCTGCCTGTATAGACTCCTCAAATCGGAATCGGGGGAGGGGCTGGACGGCCGGAGAAACAAAGGCGGGATGAAGGGAGAGGCGGAGAGGAACTAACAAAGAGAGAGAGGATGAGAGGAGTGGCAATGGGAGGCGGGCTCTAGGATTTGGGTTGCGATCTGGAGGGAAACAGAACTTTTCAGTGATCTGGAGAGAGAACTTTTGTGCTTGCGCGATATTTCTTTTTTAATCAAAATTAAGGTGTTTGCGCGATCCAATATTCCACATACGCCATATGCTGGCATTTCTTGTGGCACCGGGAAATACCATATTTCTTGTAGTGTAATATTACACATTTTATTGAACCTTTTCTTTGTCATGGATTTTAGCGCCGGAAAACGCCATATTTATTGTAGTGTAATAGTGCACATTTTATTGAACCATTTTTTTGTCATAGATTTCGCATGTTTCTTCTTAGGTTTCACAATTCTTATCTAATTTTTGTTAAATGTGATTTATTTTCTCCTAATTGGACATGCAAAAAGCTCAAGTAAACTATACCATGCATAATATTGCTAGAACAGGACGTGGATGCTAAATAAAGACCTGAATTTAAATTTTTAAGTTCTGCTTAAGCTTAGAAATTTCATCTAATTAAATTTGTATTAAAGTAGATTAGGTTATTGTATAGAAAAATATTAACAAGTAAACAGTATGGCAATAGTATTGACAAATTAAAAAAATTTAAATGTAAATGAGGAAATCAGTGGAGAAAAAAAAAATACATTACAAGTTTATATGTCTGAAATTATTAAATAAAAAGTACATCCCTTTATAATTAAATAATAAAGCAACCGTATATCCATCCATGGTTACACCCTTATTTTTCTTTAAAAACCAGTATCCATACATGGCAATAATGTCCATGCGATATAAATACCATAATACAATACAATTATCAAATAAGGAATTTAAGTTATACTAAAAGTGACAGAAAGTAAATGATCTTGAAAGCATGGCAAATTGCATCATCTCCTCTTAAAAATACCATATGACTAATTGGATGTCACACTGGCATTGGCGTTTTGAGAACTCTCATCCCTCTCCTCACTCGAACCACATTTCACGTATTCCATGTACTTCAAATTCGTAAATGAGCGCCTGAGTTCTTCCTCGGTGGTAATCAAATTTTTCAAGAACTTGAGGCGCAATATCTCTACTATCCAATTTTCATTGCATGGAATTTTAGTAAGCTTCCCACCTCTAATATATAATCTCTTCAAGTTTTTCAGCTCTGCTGGGTTCAGTAGCTCTGATGCATCATCTTCTGGATAACATCTGATATCCAACTTTTCAAGATTATCTGGGAAAGAATTGGCTGGTATTGCAAAATTGGATTTATTATCTCCCCATATTATGGTCAATACCAAAAGTTTCTGCAAAGTTTTTAAGCTACTGAAATCTTCGGTAGCCAAATGCCCTTTGGGAATTCTTATGGTGAGCTTCCTGAGCTTTTCCAATAGTGAGAGATCATCTACCCGGCATGACCAATTTTTGTTAACCTGGCTGCCAATCACAAAACCCTTTAACACCTCTAAATTAGATAGCTCACATATCCATTTTGGCATATGATCTAAGAGGTAGCACTCTGAAACATCTAAGACCGCCAGCTTCTTGAACCAGATTTTTTGGGTTAATTCTCGTCTAGTTATTACCTTGACCCAGCTTGGTTGAGGTAATTTCCATCTAATTGATTTTTGCTTCGTTGTGGACCTTGGCTTCTGTGGTAATTTATCCAAATTATGACAAGCCCTAAGGTCAAGTATCATCAGGTTTTCTAGCATCCCAACTGATTCATGAACCCCTTCTATCCCCGAAATGCCTTGTAGGCTAAGGTAGGTCGTCTTTTCTCCCAAATTCTTTAAGAAATCAGTTTCGTCGACCTCAATGTGGTCATTTGACATTGTTTTTTCAGATCCAGTTTCCTTGACCCTGTTGTGAACCTCTTTCTCTGTGTAACGCCAGTTTCCAAGTTGAACTACCTGCAAGTTATGATTTCTGCTGATCTCCTTGGAAGTGAGGTACCTCTGGTCTAGGTTTACTAGTAATTTCTTATTGAACCAGTCTCCAAAAAAGGGCGAATCGAAGCCTTCAATTTTGTTGGAAGAGAACAACCACTTATAAATTGTAGGATTGATGGTGCAGAGGTTGATCACTTTATTATGCTCTCTGGTATGTTCAGCTATGAGGAAACCCTGGCTCACCAGACCAGAAAAAATGCTGTCACCATGTTTCTCAGCTTTTTCCCAACTTACCCAAGGTAAAAGCCCCAGACCAGTCCACCAGTAAATCACAAATCTCTTCTTTAGTTTTGCTTTTTCTGGAAAAATGCCAAGGCTGTAAAGGCAAAGACCGGAATGGGCATCCAAGTTCTTGAGATTATCTTCTAAATCCATGGATAATTTATTCTCTTGAGAAATTCTATCTGATGATTTTGGGAGTTCAGGTATATTGGCTGTCGAAGGCAATTCGGATGCCTTTTCACCAGGTTTATGTGATAGATTATAAAGAATATCCCTTAATTCGGTTACAGTGCTTTCATTCATTTCAGTCGTTCTATCAGTATGATCAAACCAGTAATCAATTTTCCTTTCAATCTTTCCGTATTCACGACTTTGCTGCCTGTTCCAATTTACTATGTTATCAAGACTAGATTTTGTTTCTACAACCTTTGTTGTAATTTGGTCGATGATTTCCACCATCTCTGAGTTCTCTTGAACTTTCTCCTTGGCTAATTTCAGGCGTCTCAGTAGTGGTCCGACGAGCTCTGCAATGTTGGCCTTTGACTGGGCGTCATTTTGATTGTTGCCCATTGTAATTGATTTGTCAGACCTAGGAAACAACAATACTGTCTATTGAGGTTAGAGGATGAACATATTATATATAATATACATAATAAAAAACTTGTTGATATGCTTTAAAACAATGACATTTAAGATATTATGCATAATGTGATTACAATAGATAATATTAGTGTAACATCTGCCAAATTTATCGTTCTTCTCAATTTATTTTAATTTTTCGTTCAAGATCAAAACATTATTGAACTTATTTATAAACAAAGTGCAGTTTTAAGTATTAAAGTTTATCATGAATTCGAATTTGAATATTATGAAGTGATGCGTAGTTTTTAAATTAATGAAATCAAACTATTTTGATATATAAGTTACCATGAATGCGTAGTTGTCTGACAAATATTTGTAAAAATTAATAAACCTAATACTATGATATGGAGACAGATTTTGAGCCCTAATTCTGTATTGTGGAGAACATGGAAAGTTTGAGGTTACGGGTTAATGTTGTAGAGCGTGTTTTTAGCTTTTGAACAAATTTTAATCATATCAATATACCAACATTGTGCACTGCAGTCTACAAGTGTAGGTAGGAATCCACTGTTGCTATTTTTAGCAGTTTTTTTTCTTGTATTGTGTGCATGTTTTACTTGTGTAGTTGTGTCATATAGGTCCTAACAAGTGGTACCAAAGTCGAAAGTCCACAGGGCCAAGTTTAACGGTTTGAATATGCGTCAAAGGTTTGAAAGGCAAGATACAAAGATCGGTGGGACATAGGGTCCATAATTGTACTAAAAAAAGCAATGCTTTAGCTTAGAAAATTACCACAAATCTTGTTTAGATTAGGATTTTCAATGAGAAATACGTTATTTCCAGATATTTTCAATATTTCTGCAGATTTGGAGAAATGGCATGTTTTGGGTCGAAATCAGAAAAAAATCAAGCATATTATGATGAGCAGTATTGGCATGGCATCATGCAGCTCTGGAATCATAAAAACTGGATAATCGGCTAAGACAGGAACCTATTCGGATCTTATAAAGCCATTGCATAGTGAAGACTGAATACTTGGATCAGATAACAGGACTGCCAAAATCCGGGACCTTCTCCGATGCGGGTTGAACCACTGCATTCGGTCTCATGGCGAACTTTATGTCCTTATGCTGTCCAGATAGCAGAGACGCATGTCAAAAATTTCAGAGAGCAGAAGCAGTTATTCTCAGACCAGTGTAGTTATTTCATGACTTCCACGCCGCATAACCTTGAAGAGCGTACTTCAACTCTAGAGACACTTCTCCAAGGCATCTTGGTAGCCTATTTAAGGCCCGGACTTGGAAAAAAATGTATGTTTTGACAGTGGAAAGTTCTAGGGCAGAATTAGGGCAGAGACTCTCTAGGTGTATACCTTTCATTTCATTCCCTCTCTTTGTTGGTTATCATGTTTGTTTTATATGCTTCTGTTGTTGATTTGCCTATAAGAGGATAGGCAACCCTTTCCTATGGTTATAGCGATATACCTAATTGCTAGTTGGTGTTTAAGTAAATTAATAGTTGTTTGAATCTCGTTTCCACTTGATTTGATTTCCTAATGCATTTTATCTTGTATTACTACTCAGCTTGGTATCTGATACCCTCTCACTTCGGTGATGGCTATACCAAGTCAATATCATGAGGGTTGACCAACTGGAATACGGTATATGCATCTGGACCTATGACAGATGTCTGAAAGGAATGTGTTGATTGTTTGAAAAATATATTGACTAGAGTCTGAGATCTACTGACGATTGTCGTGTTCCCTGCCTCACTAATGGGGACACCCAATTATTGGACTATAGATGGTTATAATGAAGGACATAATTGTTAAGTTAGATCCCTTTAGTCTTAGTAATTTAGGCTAGTCATTGATCTCTTTGCATCTAATTGGGATGAAGATAAGATAAGCCTTTACCATTATGTGTTAGATAGGGTGTTGTATCTCACGAAAGTGGACAATACTAATTTGGATTAGAAATCTTCAAATCGCTATAAGAATTCAAGCAATGAAAAAATTAGTTAAGTCAGATTCGTGTCTGACCGTAAGCCTAAATCCTAGGGACTTGTTCTTTGATTACATTTCGTTTGATCAAACCTTGAAAATCTCTCAATCTCAGCTCTGTTGTTCTTGTGGATCGTGAGGCCGACCTATAGGGTTTTAGCTTGGTGGTCAATGTGATTGAGGGGCGCGAGCAACCTGAGATCGGCTGAGAAGCGAGGATGGAGAAAGCATGCAATGGCTAACCCCCTTAGTACCAACCTTTGATGCAACATGACTTGGAAGATTAAATTCTGGCAAAGTTTTCTTTGCCCTTATTCTTTATTTTATCTGTGATTCTGGGTTGAGTATCTTTGTTTGTTTAGTGTTGTGATGTTTCTTTGTAATTATGGAACAAAATGCAACATTTACAAATTCGTAGAATGATCTGTGAATTCTATTAGGTTTTTTGGTTTATAAATAGGTAATTCAATGTGTAAATCCTAACAAGGAACAAATATGGGCATGGCTCCTTGTAAGGCTGGAGTAGTGTGAAGTCAATAACACTTCTTGATCATGAGAACCGAAAGCAGAACCTGACATGGACACTGTGTACAAGGCGAGAATGTTAGGTTCTTGTACATTTTAATTTTCTGTTGGTGAATCGATTATTTTGTCAATTCAAGAGTAATTACTGAATATGAGACAATAATCAAAGACAAAAAAATTGTTTTGGGATTTCTATTTCTATTTTACTTCTTTTTACTGCTTTAATTTAAAATAAAACATGTTTTATCTGTAGGTGGATCGGTTTGTCATTTCAAGGACAACCATGCATCAAGAATTGTCATTGGCTTCATAAATGCTAAGGGCCAAAATATATTCATCTGGTGTTCGACTCGTCTGACTAACTAGACTAAGGTCCGGTTTAATCTCTTTACGTGAAAGGGATTATAAATCAACTCAGCTCAAATAAGACAGTCGGGTCGAGCACCACATGAACATTCTTTAATTTGGCTTACAGAACATTTTTGAAGTCAATGTGCATTCCTGAATTTGACTAATATGTATTTTGCTAGAAGAACCATACACCTCTTGAAATTTGACCAAGTATCTGACAATGCTTCTATCTGTACCTTGGTCAGAACCGCTAGAAGAAGGGTCACGTACTTAGCAAAATTTGGTTATAAGTACCTGAGCCTTCTTCAATCGGTATCTTGGTCAGCACGGATAGAAGAAAGTGAGGTACTTCGCCAATTTTGGCAAAGTACCATACCTTTCTTCTATCGGTTCGGACCAAGCACCAACAGAAGAAGCTTAAATTTGAAAGCTTCACTTCCCTCTCTGAAACTATTTGGTTCCCTCTCTCTTTCTTACCCATGCACTCTCTCTCTCTCTCTCTCTGGTGATCAATGAGATCACCACCTCTCTCTCTCTCCCTCCCATAATCCCTAGAGCGCCTCCTCCACCTCTGCCTCATTCGCCCTCAGACTAAGCCACTATCATACTGAGACCTCCAAAGCCTACGCCTCCTCAACCTCATCACGCTAGAGGTTCTCGGTTCCAGGTACTTATCTTTCTCAAAGTATATGTCATGTGCATGTGTGTATGTATGCAAGTATGAATTTTTAGAAATAGAAGAGAAATTTATTGTTAATCTAGGGTTTCAGTTATTTTATATTTTTTTTACTAATTTATATACATTTGATGATTGAAAATCCCTATTATTGGTTGTGCATGATTCAATGTAAATTTTAGATGTTATTTTTGGTTTTTAATTGAAACATTGCATCATTTAGAGTTCCTATTATTGGTATATTGCTGAAATGTCATACATTCAAATGCTAGGGTTTTACTTATTGACTAAACATGGCATCTTAAAGGGAGAATTGGTACTTGTGGCCAAAGAAAGGGTTGTTTAGGTGATTTATTGAGTTACCAGTCGGTTCATCAATTGATGCTAAGGGTAAAGCCAATATTCATTTGTATTTTGTTCCAATTTTAGAAAAATATCCAATGTTATTGGGAGATTCAGATATATTTTCTTCCAATTTCAGGTAAAGCACCAACTTCTCAAACTGAATGCAGAGATTTTGAGAGAGGAATGTTTAATGAAGCCATGAGATTCGTGCAAGCCTTGATGAATCAAAGTGTCCTTCCATATATCCCAACCCCAATAAAAGAAGAACCAAACATCCCTCAGCAAACTTCTGGTTAAACAGTCAAATGGCCACACAAGAAGAGAGCCAAGCCACTGGTTACTGAGCTATGCCACAGTGCTAGACTCAATGTCAAAAGATATGAAAACATGCCACCCCCAAACTCTGATAGAGGACCATGTCATAAAGTTGTGCGATCTTATGTACTCTCTCGACATAAAAAAGAGACTACCATGACGGGCACTTTCGGTATAACCTTATAAAGTTTCATTTTAGTACATTAAGTTTAGAACGTACACTGAATCTCTAATTTTTCACTAATACTCTCTTTTGTTTAACTATTGGCTAGGATATATGAGAGAGTATGGGACAAAGGCATATTGGTATGTGTTTTACGGCCCAGACCAACTGGGGACCCCTGATTACGATTATTATTATTTTGTGTTGTTTGTTTCTAGTGTTGTGAATGATTTATGTTGCTTGTTTTGCAACAGAGGCATTGATCTCTTTTATGTTTTTTTAGGTTCAACAGAGACAAGAGAGGAATATTTAAGTTTAGATGGTACATTGATCTCTTGCTTGTTTATGATGATGTTGTGAATTATATATTACGTCTTGTATGTTATTTTATGTATGCAGTTTATTTATTATGGCTAGTAAATTGGGGGCTACACAAATATACAAGTGACAGATTTTCTTTAAAACAAAACTACTTCTGTCGGTACATAACGTATTACCAATTTAAGAAGGGCTTTTCTTCAATCGGTTGGTAATATATAACCAAAAGAATAACAACCCTTCTTCTATCAATAATGGGTTCCATATACTGATAGAAGAATGTAAATGTTATATTCGTACTTTAGAAGTAGAGAAATGATGAGATGAGAGCATTAAATGAAATTTAGTGAGTGTAGGGTATCTAAATCTGCTTTTCCTATGTAAGGTATCTTTTTTTATGTAATTAAGAGAGTAACAAAATTCAAAATTCTGAATTTTTAGAAAATACAAATGTTGTCTCTTTCCCAAATAAATTATCACTAATTCGATATAAATATTAAATGATGTAAACAACAACAACAACAACAACAATAATAAGAATAATAATAATAAAAATAATTGGAAACCTTAAGTAGTAATCATAAAGCTACGTACTGATCTTAATATATTAATAATGTAACTATAAAATAATACGATTCAAAATTGAGAAAGTTAAACTACAACACGGAAAGATTCGAGATAACAAAGAAAATCTTTACCTTGTAAGAGATTAGTGCACCTCTTGTATTCAAGAATCTGCAAGTTGCTGCTCTACCATTCGGTGATCTTCTTTTTGTTGTTTGGAACTTCGATCTGATTCTGTAATTCTTCTTTAACACTTAACACTAAGAGTCGTTGCTACATTTTTACGTAAAACATTGCAACATTAATTATAATCGATGGACTAATACCAATAAGAATATACTAATGTTCTCTTAAACACTATTAAGATATAATATCATACCAAAATTGTCTTCAATAATAAATAATCAACTGATCCTAACAACAGTAATAATTAAGAACCAATAGAGAATTTGGTTACAATACTCATTAAATATTAATAGAAGTAATTATCTATAAAATTATACTCACAGAAATAGAGAAGGTTTTAATAAAACACAAAAAGATTCAAAGCAAGAAAGAAAATATGTACCTTGTAAGAGATCAGTTCGCCTCTTGTATTCAAGAATCTCAAAGTTACTGCTCTAGCATTCCGTGATTTTCTTTCTGTTTTTCTGATTTTTCTAATTTTTCGTTAACACTTAGCTATAAAATATAAAATCTTCCAATACACTGGATATCGTAAATGTAAAAGATGAAAGGAAAATTAGTTCTATGAAATTACAAAACTTTTGGAATTGAGAGTGAGAAGAGAGAGGTAGAGAGGGAAGGTGACCGGAGAGAGAGAAGGGGGTAGGAGAGTTTCATTTAAGTCCCCATTATCACCAAACCTTTTTTTTATTATTATTGTACTGTAAGGCTAGCTAGTATAATAAATAAATGAAATGGTGGACTTATATTATATGTGTGGCATCCATGTGCTGATTTAAGTTTTTCACGTAGCCCCCATAAAATTAAGAATATTATTATGTGGGTAAGGAAACCGCATATTTTATTTAGTTTATACTGCAAAATGCAATGGTTTTGTACAGCGTGCACAAACTTGAGACCGAGTTATTAGCTAAAGAACATACACTATCAAATTAAGAACCCCAAGTTCATCCAAAAACATTGACTTTGTACCAATCGTAAAAAAAAATAGTAAAATATTTAAAAAATATATAAAATTTGGTCTCAAAACATATTTTAATATGGAGATCTTGTTGGGCGGTTCGGATCGACTCTTTAGACACTGAAAACAGAGATAAATGATGTGATGCATGATAAGGCATGAAGACAAAAGGCACTTATACCCCAACTCTTATTTAAACTAGTCCGATCCATACTTCAACAACCAACCTCCTATTGCATGCGTTCGGATCTCCACCAAACTTCTAACGGTGTTCTGGCAACTTATGCCAGGAGACTCTAATCTTTTGGTGGCAGTTTGACTAACTTCCGCTGCATATCTGACGGTGTATTCAAATTGTGTGTGTTTCATGATTCATATTAAAATATTAAATTGGAAATTATATATGCAATCCGTTTGTTTCAAGATTCAGTTTAAATGCTTTACTGATAGTCTATTTGTTTTGTTGTTCGGTTTATATATATTTCTATTGTTTAGTCTATATACTTTATTATTCAATCCAAATATTTTGTCGTGCAATTTCTATGTCCTATGGTTCATCAATTTAAATGCATTTGAGTTTAGTCGGTGTATTTATGTTAAAGTTTATTTTTTTTTTTTTGTACTTCTTTTTTATCGAACTTAAAGACTTAAGAATAAATGAAATATGAAATAAATCGGAAAATAAAAAAATTGAAAACCTATTAATTGGACCCAACCCACTTCGATACCGGTTCAATTGGACCCAACCCGTTTCGATACCGGTTACTGAAATTGAAAACCAAGTTTTTATTGTTTTCTTGTTCGTTTCTCTTTAATTATCTGTTTGTAGAAGTTTCACTTGCGATGCCTGTTGGAAATTTCGGAAGGATACACCAAAATAGAGAGAAGAAATTTGATGCTGAAATTAACTTCTATTGCCTTATTCATTTGGATACAAAGTACATCTGAATTTATAGTTAAACATTAATCTAAATAAGGAATCCACTAACCCTAGTGTAAATAAGGAAACCATATTCTCCACTAACTCAACTAAATATAGAAATACTAACTCTAGAACACATGACAAATACAGACTTCTAATTTTGAAGAAATTCTAACCCACTAACTTCGGCAGCCATCTTAATTAGGTGTGTTAATTTTGAATCAACTTCCAACAATGCCTTGTCTTTATGCCTGGACAATCAGTTAAATGACATCTAGTTAAATGATTAAGGCATTGGTCTAGTAAAACTTACAACATTATTCTTACAATAGGATGATTTAAGAGATCAATCCCCATCTTTTGCTAAAAATTGGATAACTAGACTAACAGTGCCACTTTGGGGACTTGTGATGCCTTGTCTCCATGGTTTGCATTGTCAGGGTTAATTTATTGAATGTTTATTTCAATAGAAGCTAGCTTACATGGGCTGCAGGTATGAACTAAAATATTCCGGTCCTAATTAGACTTTTATATGTAATAATAGAGACATTATATATTCACTGCATGTGGCACAATGTTCACATTTATTTTATATCTCTGCACGCTCATCTCGTGTTTTTCCATTTAATGAAAAGTCAACTGACTCTTGCAAAAGCGTAAATTGTGCCGAGGGTATGACGACATAAATTGTTATTTCCGAGGGTAATAAATAACTATTGCCGAGGATAAGACAACATATATGTACTAAGACTAGTATTTTAAATAATAAAACTGGTGGCCATATATAATATATGATATATTCAACAAACGCGATTTATTGTGCCAGCTCTCCTTTAAATAACAAAGCCTTCCATGTGCGGATTGAAGTTTTTCACGTGGCGTCCAGAAAAGTAGGAATATTATTATGTGTGTAAGGCTAGGTTCTAGGTAATATTTTATTTAGTTATTTTCTACTGCAAAATATAATGGTTCTGTAATGGAGAAGCAAAACCAGTTTTAAAGGGCTGAGATCGAGTAAAACGATAAATAGCTTCCTCCTATCTAATTATAAACCCCCAAGTTCATCCAAAAAGAAAAATAAAAGAGAAATCAGAGAAAAGATTATGTTATCCTTAGAAAAATTATGGAACAAACTTGAGATCAGGGTGCTTGTGATTAGCAGCCTCAGCCTTCAGATATTTCTCCTTGCGGTCGCCGGCTTTCGCAAGCATGTTGTTTCAGTCAGGTGGGCTGAAACGACCACTACGACGTGGCGAGGACCTCTGGCTTTTATGTTCCACTTGCTTCTATGGTTAGCATACCTCTTGGCTGATTACGTGGCCACAGTTGCTCTTGCGTACCTCCCCGGGAGCGAAATAAATAAGACTACTCCTGAAAGCAAGACTCACCACCTGCTCATGTTTTGGGCCCCTTTCTTCATCCTCCACCTTGGTGGGCAGGACACCATCACTGCCTTGTCCGTCGAAGATAATGAGTTGTGGGCACGACACTTGCTAACACTGCTATCCCAGGTTGCACTTGGAATGTACAATTATTTTTCATCAAACCTGCACGTCGGCGAGCTGTGGGCACCTGCCGCTCTCATGTTTGCTGTGGCAATCTTCAAGTATGGCGAGAGGGTCATGTCTTTGCAGCGTGCAAGCATGGCTGCCTTACGGAGTTCCATGATCACCGAACCTGATCCAGGCCCTAACTATGCTAAGTTCATGCAGGAGTACATGTCATCTAAAGAAGCTGGGCTTCAAGCCGAAATCAAAGTGGAGGTTGAGAAACAAAAAGGTGATCCGGAGAAACAGCAACCGATCGAGTCTTCCAGAGAATATTCAGAAGTTGTGTGCAAGGCGTACGAGTTCTTCCAAACGTTCAAACGCCTCTTTGTGGACCTAATTCTGAGCTATAAAAATCGGGAGGAAAGCCAGAAGTATTTCGGGAGCCTTGAAACCGATGATGCCTACAAGTTAATTGAAATTGAGCTCTCGTGGATGTATGAGATTCTCCATTCCAAAGGTTCTATTATTTACTCCAATAAGCACTATGGCTGGGTTTCTCGTGTGATCACCCTGTTCATCACTACTGTTGCCCTGTGTTTATTTGTGTTGTCCGATCATACTCGGTATGGACGGTTTGAGACAAGTCTAACATATGCGCTTCTAGGAGGTGCAGTTAGTTTGGAAATCATTGCAATTATTTTTATGCTTCTATCATTCTGGACCTACGCATCAATGAAAGATTGCTGGTTTTTCAGTCCTTTTTCAAAATTCCTCTTTTCTATTATGAAAAAAATGAGGCCTGAGAAAAAGCCAAGATGGTCCAATAAAATGGCACAGTATAGTCTGATTACATACTCCCTTGTAGATCAACCTTGTCGGTCGAGGTCCATAATGAAATGCCTCGGTCTAAAAGACACATGGGATCATTATCAGTACACTACATGTGTTACTGTTAATAGAAATCTCAAGGAATTAGTATTTCGAGAGTTGAAGAAGAAGATGAATAACATAGACAATACTGCTAGCTATAGGAGATTCACTGACCATAGAGGCCAGTGGGCACTTCAGCGCAAGGGTTACTACCATGAGTTTGGTTGGAGTGTGGAGGCTGAGTTTGATGAGAGCATCCTCCTTTGGCACATTGCAACCGATCTATTATTCCATCACCAGGATGAACGGGAAAGGGAACAGGAACCAGAGTGGGAACAGCAACAGGAACCGCAATTGAAACCAGAAAACGAAGCGGAACCGAAACCGGACCGGGAGATAAGCCAGCACATTTCAAACTACATGTTGTTCCTGCTTATCGTGCGTCCATTTATGATGCCTGCTGGCATCGGGCAGATTCGATTTGGTGACACCTGTGCCGAGGCGACGAACTTCTTTCAGACATTGGGTGTTGTCCAGAAGGGTAATTACAAGAAGGAAAATGCTGTAGCAATGATACTAGATGTGAATACAGAGTATGACCCAGGGCTTATTAAAGGCGATCGCAGCAAGTCAGTGTTGTTCAAAGGATGTAAGCTTGCACACGACTTAAAGCAAGAATTCACCCCTAAGGGGACTAGTGAACCAGATTGGAACAAAATGTGGAGATTAATCAACGCTGTGTGGGTTGAGATACTGTGCTATGCCGCAAGCAAATGCAGCGGGCAGTTCCACGCGAAGCAATTAAGCAAGGGAGGAGAGCTTCTAACGGTTGTCTGGTTCCTGATGGCCCACATGGGCATGGGAGAACAGTACCGAATTGAAGAAGGTCATGCCCGAGCCAAGTTAATTGTATCAAAGTGATGTTGTGTACTCGTCGGTCTTTTTAGTTCCATATATCTTCATGTTTGAATTTTTATCTTTTTAATTATGTTTCAAATCTGCTCCCCTTGTTTAGACAAGTTTTAATTTTCGCTTGTTTCTGTATTCCTACAAATGTGAAAGTCATGTTTCATTAATGTTTTTTTTATCTATTATTAATTGTTGACTTGTATCATCAATATTTGCTTCGTGTTTGCCTGTTTAGGTATTCTTATTCCATAATTCTATGACGACATTGAACATTTTATAGCTAGTGTACGACTACGAGATTAAATCTTTTCATTTCAATAACTTCCTTTCACGCCTTCCCTTTATATAAATAAGTCTCATTTGGATTCTTTTGAATGTACCATAAAAAAAGTTTCCATTTGTGATATATATAACAATTCATAATTATTCAATAATTTGACTAATAATTTTTTTTTCACTAGTTAATACATCAGCCACCAAACCTTCTTATTGCATCAGCAAACTTTCAGCGGTGTTCTGCCAACTTATGCCTGGGTCCGTCGAACATTTAGGGGTGTTTTTGTAAAATATGCAGTAAGTGTGCTTTATGATTTAGTTTAAATGCTTTAATGTTAGTCTATTTACTTTCATGTTCAGTTTATATATATCTTTAGCATTTAGTCTATATATATACATTATTATTCAATCTAAGTACTTTACTGTATGGTTTATGGTTCAATATAAATGCATATTTCACTTCGTAGTTGTTTTTGTTGTATAGTTCATTTTTTTTCTAATTTGTATGCACTACTACAAACATGACATTTACCATCAGTCATACACCAATAATTTTATAGTGAACCATAAACAACACCGATTTTTAAAACACCAATGGTAAGTACATCAAAATTGAATGAAGGCTTGGGTTTGTTTGAATGAAGGCTTGAGTTATGAGAATAGTGAGCTAACTCAATTTTTGGTTGGGTTAGTAGAATAGCATACTAACCCATAAAAGACAAACAAAGAATAGTCTCTTTTTGCTAATCCAAACACATCCAAAAATAGAATAGTAGTTGAGAATAGTCGCTAACTCAGGTTAGCACTATTCTTTGCCTCATCCAAACGTACTATGCTTTATTATCCAACTTAAAGATCTATGCTTTATTACATGTTATAAGAGATTTGATCCCCATCTTATGCGAATAAATGAAAAATTCTATACATTTAATTTTTGTGGTCTAAATTGTTCGTATAGTCAAATTTGATAAACAACATTAATTTCTTGTTAATTGGAAATACTTCTACAGTTTTAATAATTATTTGATTTAAATTACATATTTCAAATATATATGTAAAGGTGTTGAATGTACTATAAAAGTTAGCTATATATCTATGAACAACCAATAACATAATCGTCCATCAAATATTTCTCTACTTTCAACTTGACAAGATTAAAACAGCCACTTTGGGGACAACGGGTTGCGTCGTCATGTTCTCATTTAAGAATAATTGAAGTTCGAATCCAAAGTTGCAAGTCCTTTCCCGCATTCCATTATACAATTTAGTCAACATTGGATTCTTTCCCGATAATAATATTTCTGTAATTTTTCGTGGTACCAATAAAAATTCCGTTAGTGATATAATAATAATAATTTATCTCCTCATTCAATAATTAACCTAATCCATACTTCAACAATCAATTTTCCTATTGCATACAACCTAATTTGACAGAGGTCCGACGAACTTCCGACAGTGCTCTGACAACTTATGCCGGGGTCCGGTGAATATTTGGCGGTTGTTTGACGAACATTCATCGAAATTTTGGCGATGTATGTATAATTAAACAATTTTGAGTGATTCACGATATTTATATTTAAAATTTTAATTATTTAGTATGCAGTCCGTATGTTTTATAATTCAGTTTAAATAACCTACTTTAAGTCTATTAATTTGCTTTATGCTGAGTTTATATATGTATATGTATATGTATATACATATATGAGGAGAGTTCAAATGCCCTATTGTTTTATGTCCCAATTGTACTCCAACATCTTTATATTGAACTTCAAAGTTCAAACAGACGATTCGAACCACTCAACATAATCCACATTAAAATATGATTGGAGACCAATTTTATATTTTTTGGAATTTTTTTACAATTTCTTAAGATAGGTATACAAATCATTATTTTTAGATGGTGCACAATTTTCTGAAAAACAGTAATATTTTTGTACCTATCTTAAAATATAGTAAAAAATTTCCAAAAATTATAAACTTGGATCTCTGAGCACACTTTAATGTGGATATCGTGTTGAGCGGTTTAGATTTTTTATTTGGACTTGGAAATTGAAGATAAAGATGTTGAGGTACGATTGGGGCATGAAGCAATGTAGCATTTGAGCCCTCCTCTTAATATAAATATACATATATATATAGAGGTTGGCTAAGATCAAAGTGGTATGACCAAGGCCTTGGTGCTACTAATTAGTTTTTGCAATCTTAAAGTTCTAATAGTTGATTTGAAGTGCTCAACGTGTTCTCTATATTAAAATGTGATTCGAGACAAAATTATATATTTTTTTTATTTTCTTTACTATGTTTTATGGATTTTTGAAAATCAGTGTTTTCATAATAAAAAATAAATAAATAAAATATGAAAAACCGTGATTTTAAAAAATCGATAAAAAATAGTAAAAAAATTCAAAAATATTTAAAATTTGGTCTCCAAGCACAATTTAATATGGAGAACACGTTGAGCACTTCAGATCGACTATTTGAACTTGGAAAATTGCAAAAATGAATTGGTAGTACCAAGGCCTTGGTCATATGATGAAGCCAAAACATATAGCAAAAATTACTATCTTTTCTTCCGGAAAATGGCGAAAAGCTAATGCAAAGTAGCAATTTTTCCGATTTATTTACCGCAAATGTATTTTTAGGTCTTTTTGGTAGGTTTTGAGAAAGTTACGTATTTAGGGAAAAAATAGAGCAAAAGTGTCGCATTTAGGCGATTTCTGAATAAGGCGTCAAAATGGGATATTACATGGAGCATGCAACACTTCACACAAAGTGCCCAACATGCGAAATGACGAAAAATACAAGAAAATCCACTAAGTCAGGAATCCCTGCGTCCTCCTCTATGCCGCATGCGGCATACTCTGATGCCGCATGATCTGTGGACTGTCCTAAAAATAGGCAATTTCTCTAATGGACCTTCCAAAAGAACGCGAATTCCTGATGGGCCTTCTAGAAGGACGTCTTTTCTTAAGAGCCTATTATAGCTATTTTTTGCTTCATCTATCCAATCATGGGTGGATCCCACGTCCCCCACTACTTTCACTAATCCACCTCTCATTTAGGAAGACTATAAATACCCCTTTTGTAATAGGATTTAGTGTGCGTGTTTAATTGTGTCAAGTCCATATTAGTAGACTAGCAATCCTCATTGTTAGGTTAGGTTAGAGAGTTACGTAAAGAGAGAAGAGTAGCTATTATAAGTCAAGTAAGAGAAGAAGGCGTCATCTAAGGAGGCAAATGTTCTTCCATCTTTAATTGGGTTGTAATTTATGTTTTCCTTATTTTATTTCTTTTATTTTTCCATTACTATGAGAAACTAAACTTCTCATCTCTAGGGTGAGTGTTGTACTTGAATTCTTAATTATGTTTTAATATATGTTTATGTTTTGTTTATGATTGATTTGAGTTTCCTTCTATACATTGAATTCGTTTTTATTATATCCTTGCATACATAGTTCTGTGTACTATATGCCAATGACCCTCCACATACCAATAGGTGTTTAGTCATTGCATCCTGGTGTGAGTAGGATAATGCATGTAAGTACTATAGGCACTTCGGCTAACGAGGCTTGGCAGTGGTTCAAAGACTATGGTTAGAACCCAGTAGGCTCCCTTGGCAGGATAGCGTAAATTGTACACTTAGATTACATTAGGAAGCACTTATATTAAGTAGGGTCTTCGAGATATTTTAACTATGGGGTATAGAGAAAGAATATAATTGCGTACCTAAAATACTTCAGTCTTGATAGCCCAAAAGCCGATCGCAAGATCGGAAAATCTTTCAAATCGCATAAGCAAACACCCAACATGCCCTGTGGGTAGTGACAGTACCGCATGCGACAATGACAGTGCCGCATGTGATGTAGAGAGACGTCAAAACTTATACTAACATGATTAAGAAGGATAGAAACCTGAACCTTAGAGGCTCTCTATCTACTGTTTAACCTTTACCTTGATTGCAATTAGCGCCACCACCTCAAACTTTTAAGAAATCCGATAACCTAGACTAGTAAAAATTATTTAAAATCTAATACACTATCTATGTGGATCGACACCCCAATCATACTACACGGTAGGATCATGCGCTTATAATATGAACATAAGTAGAAATTACGGTTTATGAATCTTTAAAAGTAGTAGTTCACTTTGGACTCATCATCATACCACTTTGATCTTAGCCAACCTCTATATATATATACAAATATATATATATGTAATATATATACAAATATATATATATGTAATATATATACAAATATATATATATGTAATATATATATATATATATATATAATATATATATAGAATTGAGCTATGCTACTCCATGGAGTAAAACGCTTTGGTGCTCCACGCCGCTATATTTTTATTTTGAAAGTCCAAATGACCGATCCGAACCGCTCAACATGATCTCCATATTGAAATGTGCTTGGAAACCAAATTTTACATTTTTTAGAATTTTTTTACTATTTATTAAGCCACTTTGAAAATCACTGATCCGGCAGTCCAGAATTTTTTACTGTTTTTCACTGTTTACCCGGATTTTCAGATTTTCAAAGTGGCCTAATAAATAGTAAAAAAATTCTAAAAAATGTAAAATTTGGTCTCCAAGCACATTTCAATATGGAGATCATGTTGAGCGGTTCGGATCGGTCGTTTGGACTTTCAAAATAAAGATACGGCGTGAAGTACAAACGCGTTTTACTCCATGGAGTAGCATAGCTCATCTCTCTATATATATATATATATATATATATATATACATGAGTTGGCTACGGTGCTATGCATAGCATAGAGGGCCTCCGTGCTACGGCTCAATATTTGAATCCTAACGGTCGATCCGAACTATTCAACATGATATCCATATGAATATGTACTTGCAAACCAAATTTTACATTTTTTAGAATTTTTTTACTATTTTTTTAGATAGGTAGAAAATCAAAAAATTTGGTCTGGAAGCACATTTTATTGTGGAGATCATGTTGAATGGTTGGGATCAACAATTTGGATTTTGAAAATATAGAAAATGGTTGTGGTAACTTTTGTGGTAACAAAAAACGTGGTAATCGGATCCCTTCTCTATATATATATACACACATATATACATATATACATATACATATATACCAAAGGTTTAAATACTGTTTATCGCGTCATAGCGAAACAGCTGAAATAGCGCGCTATATGGCCATAGCGTCATAGCTTTTTTGGTCCGAAAACGCTATAGCGTGCTATTTAGAACATTGATATATACATATACATATATACATATACATATATACATATACATATATACATATACATATATACATATACATATATACATATACATATATACATATACATATATACATATATATATACATATATATATATACATATATATATACATATATATAGATGAGGAGGGTTCAAATGCCTCTATTTTTCATGCCTCCACCATGCCTCCACCATGCCTCCATTTTTAAAAACTTTAATAACTCAAAATTTAAAACTTAAAAGTCAAAATAAAACTGTTGGATATGATCTACATTATTTTATCTATACACGTGTAAAAAATTGTGACATTTCAATTTTGTTTTGGTTGTCATCAAGAGCTTGTAAAAAACGTACTAATGGGGATAATTTCTAGACGTTGATTTTTGAACTTATTGATTCACATAAAAACAAAATCGAAATGTGATAATTTTTTATGAATACATAGATAAAATGATGTAGATCATATCCAACGGTTTTATTTTGACTTTTAAGTTTTCAATTTTAAGTTATTAAAGTTTTTCAAAATGGAGGCATGATGGAGGCACAAAAAATGGAGGCATTTGAACCCTCCTCTATATAGATATATATACATATATATCTATACATATATATATATATAGAGAGAGATTGGCTAATGTGCTAACGTTATAACTTCGGCCGAAGTTATAACGAGTCGTTTTTGCAATTTCAAAATCCAAACAACCGATCCGAACCGTTCAACATGTTCTCTATATTGAAATGTGCTTGGAGACCAAATTTTACATTTTTTGGAATTTTTTTACTATTTATTAAGCCACTTTGAAAATACTGATCCGGTGGTCCAGAAAATTTTGCTGTTTTTTACTATTCACAGCAGATCTGCGATTTTCAAAGTGGCTTAATAAATAGTAAAAAAATTCCAAAAAATGTAAAATTTGGTCTCCAAGCACATTTAAATATTTAGAAAAAGTTGAACGGTTCGGATCGGTTGTTTGGATTTTAAAAACTAGTAAACGACTCGTTATAACTTCGGCCGAAGTTATAACGTTAGCACATTAGCCAATCTAACGAGTCGTTTTTGCAATTTCAAAATCCAAACAACCGATCCGAACCGTTCAACATGTTCTCTATATTGAAATGTGCTTGGAGACCAAATTTTACATTGTGTGGAATTTTTTTACTATTTATTAAGCCACTTTGAAAATACTGATCCGGTGGTCCAGAAAATTTTGCTGTTTTTTACTATTCATAGCAGATCTGCGATTTTCAAAGTGGCTTAATAAATAGTAAAAAAATTCCAAAAAATGTAAAATTTGGTCTCCAAGCACATTTCAATATTTAGAAAAAGTTGAACATTTCACATCGGTTGTTTGGATTTTAAAAACTAATAAACGACTCGTTATAACTTCGGCCGAAGTTATAACGTTAGCACATTAGCCAATCTATATATATATATATATATATATATATATATATATATATATATATATAAATATAGAGGTTGGCTAATATCAAAACGTTTGTTCTGGAGCCGGGTGCAACCAATCGGTTTTCTGATTTTCAAAGTTTAAACGGTTGATCAGAACCATTAGATGTGATATCTATATTAAAATGTGCTGGAAGACCAAATGTTACATTTTTTGAAATTTTTTTACTATTTATTAAGTTAGTTTTAAAATCGCTGATTTTAATAAACAGTAAAAAATTTCTGAATCAGTAAAAACAATGATTTTAAAACTGACTTAATAAAAAATGTAAAATTTGGTCTCCAAGTACATCTTAATATAGATTGAATGTTGAACGGTTTGGATCGACTGTTTGGACTTTGAAAATGTAAAAATCAAAGAGTTTTTTCCATGGTTTAGGAACAAATGTTTTGATGTTAGCCACTCTCTATACACACACACACACACACACACATATATATATATATATATATATATATATATATAGAGTATGGCTAATGTGCTTCCTCTAGAACATCGGCCTCGTGCTTCCGGGGGCATATCTTAGTGTTTTGATGTTCAAACAACAAATTCAAACCATTAGATGTTCAATCTATATTAAAATGTACTTGGAGACCAAATTTTACATTTTTTTGAATTTTTTTACTATTTATTAAGCCACATTGAAAATTCCAGATCATATGGTCCAGACTGTTTTTACTGTTCACCCAGATCTGGAATTTTCAAAGTGGCTTAATAAATAGTAAAAAAATTCCAAAAAATGTAAAATTTGGTCTCCAAGTACATTTTAATATAGATTGAATATCTAACGGTTTGAATTTGTTGTTTGAACATCAAACACTAAGATATGCCACTGGAAGCACGAGGCCGAAGTTCTAGAGGAAGCACGTTAGCCATACTCTATATATATATATATATATAGGGATGAGCTATGGTGAGACGTGGAGTAAAACCATTTTGTACTCCATGACACTATATTTTTATTTTTAAAATCCAAACAACCGATCCGAACCGTTCAACATGTTCTCTATATTGAAATGTGCTTGGAGACCAAATTTTACATTTTTTGGAATTTTTTTACTATTTATTAAGCCACTTTGAAAATCGCTGATCCGGTGGTCCAGAAAATTTTACTGTTTTTTACTGTTCATAGTGGATCAGCGATTTTCAAAGTGGCTTAATAAATAGTAAAAAAATTCCAAAAAATGTAAAATTTGGTTTCCAAGCACATTTCAATATAGAGAAAATGTTGAACGGTTCGGATCGGTTGTTTGGATTTTCAAAATAAAAATATGGCGTGGAGTACAAATTTGTTTTACTCCACGTCTCACCATAGCTCATCCCTATATATATATATATATATATATATATAGAGTATGGCTAACGTGCTTCCTCTAGAACTTCAGCGATATGCTTCCGGGGGCATATCTTAGTGTTTGATGTTGAAACAACAAATGCAAACCGTTAGATGTGATCTCTATATTAAAATCTGCTTGGAGACCAAATTTTACATTTTTTGGAATTTTTTTACTATTTATTAAGCCACTTTGAAAATTCCAGATCATATGGTCCAGACTGTTTTTACTGTTCACCCGGATCTGGAATTTTCAAAGTGGCTTAATAAATAGTAAAAAAATTCGAAAAAATGTAAAATTTGGTCTCCAAGCAGATTTTAATATAGATTGAACATCTAATGGTTTGAATTTGTTGTTTGAACATCAAACACTAAGATATGCCCCCGGAAGCACGAGGCCGAAATGCTTCTAGAAGCACATTAGCCATACTCTATATATATATATATACATATATATACATATACATATATATACATATACATATAGAGTCCGGCTAAATTGCTGCCGGCAGCATTCTGGACAGCTGCTGCCGGGGGCATTTCGGTCATTTCCGTTGTTCAAACAACAAATCCGAACCGTTCAACGTGTTCTAAATATTAAAATCTACTTGGAGACCAAATTTTACATTTTTTGGAATTTTTTTACTATTTATTAAGCCACTTTGAAAATTCCAGATCACATGGTCCAGAATTATGTGCACTGTTCACCCGGATCAGCCAATTTCAAAGTGGCCTAATAAATAGCTAAAAAATTCCAAAAAATGTAAAATTTGGTCTCCAAGTAGATTTTAATATAGATTGAATATCTGTATAAAAAAATTTGTTGTTTGAACACCGAAAATGACCGAAATGCCCCCGGCAGCAGCTGTCCAGAATGCTGCCGGCAGCAATTTAGCCGGACTCTATACATATATATACATATACATATATAAGGAGGGTTCAAATGCTTCCATTTTTTGTGCCTCCACCATGCCTCAATTTTTAAAAACTTTAAAACTCAAAATTTAAAACGTAAAAGTCAAAATAAAACCGTTGGATATGATCTACATCATTTTATCTATGTGCTCATAAAAAATTATCACATTTCGATTTTGTTTTTATGTGAATCAATAAGTTGAAAAATCAACGTCTATAAATTATCCACATTAGTATGTTTTTTACAAGCTCTTGATGACAACCAAAACAAAATTGAAATATCATAATTTTTTACACGTGCATAGATAAAATGATGTAGATCATATCCAACAGTTTTATTTTGACTTTTAAGTTTTAAATTTTGAGTTATTAAAGTTTTTAAAAACGGAGGCATGATGGAGGCATGAAAAATGGAGGCATTTGAACCCTCCTCTACATATATACACATATACATATATATACATATATATATATAGCAAAGCTAGGGTGTGATGTGCTCACCAAGAGAGGTTGGTGACCACAACTCTAAAAGTCTATCGGATTGTCTTCAAATGACAAATCCAAACCATTGAAATCCATCTACTTCATGAATGATATATGTACATGAAATTTTTTGGAAGTTTCAAATTTATTTAGTACAAAGTAAATTGGTCAATAAATTGAATATTTTATAAGTCTTTTTATGAGTTGTTTTATGTATTCATTTTTCACCATTTTTTTAACCTCTTGATCTTGTACTGAATAAATTTGAAACTTTCGAAATTTAAATGTACATACATCACTCATGAAGTACATGAATTTCAACTGTTTGAAGCCAATCCGATAGCCTTTTGGAGTTGCGTTCACCAACCCTCTTGGTGAGCAAACCACACCCAAGCTTTGCTCTCTCTCTGTCTCTATATATATATATATAGAGATCTCTCTCTCTATATATATAGAGAGAGAGAGAGGTTGGCTAATATCAAAATGTATGTTCCTAGGCTGTGGAACAAATGCTTCAGTTTTTACATTTTCGAAGTCCAAATAGTTGATCCAAACCATTCAACATTCAATCTATAATAAAATGTGCTTGGAGACCAAATTTTTATATTTTTTGAATTTTTTTACTATTTATTAAGGCAGTTTTAAAATCGTTGTTTTCAATGATTCAGATATTTTTCACTGTTTATAAAAATCAGCTATTTTAAAACTAGCTTAATAAATAGTAAAAAAATTCCAAAAAATGTAAAATTTGGTCTTCAAGCACATTTTATTATCAAGGTTACATCAACGGTTCGGATCGACCATTTGAACTTTGAAAATGGAAAAAACAATTGGTATATATGTATATGTATATGTATATGTGTATATGTATATATATATAGAGTATGGCTAATTTGCTGCTGGCAGCATTTCGGCCAAGTGCTGCCAGCAGCAAATCTGCCATACTGATGTTCAAACAACCGATCCGAACCATTCAACATGTTCTAAATATTGAAATGTGCTTGGAGACCAAATTTTACATTTTTTGGAATTTTTTTACTATTTATTAAGCCACTTTGAAAATTCCAGATCATATGGTCCAGACTGTTTTTACTGTTCACCCGGATCTGGAATTTTCAAAGTGGCTTAATAAATAGTAAAAAAATTCCAAAAAATGTAAAATTTGGTCTCCAAGCACATTTAAATATTTAGAACACGTTGAACGGTTCGGATCGGTTGTTTGAACATCAATATGGCAGATTTGCTGCTGGCAGCACTTGGCCGAAATGCTGCCAGCAGCAAATTAGCCATACTCTATTTATATATATATGTATATGTATATATGTATATATTCTTTTAGGAGCAAAGTTGGAGTGTGTTGTGTTCACGAAGAAGGTTTAGTGAGCACACCTCCAAAATCTATCTGATTGGCTTCAAACAATGAAACCAAATTATTGAAATCCATGTACTTTACGAGTGATGTGTGTACATGTAAAATTTTGAAAGTTTCAAATTCTTTTAGTACGAAGTCAAGCGATCCAACAAATGGATTTATTGCAAGTTATTTTACAATATTTTATGCGTACATTTTTCATAATTTTTTTTTACCGCTTGACTTTGTACTAAATGAATTCAAAATTTTGTATATACACGCATCACTCATGAAGTCGATGGGTTTCGACGGTTTGGGTTCATTGATTGAAGCCAATCCGATAGATTTTTGGAGTAGTTTTGCTCACCAAACCCTCTCGGTTAGCACAACACACCCTAGCTTTGCTCTTCTTTTAGCCTTTAGTCTATATATGTAATTTATTATTCAATCTAAAAGTTCTAGTATGCAATCTGAAAGCTTTATGGTTCAATTCAAATGCATCAATGTTTTATTGTACAGTTAATTTTGTCTCTCGTTAGTATGCTTTAAACGAAACTAAAATTAACTATACCCAGCCCAATTTCATATATATATATATATATATATATATAAATCCTGAGATGACATGACTTGTCTGTTTCTCATCTTTAATTAGCTGTTTATATAATTACACTGTTGAATAACCGTGAGGATACTGACGCAATTAAATGTATGTAGCAGGTATATCTTGACCACAAAATAGTCGAAAACAAAGGAACTGTATGCCGAAAAAATTCAACAAATAATGCAAATGAAACTTCAATTTTTAAAGAGAAGTAACATTTAATATAAAACTTTGGTTTCTTATTACAACCAATTAGGAAAATTGCAACGAGATCTTCAGGGTTACTGGTGAAACCCAACAATTTCTATTTTCAGAGCCAACACAATTCGTATGAAGACTTAAAAATTGAATTAAAATTTCTGAATAATTATGAAATAAGAATAATAATAACAAGAATAATAATAACGATAATTCAAATATAAACTTATCATATTAAAAAGTATATACACAGATCAAATAATAACAAAAATGTATAAACAAGAACCACTAGTACAGAAAAATACATTAGTCACGGTCAAAAATAGACGGATGTACTACCGTGACTCATGCGGGTATTTGTCAAAGTCAAGGTTTACAACCACGGTTGCCGAACCGTGACTACATTTAAATATCACCCACGGCTGCTCCAATCTGATTAGCGCTACTTTTAATTTTCAGCCATGCCCTTCACCCACGGCTAAGACAGTCAGATTTCTATACAGTTGAACCGTGTTTGTTCTTTTGGCACAAATTTTAATTTGTCCATTTCTGTATATTGTTCAAGGTTTAGTTTTGATATTAATATCCGTCCGTGATCTTAACCTTTTTTAATAGTGTTTTTAACTGGTTAACAATATCAATATTTATAGCCATTGCAAATACCAAAAATTACGCAATTTTCAATTCTCACTACAACATATATATACTAAAATCACTACAATAATTTGAACAAAATCTACATAAGTAGACTATTTAGAGTTAGACAATTCCCAGTACAACACATCATATTTGCACTTCCATAAACATTGTCCTACACCATATAACCCACATACACATTCAAAAGTAGACAGTAAGAATTACAAAGTATTTAGAACTAGAACTAGAATTAAGTATTTAGTACTGATCACTAAGTGCTCATCCATGAACACTCTAGCCCACATGCACCTGATTTCATGGAGCTGATCCATCGGGAGAGGCGCAACACCTGGTGCTGGAAACTGCATGCAAGATTATAAAATGTTAAATGAACTCAAGTAAATTTAGAAAAACACCATCATCCATGAACTCTAGTCCACATGCACCTGATTTCATGGAGCTGATCCATCGGGAGAGGCGCAACACCTGCTGGAGGAAACTGCATGCAAGATTATAAAATGTTAAATGAACTCAAGTAAATTTAGAAAACCCCTTGATTTTCTTGGAAAACCTAGGTATGAACTAAAGAGGGATATTGTGCACAGTGCATATGTTCAGTAAGCTTGTACCAAAAATCATCTATTTACTGAACAAATTCTGAATAAGTCAAATTCAATTCAAGCACAGCAAAAACTGATTAATAAGACTAAGAGGTGACATATACACAGTGCAGAATTTTGTATAATTATACCCAAATATATACTTAGGAAACAAGTTTAGGTACATTGGTTAAATTCAATTCAAAATATCAATATTCAGAAAAAGAAATAGAACACATGGGTTACTATAGCAATATACCAAATCCAGAGATCACATGGCTTACTATTCAAAATAACCAATTTAGTACCAGGTGGGGTCCTCTACCAGTGTTTTATAGCACAAATATAATAACATAGAACGCATGGCATTTCTGCCAAACAATATAAAATAATGTATAATAGAACTAAATGAAAATTTGTGTTACATGCATAAAATTGGCAATGTACAATGTATTACTGGCTATGTTTGTTTGCATGATGATGTATATATGTATGTAAAGTTGTTGAATGTTAAATGTACTTTGCGTTGTGTTGTAATCTGAATTTAATTTGCAATTCTGGTTTTTGTGTTTTGTAAGGGCCTGCTGATTATGCACAATTGTACTATGTCCATGTTACTGCTTAGTTTAGTAGCTAGTTGATGAATCTGGGTGTGTTGTTGTAGCAAATATGGCAATCTATTAAAACAAAATTAAATGCATAATTTCTAACAAACAAGAAATTAATATGGGCATTGCTCATTCTAGGGGTGGATCTTTCCTCTTGGCTAACGCAATTGCAAATGAATGCCAAGACAAATTCATCAGTGCTACCATGCAAACCTTACCACCATGTGTTAAAGTGGCATTTTTATTTATTGAATAATTTGTCCAATTTACAAATTCATATTCCCTTTTAATTATTTTTTCTTTTAATCTATGTAATATTCACTCCTCTAATTAAAGGCAATGACAATTCTTTTAAACTATAAAATATTCCCGTATAGAAACTGTGTATATAGTCCTTGTTATCATACACAGTTACTTTGACTGTGTATGAATCACCTATTTCAGCGCTTTTTTTTTTTAAATCGGATATGGTTCCGTGTATGTTAAATCTATATAAACACGGTTCCGCAACCGTATACAATGTACCAATTTTATTATACACAATGCGCGTGGACACAGTCACGGAACCGCGTGTCATTAGCTTTTTGAACTGTGTATAGTCGCCTTTATGTGTTAATTTTATCAAAATTCTAAGATACCCCTCTATTTTATATATTATTTAATAAATTTTTCTAAAAATAAAAGATTCTCTAGCTCAATTCATCGATCCACGGTGCATGATGTGTGGCTTCCAAAAAAAGATTATGAAAAGGTGTAGCATCATGTGAAAGTAGTGTTAACCGGGGATAAAAAAAAAATGGTGTAGCATCTTTGTACTACTTCATGTGTACGTTGGGTTTTCCGGTTCGAAGTTTTACGTTTAATAGAAAAAGTGGAAATGCATTCCGAAATCTTACTCCCAAATATTACTATCTATCTTGTTTGATCTTCTCCAACTTCCAATTCGTATTACTACTTAATCCAGTGCGTGTTAACCTCGTGACCATGGCAATGTACACCCCATGGTAAGCGTATAGGGTTGACCGGTTAGGAATATGGTACAATTATTCAAGATCCAATAAGGGAAATAGAAGTACCTGTTGATCTCTTGTGATCCGATCTCAGTTAAAAACTTATTGGAATATAGATCTGTAGATGAATGTCGCGTTCTATAGACTAATAGTGGGATAATCTCGGTTATTACAATTACGGAAGGTATAAAGAAATGACGTAACTATGAACTTAAATCCTTCTAGTATTGGTAATGGAGACTTATCATTGATCTTGATGCGATTGGTTAGAGTAAGGTTAGGGTACCATCCCCTTGCCAGTCCTTCTCAGTTAGAGTGCTATAGCGTACCTGTGATTAGCACCAAGATAGGATTAACAGCTGTTAGATTTGCATTTGATACTAGTACAGGACGCACATGGTTCTGGCCAAACCGCAGCGACACCAATTGGAGTTAAAAACCATAATCGACAGGTAGTTGCGCTTGTATGCGGTTGGTGACAGCATCGCATGCGTTTGCACTTGTAACCATAAACTAGATTAAACAAGTAAGGATGATAGATAGCATGATCCCTGAAAGCTCATTTTCTATACAAAAAACTTTCATTTACTGTTTCTATTGTTCCTACAACTAAACAACTCAAACAATCAAACCAGACAACCAAAACAACTAAAAACCTAGAATTGGTTGCCGTTAGATCTCTCAATACACTATCTCTATGGATCGACACCTCAATTTATATTATACGATACGTTCATGCGCTTGTGAATCGATTGTCAAGTAGACAATTAGAGTTATAAATATTATTAGCTATGATTTTGACCCATCAATACTCTATTACTCTCGCCGTTCTGACTTCACTCACTCTTGCTAATCATAAGTCCCTAACACAGCAGATCTAGCGCCGCCACCACATCCGCCGACATCGCCACCCAACAACCAACAAAAATACAACACCAGTTACACCACCACACCCTAACCCAAACCCTAACGAGAAGGGATCCGAGCATAAGTAAATCACTGTTGATTTCTCCACCGGTGCTCACAACAAACCCGAATTTCTAGCTATGAGCATGTGACATGTAGGGCCGACAAGAAGATAGTTGTTTGATTTTGTTAAATTTTCTTATGGATAATTTTTTGTTAAATAATGTACTGTATAAGAAGGTCGGATTATGACAATTTGTTAAATTCTATCAATATTAATTAGTTTTTGAATGATGTATATGAAACAAAAAACTTGAAACAAAATTCAAATTGCCTACAAGTTTCATTTCTTAACGCGTCCCTTAATGAGCATGAGTCAACTTGAGCATTTAGTGAACCGAGCATGAACATAGCTATCAACTCGGTATTGTCTTCTCAACTCGTATCGACTCGCTCATTACTGTAATGAACCGAGCATGAGCATACTCCAACTCGCTCATTAATCACCCCTACTTCTACCCATAAACATGTACGGAGAGCAAAGCTGACACCAATAATTGTCCCTTTGCAATGATGTTGAACTACCCTCCTGTCGTATCGAGTGTTGACTCTACGTTTCTTGATACTAAGTCTAGTACAAACATGTCCTGTCAACCAGTCCCTATTGTCATTAATTGTGAACCGTCCCTATAATGGTGGCTAACAAGGACAAATGTTTTAACTTCATAATAAAAGTGCACATGGTATGTCTTGGCTGACAAGGACAAATATTACATATAGGCCCATCTATTATTTAATGATTACAATAACATATTAGTAGAAGATAGATCATATATATATATATATGTTAACGAGTGAGTCTACGGTACTATGCATATCACAGGTTAATCTGTAATACAGATTTATATTTTTGTTTTCAAAATTCTAACAGTTGATCCAAATTTTTCAAATTAATTCTCATATGAATATGTACTTACAGAACGAATTTTATGTTTTTTTAAAATAAATTAAATTTACTATTTTTTAAGATAGGTAGAAAATCACTTGATCTGAAAATTCTAAACCATCCAAAAACAATGATTTTCTATCTATCTTAAAAAACAGTAAAAAAATAAGTCTAATATCTAATATTACATATAATTCTAGATTTTATTGATATCTTTTTGTGACGAATTAGTTTTGAGATGCAAAAATACAATTAATATCCAATTTTGCATATAAGCTTGCATTTTTTTTATTGGTTTCAATAAATCATTGGTATAGGATAGCGGAAATATTTAAGGTGTCTTTAAACCTTAATATACATAGCAAGTTGGATTTAAATTATTTTATAGATATTCATCTCATCTATACAAGCAGAATGAGTCCGACATTGACTAATTTTGAGATCATGTGCATAGTTTATTTGTAATGATTTTATTTTTACACCAGATCATTATACAATAATTTTGCAAAAGAAAGAATTGTATTTGAAAAATTATTATAGATGTGGGATTTCTGAAAATAGCAAGTAAAAGTTAGATACAGGAATTCTAAAATATCATATGACAGGTAGCCAAAGAAGACCCCTATGCGGTATAGCCTATATCGTATGCGGCATAGAGACAGAACAAATAGAATCAGGTAATGAACCATCTTTTCATAAATTATATGATAACCCGATAACACATGCAGAGATTGATCTTAATAACCCATTTACAAAAATGTTTGATCTCGTGAGAAAGAAGAGGGTTCGCCAAAATACGGGGATGGCCAGCACCTCTGCAGCTGTTCCTGAGGATCCACCGACAGAGATAGCTGCTGCCTCCGCTGCATTCCAGTGGCGTGCATTTCTTTAAAAAGGAGTACATTGTGGAACCGGTGAGCTCTTACAAACTCCAGCAAGTCACATGTCTCGAGATGTGAGCACTAAAGGCTATAGAAGGTCGGATTATGATAATTTGTTAAATTCTACCAATGTTAATTAGTTTTTTAATGATGTATATGAAACAAAAAACTTGAAATAAAATTAAAATTGCCTACAAGTTTGATTTTTTTTTTTTTTTTTGAAGGTTAGTGGCTTTAAGTGCCAACTAACAATTTCATTGATAAAAAAACGAACTTACAACGAGTCAAATGACTCTAAACCTAAATCCACTCTTTTATTCTCACAAAATCCTCTAAACTATTCTAAATAACTCTAATTTCACTTATATACACTCATAATTATCCTATTACCTTTCCCTATCGCTCTCTACGACCGGGTTCGATTTTTCGCCCGCCGCCGCGCTCCGACGACCGGATCTACTCACCCACGCTCCGATCGAGATGGCGTAGAGACTCAACGCTCCGAACTCCGACAATACCGCGCTCTCGGCTCCGATCGGCTCCGGTTCCTCCCCTCTCTCTCATTTTTCTCTCCTCTCAAGGTAGAGACGAGAGAGAGAGGAGGCGCTTTGTAGAACGAGAAACCTAGAAGAAGTGACAGAGAGGGTTTCGCCTCGCGAGCAACCCTCAGCCGCCTCACCCCTGTCGCCTCACCCCTTTCGCCTCACGAGCTAGGGTTTCGCCTCGCGAGCAACCCTCAGCCGCGTCAACCCTGTCGCTGCGAGCTAGGGTTTCGCCTCGCGAGCATCCCTCAGCCGCCTCGCGAGCAGCCCTCAGCCGCCTCACCCCTCTCGCGAGCTGCCGCCTCGCGTCACCCCTGTCGCGAGCAGCCGCCTCAACCCTCAGCCACCTCACCCCTCGCGAGCAGCCGCCTCACCCCTCGCGAGCACCCCTCGCGAGCAGCCGCCTCACCCCTGTCGCGAGCACCCCTCGCCTTTTCTTGCCAAGGACCAAACCAACCTTGGATCTGCCTAGAAGAAGAAGGTGGCAGATCTGGTTCGGTCTAGAAGAAGAAGGAGAGGCTACTGATCGGAGGCTAGGCGGAGCAGATCTGACCTATGGCCGGATCTGACCTGTGACGGCCAAGGCGGGGTCAGGTGGGGCCAGGCGGCGCTCCGGCGACCCTCAGGTGGTCCTGGCGGAGGGGTGGGGCTCCTCTCTGCCTTGGGCGACGGGTAAGTTTGATTTCTTAACGAGTCGCTTAATGAGTACGAGTCAACTCGAGCATTTAACGAACCGAGCACGGACACAGCTATCAACTTGCTATTGTCTTCTCAACTCGTATCGACTCGCTCATTAAGATAATGAACCGAGCATGAACATACTCCAACTCGCTCGAACTCACTTATTAATCACCCCTACTTCTACCCATTAACATGTACGGAGAGCAAACTGACACCAATAATTGTCCTTTGCAATAATATCGAACTACCCACCTGTCGTATTGAGTGTTGACTCTAGGTCTTCTTGATACTAAGTCTAGTACAGACATGTCCTGTCAACCAGTCCCTATTATCATTAATTGACGAACCGTCCCTATAATGGTGGCTAACAAGGACAAATGTTTTAACTTCATTATAAAAGTGCACATGCTATGTCTTGGCTGACAAGGACAAATATTACATATAGGCCCATCTATTATTTAATTAATGATTACAATAACATATTAGTAGAAGATAGATCATATATATATGTTAACGAGTGAGTCTATGGTATTGTAATGCGGATTAATATTTTTGTTTTCAAAATTCTAACGGTTGATCCGAACTTTCAACATAATTCTCATATGTGAATATGTACTTGCAGAACGAATAGGATTTTGAAGATCTTGTTGACCGGTTCGGATCGACCGATAGGATTTTGAAGTCGAAAATATTGATCCGTATTACGGACTAAATCGTGATATGCATAATAACATAGTCTCACTCTATGTTAACTGTATGCAGATTTGTAGTATATATATATATTTCATTTTGGGAGCAAAATAAGTCTAACATTAGATATAATTCTAGATTTTATTGATATGTTTTTGTGACGAATTAGTTTTGAGATGCAAAAATATAATTAATATCCAATTTTGCATATAAGCTCGCATTTTTTTTATTGGTTTGAATAAATCATTGGTATAGGATAGCGGAAATATTTAAGGTGTTTTTAAACCTTAATATACATATCAAGTTGGATTTAAATTATTTTCTAGATATTCATCTCATCTTTACAAGCATAATGAGTCCGACATTGACTAATTTTGAGATCATGAGCATAGTTTATTTGTAATGATTTTATTTTTACACCAGATCATTATACAATAATTTTGCACAAGAAATAATTGTATTTGAAAAATTATTGTAGATGTGGGATTTCTGAAAATAGCAAGTAAAAGTTAGATACAGGAATTCTAAAATATTATATGAATGAACAATTGCTTTCATAATTAAGAAATACAAACTATTTCACACAAGAAAAAACTATACGCATAACTTTGCTTGGTTGACTAATATATTTTGTTTTGTGAAGAATTAATGATATATAGCTAACTATAGGATTCATTTTTAATGTGTAGATTATTCTAACATTAAAAAAAAATTAGGAACTTTTTGCTGGTCCTGTATATAGACTTTGTAAATATTATTAAATTAAGGTAAAACTATTTTATATTGTTTATTAAGTGAATGTTGAATAGTGAATCTTGTCCAATCCTCATATTGGTTGTATGAAATTTCTTCCGGATTCTTGGTTGAGCTTGTTGGATCAAATTCAAACTTCACGCAACTATCTGCATCGCTTGCAGGAAGGAACCTCCTCTATGCTTCTTTTGTGTAAGGCTGCTACCAATGTTTTAGAATCCGTGAAGATCCAATAATTTGTGTCTGTACCTCTTCTGCTTCGGCCCCTAGCGCCCCTTGTGTGTTCTGTGTTCATGGGACTCCAGTGACTATATATTAATTGTTGTTTAGTACACATGAGCATCTGGGTACATATATGTGATGTGAACTTGACTAATGAATTAATTAAATACAAATGAGCAGCAGCTGGCTGGTGGCAGTTGGCATTTATTGTTCGCCTGTGGCTGCTCTGTGTGACTATGCATGTTCTGATACACGAACTTGAAGAGCTAGAATCCATTTTCTTAGTTGTGTGTGAATTTGAAGAGCTGCTCTTTTCTCTCTCTACTTAAGCATCTTCACTCTTTCTCTCTTTTTGGTTTGGTTGATTTGTGTCTTATAATTTTTGTATATTTATTAAGGGAAGCATGGAGCGAGACAAGGAGGCAAGATCTTCACCGAACGCAACTGGATACAAATAAACTTCAGACGGACAAAACTATTCACACAATTTCGATTTCAGCTTATTAGCACCTTTTGGAAAGCTTGCAAAGAGATAAACAAATGTTTCATGCATTTTCTCTTGAAAGCCATCATTTTCAAAGCCAAAAAACGTTGTCTAATGCCTTAAAACTTGAGTTGAAGTTTAAGATTATTGTTTTATCTTTGTAGTTTCATTATTTTTTTATTACCACAGTTTATTCTTAGGTATTGTTCATATAACTGTATGTATACATTATTTGATCTGTGATAATGTGATATTTTAATACTTCATCAAAAAAAAAATTCTACTTTTAAATTAATATTTTGGCCATGCAAATTGGTTTTAAAAATGAAATAAAATACAATCACCAATATTGTTGCAATCAACAGCAGTCGTAGAACCGTCATTGATGTAATTTTTAATCGTTTTTTATGTCAATTCTGTAGTAGTGATCACAAGTATACATGTGAAATTTATATTCTAAAATTTAAAAGAATTTTGGACTTAGTGTAGTGGCATGAGTCCTCATCTTTTTAGAGGGACGCATGTTCAATTCTCGACAATAACATATAAAAGATGCTGGAGTGTTTCGGGACCCTTTAAAAAATTAAATTGTAAATTTTAATAATATTTAAATTTTGACAATTAAGTATTCTGATGTTCATGATAATTTAGTGTGATGCAAAAAGAATGGGGAATATTCAATGGGATGAAACATGGGTATGGTACTGGTACCGGAATCGGTACAGGAGGTATTATGAATGGGAATGAAATCCATTATATAAATATTGACATCATTCCTGTGAACTTATGCATGGTAATACTATAGTACTCAAAACAATAACCTTGCATTTACTCATCCTCGCAAATAACTAACTCCGGAAATAAATTACAATTCCGTGGAAAATTATATGACATTTCGGTTTGAAAATTTTCGCGCCAAAATTAGCATATGCGTGGTTATAGCAATCCCGTGGGTACGTGCACGGTGATATCAGTCCAACATCCACGCAAATAATTCAGTTTGGATCGCGTCTATCCACTTTGACCGACCAACACAGGCCTCGGAGATGGTAACAATTTAACCTCGCGAAAACTAATTGCGAGGACTCCATGGCGATAATTATTAGTCGCGTGGTGACTAATTGCCTGGCTGCTAATAGCGTGGCTATGTCCACAGAAATGGTTATTTCCGACCAACTAACCACGCAGCAGGTCTTTCTTTTTTCCACGCTAATAAAACGATTTCTTGTAGTGGTTCTATTTGTTTGATCTTTTCCTGTCCCATGTGTGGATGTGCCTTGTAAAATAAAACGTCAACTAAGTTGGTGTAGGCTACAGTTAGAGGCGCAATTTGTGCCAGCCTTATCGTATTACCACGTGCTCTGCAATTCGTGTTTTTAAATGCACAGTTTTCTGTCCTTGTCGTTTTCATTACTGATATATTATTTTGTAGTACTAAATTAGTGCCTAATTTTTTTAAGTTATCATTTCAAAAATAATTATATTAAATTGACAAATCTTTTTGAATTTATTTTATTTTAATGCAATACGTAAGTATTATCTGAACACTTCCAAGAGACATCATGTAGTCATTCTTTTTTCTTTTTTTGGAAAAATAGGCAGAAGCTCTTCCATTATATAAAAGAAAAGTACAATATCCAATTAAGAAGAAACCAAGAAAACAAAAGTATAACAGCTACCCAAAAGAAATCCAGTGCCAGTAGAGGTCTCAGCAGCACACCCGGCATCCTCAACTAGATACTGATTCCTTGACTGACCCATCAAGGGACCGTATCAAGGTTTCAGCCATTATTAAGAACACATCATCGACCCTAGGAAAAACACAAGTACAACCAACCTAAAAACCCAAAAAGACATACACAACATGCCAAAATAACAACAGGCATGTGTCGTAGATGTTGCACTGAACCAAGCCAAAAATACCAGTAAGGCACTAACAAAATGTGCCAGCAAAGACAGAGAAACAATCCCTTTATTACAGAAATTAAGAAAATAGCAGGCATGAGAAGCCACATCACATGGGTATGTCCTCCAGATAAGTGCAACCCTTTAGGTGGCCATCAGATCGAATAGGTACCAGTGGTACAGGGGTAGCCTGAGGCATCTCAAGAGCAGAAAAAGGGGAAAGGAACTGAAGGGGCACAATGTCCAAGTTCTCAGGAGTCCAGACATGAGTAAATTGCCTCACAGACCTTCTTTTATGCCCTGACCAATAATCCAACAAAGAACAAATTAATAAAAGCATATTTCTAACTGTAGGAACATGTCTATTGTCAAAACATATAGAGTTTCTTGTTTTCCAAATGCACCAACATATAGCCCTTACAACCATTAACATAGCCTCTCTTTTTTTGAGTGGCAATGACTGAGCCAAGTGTTGAATAATTTCTAAAGAAGTCCAGTCACCATAAAAGGTTGGAAATTGGCCCATCCAGAACCATATATGAGCAATGTAGGGGCATTTAAGGAAAAGATGCAAAGCTGATTCCACTTCATTGTTAAAAAAGTGACAAAGAGGGTCTCCTTGCCATCTTTTTTTTGTCAACACATCTTTGGTAATAATTTTATTTTGGAACAATTACCACATGAAAACATTTATTTTCAAAGGCACAGGAACATGCCACCACATATCAACAAATTGAATTTGAACACCTCTAAATGAGAGAAAGCTGTATAAAGATGTCGTAGTAAATTGTAATTTGGAATCCCATTTCCATTTAGGGTAATATGGGGTATCATTTAGGTAATAGGAAGAGATTAGAGCAACTAGCTCATGCCATTATGAGAGTAGGATGCCATGTAGGTTCCTCCTAAACCTCAACATGGCTCCTCTTGATTCAATTACATCATGTACACTAATAGAAGGATTATAGCATATTTCAACTAGCTGTGGATATGTAGTCGATAAAGGACACTCTGAGTGCCAAGTATGAAGCCAAAACCTAATTGTTTGACCATTACCAAGTTGAAAAGAACAACTCAGCTGTCCTATGTACTGTAATTTATGAATTTCTCTCCAAAAATGTTACATCTGAGCAGGTGGTGTATGATCATTATATTTTATTTGGATCAGCTGCTTCCAAAGGCCTGAATAGGTAGGATTGATCATTTTCCACCACCACTTAACAAAAAGAGGAACATTCATTAGGTGGAGATTCTTAACCCCTAAACACCCATATTCCTTGGGATAACACACTAATTCCCAATTGATCAATGAATATTTCTTATGAGGCCCGGCATTACCTTGCCATAAAAAATGACGAGGAACTCTATCAATTTGTTTTCTAACATTCACAGGCATTTTATAAAAGGAAAGCATATATAAAGGAACAATAGTTAAAACAGAGTCTACCAATGTGAGTCGACCCCCGATAGACAGCAAGTTACCAACCCAACCTTGCAAATATTTTTGTGAGTTTATCTATAATGCAACTCCAATCAGCAGTAGAAAGTTTCCTATCACTTAAAGGCACCCCTAAATATTTCAAAGGAAGTTTAGATACTTTACACCCAAAGACATTTGCAAGCACAGTTCCATTAGAAAATGAAAGTTATAAAGGAATTAATTCAGTTTTCTAAAAATTAATTTTGATACCTGAAAGAGCTTAAAAATAGTACATAGTCCCAAGAGTAGAATCAATATTAATAGAAGTAGCCTTCAAAAATAATATTGTATCGTCGGCGTAATGACAATTAGTAATACTTTGCCCATTAGCTAAATGAGGTCCGAGACCTTGAAGGATGCCAGCTGACTACCTTTATTAAACAGCCTACATAACACATCACCAACCAACAAGAAAAGGAAAGGGGAGAGAGGGTCCCCCTGTCTGACCCCACGTTGACAGGAAAAGTATGAGGAGAGTGTACCATTGAGATTAATACAAGTAGAGCTACTATATAACAATTGAAGAATCCAAGATACCCATTTACTATCAAACCCTACAGTAATTAAAACCTCATGAATAAAATGCCAATTAACCTTATAGAAAGCTTTTCTAAATCAATCTTAATCACCACACCTTCCTCCTTGTGTTGTCTACAATAGTGAAGGAGTTCATGACTTAATACTACATTATCCAAAATATATCTACCTCGAACGAAGGCCGCCTGCGTTTGATCTACAAGCTTATCCATAATGGCCTCTAATCTCATAGTGAGCAACTTAGAGATGATTTTCATACTACAATTAACAAGGCTTATTGGTCTATATTGTTTAATACTTGTAACTTCTTTCTCTTTAGGAAGAAGGCAAACAACAACTTGATTAATATGTTTCAATGAGACTCTATTTTCTACAAAAGCATTAACTAAAGCACAGATATCATGTTTAACAAGATCCCAAAAATGTTCGAAAAAGCCAAAAGGAATTCTATCAGGGCCAGGTGCACATGATCCTGTGCAGATTGGCGAGGTACCAAAACTTTGTTATTTAATGAATTTACTAGTTATTTGTATGTGCAAAACTAACATTGTTTATATGCAGGATGGAGCTCCTGCCTGGCAGGCCAACCCCGATTTCTCTAGGATGACCTTACTGGAGATGATGCCGGGTGTGAGGTACCGAGCATATTTGCTATTTTCTTTCTTTTTTAAGGATATTAATAAAAGTGCCATTCTACTGTGTGTGCACAACAAAAAGTAGGCACTTATCGCGAGGGAACTCCGTCGCGAAAAGAAAAAGCACAGTTATGACGGTACTCCCTCGCGAAAAGTGCCTCGCGATAAGTGCATACTTTTCGCAATGATACTTTTCGCGACGGAGTTCCCTCGCGATAAGTGCCTACTTTGTTGTTGTGACGTGCATGTCCTATGCATGATGCTTTGACATGCTATGTCCCTGGACTTCTTTGTTGTTGGATGATATGTCACTTTCTCACATCTTATTGAGTTATGATCCTTTAATTTTTATCTTGTACTTGAGTTTGAACTAGAGGTATATTTACTAAAATGAACAAAAAGAAAATAAAATTACTACGGTGGTGTTGTGGTGAGAAGTAGAATACTGACGGTAGATAATTTAATTGAAAGATTTTGGGAATATTGATCAACTTGTACTGCCTTCTTAAATGCTGGAAAACTATCCACCATTTATTCACCAATGTCCGTACACAAAGCAGGTGATGATATTAAAAGAGCCATTATGGAAATATTAAATTTCTGTGCAGATCACGGAACATTTATTTTAAATATGAACAAAACATTACATGTGTGCCTTGGCCCATTGCAAGAAGACATCCACAGGGTTTGGCGCTGGTAGGACCATCAATGATAATAGTATATATATACATATATATACATGGTTGATGTACTACCTTGTTAAATGCTGGTGAAAACGATCCACCATTTATTCATCAATGTCCGTACACAAAGAAGGTGATGATTTTAAAAGAGCCATTATGGAAATATTAAATTTCTTTGCAGATCACGATACATTTATTTTAAATATAAAGAAAACATTACATGTGTGCCTTAACAAACAAAATGCGGAATAAATTAAAAAAAGTAATATACGTTATTATATTGGCATTATTTAAAGTCATATATAGCTTAATACCTAAAAAAGGACCAACAAACGAAAAATATTACAATTATATCCTTAACAAAGCACCTATATAATTGGACTTTGTGTTTGTGTGCTGTTGTGTTTTGCAAAGCACCTATATAATGTCACTGGAAGTTTTGAGAAATAACATGCAATGCAATGCAACAGCAACAGCACTTTTGAGAAATTTGCACAGCATGTTGTCTAGCAAATTACCGAAAGGAGCAACCATTTAGAAATAACATGACCAAGTTATTACAAGGAAGAACCCAAATTAGAATATCACCCTTTAATAATTTTATAATTAACACATCAATGCCACGTCGGACTAAAATTTGGAAATTGGACCCTTTAATAATTTATTCTCACTCCAAAGCAGTGTTTTAGGGGGAAAAGGAAAAATAAGATAACTGTTTTGAGTTATTCTGAATATTTTTCTGTTGCAATATTGCTTAGAAAATATGACATATTTATTGGGAATGAAAAATACAGGGTTTGCTTGACAGAGTGGAAATTACTATTGCCACAAGTATTTATTAGAACATAATCTCAATCAGTCTTTAAAGAAAGGTTAAATTCTACAATAACTGCAACTAATTCTTATCTCTCCTCCTACCATATTTTACAAGAGATTGGGAAAAAAAAAGAGGAATAGTATATATAAAAATGTATCTATCAACAACGTCTCATTTACCATAATAAATCTCGTTCATTTCTTATCACTGCCAAAAAAAAAGCTGGATGTCACATCTTTTAAATCTACTTGGCCCAAAAAACATTTCTTTCTTTCTGGTTCGACATTTCAAGAATAAAACCCAACTATACCAATCTTTGCTATAACTCAACCATGTAAAACCTGTACTCATCATCATTGGATTGAGGCCCATATAAAACCTAAAGAGGCCAGAGGAACAGATTCAATTCTTTTGGGGCACGGTCCTTACAATGCTTTTCTGAAACTTTTACTGATCATGTGCCCAAATACAGGATCACAATTTTTTTTTTTTGTAAGAACAGTTCAAAAATATCAAATATGTTTGACATTTTGTTGTCTTTGGTTGGAGATGGCGACATAAAATAACCGAAATTGATTGCTGAAAGAGAACATCATATATTGTTCTTATCAGAACTATTATGTATGTAATGCAAGACTAAATAAAAAACAAAATGTCAAATGGTTTTTTTAGACAAAATTGAATGAATTTGATTGCAAAAAGAAAATTTGAATGACAATCTTGTTTTATACTTTCATCCATGTATACAAATATGAGGGAAGCTAGCGTGTGGTAGGTTTATAAAAAAATTTGGTGAGCTTAACTCCAAAATCTATCATATTAGCTTCAAGTGACGAATTCAAGATACTGATCTGCATCACGAGTGATGCGTGTACATACAAAATTTTAAATTTTTTGAATTCATTTAATACAAACAAGCTGTAAAAAAAATGAAATTTGATAAGTTATTTTAATGCATTCATTTTTTAATTATTTTTGACCGATGACTTCGTACTAAATGAATTTGAAATTTTTAAAACTTTGAGATAATACTCTATTACGTAATATTACAAGGCAACTGTTTTGTTGCCCTAAAAATTAAATACCAAGTCAAGAAATTCATACATAAAAAAACTGAAAAAGAACATTTTCAGATAACAATAATTAGTCACACATGCTTCAATCAAAAACCATAACTTTCTATAATTAAGAAACTCTAATAAACTTGAAACTTTCATCATCTTAAAATAGACTAAAGCTTCAAATCCATATTTTATTTGTCCAAGAAAGAATCGAAGTTTGACCTTCAAAATCGTGCCATCAATCCGCTTCACTTTTCTGGCCACTGCAAAATTTGATGAGTAAAGTTTAATTCCATCACACAATAATCTGTACAGCCATTGGACTTAATATCTATAATACATTTTGTTAATTATTTGAAAACCAATAAAAATATAATTATGAGGTCAATTTCATGAAGAAATAAACAAGTTTCGGAGTAGCTTGTGAGAAGTAATACTAGTACCTTGACATAAACTCCAATGGCATCAAGGTACGCCCCAGAGCGTCCATGGAAACTTATGATTTTAACGTACGGTCCGTAACTATCGTAATTGGTTATCAGTTGCAGCGACCTCACAATAAATATGTCACCGAAGTAGCCAACATAGCCTTTCACAGCCTTAATGTACTCATTGTTGTTGTACCGTAAAAAAGTTGAGATAAAATTTTCCAAGAAGTTGGAGAATGTAAAGGGTGCACAAACTTGGGAACCTTTAACATTGGGTTTAGTTAAAAGAAAAGAAGAAAAAGAAAAATGGAGGTGTCCCTTGTATAATAAAATGGAGGGAATTGAATCAATCCATTTTTACATTAGGGATAGTGCTCACGGTTTGTGATTCGCAAATGAAATAAAATTAAGAATGGACCAACCTGGGCCGACTAAATTGATTGATTTGAATTATATAATGGTTTAAGATCAAAAGATAATGGGCTTGGGTAAATAAAAGAAGTTGGGCCTCATCGAAATCAAGGAGAGCATATCGGGCCTTAAGGCAAAAATTTGAGTCGACCAAATGAAGAAACGAATGGAAAAAAAACAACAGCTCCCACCTTATTTCGCACCCCTGGTTACCTAAACCTGGTCTATGAAAGACCTTTAATCAATCTGTGCATGGTTCACCAAACAACGAGTCCACATGATCCGAAAGGATCTTTCTCTCCCAACGGCTCCACGCAAAGCAACAAAACAAAAAAGCAAGGACGATGACAGTCTGCTGAGATGCCCCTGTTCCATCGCCTATTTCAAATGCAACCGCGTGATTGAATCAAAGGAGGAGATTGTGCCAGCACATCGATCCACATCACAGCTCTATAGTAAAACCTTAATTCGGATGCTATTTAAAGACCCGAAGCTGAAGAGAAAATAACACAATTGCCAACCGAAAAAACTTCCAGCAAGCACAAAGCTCTGCTGAAATCATACAACCTCGGATAGAGCAAAAAAAAAAAAAAAAAAAACCAAATTAATACCCAAATCAACACATAAAACACCATAATTAAACAAATTAAAAGTGACAGTTTTATGTTGTAGAGAAGCATAAAAGGAAATGATGTTAGAAGTTAATGTTTAACTACCATCCTTCTATTAATCAATATCTTTCTATGCTTTTCACAATATAAAATTAACTAAAATATGGACTTCATAACGGTATGCTAATAAGAAAAGTAAAAAGGATGATTTGCTGAGGATTGATGTTTAACTACCATCTCCTCATACAAATTGGAATTTTTATTATTCTTCTTAGCATATTATACTCTTCTGAGGGGCCTAATTGCATAATCGAGGTTGGAGAGGGCAAATGAGAGACGGTCATGTTGAAACCCTGTGAATTGATGCTCAGTGAACCCCTCACACATCACTGTCTCGATAAAAGATAAATGAGATGACATTATGCAACTTAACAAGGTCATTTCTACAAACTTGCCATGTTACTGGTAAAGCAAAATCCCAATTTCTCTGGACTTTAGCACCCTCTGTTGATCCATGTTGTTTAAAGTCTGGTAAACAATTTACTCATATGTCAAACAAACTGACTCCATGCCTGCACCAGTATAAAAAATCAAGTCGAAATGATTGAAGTCTCAACCGGTACCATAATGCCTCAAATTGACCTCCTGTGACAGATCAGCCAGTGCAGGCTGATCACAAGTCCAAATCAGTAAACCAAATGCACAGTCATCTGGGGGACTTTAAAACAATCAATTTAGTGCCAAAATTTACATTCTTAACATTTTCTATGCATTTTCTACGATTTTCTAAAGTTCAGCCTTTAAAATATAAAAAAACCCAGCAAAATACCAACACAGTTCCTAGTTTACCCCTACGTTTAGACCCTTTTCTGGTACAGCTAGGAAGCCCCAAAATTCATGATATTTTACCAGCATATAGAGCATCATTTCCTGAGAATTTTCATATAAAGAACATCAAATTTAGTTCAGCAGATTTCTCAGAACAATTTTCTGAATTCAGCACTTTATAAAATAGAAAACTGCACAACTCAAAACTGATAGCTGTTAGACTTTGCCCCTGTCTTTGCATGACCATTACGCATAGAGAGAAAATTCCAAAAACCATGAAACTTCGCAGAGTTATAGATTGAACTCCGTTATTCAAAATCATATAAAGAACCAAAATTTCTGTTTAATGAATTGCCCAGAATCAAGTTTCAAAGTTGGATAAAAATGATAAATGCACATATGCTTGTATACATGCATCCCTTTGAAATAAATGCCAAATAAATATGTAAAAATGTGGTAAAATTAGTAAAATTCCCATATGCTTTTCGGATCTCATGTTTCATGTCTGTATGTTAAAATTATGCCTAGTCAAAATACCCGTAGCAATGCAAAGTTATGAGTTATAAAATAGACTGTTGCCATGATCCATATCCTTATTTTTGAAGTCCAAATAGCCAATTTAAATTGTTAAACATGAACTCCATATGAAGAAGTAATTCAAGATCCGATTTTATATCTTTAAGAATTATGTTACTATTTTTACAAATAGATAGAAAACTACTTTTCTTTATGTGATCCATAATTTTTATATCAAGCGAATTTCTACCAATCTATAGAAAAAGAGAAAATTCTAAAAATTATTGAATTTAGTCTATAATTACATTTTCAGTCGAAGATCATGTTTAACGGTTCGGATTGATTGTTTGAACTTTGAAAATACTAATATGCATATTATCATCACCCTAATTACATTAATTTAAATGTAATTTACTGAAAAGATCCGGTGGAGAACAAGGAAATAGAAAAATGTTTCAGAGTAGTTAAGGAAAAACATGATAGTTGTGCCTACCTGCCGGACATAAACTCCAAGAGCGTTAACCTCCCATTTACTATAGTATGCATGAAAGCCAATTATTTGACCGCCGAAAAGCAGGAAATTCGAAAGATTCCCAAATTGATGGCCGTAAGGTCCATAATCGTCCAAATTGGTACTAGTGACTTCACAAAACAAACGCCTTCAGAACCTTTTTTTTCTTTGAAAAATCGCAAACCGTGAAACTTGGTCCAAAATCGGATCATCGGCGGGCGATCCCGGTCTAACTTGGCCAATTTTTCCTTCTGTATATGGTATTCACATTGAAAAATTACTACAATATTCTGTATCTTGATATTTTGTAAAACACCAAAACTGATATACGTCTAAATGTAGATCAAATGATGTATATATGTCAAGACTAGAGTTCTGGAGTAGTATTGTTAGAGTGACCATTTATAAGTATTGTTAGGGTGTACCACAGGTACGTGGTTTCAGACTAAAATGTAGGTACTCTAGGCAGTTTGGAGAGCTATGCCAACTCGAATGTACCAGGATAGCCCATGGCTGGTACGGCGAGACCCATGCAGGTGCTCGGCTAAGGTACCATTCTGTACATAGGCATACACGAGTAACAGCCCACGCGGGTCGACACAGTATCCATGTAAACGTATTATATTTGGGTGCCTAAGAGATGAAAGAATTAGTATCTCATTGTAGAATGATTTTGTTGTGGTGGCAGCTAAAGCGGCTTCCGGCTGGTACTGGTGTAGCCGTTTCACAGCTGCAAAACTACCGTCGCAGAACTCTGCTAGGTATACGGACCCGAACCAATTTTATGAATTGGATCAAAGTCCAATGTGGCAACCTTTAGTTGGTCGTATGTAAAGACCGGGGACTGGAGGTGATGGCCCCGACGAAAAGCTGACACTGGCTCCACACCAAATGCCACATGGAAGCTACACCCACGCCGGCTATGGCGGATTAAAGCTGCAGCGCAGAGGTAGAGAAGTAGGAGGACTATGAAACATGCTGCTGCGAAGAGGATTGTGGTGAGTAAGAGGAAGTGTCCCTTCTGTGTGGCATGTGTGGTGGCGATTGTGTGGCTTTTCATGGGGCCGGCGAGGGAAGAACTGGAGGAGAAGCAAATGAAGGGTTTGGATGGGAGGGAAGTGTTGTACCCGCAAGTGCCAGTGCATGACTTACAGTTGATGTAGTACGGGTCGGATGATGGGTCCCATTGTACCCGAATCCCTGCCTGGAGGAATCCCAATATGGAACTTGGTACGTCTGCGGCACAGGAAATGTGAGTCGAATTACCGGAAGTTAAGTTGCGGGAAGAGTTCTTGCAGGAGGTGATGAGGAGGTGCGGTTGGGATGAGAGGCGGTGCTGGAAGCTGGTGAGGCCACAGGTCGAAGAGGAAATGAGAACTGGAGAGTGGCAAAACTGGAGAACGAAATGGAGAGGAGAAGTGGGGAGGGGGAAAGGAGGAGGGAGGTGGAAGTCTGGTCGAGGAGGAGAAAAGTAGAGGATGAAATGGAGATGGAGTGGGGCAGCGAACAGTTGATGTGGAAGGAGGAGAAAGGGAAGTGGAGAACTGGAGAACGAAATGGAGGGCAGGATGAGGCGGTCTGAAAAGTTGAGCACTGGTGGGAGGTTGTGGAGACTGGAGAGCAAAGCAGGCAGAGGAGGAAGGGAAACAGCGTCAATAGAAAGAGAGGATGCATTGAAGAAGGGAATGGGGGTTTTAATTTTTAAGAACAATCCTCCCAATTTCAGTAGCAGATCAACTCAGATTGTATTAAAAACCCGGCCTACATAAAAATGAATTGTTTTACCCAACTAATTACATGTGGTTCTCCCAACATTCTATTTTGTTGTTTTTTATTTATTTTGTTTGGTAATAATTTACCTATATACTAATTTAAGAATTTATAATTACAAAATAAAAGTCGGCCACTTCTTTGTCGAACTTTACAATAAAAAAAATGGCATCTATTACTAAAGCTGCAAATGGCTAGTACGGTGTATACTCTTTGATTTGCAGTTACTTTCAACCATATGAGCATATTGTTCCTTTAAATAAAGTGGGATCTGATACTAGCGCTCCTTTATATAAAGTGGCTTCCATCCATGTGTTGAAAGACACACGTAAAAGATAAAAAAGGGAAATTATATCTATTGAGGGAGCGCGAGAGAGAACTTGTATTGTTTATATCACTTTTTTTCTGTCCTTCCCACTCACTTCTATTTCACAAATAGATTCTTTCTCTCTTCTTACTAAAACAAAAATATTGTTTCTCTTACTTATCTTTTTTGTATGCTTTGCTCAAAGGTGCGGCCAATAGGACATTGAATTAGTGGAAAGTGGAAACAATATTCCACCAAAATCGGATATGTTCTTGTGTTGCACTGATCATTATGCTTTCCCTATATGCATTGTCCGCTCTTTAACTAGCACTTTTCTTTTTCCCTGTCAAATAAAGAAATGCAATGCTAATTGACATGCAACAAAGATTTGCTATATATAATTAAGATGTAAAACGGAATTTGCTTAAAAAAAGTGGAAACAAAATAAGGGGAAATCTTGAAGTAGAAAGTAACTCAGTCGATCGATGCCACAACGAGTTGGCAGACTTTTTATTTAGTAATTCCTAAGGCTTCAGGTATCTCTGTTGATCCATATACTTTAATTCTGTATATGTTTAGAAATTTTATTTTGACAAACTTATCATATACGTAACTAAGCCTGAATTTAAACTTTTCAAATTTAAAATACTTTTTAAATAAGTATTTTAAATTTATAAAAAGTTTAAATTTAGACTGATGCCACAAATTTATTATATCCGTACCACAGTCGTATCTAATTTGGTCTGCTAACCTTGATTTAACTTCGTTATGTAAATTTATCAAATGTATTATATTTTTCGTTAATTTTTACCACTAAAATATTGAAACTCTCAATTTTTGCTCTAACAATATTCTAGATATTGCAGCAATAATTTGAAAACTTGAGTTGTATATATAATCTAATGGCATAAAAAATCGAACATATTTATTAAATATCAATTACATTGTGCAGCTGTACAGTACTATAGACCCCAATATGTAAACTCAGTGTATATTTTAGTTTCGATTCCCTTCAAGGAAACCCCAATAAGAAATAGCAGCAGCTGCATATATTTGCTCCAAGAATAAATAGATTCTTTCTTGCTTTCTTTCTTTTCTTTTTTTATGCTTTGCTCAAAGGTGGGGCTTTGAATTATTGGCAATAAGATATATTCTTGGCTTGCACAGGTTATTGTCTACTTTCCCTACCTACAATATGCGCACTTTCACGAGCATCTTTCCGTTTTCCTGTCAAGAAAAAAAATACAATGTTAATAGGCACGCAACAAAGATTCCTCATAGGTTATAAAATTGAATTTGTTATAAAAATAAAAAAAAGGGCTAATACTTGAAGTTTTGTCAGATTACCAAATTAAGACCAGAAATTTAAAACGGAAATTATTTCAGTCAAATACAATTAGGGGTGTCAATGTATATGGTACAGGTCGGACAGAGGCATTTTCTATGCTATTTTGACATAGACTACATTACCACTAAGATAACGGGTAACAAAATAATTCTAGTATATTAAATAAAGAGAAATCTAATACCCGCACTGCTCTAAACACCAAAATGTGCAGTTATAATGAACATGGCGTCCATAGAAGTTGGAATATTAATAATTATGTGTGTCAGGGAAAGATTCGTCATAAGTTATTAAATTGAATAGGCACGCAAGAAAGATTCGTCATAACTTATTAAATTGAATTTGCTATAAAAAGCCAAGAAAAAAAAGAATACTTGAACTTCTATCAGATTACCAAATTAAGAACGGAAATTTAAAAGGGAAATTATTTCAGTCAAATACAATCAGGGGTGTCCATGTATATGGTCGGGTCCGACGAAGGCATTTTCTACGCTATTTTGACACAGACCGCATTACCAATAAGATAATGGGTAACGAAATAATTAATTGTAATTATCAAATAAATTGATAACATATATAATTTAATAAAAAATATAAAAAATATATATTATATACATCATGTACTTAATACCACAAAACATAAAAAATTCTAATTTATTTTTTCATTTTTATTTTTTATTCTTTTATATTAAAAGATATAAATTATTAATTAAATAAAATAATAAAGTATAGTATAAATCAATCTAATCATAAATTACTAAATAGAAAAACTTTATAAAATGTTTGATACATTTTTTATCAACAATACTAAATAAAAAATTATATGAAATGTAATGTAAATCAATCTAATCATAATAATGAAGTTATATAGTTATATGTATAAATAAAAAACGAAGGATTTTTTTCTTTTTTGGTGGAAGAGAGAAATAAAGTAAGTACAAAAAAGAAAAGTGTACTTGAGGGACATGAGTGATATAGAAGTCAAGAATATATATGCTAAAGTTACATCAGGCCTAACTTGTTGATAATCGTACCTGTTATGAGTAATATATAAAAGAAAAGCTGTAAGATTGGGAAGTGCATTTCCACTGTTTCTATTCAAAAAAGCAAAGGCGTGGTTTTCAATTTTCCTTTAATTTCATGTCTCTGATTGGTTGATATCTGCGTCCACGGATTATGGTTTTCTTATATATAATGTTTGTGGACCGTCGATTCAGATCCAATGACTAAGAATAAAAGGATCATTTTGAGTGGATTCAAATTGATTTCAAAGAGGCCCCGTCAGGCCGTGATTTTTATTTTTACCCAAAAAAATATATATTTTAATATAAATAATCAGGTTTTTAAAAAGATTTTTATTTCTACCCAAACCGCTAGGAATATTTGCGGTTTGAATTAACAATTCAAACCGCAAGGAATATATGCGGCTTGAATTATTAATTCAAACCGCAAATATTCCTAGCAGCTTGAATTAATAATTCAAATCCGCAGATAATCCTACGGCTTGAATTAACCAATCACCAAAAAATTTATTTATTATTTTATTAAATGATAATTTTTCACCGATAACCCTAAAGTTATTTTTATTACAAAGAATTATATTATATAAACTTATCAATAATATAAAATTTCGTTTATTATTTTATTAAATGGTAATTTTTCACCGATAACCCTAGAAATTTATTCACCGATAACCCTAAAGTTATTTTTATTACAAAGAATTATATTATAAAAACTTATCAATAATATAAAATTTCATTTATTATTTTATTAAATGGTAATTTTTCACCGATAACCCTAGAAATTTATTCACCGATAACCCTAAAGTTATTTTTATTACAAATAATTATATTATAAAAACTTATCAATAATATAAAATTTCATTTATTATTTTATTAAATGGTAATTTTTCACCGATAACCCTAGAAATTTATTCACCGATAACCCTAAAGTTATTTTTATTACAAAGAATTATATTATAAAAACTTATCAATAATATAAAATTTCGTTTATTATTTTATTAAATGGTAATTTTTCACCGATAACCCTAGAAATTTATTCACCGATAACCCTAAAGTTATTTTTATTACAAAGAATTATATTATAAAAACTTATCAATAATATAAAATTTCGTTTATTATTTTATTAAATGGTAATTTTTCACCGATAACCCTCGAAATTTTTTCACCGATAACCCTAAAGTTATTTTTATTACAAAGAATTATTGATAAGAAATAACTTTATTGCGGGCCGCAACCAAACGAGTCAGAAACATAAATTTCATTTTTCAGAAATAAGTGTTGATTGCGGGCCGTAATAAAACACCCAGTTATGATTCTTTGAGTATAAAGTTGAGTATGAATAGATTGTTTGTATATCTTACATCGTACTTGCCTTGTGAGTATATAGGAGACTATATATTCACGGCAAAAACTGCACGACCCCCCTGTTCCGGGGTGTGACAATAAATTTCTAGGGTTATCGGTGAAAAATTACCATTTAATAAAATAATAAACGAAATTTTATATTATTGATAAGTTTTTATAATATAATTCTTTGTAATAAAAATAACTTTAGGGTTATCGGTGAATAAATTTCTAGGGTTATTGGTGAAAAATTTCCATTTAATAAAATAATAAACGAAATTTTATATTATTGATAAGTTTTTATAATATAATTCTTTGTAATAAAAATAACTTTAGGGTTATCGGTGAATAAATTTCTAGTGTTATCGGTGAAAAATTACCATTTAATAAAATAATAAACGAAATTTTATATTATTGATAAGTTTTTATAATATAATTCTTTGTAATAAAAATAACTTTAGGGTTATCGGTGAAAAATTATCATTTAATAAAATAATAAATAATTTTTTTGGTGATTGGTTAATTCAAGCCGTAGGATTATCTGCGGATTTGAATTATTAATTCAAGCCGCTAGGAATATTTGCGGTTTGAATTAATAATTCAAGCCGCATATATTCCTTGCGGTTTGAATTGTTAATTCAAACCGCAAATATTCCTAGCGGTTTGGGTAGAAATAAAAATCTTTTAAAAACCTGGTTATTTATATTAAAATATATTTTTTTTTTGGGTAAAAATAAAAATCACCGCCCGTCAGGTGTCGCCAGAAATAAAATGAATGGATTTTTTTTATTTACGTAGTAAGAAAATAAATTTTCTGTATTTTCTTAAAGAAGTAGTTTAGAATAGTGAAATCTAGCTAAGTCATTTTTGTAGATAAACTTAAAAAAAAAAAATACGCACATGATTATATCACCGGGACAATTTATTGAACTTCACCTTAAATTATGATTAAATAGAAAACAAATGGAAAAGTAAAAAATAATTTGATTACACATCTAAGTAAGGTATCAAACTTTTGCAATGAACCTTCCACTACACGCAAATATAAAGTTTGTTAGGGTTTAATATGAAAAGTGAACCATCTCCCAGAATATATATGCTATATGTGTTGTGGCTCTAGATTACTGAAGGCATCATTAGAAACGAAGCTCAAGATAGACATTCTCCTCTATTGTAGTGCATCAATTATACCACTACCGATCGATGGTAAGATTATTTTATCCTTTTATCCGATCCGTACCGTATTCTAAACGACAAGGGTAAAATTATTTTTCGTTAACATATCGGTTATGGGCAAGGGTAAAGATTTTTGTTTTATTATCATGACGGATATGGATATAAAAATGTTTCCAACTAACCCGTATCACACCCGTTGACAAATCAATGCTTTTGCTTCTATATTTGTTTATTTTATTTTATTACATGAGGTCAAGATCCTTTGAACTTTTATTACTACATGTATTTTTATTCTCTATATGCAGTCAACCGTTTCTATAATAAAGAAGGGGTCATTCAGATATGACGACATGGAAGAGAAAGAAATGGATCCTACGGGCATTACTCGCATTGTTAAAATTAGTATCCCCCATTCGAATTGTATAGATGGTCTTACTGTGTATTTTGAACGTAATGGCACCACGCAATGCACCGACCGATGGGGCGGATCTGGCGAGACCATGACTGAGGTACGAGCTATTTGCAGCTTTAATAGTAGATGCTATTTTTTATTGGGTAAAGTTCGATGAAGATCAAGTGGCTGACTTTTATTTTGTAATTATAAATTCTTAAATTACTATATAGATAATTATTACCAAATAAAATAAATAAAAAACAACAAAATAAAATGTTGGGCCCGAGAGCCACATCTGATTATAAATTCAGTTTTTTTAATTTACAAAATACCAAGATACTGAAAAGTCAGCAACGCCAATATCTTGATAGTAGTGATTTTTAAATGTCAATACTCACTTGTCAACCTTTCAAATATTATTAAACTTTACCAGTATAAATTGCTCATGTACACTTGTGATATAAAAATCTTATTATATTTGGACCCTTCTCTGTTTCAAAATTGGCTATCAATTTAAATGTTTATTTTGGCTTAATATATATTACTCAAGCACTTTTCTTTGAATACCAGGTCAATCTGTTTTTGGTAAAAAAAAGTCAAGCAAAGATGACAAAATTGATATAAGAAAACGTAATAGGATTTTGAGATTATCGAAAACAGAGTTAGAACTCCGTCTCAGTAGGGCAATGGTTGAAATTCAAATTCAAAATTCTTAGAATTTTGAGAACTAGATCTGGTACAAATATTCGTAATATGGAGAGAGTAAAATAAGAGAGCGAGAGAGAGGGGAGGAGAGGAAGAGAGCAATTAAAATAAACAAAACAAATGTGAAAAATTCGGATCTGCAAAGTAACTCAAATTTTAGGTTTGGATCTGGACCGTCCAATCTGATCATGCACGAAATTAAAGGCTTCTGTGCATTTCACCAGGGCTGGATCGGCCAGAATATTGATCGAACGGTTCTGATCTAAACTCAAAATTTGATTTACTTTAGAGGAACCGGACGTGGGAGAAAGAGAGAAGTAAAATAAACAAAACAAAAGAGAAGAAAAAGAAACATTGATCTCGGATCCGCTACTATTCGATTTTAATTTGCTGGATCCTCTCTTCTCTTTTGACCTTCCAATCTAAACTGAACGCTTCAGATTGATACAATGACGTCATTAACATGAACTTAATGGCGTCATGATGATCATCTGGAGCGTACTAGTTTCATTGCAGATCTGGGAGTCAGTTCGAGAAACAGTAGGTGCTTTAAAATAATAGAAAAATAGGAATGTGAAGGGCTCAGCGCCGGCCACGTCGCTCTTTTAAAACTTTTTTAAATTAATCATTAATTAACGATCAAAAGTAACAAAATTAAAAATCGCTTACAATATACTAATTTTAATATATAATTTTACCTTTCTAATTAATTAACAATACATTTTGTCGAATTTTACATTATCAAGTTAAATTATTATCATATAATTTATTTGTTAAAAAAATACACTTTTTTATGAAATTATGTCATTGGTGACAAAAAAACAAATTGTGCCGCCAAAATTGTTCATTTTACTTTGAAACTATTTTTTTCTAGAAAAATAAAATAACAAAAGATTCATAAATTAAAAATTAAAAATAGTGATGTGTTTTTAAGAATATATTAAAATATTAAAAATATAAAAGAGCTTCTTGGAAAATAGATGGAGTGACTTTTGAACCGGGATCAATAATTCAGATCCAAAACATTTTTATTTTTTCTTCAGTAACACACAAAGAAATATTATACTTTTTTTTACAGCTGCAACAAATCTCGACTGAAAAATATTGATCCGAGTAAAATCTATAGTATTCCATCTATTTTCAAAGACATATATAAAAATATTTCTAATATTTTAATAAAAATAAAAAAAAATCATAAAATCTTCTTATTTTGAAAAATCACAAATTCAAACATTAAATGTCAAATCATAAAAGTATTTCGGCTAAAAAAATGATATTTAATATATTAGAAATATTTCGAAATTGGCCATCAATTTAAATGTTTATTTTGGCTTAATATGTATTACTCAAGCACTTTTCTTTGAATACCAGGTCATCTGTTTTCGGTAAAAAAAGTCAAGCAAAGATGACACAATTGATTAGATAATCTAACTCTAAAGCCTTTCTCTGCTACCAACTTCACAACGGAAGTATTTAATATAAGAAAACGTAATAGGATTCATTCATGGTGTATGTTAAAGTATTAATTAAATTCTTGGAACAGTATACATATAGTATTAATTAAAATTTGTCTCCCAATGCATATATATTAAAGCAGTTTTAATCACTCATAACTTACCTAGGAACATTCAAACCTACCAACAAACACTTTTCTAAATCCCTAAAGTCTTCTCACAAGTCTTATTGTTTTGCAGGTCAATCTTAAAACAAACGAGTACATTACGTCTGTAAATGGTACCGTGCTCCGCTATTCTTATGGCATTTGTTTTGTGAGTTCACTGGTGCTGAAAACAAATTTGAACGTTTATGGACCTTATGGCGATCCAGATGGGGAATCTTTCGAATTTTCTGCTCTTGACGGTCACATAATTGGCTTTCATGGATACTGTACAAAATATTGGGTCAATGCTCTTGGAGTTTATGTCCGACAGGTAGGCACAACTATCATGTTTTTCATTAACTATTCTGAATTTATTTTCTATTTCCTTGTTGTACACTGGACCTTGCTGAAAATTATATTTTAATTAATATAAGGCTATGATAATTCACATATTAGGAGTCTATATTTTAATTGAAGAAGCTCAAACAATAGATCCGAACCGTTAAACATAATCTTCATATGGAAATAACTTCGAGACTAAATTCAATAATTTTTATAATTTGTTCTATTTTTTTTATATGTAGAAATTCCCGTGATCTAAAAATTATGGATCATATGAAGACAATAGTTGTCTATCTATTTGAAAAATTAATAACATAATTCTAAAAGAAATAAAATTTGATCTTCAATTACTTTTTCATATAGAGTTCATGTTTAACAATTCAAATTGGTTGTTTGAATTTCAAAAATAAAGATATGGATCAGGGCACCAGTCTATTTTATAACTCATAATTTTGCATTGCTAAAAGGAGACTGCCTCTCATTGGTTCTGATCTGAGCCCCCGGATTATGGTTTTCCTTTGATGTTTATGGGCTGTCCATCCATTTAAGATGACTCAAATTAATACAACCATTTTCAACTGATTCAAATTGGTTTGTTAAGAGGCTCCAATTGTCGCCAGAAATAAACATGGGCGACCATTGAAATAAATGGGGCTTTTTTATTTACCTAGTATGAAAATAAATTTTCTTTGTTGCCTAAAATAAGTAGTTGTGAAAAACAAAATCTAACTCGTTTTTATTGATAAAATTTATAAAACAGCACATGATTATATCGTTGAGATAATTCATTGAAGTTCATCTTAAATTATTGTTTAGTGGAAAACAAATATATGGAAGTGTGAAAAATGAGGACAATGTTGTTTCTAGAGTTTTTTTTTTCTTTTTTTTATTACATTTGATCAAGAGACTTTAACCTTTTGTTTCTATTTTATTGAAAAAGTTTTGGTTTCTAACATAGAATGTATAACATGTATTTGTGTTCTCTGTATCCAGTCAAATGGTACTATAATAAAGAAGGGGCCATTCCTTGGTGGCGGTCCTATAGTGAGACATATGCATCCTATAGGCATTACTCGCATTGTTAAAATTAGCATATACCATAGTGACAAGATTCATGGTCTTACTGTGTATTTTGAACGTTGTGGCACCATGCAATGCACTGACCTTTGGGGCAGCAATGAAGGAATGTTGAATGAGGTACGAACATTTTGCTGCTTTAATTTAGTAATACTTGTCACTTTTTTTTATAGTAAATTTAAGATCGATGAAGTTCAAGTGACTGATGACTTTTAATTCATAATTATAAATTCTTAAATTAGATGGCTAATTAATTGACCCAATTTATATATACAAGGGCTCTGTTTTTAATTGTTCTCAGCATTTGTGCTTGTCATCATAGCAATATACATGGATTTCAACATTGTCAGGGAGGACAATTCTTAATTAATTCAATGCCTATATTTTCGACTGAAATAATAAAATATTTTATTTACTATAGCACATACATGGTCACTCCTAGTTCAGAAACTTCTTGACCAGTTCTTATCAATTATAATTAGCCTCTCCCCTCTTGATATGTGCTCAACCATTATCTTTTGCATTCTGGTAGCTCAAGATCGACTTTTGTGATTAACCATTTTATAGATGAGGATCAATCCTCAATTGTCAACCTTTAAAATATTATTAAACTTTACAAGTATAAATGCTCATGTACACTTGTGATATAAAAATCTTATTGCACTGGGATCCTTGTTTGTTTTAAAATCTGCCACCAATTTAAATGTCTATATTTGTTTAATATACATAACTGGGCAATGATCAGCGGGCTTAGTGCAGTGGGTCGTGCCCCGTCTATCTACCGAGAGGTCGTAAGTTCAATTCTTGAGAATAGCATCTAAAACATGCTGGGATGTACCGGAACCTTTAATAAAAACAAAATTAAGAAAAAAATACTGGAGCAATTTTTCTTTGGATACCAGATCAATCTGTTCTCAGAAAAAACTCAAGGAAATAATATGACACAATTAATTAGATAATCCAACTCCAAATTATTTCTATATATGTTAGGATCTTCACAACTGAAGCATTTAATGAAAAAAAAAAACATAATAAGATAAAATAATGATGTTAGTTAAAAGTATTTTTTTTCTTGGAACAATGTCCTTGTTGTATATATACAGAAATACCAATATGAACTTTAATTTTTGTTGTTCCTTGTAAATTTTGTCTCCTAATGAACAATTTAGAAGTTTAATCATTCATAACTTACCTATTAACAGTAGAAGCTACTAACAAACAATTATGTGCATGCATAAAGTTGTCTCACTAGTTTTATGGTTTTTGTAGATAAATCTTAAAACAAACGAGTACATTAAGTCAGTAAAAGGCTACCGGGAGTATGGTGAGCGTGGCATTTTGAAGTCACTGGTACTGGAAACAAATTTTGACATTTATGGACCATACGGCAAGGAAGAAGGGGGATCCTTTGAACACACTTCTTCTCTGCACGGTCAAATTATTGGCTTCTTTGCATTGGTCGGAATTAATTTTGTTTTCCGTGTTGGAGTTTATGTCAAGGTATTTACAACTATTATGCTTGTCAAAACTACTATGAAACTTTTTTTCTAATTACTCTTTGGTGTCCTCCTGGCCGTTTATGTAAATTATATATATGTAGGTTTGGTTAAATCGATATTATAACATAATTTTGCATTGCTAAGGGTTTTATAAGTGAGTCGGTGCTTTGCGGTGGCAGCGGGGGTTTAGCAAGAGATATGCAGCAGACGTCTACCGTTTCTCGCATTGTTAAAGTCAATATTCGCCATGGTGATACCATTGATGCTCTTTCTGTATGTTATAAATTTGAAGATGACACTACTGAAAGCACCTCACTCTGGGGCGGAGAAACAGGAAAGCTGACTGAGGTACCATATTCTTGCACTAAACATCAACTTCCCCTGGGCAATTTTACAATTTTTAGATAAATTTTTTTTTTCAATTTTTTTAGTATTGCAGATAGATATAAAAGAGCAAACGAACTATTTGAAAAATTTAAAAGTTTGTTGAATTTAAAAGCTACCAACAAACTGTTATTTGCATAAGTTTTCCTTATGGTTTTGTAGATCAATTTTAAAGAAGACGAATACATTAAGTCTGTGAGAGGTTATGTTGGCTACTTCAGTGACATATTTATTGTGAGGTCACTGCAACTGAGAACCAATTTGAAAAGTTATGGACCATACGGCAAGGAAGAAGGGACTCCTTTCGAACTCTCTTCTTTTGACGGTAGAATCATTGGTTTCCATGGACGCTCTGGAGCATACCTCGATGCCATTGGAGTTTATGTCCAGGTACTAGTATTAATTACTTCTGACAAACTACTCCGAAATTCTTAATTTCTTTGCAATTGACTTTTTCATATATTTTAATTGGTTTTCAATCATGGCTCTGAAAATCAGACTTGGAAGCAGAATCGGTAAGTTAATTGTGAAATTGGAATTGGGTGAATTAGTAGGAATTGGCCGAGTCGGAATGAATACTCGGATTTTGTTCAAAAAATGCTTGTTTTATGCTCTAAAAATAGGAAAAATATTGTAAAAACGTAATTTGTCTCAAAAAATTATGTTCAGGGAAAATATTACACTCAAATAATTCACTAGTGTAATATAAAAATTCAATACTAGTAGGTGGTCTTATGTATTCTTAATAAAAAAACAAACGAAAACAAAATATTACATAATTTATTAAAGACAACTCAAAATATATAACAACTTCACAAATCTAGCTCCCAAGCTCAGGTCACACAACCGAAAGTTAGTCCGACGAAATAAAATTAGATATATTTGGGAGAGCCATAAACAAAAACAGTATAGAGCCAATGGTTGTCTCTCCAGAGACATCCGAGAATCGGAAAAAGAAAGGCATCGATCCCGATTTGATAACGGTGCAACAATTAAGTTAAGATCGATTGGCTGTAAAAAAATAAATAGCAATTTGAGATTACTGTTGTTGATTATTTGCTAAGGAATTAAACTACACTCGTCAAATTCTGCAGTGGCCTGTCGAGTCTTCGTGATACTCGTGAAGCAGACTGATGGAGCGAGCATGCATGCGCAAGTTAAAATATTCTTTCAATTTCTTTTCTTTATGGACGAATTTCAAGAAATTTCTTGAGCTGTTATCTGATTTTAATAGCTATAAAATAGTTATATCGTGATGTTACGTAATAGAGTATTATGAGAGCAATAAGAAATAAATATAGTAATTAGTCATCTTCCTCTTTTTAATTGTAACAGAATTTTTCTCTTTTTTATTGGATGGAATTAAAATTAGGAACAAACATTCCTATAATTTTGTTTTCTAATTCATTAACTTTCGTTTGTTATAGTGCTTTCCGTACATATTATGAAGTATCGTATGTTTGGAGTTTGGTAGATATTGTAATAATGGTTTTGTGGGTTTCCTTGAAGGAAATCTAAACTAAAATATACACTGAGTTTACATATTGGGGTCTATAGTACTGTACAGCTGTACAATCTAATTGATATTTAATAAATATGATCGATTTGATGCTATTAGATTATATATACAACTCTGGTACTCAAAATTATTGCTGCACCATCTAGAGTATTGTTAGAGCAACAATTGAAAGTTTCAATATTCTAGTGGTAAAAATAACGAAAAAATATAGTTCATTTGACAAATTAGCAATTGAGAGTTTCAATATTTTATAAACTTTTTTTTAGATATGTAACCTCTCTGGAGACAGAGTTGTGGCTAGATACGCCAGCTCCATATATTAGCCAAATCAGAGAGATATTGAGCTTTAAGAAATTTATTTAATTTTGGGAGAAAGGAAAATAGAAAGTGAACAAATGAGTGAATTCAAGGCAAGGAGAACTAGACAGGACTATGGTACGGATATAATAAAATTGTGGCGTTAGTCTGAATTTAAACTTTTTATAAATTTAAATTACTTACTGTACGTATAAACAAGTTTGTCAAAATAAAATTTCTAAAAACATATACTTTAAGGACTTAGAATTCCGAAACAGAATTGAAGTATTTGGATCAACAAAGATACCTGAAGCCTTAGGTATTACTAAATAAAAATTGCTTTAATAATAAATTTTGATTAGTTATGTGATTAATGAAGCAGGCTTTATAAGGGTCTCAATCCAATGGTGAAAAAGTTAGGTTTCAGCCGAAATAACGGCCCACAAGGAAATGATTTGAGCATAGTAGATGAATATGATTTTTAAGCATAAAAGATTTATTTTGTTTGCATTGATAAGAAAACAAATCGAGATTTCTGAGAGTGCGTAGACTGGGTGCGGTTAGCAACCAGCTGAGTCAAATTTTATAAGGAATTTCATAGATACACGTGTCCTCTTTAGATATGTGCCAGATTAAAACGAACGGCTCGTAGGAGGTGTGTTTGATAGAAATCTCGATTTCTGATGGGTTCATGGGACGTGTGTTTGATAGAAACTTTTCTATATTTATTTTCCATTTTTTTCATTCTCTTGTAAAATATGGTACGATTAGTTGTTGTTGTAGTATTTAACCTTTCTGTAAAGACTGATTGAGATTATGGTCTAATAAATACTAATTGGTTGCAATTATAATTTGCTTTAAATTAATTTGAACTCCGTCATGGAAATCCTTGTTTTATTCCCAATAAATTTGCCATTTTTCTAATCAATCTAGCAACACAAAAATATTTAGAATAATTTAAAACAATTACTTTATTTTTCAATTCCACCTAAATCACTGTTTTGGAATGAGAATAAATTAGTGGTCCAATTTCCAAATTTTAGTCAGATGTGGCATTCAAGAGTTAATTGTAGAATTATTTAAAGGGTGGTATTCCTTTTTTTTTTTTTTTTTGCAACCAAAGCCTGTAGGCATATCATTTATTGATAAACAAGTATCCAAACTGGATATCAGTTACAGTGTAATATAATCGCTCAAAATACATGATAAAGCAAATACAAGATTAGGAACTACCTTCTGTGATAACAAGGTATGTGTGACCTGTATAATCCCAACCTTCGATTCTACCCTTTTTGGCTAAAAAGTCTGCCAACTCGTTGTGGCATCGACTGACATGTTTACAAACGAAATCAGGGTTCTCTCTTATCACCTTCCAGCAGAAAAAAACCTCCTCCGTATCCCTCCAGCCAAATTCAACAAGGGGTTGGAAATCAGAACAGCCTTGGCTAACAAACTACTATCTGTGTAGAAATGTAGTCTTTAAGACAAGCAGTCAGGTATAGTTTTATTTGGTTAAAAATGGTATGGATGAGAGCTACAAAATCTGGTCCTTGATTCTGTGATTTCTCCAACACACAAGGACTAAACAAGTGAAATTAGCACAAAAATGGGTTGGGTTTCAGTCCAACCCGACCGAAAGAGCATTTGAATTGGTTCATCTCCTAGGATGCATCAGTTGGTTTAGGCTTTGACTCAGAACGGAAGGCATTAATTTCCTTTTAAATTTTTCAGAATATAAGAAGAATTTAAATTGTTTATTAAATTTCAGAAACAACAAGTATTTCAATATTACTAAGATAGGGATATGTCTATTAAATCTTGATTGTATTCTATGATGAGGTTACAATTATGTTTTTGTAATGTAAAACAATATCTACATATCTCCAGATCATGTCAGTTCTAGATGTGACATGGACCTGACCTGAAGGGGTCCCGAGTCAGGTCAGGCACCCACAGTTGAGTCAGCTATTGTTGTAAACATGATCCCTATCTTTCGTGGCTTAGAATTAGTTCAAAAAGTGATATGCAAGGATTATTAAAATAGTGTTTGAGTTGCAGCTGATGTGGGTCTTGTGGTAACTGAATGTTTCATGTGGTCAAACTGGTAGCCTTGGGTTACATATTTGGAACGAAAAAAAAATTGATCAGGATAACAGGAAATGCACCATCAGAATTTGTACCAGCTTGCACCAATTTCCGCAAGTATTGCTGCAAATTTGGAAGTAGTAAATAGTTTATTTTTATTTAATTTATGTCACCCAAATTGTACATACTTATAAGGATGGACCGTGAACCACAATCCAATTATGAAACCATCAAGATTTGTAATACAGAACTCAGCAAACCTCGTTTTAAGACAACAGTAATGGGTCTGGGTAGGAGCTGATCCAATAACCCAATAGGCAGGTGGTCTGCTGTAGCAATCCGTTGAATGTTCGCCCCATCAGCAACGCAAATGGCAAGTGGGCGGGCTTGTCAGCTTATGGCCCTTTATTTCATAACTATGGCTTTCTGCAGGGCTGCAATGTGGCACATTCAAAAAATACAACTTGTGAGATTAAACTCAGGTGATTTGTGATCTTATTTACTAGACTACTGGGATGACTAAATAGATATATAGTCCTTTCAGTTTATTCCAATTTTGGATTTGAATTTGAAATTTTTTATTGATCATCATATGGAACTTAAAATAAAATGGGAACCATCTGATCCTATTCCAACCATAGGGACTTAGAGAAGTACTTAATAGAAAAGATCAAAGGGCATATTAGGACATCCAAAAATGCTGCCTAATGGCAGTCTCAAGTCCTAAACAAACCAATTAAAATAAATTATGTGACTTTTAACCCCTCTTTACCCGGAAAAAATAAAGAGAAAATAAATAAAGCAAGGGATTTCTTTTTCTTTTACATGGTTTTATATTATGTAAGGGAAAAACACTAATAAAATTTTACTTGCAAGACCCTTTTTTACTTTTAGAGTGGCTGTGAAAAACTAACCAGTCATCACATACAAATTCATAGAGGGTATCAGTAGGAACCACTAAGACCTTCCTGGCCTTTATTGCATCAATTGCCTCTTCAACATGGTCCTCAGATGATAGGAGAATGAACTCAGGCTATGACCCGACACCCATCTGAAGTTCTTTTGTTCTTTATGTCATTCTCACAAGCTGGGCCCCACAATAATGCGTCTGATATGAGGAAAGATTGAAAGCTCACTGTGAACCACATCAGGAACAAGCTATAAGAAATATATGCATTACTACTTTAATTGTGTTTATACCCCAGTTCGAACTTGTACCAAACATCTGTGAAAGGGTGGTTATCTAACACTATACTTGAACCAGCAGCTTTTCAGTGGGGAATTGATACAAACACCTGAAGGGCAAAAATTATTTTATAGCAGCCACATGGTTTGTAGTTTGGTAAGCCAGAGTAAATTATATTTGTTCACCCATTCCTTGCTTTTTTAATCATGCAAAAAAATAAAATAAAATAAGCCACGCAACTGATACCAGACCAATTGTTAATAAAATATATTAATGAATTGAAGGCACGGCATGAATTGAAACCGATCAAACCATCAAAGGCTTGTTATACTGCCACAAAGACCTTCTGATGCTAGGTCTCAATTGAAATATAATTGAAATGGAGAATCAAGAACTGAAGTAAAACAAAACAAAACAAAAAAAGTAAAATCAACCTGTAGTGATTTTTTGGGTTTACAGATTTTCTAGGGAAAAAAATAGTAAGAAAAGACAAAAGATCAACAAGAAAAAATAAGAGCAATGCAGCCATGGTAATTAAGTTATTTCCTTAACAATAACCTCTTATGCATGTATAAATCGTATACTAGAAGAATCTGTATACTAAAAGAACCTCTTATGCACCAAAAATAAAAACAAATGTGTGCTAGTAATGGTATTGGTTCAGTTCTTCATTTTTCTAATAAGCCAGTAACGAAGAAAGTAATATGTTGCAAGGGCATGGCAAAGTACTTGATAGAACACTTCCATGTAGTCCATAATATAGCATGTCAAAATGGACACATTTCTTTTAATCATCTTTTGGAAGGGAAGACTAGACAGCACTGTGCCAGAATGCTCTTGGAAACCTTGGTAATTACCCTTCCTTTTCCTAGATAATTTCCTTTTTATTTTTGGTTGTATGTCCCTCAAGGTGTCACTCAGAGCTTCAAATGAAACATGATCTAACTCACATTTGGTTTTATTTTTGGTGCAGGGGGGTTTTTAATTGCTGAGGCATCACTCAGAGCTTCAAGGCTGCTAATCATAGTTCATGAGAATTTAATTTCGATCCAATCAATTTATTAATTTTTTTCTTATGTTGCTATAAATCCGGTGACAGGTCTAACTTATTTCAAATATGGAGAAAGCTAAAAAGTTTGAAATTTATGCATAAATCAACAAAATGTAATTTTTCAGTTTTAGCCAAGATTTTACCTGAATTTTCCAAATTCATTATATTTTGAATTCTTGAAATACCGCTAAACAATACTTTATTACATGTATATAAATTGAGTTATAACATGAGAATCTTTCTTGAATATAATTTCATACTGATTTGCAAATTGCAAAAATGCAGCCAAAAATCACAAAATTCTAAAAGTGCAAATTATTCAAAACTCCTGACATTGATAATTTGAGTATTGGTTTCATGACAATTTCGAAAAAAAAATCCAATCATACAATTGATTGTACCTGAGAGTCAAGAATTAACTGATCTTTTTGACATGTAGAGGTCAATACATATCTGATACTGGGAATATGCACATTCCTAAAATATAGGCAACTAATTGGTTTATTAGTGGCAATATGGTTTGGTATGCACCGGTATGTTTATCTGTCATTGATCAATTATTTAAAGGAGTATTAATACTGACATAATCTTCATCTTGAGTTTCTACTTCAACATCAGAACATGCAAAGCCAACTCATAGTAATGCAAAGCCAGATTTTATTGGTACAGCACAACTGGTACAACAACCTGACAGTGGAAAATAGAAGACAATTGATTAAAAATGAAAACTAAATACAAAAAACATAACTATGTTAAATTAATTTAAATCATTGTAAAAAAATAATAACTGAATAGAATCACAATTGGTGTGAGACAAATTACTGTGACGGCAGGCAAGAATAATGTAGTGTGTTGTGTGATTCAGCCATGTGTAGTATGTATTGGTCCTGGAAATGTATTTGAAGAAAAGAATAATGTAAGCAAGATAAATTGTGTAGAACAAATTACAAGACCGGTTTAGGAAAAAAGATTAAGGTAATTTGAGACTCGGTCTTAGCATAAAACTGAAATGAAAAGTACATGGGGTCAGGTTGGTTTGACCCCACCTAGTACACTCCGTGCTGGTACTGGCAATTGACTGGTTACAAAGGGCACAGTTAGTGTTTCTGCTATTCTGGTCATTATTTGGCATGGAAGTGTCAATTAGGTGCATCATTTACTTCCTGATATCCAAGGTGTCCAGAAGAAAAACAGCTAACCCATTTTTAAACCAAATATCCTCTACAAGGTCTCTGCTAAGCATCATTGTACTGGTACACAGAGAGAGAGAGAGAGAGAGAGAGAGAGAGGAACTGTCTTGCCTTAAGATTTGGGAGACGGTGCGCGTGACAGCTACCAGTTGAAGAGTGAAGAATAGATAGCGAGGTGTGCGTGCGACAGGGAGACGATCGGCGAGCAGCTAGGGATTTCTCTGGGAACAAAGCGGAGGGCTGAACGGATCGACTCGGTTAGGACTGAACAATTTTGAGTTAGGTAGGGAGAGCCCGATTGTCTCATCAGGTAGGGAGATGAGCGGAGGAGAAGAAGGGGAAGGAGAAGGGAGGTGAGCGGCGGAGAAGTCATAAGAAAGAAAGGAAACATAAGAGACAAGAATGCTTTTTGTTCACTTTACCCCATAAAACCTAAAATTTTACGGCAAACGATATAATTAAACCTGACCTGGAAGACCTGGCGACCAAAACAATCGGTTGCAATAAGTGTAATTTCGGTGCAATAATAATTATTTGGATGCAATAAATATATTCTAATACAACAAATTATTTTAGTAGCAATATTATTAATTTAATGTAACTAATACTTTATTAGTAGCAATATGTTGTTGCAATAGATCAAATTTGGTGCAGTTTTTTTATCTTAATTTATTTCGGCCATATATATATATATTATAGTCTTGATTTTATCTTGATGAACTTTGGTATATGTGACTCTTAATTTATATATGTTTCTTCTTTTTGTTGTTTAATTTGATGAACTTTGGCTTATGTTATTTAATTTGTGTATATATACATTTTTTATAATATGTTTATAATTAATGTGCTAGCTCGCATTCCAGCTAAATTTTCTAGCAATAAATTTTATAATCTTTTAACATTTATAAATTAAAAATGCAAGTGAGCTCAATACATAGATTTATACAACTTGACACATACATACAAATTTTGAACTAGTTCACTTGAAACGCGAATGAATCTTGCACAGTATCTTTAGAGATCCATGTTTGGAGATTAGGAAAAAGCATACATGGTTTCTTTCTTTCTAACTGTGTATTAATGTTTATAATCATACACGGTTTGTTAGTAAAGAACTGTGTACAAGGCGGATCCATGATTTTCATCGGGATAGCGAATCGGATTTAAACCCATTAACTAATTGGGTACTCTGACTTATAATTTATAATGCTCTAATTTATAATTAAACATACCCACACACACACACATATATAGAGAGAGCTCTAGAGAGAGAGTGGCTAATATCAAAACGTTTGCACCAAGGTCCTCGTGCAACCAAATTGTTTTCAGATTTTCAAAGTCCAAACAGTCGATTCAAACCGTTAGATGTTCAATCTATATTAAAATCTGCTTGGAGACCAAATTTTACATTTTTTTGAATTTTTTTACTATTTATTAAGCCACTTTGAAAATTGCTGATCATATGGTCCAGAATTTGGTTGCACTGTTTTTACTGTTCACCCGGATCAGCAATTTTTCACTATTTTATTTCACAAAAATACAATAAATACCTAACACCAATAAAATGACATGTCTATCAAATTATTTTGACATAATTTAAATTTTTTTGCAAAAAATTAAAGAGTGAGGCTACAGTGCTATGCATAGCACGGATTGGGTCCGTGCTACGGCTCAAAATTTGACTTTTCAAAATCCTAACGGTCGATCCGAATCGTTCAACATGATTATAAAATGAATATGTACTTGCAAACCAAATTTTTCATTTTTTCGAATATTTTTACTATTTTTTTAGATAGGCTGTTTTTGGATGATCCAGAATGTTCAGATCAAGTGATTTTCGAAAAAATAGTAAAAAAATTGGAAAAAATGTAAAATTTGATTTGCAAGTACATATTCATTTTATAATCATGTTGAACGGTTCGGATCGACTGTTAGAATTTTGAAAAGTCAAATTTTGAGCCGTAGCACGGACCCAATCCGTGCTATGCATAGCTAGCACCGTAGCCTCACTCAAAATTAAATATCTAAATGACATCGTGAATGGAAAAATATCATATTAACAATTTAATATGAAAGCAAAATGTTAAAACTATGATAAAGTTACAATAAATAACAATTTGTTATAATAATCAATGAATACGAAACAAACCTCAATTTGAAGAAATAAAATACATCACATCGTTAGCTTCACACTAATTTTAATTTCTGTTTTTTATTTTGATTTTTTCTCTTTTCAGACAAAGTTTTCTTGTTTTTCAATTATATTCCTTTATATTTCCGATAACTTCCTTTTTTGGGATGACCGTGCATTTCAAAAAAATTCCAATAACTTCCTTAATATTGTATGTGAATGCTTATGTTTTCTAATTAAGTATAATGAAATTAAACAAGGGGCCATTATTACATGGTAGCCCAGGACTACCAGGGTAAGTGGTCCGTAGAAAGTATTAGATTTAAATCAAATAATCGCGAAATTAATACCCATGCTGAAAAACACGGAATAATACTCACGAGATTTAATACACATGTATGAAAATAGGCATGCAGTTAATACGTACCCATACACACGGTGATGACACCCACAATTCTGAATACGCACTTAGAAAAATAGACACGCACTTCATACCTACGAGCTTAAACATCCATTTAGAAAAATACACACGATGATAATACCCACGATCGTGAGTACGAATGTTGAAAAATAGCCACACAGTTCATACCCACAACCTTAAACACCAATGCAGAAAAATAGGCACGCAGTTCATACCCACGCCCAAAAACACTCATGTAGAAAAATTCACAAGACGATAATCTATACCCATGAGCTTGAGTACGCATGGAGAAAAATAGACACGCATTTAATACCCACGCACAAAAATACGAATGTCAAAAATACACACTTCAATTATACCCACGAGCATGACTACGCATGGAGAAGCACTTAGTTAATACCCACGGCAAAATACACCCACGTAGAAGAAGTAATTGAAGACCAAATTTTATATCTTCTAGATTTCAAATAGATAGAAAACTATTGTCTTCGTATGATCCATAATTTTTAGATCACAGGAATTTGTACCTATCTAAAAAAATAGAAAAAAAATATTAAAATTATTGAATTTAGTCTCGAAGTACATTTTCATATGAAGATTATGTTTAACGATTCGGATCAATTGTTTGAAATTTTAAAATAAAAAATATAGATATCTTGCTCAACAATGGAAAGCATCAATGACGAAAAAGCAAATACTTGTATTGTTTATTATGAAGACGGAGGGGTAACCTGGTATTTTTTACCTACCCTCCCAATCTCCCATTCGCTTTGATTTAACAAATAAATTCATTTTCTTTTCTTTTTTTATGCATTACTCAAAGGTGTGGCCAATGGGACATTGAATTAGTGGAAAGTGAAAAATCAGATGTGTTTTTGTGTTGCAGTGATTATTATGCTTTCCCAACATGAATTGTCCGCACTTTAACTAGCATATTTCTTTTTCCCTGTCAAATAAAGAAATACAATAATGTTAATTGACACGCAACAAAAATTCTCTATATATAATTAAGATGCAAAACGGGATTTGCTAAAAAAGAAAAAGAAAGATGAAACAAAAGAAGGGAAATCTTGAAGTTTTGTCATTTTATTACTGTTCTTCCCATTCGCTTCTAATTAACAAAAAAGAAAAATCCATTTTTCTTCCACATAGCATGATAACTTCCGTCTAATAGAGCTGATGTGTATTTTTTTTTATTGCATAGTAAGCCTAGTTATTTAGATAAACTCAAAATGTACAGTTACTATCAATCTTGTGCGCATATTGGGCCTTTTAATAAAGCATCAAAATCCCTAGCCCAAACCTTGAATAGTAATATTATTATATGGTCTTGCGCTAATACTTCTGTTTTGCACTCCACAATGTTTCAACCAGAAATTAGCTTGTTCCATCAATTTATTCTTAGTTTTTGACCTGTACTCTTCCTTAATATTCCCGTTTACATGGCTTAAATACATTATGCTAACACGGATCGATCTTTAATTAAGGAGCTCCATGCATTTTCAGGATTGGACCGAAATAGCCCGAATTATGATCAGATGGTCTTAATTAAAACTCAGACGGACAGTGATTACCTTAGAGAATTTGGACTCGGAAGGGAAAATGGAGGTTAATTCCTCAACTGGAGTACGGTTCATTCAATAATATCACTTGAATTGTGATTGTGAAACTTTTCTCTTCCCTCATGTGAACGTAATCACTATTGCCACCTCTCAATATTCATTTCCTTCACGCCATGGAAGATTCACACCCATGGACACATCCACGTGTCAAAAAGATAAGTTAATTCTTGACTCTCAGGTCCAATCAATTGTATGATTGGATTCTTTTTTCGAAATTGTCATGAAACCAATAATCAAATGATCAATGTCAGATTTTGAATAATTTGCACTTCTGGAATTTTGTGATTTTTGGCAGAATTTTTGCAATTTGCAAATAAGTTTGAAATGAGATTCAACAAAGATTCTAATGTTATAACTCAATTTATATACATGTAATAAAGTATTGTTTAGTGGGATTTCCAAATTTTCAAAATATAATGAATTTGGAAAATTTGGGTAAAATCTTGGCTAAAATTGAAAAATTACATTTTGTTGATTTAAGCATAAATTTCAAACTTTTTAGCATTCTTCATATTTGAAATAAGTTAGTAATTAGTCAGCTACCTCTTTTTAATTTTAAGCAAATACTTGTATTGTTTCCCAACATGCACTGTCCGCACTTTAACTAGTGGAAAGTGAAAAATCTAATGTGTTCTTGTGTTGCAGTGATTATTATGCTTTCCCAACATGCATTGTCCGCACTTTAACTAGCATATTTCTTTGTCCCTGTCAAATAAAGAAATACAATAATGTTAATTGACACGCAACAAAAATTCTCTATATATAATTAGGATGCAAAACGGAATTTGCTAAAAAAGAAAAAGAAAGATGAAACAAAAGAAGGGAAATCTTGAAGTTCTGTCATTTTATTCCGGTCCTTACCATTCGCTTTTAATTAACAAAAAAGAAAAATCATTTTTTTTTCGCATAGCATGATAACTTCCGTCTAATAGAGCTGATGTGTATTTTTTTTTATTGCATAGTAAGCCTAGTTATTTAGATAAACTCAAAATGTACCGTTACTATCAATCTTGTGCGCATATTGGGCCTTTTAATAAAGCATCAAAATCCCTAGCCCAAACCTTGAATAGTAATATTATTACATGGTCTTGCGCTAATACTTCTGTTTTGCACTCCACAATGTTTCAACCAGAAATTAGCTTGTTGCACAATCCTAAAAATATTGTTACAAGAAATGTTACTGTTTATTTTCTTACTACTTTTGGTACCTAGCTACGGACTAGTGTACCGTTTGTTTTCTTACTATAATTGGAATTTCCTATTTGATCTAATTATAGCCCTTTGATAAATGATGAGTGTATGAGATTAATCATATTCTATATCTTCTATAATTTTTACCAATATTTTGAATGAATCTGGATCCAATTTATAAGACAGTAGGATAAGCTGGTCATTTTATTGCTCTCCTTCCCATTCGCTTTTATTTAATTTCCCCTTATCAGCAAAAAATAAAATAAAAAGCTATTTTTTTTCCGCATAGCAAGATGTGTATTTTTTTTGTATTGCATAGTAAGCCTAGTTATTTAGATAAACTCCAGAATGTGCAGTTACTATCAATCTTGTGCGCATATTGGGCCTTTTAATAAAGCAGCATCTAATACCAACGCTTCTTTATATAAAGAGGAATCCATCCATGTGCTCGTTTCAATTTTTCACTTGGCGCCATAAAAGTAGGAATATTATTTTCTGTGTAAAGCTAGAGCATATTTTATTTAGTTACTTTAATTCTATTTCGGAATTCTAAGTCCTTAAAGTATACGTTAAAGAAATTTTTTTTTGACAAACTTAACTTGTACGTAACTAAGCCTGAATTTAAACTTTTCTAAATTTAAAATACTTTTTAAATAAGTATTTTAAATTCATACCTTTTAAATAAGTATTTTAAATTTATAAAAAGTTTAAATTAGGTTGGTGGTAAGTATTTTAAATTTATAAAAAGTTTAAATTCAGACAGACGCCACAAATTTATTATATCCGTACCAGTCTTATCAAATTTGGTTTCCTAGTCTTGATTTATCTAATATCACTCAAAAGTTAAAATGTGCCACTTATAGTTGTTGGTTGGAGCAGATTAAAGTTAAAATGTGCCACTTAAGTAAATTTGTATTAGACTAGATTAAAGTTATAGTAGTATGGAGAAAGTAATAACATGCGAATGGTACGGAGATAGCATTAAGAAAATTAAGAAAACAAATGAAAGATGAAATTAATCAGTCGAGCAAAAAAAATACAACAGAAATTTATGTGTGAAATTCTTGCAATAAATTGTGCATCCCCTTACAATTAAAAAATCAAGCAACAATATCCATACATGCCAATAAATTCCATACGATATAAATACCTATTATCACACATGTAAAACAGACATAAATAAATGATCTAGAAAGCATGGCACACTGCATCATCTCGTCTTCAAAATGCCCTATGACTAATTGGATGTCTCACTAGCATTGGCACTTTGGAAAACCTCATCCTTCTCCTTACTCCAACTAATCCTATCCTTGGGGAAGTTCTTGAGCCCGGGACAGTCCACATATTCCACGTACTTTAAACTACTAAATCCACGCCTGAGCTCTTCCAAGTCAGTTGGATAATCCAAATTTTTCAAGAACCTGAGGCGCAATATCTCCACATTCCAGCTTTCATTGCAAGGAATTTTAGCAAGCTTTCCACCTCTAATATATAATTTCTTCAAGTTTTTCAGCTCTGCTGGTTTCAGCAGCTCTGATGCCTCATTTCCTGGATAACATCTAATATCCAACTTTTCGAGATTCTTTGGGAAACAATTGGCTGGTACCGTAGAACTGGACCTACCCCATGTTATGGTCAGTACCAAAAGTGTGTGCAGAGGCTTTAAGCCACTGAAATCTTCGGTAACCGAATGCTCTCTACCAATTCTTATGGTGAGCTTCTTGAGCTTATTCAATTTGGAGAGATCACATAGCCGGCATGACTGGTTTTTGTTTCCATTGCTTCCGACCACAAAACCCTTCAACACCTCTAAATTAGAGAGCTCACATATCCATTTTGGCATATGATCTAAGAGATAGCATTCTGAAATATCAAAAACGATCAGCTTATTGAACCAGCCTTCATGGGTTAATTCTGATGCAAATAATTTCTTGAACCAGCTTTCTTGGGGTAATTTCCATCTAAATGATTTTTGTTTTATTGTAGACCTTGGTTTCTGTGTGGACCTTGGCTTTTGTGGTAATTTGCTCAAATTATGACAAGCCCTAAGGTCTAGTATTATTAGGTTTTCCAGTTTCCCAATTGATTCATGAATCTCTTCTATCCCCGAAATGCCTCGCAGGCTAAGGTAGGTCACCTTTTCACCCAAATTCTCTATGAAATTGGTTTTGTCGATCTCAATGTGGTCAATTGACATTGTTTTTTCAGGCCCAGTTTCCTTGGCCTTTTTCTCAACCTTTGTCTCTGTGTAGCACCAACTGCCAAGTTGAACCACCTGCAAGTTATTTTTGTTATTTTTGATGTCGATGCTGAGGTTTTCGGAATTGAGGTACTTCTTGTCTAGATTTACTAGTACTCTCCCATTGAACCAATCACCAAAAAAGGGCGAACTAAAGTGTTTCCTTCGGTCAAAACTAAAGATGACATTATCCTTATTGGGGGGCAACAACCACTTGTGTACTGTGGGATTGATGGTGCAGCGGTTGATTACTTCATCACACTTTTCGATATGTACGGATTCGAGGAAACCCTTCATCTTCAGATCGGAATAGATTTCGCTGCCACGCTTCTTAGCTTCTTTCCAACTAGTCCAGGGTAAAAGCCCTAGACCAATCCACCAATAAATCACAAATCTCTTCTCCAGTTCTGTACTTTCTGGAAAAATGCCAAGGCTATACAGGCAAAGAACAGAACAGACATCCAACTTCTCTAGATCTATTAATTCCTTTGACAATTTATTCTCTTGATAACTTCTATTTGATGATTCTGCTTCGTCAGTTGTTTTGCCTTTGTGAAGCAAATCAGGTGCTTTCTCAGTAGGTATCTGTGATAGCTTACCAAGAATAACTTCTAGTTCGGTCGTTACAGTGTTTTCATTCATTTCATCCCTTTTCTCATTATGGTCAATCCAGGGATCAATTTGTCTTTCTATCTTTCCAAAGAGACCAATTAGCTCCCTCTCCCGATTATGTATGCTATCAAAACTATCTTTTGTCTTTTCAACCTCTCTTCTAATTTTGTCGATGGTTTCCACCATCTCCGAGTTCTGAGAAACTCTCTTGGCTAATTCAAGGCGTTTCAGTAGTGGTCCCATGAATTCTGCAATATTGGCCTTTAATAACTTGGCTTCCTTTTGATTGTTGTTCATTGCAATGGCTTGGCTTGTCAGACCTAAGAAACAACAATTTTGTCTATTGAGGTTAGAGGACAAAAATATTATACATAACATACATAATAAATATATAATTTGACCACTATGACATCAGTGTTATTTCAGTCGTAGTAACACTGACTCCAAAATACATCAAACCATTCAAACCAATCTACTTCGCAACTGATGCATTTCCATAAAATTTATAAATTTTAGATTTCATTTAGTATGAAGTCAAGTGGTCAAAAAAAAAAATCGTTGGGTTTGAAACCCTGATGGAGGAAAGCCTTTGTTGTAATATCAAGAGTATTAAATAGTTGGGTTGCTTGACCTCCGACCTCTACTCAAAGAAAAAAATTAACTTAAAAATCTTCTTTTTTGACCACTTGACTTCTTACGAAATGAATTCGAAAATGCAAATGCATCACCCGTAAGGTAGATCGGTTTCAATTCATTGTTTGAAGCCTATTTCGATCCTCATTGGGACACTTAGGCCTTAAGCTTTGTGACACCTTTTATATATCAGTTTGATGCAATGTTATTGTAACAAGACTGTAACTATGATTAATATAAATAACTAGTTAAATCGTCGGGTCAAATGGTTGAACTTTTAGTGTCTTAGCAATAATATATTTATTATTCATATATGATTATATATAAAGAAAATACTTAAACTATATAATATAAAGCATTTTTAATAAATGATCAAAATTATAATAATAATAATAATAATAATAATAATAATAATAATAATAATGTCTTTTATGTGAGAGAATTAACTGTTGGATGACATATTCTCAAATTATAAATTTAAAAAATATATATACTAGGAGTAGAACTGGCCAAGTCAAACGGTCAAACTATAAATTAGCTAACTGTTGGGGTGTTCTTAAGCTTACCAAGTCTCTTAGTGATCTTAGCTTCAAAAGCTATCGAATTAGTTTCAAATTATAAATCTAAATCGTTGCCACTGATCTACTTCACGAGTGATGCGTTTATATGCAGAGTTTTTCAATTTCGAATTAATTTAGTACCAAGTCAAGTGGTCAAAATTAGAAGGTTATATATTATAATGCATTAATTTTTTTTACATTTTTTGACCGCTTGACTATATACTAAATTAATTCGAAAATTAATAACTTTGCATGTAAACTCATCACTTGTGAAGTAAATAGGTTTTAACAGTTTGGATTCGTTATTTGAAGGCCATACGATAGGTTTTGGGGTTAAGCTCACCAAGAGGCTTGGTGACCTTAAGAACTCCCTAGTTCTACTCTATTTACTAGACATAACAAATTATTTATACAATTAGTTATTGTATGTACTTTGTTAACATAAGAAATTATTCAATAAAGATGTCAATTCATTCAATTAAATGAAATTCTCATGGGACTCAATTCAATCCAACCAAGAAAAGTTTTACCTTGCAAGAAATTATTTTGCCTTTTGTATTGAAGAATCTCCAAGTTGCTATACTCCTTTTTGTTGTTTTGACTTTGTGATTCTCCTTTAACACTTAGGCACCAAACTTTGTGGTCGAATTCAGCTATAGGTGATTTCCAATAAAATAAATTTCACTGCGACACCAACATACATCAGAAACGAAAATTCATTAGTACGTACAAAGATAAAAGGGAAATGATTTCTATCAAATTACCAAATTTATTGGAATTGATAGAGAGAGAGAGAGAGATCTTGCACCATTTCAAAGAAAAGAAAGAAACACAAGAGACAGCTAGAGAGATATATACCTTGCGCAGGAGAGAAGCATCAGTGACGAACAAGCAAATACTTCTAATGTTTATATCCGTGAACGAAACTGGATCCAATTCAGATTGCGCGCGGCTAAGATTAAGAAATAGCAGCAGCTGCATATATTTGCTCTAAGTATAAATAGATTCTTTCTTGCTTTCTTTCTTTTCTTTTCTTTATGCTTTGAGCCAAAGGTGCGGCAAATGCAGCTTTGAATTATTGGAAATCAGATATATTCTTGCCTTGCACAGGTTATTGTCTCCTTTCCCTACCTACACTGTGCACACTTTTACGAGCATCTTTCTTTTTTCTTGTCAAGGAAAAAAATACAATGTTAATAGGCACGCAACAAAGATCCGTCATAAGTTATAAAATTGTTTTGCTATAAAAAAGCAAAAAAAAAAAATACTTGAAGTACTGTCAGTTACCAAATTAAGAACAGAAATTTACTAAAACAGTACATCTGCTGGTACATCATTTGAATTATCAATTGATACTAAATATACCCGGTACGAAGTAGTCTAAAAGAAAAAATACAAGAAAGAAACCAATTAACATATGTTATTCTCATATGAATTAACACCTGTTATTCTCATGTAGGAATGTCTTTCAATAAATAGAGTGTGAAGATCTCAAGGAGACAACTTTACTCAAGGAACAAGCCCGTGCATCTGACGTCGATAATGTTTTAGATGACAGCTTGTTTTTTTTGTTATTATCAATGTAAATTTGAAGGATATATATTATTGTATTATGAATGTGTTTTTTTATTAATTATTGTCTCCATTTTATATTATAAATTCAAGAGTATTTATTCAAAAAAGAATTAATAGAATGACTAATTACAACAAATATTAGAATTATGTCTACATACCAATTTCGTTGCCATTATAATATTAATGGTTGCATTAGATTTATTAATTGCAATCAAAATTTGGTTGCATTTACATCTGCATACTAATTTTGTTGCATTAAAATATTTATGGTTGCATTAGATTTAATAATTGCAACTAAAATTTGGTTGTAAGAATTGCACAAATTGCAACGATAGATTCGTTGCGATATATTATCTTATTGCTACCATTTAAATGATGTGATAAATGTGCAATTTATTACTATGTATTTCATGCAACTAAAATTTGGTTGCAATAATTGTACAAGTTGCAACCATGGATTTCGTTGCGATATACTATCTTATTGCTACCATTTTTCAGTTGCAATAAATGCGCAATAGCAACTATTTATTTGGTTGCAATAGATTATTGCTACGAATTTTATGCAACTAAAATTTGGTTGCAAGAATTGCACAAGTTGCAACCATGAATTTCGCTGCGATATACTATCTTAATGCTACCATTTTTCAGTAGCAATAAATGCACAATAACCATTGATTTGGTTGCAATAGATTATTGCTACGAATTTCATGCAACTAAAATTTGGTTGAAAAAATTGCATAATTGCAACCATGGATTTCGTTGCGTTATAGTATTTTATTGCTATCATTTTTTGGTTGCAAATACTATTTTATTGCTACCATTTTTGGTAGCGATAAATGCGCAATAGCAACCGTTTATTTGGTTGCAATACCTTATTGCTACGTCGGTCTAGCAACTAAATTATAGTTGCAATAAACAAATTCTTATTGCAACCAAAGAGTTGGTTGAAAATATATTGCTACCAAAACTATTGCAACCACCAGCAACCAATTTTTTTGGTTGCAAAATCAATTTATTACAACCAAATTATACCTATTGCAACCAATTTTTTGGTTGCCCGAAATAGAATTTGGTGTAGTGTTTAAAAATCTTAAAATATTGTTAAACTTTACAAGTATAAATGCTCATGTACACTCGTGATGTAAAAATCTTATTGCACTGGGATCCTTCTTTGTTTCAAAATCTGCCACCAATTTAAATGTCTATTTCTGTTTAATATAAATAACTGGAGCAATGATCAGCGGGCTTAGTGCAGTGGGACGTGCCTCGTCAATTTACAGAGAGGTCGCCAGGTTCAATTCTTGAGAATAACATCTAAAAGATGCTGGGGTATACCGGAACATTTAACAAAAAAAAATTAAGAAAAAAATACTGGAGCAATTTTTCTTTGGATATCAGATCAATCTGTTCTCGGAAAAAATTCAAGGAAATATGACACAATTAATTAGATAATCCAACTCCAAATTATTTCTATATATGTTAGGAACTTCACAACTCAAGCATTTAATGAAAAAAAACATAATAAGATAAAATGACGATGTTAGTTAAAGGTATTTCTTTTCTTGGAACAATGTCCTTGTTGTATATATACAAAAATACCAATATGAACTTTTTTATTGTTCTTCGTAAATTTGGTCTCCCAATGCACAATTTTGAAGTTTAATCATTCATAACTTACCTATTAGCAGTAGAAGCAACTAACAAACAATTATGTGCATGCATGAAGTTTTCTCACTAGTTTTATGGTTTTGTAGATAAATCTTAAAACAAATGAGTACATTAAGTCAGTAAAATGCTACTGGGACTACTATGATATTTTGAAGTCATTGGTACTTGAAACCAATTTAGATGTTTATGTACCATACGGCAAGGAAGAAGGGAATCCTTTGAACACATTTCTTCTTAGCATGGTCAAATTATTGGCTTCTTTGCATTGGTCGGAATTAATTATGTTTTCCATATTGGAGTTTAGGTCAAGGTATTTAATTATAACTAGTATGCCTGTCAAAACTACTTTGAAACTTTTTCTCTAATTACTCTTTGGTGTCCTTCTGGCCTTTTCTATAAATTATATATATGTTTGTTTGGCTTAAATTGATATTATAACATAATTTTCCATTGACAAGGGACCAATAAGTAAGTCGGTGCTTTACGGTGGCAGTGGGGGTTCAACAAGAGATATGGACCCGATGTTTGCCGTTTCTCCAATTGATAAAGTCATTATTCGTCATGGCGATACTAATGACGCTCTTTCTGCATGTTATAAATTTCAAGATTACATTACTGAAAGCACCTCACTCTGGGGTGGAGAAACAGGAGCACTGACTGAGGTACCATATTCTTGCACTAAACATCAACTTCCCCTGGGCAATTTTACAATTTTTAGATAATTTTTTTTTTTCAATTTTTTTAGTATTGCAGATAAATACAAAAGAGCAAACGAACTATTTGTAAAATTTAAGAGCCACCAACAAATTGTTATTTGCATAAGTTTTCTTTATGGTTTTGTAGATCGATTTTGAAGAAGATGAATACATTAAGTCTGTGAGTGGATATGTTGGCTACTTCAGTGACATATTTATTGTGATGTCACTGCAACTGGTAACCAATTTGAAAAGTTGCAGACCATACGGCAAGGAAGAAGGGACTCCTTTCGAACTCTCTGCTTTTGACGGTAATATCATAGGTTTCCATGGATGCTCTGGAGCATACCTCGATGCCATTGGAGTTTATGACAAACTACTCGGAAACTTCATAATTTCTTTTTGCCATTGACTTTTTCATATATTTTAATTGGTTTTCAATCATGGGTCTGAAAATCAGACTTGGAAGCGCGCAGAATTGGTAAGTTAACTGTGAAATTAAAATCTGGTGAATTAGTAGGAATTGGCCAAATCAGAATGAATACTCGCATTTTGTTCGAAAAATTCTTGTTTTATGCTCTAAAAATAGGAAAAAAATTGTAAAAACATAATTTGTCTCAAAAAATTATGTTCAGAGGAAATATTACACTGAAATAATTCACTAGTGTAATATAAAAATTCAATACTAAATAGGTGGTCTTATGTATTCTTAATAAAAACAAACAAACAAAAACAAAATATTACATAATTTATTAAAGACAACTCAGAATACATAACAACTTCACAGTCGAAATCGCGCTCCCAAGCTGAGATCACACAACCGAAAGTTAGTCCGACGAAATAAAATTAGATATATTTGGGAGAGCTATAAACAAAAACTGTATAGAGACAATGGTTGTCTCTCCAGAGACATCCGAGATTCGGAAAAAGAAAGGCATCGGTCCTGATTCGATAGCGCTGCAATTAATAATTGTAGTTAAGGTCAATGGCTGTAAAAATTTAAATAGAAATTTGAGCATACTGTTGTTGATTATTTGTAAAGGAATTAAACTGCACTCATCAAATTCTGCAGTGGCCTAACAAGCCTGATTCGGAGTATATGTACTTGTGAAGAAGATTATTGATGGAGCGTGCATGCATGCGTGAGTAAAAATAGTCTTTCAATTTCTTTACTTTATGGACAAATTTCTAGAGCTGTTATCTGATATTTTTGTTTATGTAATAGAGTATTATGAGAGCAATAAAAAATACATATAGTAGTTAGTTATCTTCCTCTTTGAATTTTAACATAATTTTTTAATTGTGTCATTTTTTTGGACGGAATTAAAATTAGGAATAAACAATCGTATATTTTTGTTTCCTAATTCATTAACTTTCATTTGTTATTGTGATTTCCGCGCATATTATGAAGTATTGTATGCTTGGAGTTTGGTAGATATTGTAATAATGGTTTTGTGGGTTTCCTTGAAGGAAATCAAAACTAAAATATACACTGATTTTACATTTTGGGGTCTATAGTACAGTACAGTTGTACAATCTAATTGATATTTAATAAAAATGATCGATTTGATACCACTAGTTTCAATATATTATAAAGTTTTTTTTAGATATATAACCTCTCTGGTGACAGAGTTGTGGCAGGATATGCCAGCTCCATATATTAGCCAAATCAGAGAGATATTAAGCTTTAAAAAATTTATTTAATTTTGGGAAAAAAGAAAATAGAAAGTGAACAAACGAGTGAATTCAAGGCAAGGAGAAAGATAAGACTGTGGTACGGATATAATAAAATTGTGACGTCAGTCTGAATTTAAACTTTTTAAAAATTTAAATTATTTATTGGATGTATAAATAAGTTTGTAAAAATAAATTTTGAATTTTTTCGAATTTATTTAGTATAAAGTCAAGTGGTAAAACATGATAGCAAATGATTAATCTACATCGACTTGGTGATATTTATTTGAAGTTCCATAGTGCGAAAATAATTGTCCAGAAAAACAAGCAAGACATAATAACTGACTAATCGACCTTATCAATCAAGTTCAACAGCACTAGCATTGTCTAAAACCAAAAACTTTAATGATATGCAATTCATGAACCCAAAAACAGTTGACTAATCGACTTGGATTGTCAATTTGGCATTCAAAATAATTAAATTTCATACAATTTAAGTAGTGGATTGAAAGGACTGTTAATTTCAAATTTTTTATGTCTCGTCATATTTTATTACCATGACGAACATATAATGTAATTAATGAAATATGGTTTAAGGGCCTCAATCCAACGATGAATAAAAAGGAAAGTACGGTTACGTTATATCAAATATTGGTATAGTTGGGTTTTAGCTAAAAGTATCGCCCCAGAAGAAAATTATTTGTCGTTTAGATTTGGGAATTCATTGGGAATTCCAGAGAAATCATGTGAGATGGAGATGGAACAAAGCAATTAAGACAAAATATTTCTGCTTTCATCTTTATGGGAAATCAGATGGGAACAAAAGCAATTAAGACTGGAGCAGGCCTTAAATTCTTTATTTCTGCTTTCATCTTTCTTTGTAGGGTCGTTTTGGAAAGAAAAAGGTTTCGCATTCCGATGATGAACAATCTCTAACAGGTCACCGACACAACAACACAACAACACTTTGAATTTCTTTTTCTTATATATTTTTCTAGAAATAGAACGCCTTGTCATTATAACTATTATTATTATTATTATTATTATTATGAGTGAGGATTTATATGGTGTTTTGCACTTAATACCTACTTAATTAGTGTGCTTCGAGTTTCATCCAGTGCGTATCTTAATACAAATCGAATGCCTATTGTATCAACGCAAACTAAGTAGGTATAACCTCACTCTATTATTATTATTATTAATAATATTACTACTACTATACTCTTTGATTCTAAAAATCTTCTATACTTTTAATTCCTAAATTTGATATTGCTAGTTTTTATTTTCAATTACGTTGTATTTTTATTCTTAATTATGTAATATTATTTCTAAAAGCCTTCAATGGTAATTTTTTTATGTATTAGTATACTAGTTATGTTTATATTCTTGTCCTGTAAGCATGAATTTTATTTATGTACATTCAACTAGTCCTGTATATGAATGTACGTATTAATGGTAATAGTATGGCAAAAGTATAACATCTATAATTTTTTAATTATAAATTAGTTTGTAACTTAAGAAATTGCTAATTGTTATCAAATGCGTAAGACAAAAAAAATAGACCAATTTTGAAGAAATTTTTGCTGGTTATAAAAATACACCGTATTAATCAAATTATCATATATTGTACACAATTATATATTTTTTAAACATCCGTACATAAAAAAAATATACAATTCAACAATTATTTTAAGTCATTTACTTAAGTAACAAGCTCTAATCAAACAAGAATAATTTAAGCCATGACTTAACTTTAAATCACTACCAAACAATAATTAATAACTTCAAGTTAAGAAACAAATTTTTCCTTAATTTTAACCCACAACAACTCTGGGAGCAATACCAATACCTTTTATAAAAAATTAAAAAAGAAAACAAAAACAAAAACTAACCCAACATGTAGGGTCGTTTTGGAAAGAAAAAGGTTTCGCATTGCGATATTGGTGAACAATCTGTGACAAGTCACCGACACAACAAAACAACCCTTTGTATATTTTCATATACGCTTTGCAAAACCTTATATCACACAAACACACTATAATATATAATTATACACTCATCCACGCACACTTTACATAAATAATTTTACAAATAGGATGAAAAAAAAAAGGTTACTCTTAATAATGAAAATCATGGGACAGTGTATATATATATGTTTACAATGAACATAACTAAAAGGGATGAAAATGGAAACATGAAGATTCATGAAACAAATGGAACTTAAAAGACTGACGAGTACACGGCGTCACTTGGAAACAATCAACTTTGCACGGGCATGACCTTCCTCAATTCGATACTGTTCTCCCATGCCCAAGTGAGCCATGAGGAACCAGATCACGGTGAGAAGCTCTCCTCCCTTGCTTAATTGTTTCGCATGGTACTGCCCGCTGCATTTGCTGGCGGCATAGCATAAGATCTCAACCCACACAACACTGATTAATTTCCACATTTTATCCCAATCTCCTAATTCACCGTTCTCCGTAATTTTGAATTGTTCCTTTAAATCGTGTGCTAGCATGCATCCTCTGAACAACACTGACTTGCTGCGATCGCCTTTAACAAGCGCGGGGTCATACTCCGTGCTCACCTCTAGTATCATTCTACTAGCATCATCCATATTGATAACACCGTATTGCTGCAAGAAGTTTGTTGCCTCAGCACACGTGTCACCAAATCGAATCTGCCCAATGCCAGCAGGCATCATAAAAGGTCGCACGATGAGCAGGAACAACATGTAGTTTGAAATGTCCTTGCTTATCTCACGTTTCTCATCATGTTCCTTGGGCTTTTCATGGAATAATAGATCAGTTGCTATGTGCCACAGGAGGATGCTCTCGTCAAACTCAGCCTCCACACTCCAACCAAACTCTTGGTAGTAACCCTTGCGTTGAAGTGCCCACTGGCCTCTATGGCTAGTGAATCTCCTATAGCTAGCTGTATCATCTATGCTCTTCATCTTGTTTTTTAACTCTTGAAATACTAAGATCTTGAGAGCTTCATTAACGGTAACATATGTAGTGTACCGGTAATTATCCCAAGTCTCTTTAAAACCAATGGATTTTATTATGGAGTTCCAACAACAAGGCTGATCTTCTAGGGAGTATGTAATCAGACTGTACTGTGCCATTTTATCAGACCATCTTGGCTTTGTCTTAGGCCTCAATTTTACCAGAATAAAAAAGAGGAAATCGGAAAGACAGTTGAAAGAGTTGGACACTTTCATTGCTGCGTAGGTCCAGAGTGACAGAAGCATAATAACAAGTGCAATGATTTCCAAACCAACTGCACCCCCTAGAAGCACATATGTTAGAGTTGTCTCGAACCCTCCATACCCAGTATGGTCGGCCACCGCAAATATACAAAGGGTGGCCGTTATGATGAACAAAGTGATGACACGAGAAACCCAGCCATAGTGCTTAAAGGCGTAAATAACAGAACCTTTGGAATGGAGAATCTCGTACATCCAAGAGAGCTCAATTTCAATCAACTTGTATGCATCATCGTATTTAAGGCCCTCGAAATACTTCTGGCTGTCCTCCCGATTCTTATAGCTAAGAATTAGGTCCACAAAGAGGCGCTTGAATGTCGGGAAGAACTCATACGCCTTGCACACAACTTCTCCATATTCTTTGGGAGACTCGATCAGTGCTGATTTTGTCGGTTGCTGGCTCTCTAGATCACCTTTATGTTTCTCGGCCTCCACTTTGATTATGGCTGTCAGCCCAGCAGCATTAGATGATGTGTACTCCTGCATGAACTTGGCATAGTTAGGGCCTGGATCAGGTTTGGTGATCATGGAACTCCGCAGGGAAGACATGCTTGCACGCTGTAATGACCAGATCCTCTCAGCATACTTGAAGATGGCCACGCCAAACATAAGAAAGGCTGGTAGCCGCAGCGCACCAACTTGTAGGTTGGATGAAATATAATAGTATATTGCAAGCCCAACTTGAGAGAACAGTGTTAGCAAGTGCCGCGCCCACAATTCATTATCTTCGACGGACAAGGCAGTGATGGTGTCCTGCCCGCCAAGGTGGAGTATGAAAAAGGGGGCCCAAAACATGAGCAGGTGGTGAGTCCGGCTGTCCGGAGTAGCCTTATTTCTTTCGCTCCCAGGGAGGTATGCAAGAGCAACGGTGGCCACATAGTCAGCCAAGAGGTATGCCAACCAGAGAAGCCAGTGGAACATAAGACCCAGAGGGCCATGCCACGTTGTAGTGGTTTTTGGGGCCAACCGGGACGAAATTACATGCTTTCGAAAGCCGGCGAGGGCAAGGAGAAAGATCTGAAGGCCGAGGCTGCTGATCACAAGCACCCTGATCTCAAGTTTGTTCCATAATTTTTCTAAGTTAATCATCATCTTTGCTCTGGTTTCTCTTTTATTTTTCTTTTTGGATGAACTCAGGGGTTCTTACTTCTTAATTAGATTGGTTGATGCTGTTTAGCCTATTACTCGGAGTCAAGTTTGTGTATGCTGCTTTATTAAAAGGCCCAATATGCTCTAGCCTTACACATAATCATTACATTTTGCAGTGGAAAGTAACTAATTAATTAAATAAAATATCCCTCTTTATCTAAAGAAGAGTTGGTATTATGCCGCTTTATTTAAAGGCCAAATATGCTCACAAGCAAGGTTAATAGTAATTGCACATTTTAGAATTTATTTACAGCTTATTATGCAATAAAAAAAAAATTTCTTTTCTTTTTTGCGAATGGGAAGTATAGGAACAAAATGTTTTTCCCGCTTTCTTAATTGGATCCAGATTCGTTCAAAATAATAAACATTGTATTCGATAGAATTTGGTAATATTATAGAACTTCGAGATTTTCCCTTCTTTTGCTTTCTTTTCTTTTGCAAATTCCATTTTATATAAAGCGAATCTTTGTTGCGTGTCAATTAACATTGTATTTCATAATTTGACAGGAAAAAAAAGAAAGATGCTACTTAAAGTGCACACAATGCATAGGGAAAGCATATTAATCAATGCAAGACAAGAACATATCCGATTTTGGTGGAATATAATTTTCACTTTCTACTAATTCAATGTCTCATTCGCTGCACATTTGAGCAGGTAAAAGGAACTTGAAGAAATTAAATGTCATGGAAGAGTTGGATTCAGACGAGAGCACGCGAAAGTCAGTGATCTACATGTGAACTATGATTTAGGAATCATAATTTAGAGGTAGTGTTATAGGCTTTAGATTCTAAGGTTTTTTATTTGAGGTTAAGAACGTAGATTATTTATAGTCCAAGTATAATTTAGTTAGTATTATTATTAGCATTATTATTATTTGACTATTAGTATTACTACTATTGTTATTATTATTATTGTTATTAATGTTATTATTATTGTTATTGTTGTTGTTGTTAAAATTACAAATATATATCAATTTTGTAGAAATTAAAATTTGTTTAGTATTCATAAGAAAAAGTAAGAATATATCAAATGTAGCCATGTGATTCTCAGTTATTCTAATTCAAACTAAAGAAGTATAGAAAACACATCTATAAATTTATATTTTTCCAATTTGGCCAATATGTCACCCAAGACACAAATGCCTCTATATCATGAAAAGGATGTGTTATTCAAATTCACTCATATTAATAACTAACGGATTTCAGCAAAAAGAAAAAGCTAAATATATGTAAGAGCAATTCATACTCTGTTTTTTCAGAAAAAATTGAGCTAATTGTTCAGTTTGGCACCGTCGTTTGGTGACTAGGTCACTGAGAGCATCTACATCTCAGCAACTCAAATGAGAACATTTACATCCCAGCAACTCAAATGAGTTTCTAAAAAATTGTTAATCACTTTTTATAAATTAAGGTCTCTAAAGTTTCTAAACTCTCACATTCCTGAAATTAATTTTAGAATTTCTATTAAGCAACGTAAATAATAAATTAAAAAAAGAAATAATTTGAGTTAATCATTTGACTAGTGTGGAGTTAAGTTTATAAATTACAGTTTCTTAATAAGAAACTTTACAATATAGTTTCTAAATAAAAACTCTTCAAATCCCTTAACCTCAGATTAGAAACTATAATAATATCAAAGGATGTAGATGTTCTGATGACAGGTAATTTACGGAAAACACTATAGGAAAAAGTTAATTAGAATTGCACCAGTCGGGAATCGAACCTGGGTCTGTACCGTGGCAGGGAACTATTCTACCAGTAGACCACTGGTGCTTTTGGATTCATTTTGACTGTTAGCTTACCCAAAACAATTTCGGTTAATTTTCATAATTGCGATAATTTAAATAGTCACAATTCTCAAGAGGTCGGAGTACTACAAGTCACACTATGAAAGACAGAACGAGGAATCGTGTCAGGCCATCTTGGCCCATCACGGCCCGTTTTGATCCCTTAAGAAGGGCCGGATACACTTAATTTTAAAATTAAACTCTCAAATAGGTTTGTAAGCCCAATTCGTTTAATAAAGATCGAAAAACTCCTTTAAAATTAAGGAGAAAAAATTTAGAAATTTTCATTTGAAATGCTTGAAATTCAAATACATTACGTCTTATTTTTTTTTTCCCAAGTGCTAATAAGTAGAGTGGAAAAAATATGTCGTTTCGTGATTAACACACTGTGATTTTCGTTCTGTACTGTGATTAAGTTAATTTTTCACGTGTCGTGCCGTGTGGTGACTAAAATATTAAGAGGTGGTCATGTCAAATGATTTTCGTTTTGTGCCCAAACGTGTCATGTTAAAGACTCGCGTAACCGTTTGATCATAATTTAGGTTATTTTATTCAAGATTCACCATTTATCACGTTCTAACGATCCTAATTACACGTGACTCACTTGACCACGTACGTGCTGTGATCAAATCTTTCGCATGACGTGCCATATCATATCAAATTTTCAAAAAATTATCACAGCCACGAATGCTCACAGCACATAACACACAAATCACGACACGTAACAAAAACATGTCTCGTACCGTTCCGTGACCAAACCAGCTCTGCCGTGTCATTTTTCTCAATCTAATAACAAAGTATCACCAAACAGTTGGAATCACATAATAATGATGACAGCGAGAATCACACTTAGTTTTCCACAGAAGCAGCAATTGAATTGAGGATGAATTAATTGCTACGGACAAAATCTAATTGAAAATTTGGTGTTTTCGCCTCATATTTTGGACGGAGTAAAGGCCAAACCAACCGTGCCAGAAAAGCCAGCAGCTTTCTTCTTTTTATTATTATTTTTTTTATGACAGTGGTGTTGACTCAGAGATTAAATCCAAAAATAAATTATTGACTTAGTATTATTTTAGATGTAATTATCTTTTCGAATTATTATTGACTTTGTATTATTTTATTAAAATAATTTATTAATAATGTGTTAGTATTTTTCTCCTTCAATATCTCATGTCTTTCATACTTTATCATACTTCATATTTAATATATTCATTTTCAAAGCCTAAACTGTCGATCTGGACCACTCAACATGATATCCATACTAAAATATGTATGGGAATGAAATTTTATAATTTTGAAAAATTATTACTACTTTTTAAAATAGGTACAAAATCACTATTTCTGGACCGTTCAAAAACAGTGATTTTGTACCTCTCTAAAAAAAATAGTAAAAAATTTCCAAAAATTATAAAATGTGATCTCCAAATATATTTTAATATAGATATCATGTTGAGTTGTTCGGATCGATAGTTTGGACTTTAAAAACGAATATATAAAATATCTTTGTTTTTGCAAAATTATATATTTATGGGGATATAATTATATAATTTTTGCAAATTTATTACTATTTTTAAAAATAGGTGCAAAATCACTGTTTCTGTTTTTGGATCGTTCAAAATTAAAATAGTGATTTTGTAGCTCTCTAAGAAAATAGTAAAAAATTTCCAAAATTATAAAATGTGATCTCCAAATATTTTAATGTGGATATCATGTTAAGTTATTCGGATCAATAGTTTGGACTTTAAAAATAAAGATATGAGATATGAGATATGAAAAGCATGAAGTATTGGAAGTAGGGCTGCAAAAGAACCAAACCGAATCGAACTTACCTCCAGTTTGAGTTTGGATTGAATTAATTTCGAACTAAGTTTGGTTTGAATTAATTTCGAATGAACTCAATTTCGAATCGAATTTTTTACGAACTCAATTTCGAATTTTTACGAACTTTGTTACGACTTACGAGTTATGAGTTATGGCTGGGCCATAGTTCGAAATTACAGCACTTCAATAAAAAAACTTAGCCATTCTGAATTCTAATTACAAAGTACACCAAAGTTGGAAATCAAAGTTCATTACAAATACCAAAATTTATATCAAACACCAAAGTTTAGTACAATCAATCAAAGTTCAGTACAATCACAGTATTCAAAGTTTTCCAAATAGCCAACACGAGAAACATCACCAAAGTTTTCAAATATCCAAAGTATTCAAGAAATATTTTTCAGAAGTCAATTTTGAGAGCAATTGTGGACTGGGCGGCCTTATATTTTCATCAGCGAAAATAAGTTATCAGCGGAAATCAACAGTTCACGTTTGAGTTAATTTCGAACTAAGTTTGGTTTGCGAACCTATTTCGAACGAACGAACTCAATTTCGAATCGAATTTTTTACGAACTTTTTCGAATCAAACTCGAATCGAATTACGAACTACGAATTTGTTGTGAAGCCCTAATTTGGAACCCAAGTCTTTTTGAAATTATGTATAATAAATTATTCAAATCAACTCTATTTTCACAATTTTGTCGCACTCTTAATCTGAATAGCATTATTCTAGCACAACTTTTTTCTTATTGATGTTTGGACTGCACGTTTAATAACAACTAACAATGTTCTCAAATAATATCTATATCAAGTCCTATTTATCCTTTTTTATACACCCTAAATTATTATAGACTTTGCCGAATTATAAAAACAATACAATGTTTGTCTCAAATTATTCGTAAAATTGACGAATTACACCCTTATTATATCCTAAATCACCATCACAAACTCATTAATGTATATACACATAGCCATACAATCAGGAACGGAACTAGATTTATGCACTATGGGGTGAAATACATAATAAAGATCACTTTGGTCAAGGCGGTACTATCAGCTATGCCTCTGCATTATATGCAGGCTTTCAGAATCCTGGTGGGGGTCATCAAGCATATAGACAAGATAAGAAGGAATTTCTTGTGGAAAGGTCATGACACGTGTAAAGGGATCAACTGTCTGCTTTGAAGCAAAATGGTGGACTGGGTATCATCAATCTAAGGACCCAAAATGACGCCCTATATATTAACTAAGTGGTTATGGATAATGCAGACAAACCCCGAAGGACTGTGGTCGCAAACGATCAGATCGCTGCAAGGATTACATGATGTATCACAGTTCGAGGCCTTGAGGCCTGAGGCATCGTACTTCCTTGAAGGAGCTGGCTACATTAACCCCGCTCTTCAGGTGCTCTGTAGAATTAGTTGGGGGAAGATTGGAATGAAAAAGGACACCGTCCGAGGTATTCTCATGTGCTTCGGCATACGGAACTATGCACCATAGTGGAATAATCTGTCAACATCACAAAATCCTCTGGAAATTAAAAGTTCCAATGAAGATTAGGATTTTTATCTGGCTCATGTTGGAAGACAAACTCCTCACACAACAAGTCTTGCCATACAGAGGATGCTCAGTTCAGACAGAATGTCACCTCTGTTCGGCAAATACTGTTGAGACGAGGGACCACATAATGTGGAAGTGTGTTTACGCGACAAGATTCTGGATAGGATCGATGGCACAGTACAACATCTCAATACAAGGAGGGATGGACATAATAACCATTTGGACTAAGGGTAGGAGCTAGCTATCGGAGGCAACAAACTGGGGAACGATTTGGACGGCGGGAGTTTGGGCTCTGTGGCGAGAGAGAAACAGGAAATTGTTCTCCAGAAAAGAAAAGAAGGCACCGCGGCTCATCACACATACAGCGATGGAGATTGAGAGCTGGAGAATGAGTATCTAGAAAAAGATAAAATTAGGCTTACCCAACAGGGCTTGGGACAGGATACAATTAACTACCTTGTATATAAGGGGGGTTGTAAATATTTTTCCTTTCAAAATGTTTTTTGTAATTTAAACTTTTTCCTTTCCAAAAAAAAAGAAATACATGATAAAGGTCAATTATATAAAAAATTTATGTTAAGAATGGAGATCAATTTCTTATATAACATTTTACTCTAAATTATATAGAAAATCATACATAAATACAAAAAAATCAAAAAAAAAAAATATAGAGTCCAACATGGGATACTTTGCAGCATAATAACATGGTACGCGAATAATTCGCGTATAATTCATTTTTTTGACGTTTCCGAACCGAACACCTAATAAAACGCAAAAAAACATATGCGAAAACAAATTATTCGCGAATAGAATGCGAAAACAAAATAGTTTTTTATATATTTTTTTTTTTTTAGGTTTTTTTTGGTTTTTTTTTTTTTTTTGCTTCCTTGTCGTACCGAATCATTTCGGAATAATTATACTCGAATTATTTCCGAACTACGAAACTTTGACCCCGCCGACCTGAATCCGAACTATTCATTTGTTAATATGCTTTGCAGTGAAAAAAATAGCACGAGGAATTCCCACACATAAAGTTAACATGGGATCTAACTAAGGAAAGAAAATTATGTGGAATCACTGCAATTAATGGTTTAAAGAAACATTTGGCATGGGGTCGTTGTTTAACTGGCCCCCACCTTGAGCTGAATTATTATTTTGTATACATTTTCAAATAATTTCTGAATTTGACCAATTACCATAACAATACAATATTTATCACACATTGTTCATCAAATTTACAAATTTTTTATTTATTTTATAAGAAAAATCAATATTTTATATATTATTTACATGATAAAACAACAAATAAATTATGCATTATATTGTGAATCACTATCACAAACTTATTACTACATATACACATATGGTTCAAATGTCTCATGTTTTGTATTTATTAACTGTCTTACATTATTATCTACGTTTCTAAAGTTCAAACGATTGATCTAAACCACTAAGTTAATCTTTATATTAAAATGTGCTAAAAAAAAAAATTGCATATATTTTTTATTATTGTTTTTATAGATACAAAACTAATGGTTTTGAATGGTCAATCAAATTAAAGTATGCATCGATGGCAATAAATCTGGCGATGCAATAATTTTTCAAAGTGATACATACAGATATCGGAGTCGACAAAAACAATTATGGCACGGAGTCGACAAAAGCAATTATGTGGAATCAAAAAGGACAAAAACAAAATTATGGCACGGAGTCGACAAGTGATCGATGGTTGTTTTAACGGCCCCCACTTTCGGCTTTCCTTTTTCTTTTCTTTTTCTTTTCTTTTTCTTTTCTTTTTCTTTCCTCTTTTATGCCTTTCTAAAAAAAATTAGAAATGTTCGAAGATAAATAAGTTTACTAGATACAATATATATTATATATTAAGAGGAGGGTTCAATACTTCATTTTTTTCATGCTTTATCATGTCTTATGTTTTATATTTTTGTTTTTAAAGTTTAAACTGTAGGTCTGAACCGCTCAACATGATATCCGTACTAAAATATGTATGGAGGTCAAAATTTATAATTTTTAAAAACTTTTTACTATTTTTTAAAAAATGTACAAAATCACTGTTTTTGGACCGCGTTCAAAAACAGTGATTTTGTACGTATATTAAAAAATAGTAATTTTTTTTTCAAAAATTATAACATTACATCTCAAAGCATATTTTAGTATGACTATCATGTTAAATGGTTTGGATCGACAGTTTGGACTTTGAAAGCAAAGATAAAATCATGAGACATAATGAAGTATATATGAAAAATATGAGGTATTGAAACCTTCCTCATAATTGTATTATATATAACCTGATATATTTATTACATTTTCAAATCTTTTTGTATAATTGTAAAGACATTTAATACAGTCATAAAAAAAAATATTATTTGTTTCTCACCTCTATAAATATTCTTTGGAATTTCAACTAGGAAGCATTTATTACACAAGTTTGAGTCCAAAAACATTACGTCTGATTTTGGAGAACGGAGTAGGTCCGATGCCCATCGGACCACCTACTTTTAGGTTCAACGAGCACGATAACCGTTCGATCTAATTTAAGATTTGTGCGCATGAATATTGAAACAAACACGCACGAATTTTAAAGCGTTCCGCACGCATCTTAAAGCAAATGACGGTGATTAAACCCATCGGACCTACTCTCAAGTGCTGATTTTGTCCCACAAGTGCTAAGTGCTACCAAACAGTTGAGATCACATAAACTAGTGACAGCGAAAATGAGAAAGGTCAAAACTAATTCAATATTTTGGATGGAGCAATGATGAACAAAGGGCAACGTACCGTGTGAGATATGTCAACAGCTTAATTTGGGCTTCATTTTTATTATTTTCTTTTCTTTTTTTTTCTGTCGATGAACTCACTTTATCATGAACTCGTATAGCCTAACTCTTGTTCTAAGAGATGGGTTATAGTGAGTTGCGAAATAAGAATTTTATTTTATTTTATGCTTATATTTTTGTTTTTGAAGATCAAACGGTTGATGCGAACCACTCAACATGACATCCATATTGAAATGTGCTTGAAAACCAGATTTTACATTTTTGAGAAACTTTTTACAATTTTTTTAGATAAGTAGAAAACCACTGTTTTTCGATGGACATAAACCATAAAAAACAGTGATCTTGAAATATTCTAAAAAGATAGTAAATAATTTTCAGAAAATGTCAAATTTGATGTCCTAGCCTATTTCAATATGGAGATCATGTTGAGCGGTTCAGATCGTCTCTTTGAAGTTTCAAATATAGAAAATATAGACGTGAAGTGTAAACGCAATTTAGATATGATGGATATATTAAATATGAAGTTTCAAATATAGAAAATATGTTGAGCGGTTCGGATCGGATGACACCCTTTTTTGGTCACATCGGATGACACCGTAAATTTTCAAAGTTTTCAAAGTCAAATAGTCGATCCAAACTGTTCAAATGATAGATATATTAAAATGTGCTTGCATACCAAATTTTACATTTTTTTGAATTTTTTTAATATTTATTAAGTATTTTACAAAATCGTTGTTTTCAGACCATTGAATTTTTGTACCCATCTTAATAAATAGTATAAAAATTCAAAAAATGTAAAATTTGATCTGCAAACACATTTTAATATATCCATCATATTGAACGGTTTAGATCGACTGTTTGGACTTTGAAAACGTAGGGTGTCATCCGATGTCACCAAAAAAGAGTGTCATCCGATCCCTCCTCATATATATAGAGAGAGAGAGAGAGAGAGAGAGAAAGAGAGGGGTTGGCTAATATCAAAACGTTTGTTTCTAGACTGTGGAATAAACACTTCGATTTTTATATTTGAAAGTTCAAAAGGTCGATCCAAACCGTTAAATATTCCATCTATATTAACATGTGCTTGGAGACCAAGTTTTACATTTTTTTTTAACTTTTGTACTATTTATTAACTCAGTTTTAAAATCGATGTTTTCAATAATCCATAAATTTTTCACGGTTTATTAAAATCAACGATTTTAAAACTGACTTAATAAATAATAAAAAAATTTCCAAAAAAGTAAAATTTGGTCTCCAAGCATATTTTAATATAGAGTTTACATCTAATAGTTTGTATCAACCGTTTCGATTTCAAAAATTGAAAATCCAATTGGTTGCACCTTGACTCCGGAACAAACATTTATATATATAAACAAGGTTGTTATTTACTTGTGAAGAAAATTTTACTTACCTTTGAACAGTTCACAGACTGAAATCTGAATTAATTTATTGTGAACAGTCCGCAATCCACTAACTTATATCAGTAGAATTTTTTGTGTACTGATAAAATTTCTGGGTAGATCCCTACGCATGCAAACAAGTATTTTGTTAGGTATTGGTGGTCCCACTACTACTCAGTTTTTGAGCCTATTCAGAATAATACGGCGCCAGTATTATTTTAATACTGTGTTTTGACATTCGTGCAAAGTTAAATATTATCTACGCACGCACTCAGATAGGCATTTGCCGACATTTTTATTAATATCCAAAGTTTAATAGAAATTAATTAATATACTCAGATTTTCTGCGTATATATAAAAATTAACGAAATTAGCGTAAATAAACATAATTTCAAGTAATTAAGTGTATTTTAGTATAAATATGCTAATTATACATCAAAAGAAGTAATCTAACCAATAATTTAAATTAAAAATTCGAATTTTGAGTGTTAGATTTCAACATCTTGCTCTTCATATATAGTGTCTCTAAAAAAAAATTTAAGAGTACCGACCATTTAATGGCTGGTAGGCAAATAAATAGAATACCGATCAGAAAATGGCCGGTATGAATATTTTTATAAATACTCAGTTGATTTGGGTATATTAATTAATTTATATTAAACTTTGGATATTAATAAAAATGTCGGGGCATTTGATACTTAGCTGTAAAAATAAAAACAACAGTAATCGCTGCACAGGAAAATTTAACAACCGACTAAAGAAAAAGAAGAAAAAAGAAAAAAAAAATACACAAAAGAGAAAAAGAAAAAGGCAAATTTGGCATGCGGTCACTGTGGAGTCGACAAGTGGTCGTTGTTTAACTGCCCCCCACTTTCGGTTGAAACCTAAAACTATCCTTTTCTATGTTTCCATTTCAAAATCCAAAATCTTTAATTAAAACGCGTTTTCTTTTTATATTCTTTCATTTTTCTTTGTACTTTCCTCTTCAAGTTCTCACTAAAAAAGTAGAAAAGGATTTAATGATATTTCCAGTAAGTTTACTGGATAGAATATATTAATTACTATGGATAAGATTAGCTTGAGAGCTCTCAAGTTGTTTGTAAATTTTTGGATGGTATTAAATAATTGGGATCGACTAATAGTCCCCCCCATTCAGTCCCCTAAACGTCCCCCTAACTGTCAAAGTACAACTGTCAGTCCCCCATTCAACATACATTAATTCAGTTCCAAAATGGAAAGTATGAATACCTAAGATATGAAGTATGTATATCTAATTCATCAAGTATTCATACCTAACATCTCAAGTATTAATTCACATACGGACTGGGGACCATTACTTTTCGGGTTCAATCACTGTCAGACTGCCTCGGAGACCACAACCAAAAAGTCACGTGGATCACACCACCAGCCCCCTATTCATTGATTAAATTAATTCACATACAAAATAGAAAGTATGAATACCTAAGATATGAAGTATGCATATCTAATTCATCAAGTATTCATACCTAAGATATCAAGTTCATACTCTAAAAACTGGACACAATACTACGAGTAGAACTTAGGGTGAGCTGTGCTCACCAACGGATTTGGTGAGCACACCTCCAAAAAACGCATTTCCAAAGTTCAAATAGTCGATTCGAACCTTCCAACGTGTTCTTCATATTAATATGTGCTTGGAGACCAAATTTTACATTTTTTGGAAATTTTTTGCTATTTTTTTAGAATTTTTTAAAATCATCAGCTTTTCATTAAATAAAAAAAATTCAAAAAACACTGATTTTAAAAAATTCTAAAAAAATAGCAAAAAATTTCCAAAAAATGTAAAATTTGGTCTCCAAGCACATATTAATATGAAGAACACGTTGGAAGGTTCGAATCGACTATTTGAACTTTGGAAATGCGTTTTTTGGAGGTGTGCTCACCAAATCCGTTGGTGAGCACAGCTCACCCTAGTTCTACTCCAATACTACTCATCTTTTACACGTTTTTCAAGGCAGTTTTTTTTTTCTCCATTCATTCTAACCAATTTTTGGGACGATCTATGAGGAATTTTGCAAATCCAAAAACACGAACGTTTTCTATTTTTTTTTTCTCTTTCAAATGAGATCCATGATGACATACTTTTACACGTTTTTCAATGTATCAAATATTCAAATATGGAAAGTATTCATACAAAATGGAAAGTATTCATACCTAACATATCAAATATTTATATATAATTCATCAAGTATTCATACTTAAGATATCAAGTATTTAAATCCAAAAAACTGGACTCAAATATGGAAAGTATTCACCCAAAATAGAAAGTATGAATACCTATGATATGAAGTATTCATACTTATGATAAGTATTTAAAGAAAAAAACTGGATTCAACTTTTACACGTTTTACACGTTTTTCAAGGTGGTTCAATGATTGAAAAAGTTAGTTATAATGAGGGGACGTTTAGGGGACTAAAGTGGGGGGACTACATCTTTACTCTAAATAATTAATTTGTGAGTTTGAAATCTGAATGGAAAAAATCTTTCTATTATTTTAAAAAATTCAATGTAACGTATTTTCTCCTCTTAAATTCATACTATCATATTTATTTTTTTAAATTACAAAAACTTACAAATTTATCTATTTTATTGTTTTTCTATTAAAACTCATTTTATATTTATAAAAAAAATATTTTATTCTTTATTAAAATATATATAAATATACAGTATATTTAAAAAATTATCAGTCATTTAATCATGCTACAGCTACCCAACAAAAAAATATTACAAAAGATGAACATGTGACTTACTGCTGCTCTTTCTCAAAATAAAACGGAAGAAACCAAAAAATAAAATAAAATAAAACGGAAATAAAATTCAAACCGTGTTGTAGTCCTACGTGGCAGCTCTATCTCTCTGTCTCTCTTGTTGAAAATAATATTTTTTTTATCTCATTTTTATACTACAGTGGACTTGATCCAGTTTTCTTGGTCTTTAAGGAATTGAATTAAATACAAATTAAACAATTCATGATTTCATCATACGAATTTTATTTTAAGTACATATTTTATTCTATCTGTCTTATTCGTATTTTATTTTAAAATTCGTGCAACATATTTAAAACATTTATTTAAAATATTTTTGAATTTAATTTGTTAATACGAATTCAACACGAATCGGTATAGACTTAGAATAAAAAACCCACCCTATTATAATTTGTTAGAATTAATGGTACAAGAAATATAAAAATTCTATTTAATTAAATTTAATCCAATGACATTTTTTTTGTAATTTTTAATCCAATGAAATTTAATCAACCCCATATAGTTGGAGAGACAATTATTTATGTAAAAATTGTTCACCTTATAGGTATAAAAACTTACGTTCATATTTATAAATAATTCCGTGCATATGTATTAATATTTTAGAAAAAAAAAATCAGTGCTAGAGTTTTTGTGATCTCATGGTAGTTATAAAAGTTAAGTGGGAGATAATGGGAGATGAGAGTGCGGGGACAATTATCAGGATCTAAAAATTAAAAGAAATAAAATAAAAAAATTAAAAGAAATAAAATTAGGTCATAATGAGCAAAATACCTGAAATTAAAAAATCCAAAATTAAATAAGGAAAATAATTCCAGCTAACAGTAGTATTAAAAATAAAAATACACAAGTTATTTAAGTCAAATGTTTCATTATGACCTAAATACCTGAAATTAAGAAATCCAAAATTAAATAAGGAAAATAATTCCAGCTAACAGTAGTATTAAAAATAAAAAATACACAAGTTATTTAAGTCAAATGTTTCATTATGATCTAAAACCCTGAAATTAAGAAATCCAAAATTAAATAAGGAAAATAATTCCAGCTAACAGTAGTATTAAAAATAAAAATATACAAGTTATTCAAGTCAAATGTTTCATTATGACCTAAATACTTGAAATTAAGAAATCCAAAATTAAATAAGGAAAATAATTCCAGCTAACAATAGTATTAAAAATAAAAATACACAAGTTATTTAAGTCAAATATTTCATTATGACCTAAATGCCTGAAATTAAGAAATCTAAAATTAAATAAGGAAAATAATTTCTGCTAACAGTAGTATTAAAAATACACAAGTCATTTAATGTTTCTCAGATAGTTAATCCGAACTTGTAATCTGAATTTTATATTTTTAGTTCACCGCATTAAAATCCATGTATTAAAATTAATTATCTACTGCAACTTTCAACTTCAACAACCCCAAAATAAAAAAAAAAACATAAAAAACATAAAATACACATCAAAATTGAGAAACAGAGAAATGAACTTGTTTAATTTACCTCTATTGATTTCCCTTTCTAAACAACTTACACAAACATGTGAAGGAAACAAAAAAACATTCTGTACATGATTCCTAAATCCTACAAAATCAACCCTAAATATTTTCCCAAATGAAAAAATCCAATGACTTCTAAAGCCCTCAAAATTAAAAAACAGAGGTAAATCCCTAACAACCCAAAACCTAACACCTTATCAAGCTTCATTTCTCTCCTTGGCAACACCAAAAGAGCCCAAATCAATGCCAAAATGAGAAAAAACAGAGTCTCATACATTGCAAAGTCCTCTGTTATCTCAAACCATTGTGGGTATTCTCTCCATGATGCAATTGTTAGAGACAACCCTAACGCCACGACTGTATTGAACAGCGGGCCCGCGTAACAGCCGGAGACCGCTATCTGGACCCCGCCATCGCCGCCTTTCAATGCCATTGCCACATTTGATATCAAATCGCCGAGTGAATTGCCCCATGCGAGAACCGTTAGCCCCAAAATCGACGGGCTTATTCCAAATATGTAACCTAGAGAAACCAACAGAGCAACTAATTCTCTGGCAACTAAGTAAGTCCATACAACACTCATGATAAAACCCCCAATTAGCCATGGCAAGGTTGCCTTTTTCGGGGGATTCGATTTTTCGGTCCCTTTCAATGCAATTATGAACAAAATTGACCCGATTAGTGCGCCGGTTATGTAAATCGAGACCGCTTTCTTTGATCGTGTATCATCGTACTTTGAATTCCAAAGTGTGGCTAGGAAAATCGGGGCAAAAAGTACCGAAAGAACCGCAGTTGGTTTGTGCCACCGCTCCTCTGTTATGTCTGGTATGGTTAGCCTCCTTGGCAGAGACAGAGGCAGCTCCAAAATATGCAAAAACAGCTGAAATGGGCTTCGATTCGATAAAATCGGTATGAAATAATTATACAAGACTTCAATTTGATCGCCTTCGACCACTTCTTTGATCACGATTTCGACTCGGTTTTCTTCAATTTCGGAATTTGAATTTGAATTGATCAGCAATGGAGCCTCCATTTCATTTGTTGAGTCATGACAATCATCCCCACAAAAATGTGAGGTACAAACCAGTAACACGTAGCCAATATAAATACAGAGGAAAGAAAGTGAGCCCCAAATTGAAATCCTTTTGTAAATCAAAATTGTGAGGATAGAACCAAGCGCCAAAATTAGAATCAATACATCTCTTATGAAACTGTTTCGGTCTATGGACACGGTGCGCGAGCTCCCGATTGTGAGGCCGATAACACCGACCACCACCGTCGTTACGAAGAGGGCCCCACCAAGAACACTACTCAGCCCCACCTCTGCTACACCGGATCCAGCCGTGAAAGCGACTATACTCGAGAAGAAATCCGGAGCCCCGTTTCCTAAAGAGAGAAGCGTTACCCCGGCCATGGCCGGAGATAGCTTGAGCACCATCGAAAGGTTCTCTAGTGAAGAGCAAAAGTACTCCGAGGCAGTGTTGCCGAGTAGATAGAACAGGATTAACAGCCATAACAGAGAGACAAAGTAACCAAGAACAGGGCTTTCGCCGAATGGGCAATAGAACAACTGGAGATAGTCGATGTAACCGAGAGGAACACACGAGACATGCGATTTGAGGTAAGCACACCTCGAGTTGGTGTCGGTTAGAGAGAGAAAGTCTTCGCAATTGTTGTCTTGTGTGGTGGTGGAGGAGAGGAGAGAGATGGAGAAATTGGGGTGGGTTGAGATGAAGAAACAGAGGAGGAACAAGAAGAAGAGGTTGATCAATGGCACATTGTATCTGTTTGAGAGAGAAATTGCCATTAAGGAGACAGAGGAATGGTTAGAGAATTGGGATTGAGCACATTGGTTTTATGGGTTTGGTTTGGTTCGGTTTTGTATGTTGATGGGAAAGAGATTTGAAGGTGAGATGTTTGATTTTGGTTAGAAATTAAAGTAGACAGGTGTTGTTGAAGAAAGGGAGATGTTTTGTTTAGTTCATTTGTGGAGATTAGAGAGAGAAAGGGAAATTGGTTTAGAGGATTTCATATATACCCCTCAAAAATATGAAATTATATTTTGTCCTGAAATTCATAATATTATATTTATTCTTCTAAACTTTATAAACTTATAAATTTATCTATTTTATTATCATTTATAGTAAAATTTATTAAAAAAGTTAATAGCATGTTTTAGAAAAATATCTGTCTTCCAATAGATGATTTCCAAAAATAAAAAAGTCATTTTTTTACTTCTAACATTTACACAATCATATATTTAAAATGACACCGTGTAAGTGTCAGAAGTAGAAAAAAATACCAATTTGCTCTCAGAAATCGTCCAATTAGTAAACTGACATTTTTCTAAAACATATACATTTTTATATTTTTTTTTAACAAAGAATACAATGGGTACTTCGTAAATTTAAAACAATATTTAATTGAAAAATATAAAAATGGATAAATTTATGAGTTGTTAATTTCAGAAGAGTAAATATGATATTATAAATTTTAGGAAAAAAAAGAAGAAGTAATTTTTAAGTTTTTTTTAGGAATATACATGAAATCACCCTTGATTTTGGTTTGAAATTAAAGACAGGTGTTGAAGAAAGGGATAAGCTTTCTTTAGTTTATTTATGGAGAGTAGATTGATAAAGAGACAGGGAAAGCTCAATTGGTAAATGTGTGAAAACAGCATGAGAAGGTCAATCAAATAGGACACGTGGCGTGTCCGCCGACTTTCTTGGGACAGATCAGATAATATGTATGTTTAAGTTTCCTTTTTTTTATTCTTTACTGTAGTTTTGGATTTAGTACTCTTTTGTGTGTTCTTTTTCTTTTTCTTTTTTCTTTGTTCTTTTTTTGTTTTGTATTTGAGATTTTTTTGTTGTTATTTTTGTCACCGACAGCTGAATAAGTGAAGTAAAATTAAAGATAATTAATTGTTAAAGAGTGAGGCTACGGTACTATGCATAGCATGGTTTGGTCCATGCTACGACTCAATATTTGAGTTTTCAAAATTCTAACGGTCGATCCGAACCGTTCAACATGATTATAAAATGAATATGTACTTGCAAACCAAATTTTACATTTTTTTGAATTATTTTACTATTTTTTTAGATACGTAGAAAATCACTTGATCTGAAAATTCTGGACCATCCAAAAACAGTGATTTTCTACCTATCTAAAAAATAGTAAAAAAATTCATAAAAATGTAAAATTTGGTTTGCAAGTACATATTCATTTTATAATCATGTTGAACGGTTTGGATCGACCGTTAGAATTTTAAAAACTCAAATATTAAGCCGTAGCACGGACCAATCCGTGCTGTGCATAGCACCGTAGCATCACTCATTATTAAATTATTTTGAAGTATTAGTATTTTATATAATGAAATAAATAAAGTAATATTAAATTGTCCTCAATGTAATTAATAAGTAAAGTAGTGAGATTAAAAGTTGCAAAATATGATGATTTAATATTACTATTTGTTATATTATAATGTCTTAAAATAATTAAATTATAATTATTTCATTTGCTAAACACTATTTTTTGTTCTTAGCAAATTTGTTACAAAATGTTCTCTTGAAAGCCCCTCACAAATTAAATTATTGTAAGCTAGTTTAGTGATGACAATACAATGCTGTTAATAAAAATAATATTTTGTGGTTATTATCAGATTAAAACAATATTATTCAGTGGTCATATAAACGGTACAAAATCTAAAATTTGTATGATTGCATTGCATGTGTGCTCATATTTTTTTCTTTTGTCAAAAAGCAACTTTGGTTGGTGTTACTTTAGGATATATGCAAATAAACAGTACTATTGTTCTTTTGTGAGAATTTGATTAATTTATTTTTTATGACCATGACATTATGAAGGGTTCAGTATTTAAATCATCAAATTGAATCCATGCCATTAAGAAATATATGCATGCAACTAATAAAAAATAATTAAACAATGATTTCTTTTGTTATTTAATTCCATACTGATATTCAATTATTCTCATTTGTTTATTGTATTTTACTTATTTGAGAATATTTAATTTTGCTCTGTTTTAACACAATTTTCCAAGTAAAGATTAGGAAAGAATTAAGTTAAAAAAATTCTACTAAACCAAAATCTCAAATTTTTAATCAGAGCCCCCAAGAAAAAGCCTGATATAATGTTTGGTATCCAAAATTAATATATATACTATAAAACTTTCAATGAAGATGGTTTGAAATTTTTAGATTAATTGTTGTGGACTAGAATGTGATTTCCATTCTATATTTAGTGTTCTTTTTAAATTAAAGGAGCTATTAATGAATAACGTCTCTATTAAAAAGATTGCTCAAATTTGAAAATCAATATTTAATTTGGTGGAAAAATCAATATTTAATTTGATGACTTGACCTCTAACTTTCTTTAAAAAAACATTTACCCAAAATCTCTCAATTTATTTTCTAATATTTTCTTTTGAATGAGAAAAGAATGGCAATACAAGAAAAATATAAATATGATAAATAAAAATATAGTCATGTGACGTGAATAAAGAGATTGGAAGCTCAACTTTTCTTTTCATATGAATAAAAAAATTTAATCAGAAAAAAAAATAAAAAAAAATATACTATTACATTACATTAGAGCTCTTGCCGACTTGCTAATTGCTCCAATTAGCTTGTGCTTAATATCTGATAGGGACACTTACAAATTTAAACACACATATACAAATTTCATAAAGTAAACGACAGATAGAAGTGGCTAGAAAATCTCAATATTTGTCCTTATGCTTGGATTAAATTATTCCTTTAATCGTACTATATATTATCCCTTTAATTATTCATCTAGTTGTATTATTATCCCTTTAATTATTCAACTAGTTGTACTATTATCACTTTTCTTTTATCTTTTCATAATTTTGAGTTGCTTCTTCAAGGTTGTTGCATGTGGTAGCTAGGCCATATCAACTTGATATTCTTTAGAACGCTTATCCTCTATTAATTTAAAAGAGAATCTTTTAAGTTAATGAATCTTAACTGTCTGATTTTAAATGGAGATAATTTGACTTTGCTTATAACATAGGATTCTTTCAATATTAGTGCGAATTTTAAATTAGATCGGACGGTTGAGATAATGACTCAAAAAATTCCCTTTCGAGTTAATGCAGAGAATACAAATTCATTTTTTAGGACTATTTTTTTTGTTATATTTTCGTTTTATTAACTTTGAAAAAAAGATTCATGCATATTATCGGTTGAACGGTCTCCAAGTATATTTTAATATAGGTATCTGTTGACGGTCTTGATCGACTGTTTTGACTTTGAATTTAGTGATTTAGAGTCCAATGTACAAGAAGATTTATACATTACATTGTATGGTAGCCCATCTCTTTCTCACATATATGTCACTGTTTGTGAAGATAAAAAGTATTTTTTGTTGTCGGTATCGTCATGGATACTCTTGATATTAGCAATTTTTGTTGATTTATTTTCAGTAATAATTACTTTTTACTCTCACAGATAGTAGTGATAGATTCTTGCATTAATATATATATATATATATATATATATATATATATATATATATATATATATAACTGAACTCTGTCAATATCTTTGTCAAATTTTTCCTTCCAAATTTTTTTAGTTGTGTAGTGATGTGGATAGCAGACAACCTGGACATTCATCAGACAATTCAGTGATGCATTTATGAAATTTGGGTGCATTTGAGAAATTTGGCGCAATAAGGCAAGAAATAGGCTTCTGCCTAAATCCAGTACAATAATTTGGTGGTGCATTTCTAACTGGAAACATTGTATCTAAACTAATTACAAATTAGGCATATTTTCGGTTATGTTAGATCAATTTGGACCTTTATTTTATATATAAAAAAAAAACCCATGATTCCAGTTAGAAATTAAAGTAAAAATCATACCAACAAAACATAAGGATATATATGTAAAAGATTAATAAAATATAGCATATGTTGCCTAAACACGGTATATATGTCATGAGCTCAAATTTGGCACGACATGGGGGTCGACATGCCACCTAATCTTTCACTACTAGAATTTCCGCTTTTTCCAACCGTAGCAATTGTTATTTCCAACCGGAGGAAGGGTCGACGGAAATGAAATTGGGTTTTCTGACACCATTAACAATTTCCGTCGGTAACCTCATGGAAATAGTAGCGGTTGGAAATCCCTGCTGTCTCCGCATGGAAATGTTTCTTATCTGCAGTTGGAAAAACTTTTGCATGACCCATGACCCGCCGAACAGACCAAATATTATATTTTATTGAAAGTTCACGGAAATACCTCCCCTTGCCGTTGGAAATAAGTGTGAAGTAGGGAGACTTATTATTTCCGTGGGCTACCGTTGGAAATGTTTTGTGTAATTTGTTTATATTATTTTACTGTGAAGGTTCATGGAAATACTCAAGGACTCTGCCGTTGGAAATGTTTTATTGATTCAGTTTATATTATTTTATAGATAGACTTATTATTTCCATGAGGCTACCGTTGGAAAAGTTAAGTACCTGGAGACAGAAACGTTTATGTTTATTTGAAATATCCCTTTAAATGGTACATAAAAATAAATCACAGCAACAAGCAATATTTAATTGAGATAAACTAAACTTTACAATGAAAACATAAATTTTGGTCTTTAGAATAAGGTAATGCATTTAATTGAGATACAAAACATTGTGTCAAATAAAAACAATATATAAGATCTGCCTTGAATGTCTCTTTAATTTGTCCTCCTGCAATATATGTTTTTAAACATATTAGTGTTACTAAATTAGAAAAATTAGCATAAAAATCAAAGTAAGAAATAAAACTTTACTAGAAGCAAACATAGAAGCCTAAAATATTCACAACTGAAACCCATGAGATACTACTGAATTCTCCATTATTCAGTACTCAATTTAACCAAAATATCAAGTTTTCCTGTTCTTAATTGAAGAAAAATCCATATACAAGATTTTCATCTCTATTTTGATAATTTCAATCTATTAGATGTGTTAAAGTACTAGCATATTGATATGACATCTAAAAAATACTCAATTAGCACAGCGATATCGGTTTCACACAAGCAAAACTAAATTAAACCAGCTCAAAAGCACAATAATTTTCCTGAAAAAAACTAATTCAACCACTAACAAAGTTTAAAAAAAGCTAAATCTGAAAGTTAACATCAACTCAGGAGATGTGGCTTAGCTAGTATGGACTAGTTTGCCCTTTTCTGGCATGCTGATTTGTCCTTTTTATTATAATTAATTGGCTACACTATATTGGGTGTTCTTTATATGGAAATAACCATTGATGTACATGCTTTTCAGTGGACAAGTATCAAATTTTTATTATAACTAGAACTGTGATGAACAGGCATGATTTTGGTGATAGTTATACATGAAACAGTGCAGTTTTGACAGTCCATCTTTAGAAAATTATTGTGAGCAAATGGCTACAACAAATTCTTATTTCTTTATATGGAAATGATGGTTACCTTGTGTAGTTTATACTAAAAAAGTTTCAAAAATTATGAAGGCTTGGAACTCAGTGAATTTCACTGTTTTGTGAGGGTCGGCTGGTGTGCAAGGATATGAGATTCAAATGGCCACCAAAATTTGTAGAAAAATCCTTTTTAGGAGATTCTTTTTTCAGTGTGCTTGTATATGTCTGTAGTGTGTGTAAGTGCAAGGATTTGATCAATTTCAGTTCAGAGTTCTATGTACAGATGTTATACTGACAGTAGGTCAAATTGGGGCTGTTTAGGCAACTAAATATACCAGCATGTGTTTGGCTTAGTTTCACTTATGTATGGGGCTGGTACAAGCATGGTTATTACTTGATATGCTAGGTGAGTAAAATCACAATTAGTACAACAATGTGTTTACCAAACGTCGGAATTGCTTTACCAATTAATATTCTTCATCGGAATCATAATCTTCTTCATCACCTTGCTCCATGTGATACTCTTCCTCCCTGCCATGCTCTTCCTCACCTTCATCTACGTGGTTTACATCCCTTGCAATTGATTGCGGTGCAGCTGATGTTGTGGGGGGGAGGACTGTTCTTTCGTCTACTAGCTCGAAGTCGTTTTCTCCAAGGACCATACCATCCCAATCAAAGTCTGGTCCATCTGAGACCGATATTGGATTATCCGGCCTTTCATCTTGGTAAAATTCTAAGTTTGAATCGTCACCCTCGGCATGAAACCTTGACTTCTAGCTTGTTTTAAATGCCACCCACCATTGACATCTTTCGGGCTTTTGCAATGCATATGGTAGGTAGCACACTTGGGTTGCTTGCGCTGCTAATACAAACGGCTCGTAAGTTGCTAGGCGAGAAGTATGGTTAACCTCAACAAGACCATGTTCGTGGTCCACCTTTACACCGTTTATTATGTCGAACCAATCACACCTAAAGAGAACTACCGTGTGGGCATCATATTCTAGTGCAATGACCTCTTGGAGAACTCCATAGTAATCAATTTGTGGGGCATTTGCATCCCACTCGCCTTTGATGCAAACACCGAAACTTTGAGTTGTCTTGTCTTCCCCACATGATTTTGTGTGAAATCGATACCCGTTGACTTCGTATCCTTCATAGAAGTACGCTTGTTTGCTAGGCTTGACTCCTGCCATTCGTATGTAGTAATCGTCCTCATCACGAGAATTTATTACCTTTTTTCGCAACCACTGTGCAAAACCATCTTGACGAACTTTTGGCAAATCTTGGGGGCTTGTGGCTACTCCAGAGTTGAGCATGCATGTATCAAACTCTCTGCACATTAGAATATGTCCAAATATTAGGTTTGACATTGGTTTTAGAATAGATACTTTTGGAAACATCAAAAGAAAATTCATAATATTGTACCCCAAGTACTTCTCACAGATCTCTGGACAGTTGAGGATAATATAGGTGTGTGCAACATTAAAATCCGTGTCATCAAGAGTCCTCCGTCTTTCCCTGCCAATGAACCGGCCCGGAGTATCGAATATCGAAAGTGGCCTAGCTACTCGGGTACTTGTTCCAACTTCTTGGCCAATATTAGATTTTTCTGCAAAATAGTGTGTCGAAGTAGTACCAATTTCTTTGGCAATTGTAGCCTCCACGATCGAACCCTCAACACGCGCCTTGTTTGTGACTCTCATACGTTGTTCTTTGTTACGCCTGTAATTGCAACAATAGTTTAGTGTTAGTTGTTACAAATATCTTCATGGTCGACAAATATAAGCAATATGCAACACACCTTTCACATGGATACATCCATCGGGACCCTACTGGCCCACCCATTCTAGCCTCGTATGCTACATGCACTGCAAGATGCTCCATTGAATCGAAGAAACCGGGTGGGAATATTTTTTCTGCCTTGCACATTGTAACGATAATATCATTTTCTAAGGTTGCCACCCTCACTGGATCTAGCTCCTTGGCACAAATCTCTCTGAAGAATGCTGAAATCTCACATAAAACATCCCATACGGAATTCGGGACAAAGTCCCGAAAGGCGACGGGGAGGACACGCTCCATGAACACATGTAAATCATGACTTTTGAGCCCAATGAGGGTTCCAGTGACTAAGTTAACACACCTTGACCAATTGGATGCGTAGCCATCGGGAAACCTTACTATATCCTTGAGCCATTTTAAAACAATCTTCTTATCATCTGGAGAGAGTGCGAATGGCGCCTTTGGTTTTTTCATCTTTCCCGGGTTATTATCGGCTGGAGTTAGGTGCTGGTTGGGACGATCACACAATAGAGCTAGATCTTTTCTAGCTTTTTCATTATCCTTGGTTCTGCCGCCTATGCTTAAAAGCGTGTATATCAAATTTTCGGTGAAATTCTTCTCCAAATGCATCATATCCAAATTGTGTTGCAACAGATTGTCTTTCCAATATGGTAAACTCCAAAAAATACTCTTCTTTTGCCAATGGTGAGTCTGACCATAACCCGGAATCTGGTTTAATGCTCCTTCTTTACCCCATTTAATCTCCCCAATTAAACTCACTATATTTTCAAGCTCCTCTCCCGTCAATCGTCGCGGTGGCGGATCATTCTCGACTCTACCTTTTTTAAAATTCTTCCTGTCTTGACGGAATGCGTGATTCTGAGGCAAGAAGCACCTATGACAATCGAACCAACATGCTTTTCCACCATTCTCGAGTTGAAAAGACTTTGTCTTGTCCATGCAATAAAAACAAGCCAACTTTCCTTTTGTACCCCATCCACAAAGCATCTCGTAAGCCGGGTAATCACTCACCGTCCAACAAAGTTGTGCACGCATCTTGAAATTCTCTTTTTTGTACCCATCCCATGTCATTTCGCCATGTAACCACAATTTTTTCAATTCGTCGATTAAAGGTTCGAGGAGAATGTCAATGTCCCGACCCGGATGCTTCGGTCTCGGAATGACAAGCGCGAGGAACATGCTTTCTTCTTTTATTATCATCCCAGGTGGTAGATTATACGGAAAGACAAATACCGGCCAACACGAATATGGAGCTGCACTCGAGTTGAATGGCATGAACCCATCCGTTGTTAGCCCCAACACGACATTTCTCAACTCTCCTGCGAAATCAGGATGTTTACGAGCGAAATGTTTCCAAGCCTCACCATCCGTCGGGTGTACCATCATCGGTGCTTTGTGACGCACACCTTCCTTGTGCCATCTCATATTCTTCGCAGATGATTTGGTCATGTACATCCTTTGCAATCGGGGTGTGATAGGTAGATAACGGAGTACCTTCTGTGGAATAGGTTTAGCATTCTTGTTGGGTCCAGTTGGCTTATACCTTGGCTCCCCACATACATCACATTGTGTTTTCTTCTTGTTCGCTCCTTTGTAATATAGCATACAAAAGTTAGGGCATACATCTATCTTCTCATGGTCCATGCCCAATTCGGAAACCAATTTCTTTGCTTGGTAGAAATTTTCTGGCATTTCTGCACCACATGGAAGCGTGCTTTTCATGAGACCCAACATATCATCAAAACATCTTTGGCTCAATTGGTGTTTGGACTTCAAAGCTATGGCACGTGTCACAGCCGATAAGACGGTGTGTGTCTCGCATTTCACTTCACCCGTTGAGTTAATTTTCCAAAGCGGTGTTTGCGATGCTTCCATCATGTCGAACCATTTTTTAGCTGCTCCAGTAGGTGTCTCCTCATTCCAATCAAATCCTTGAGGAGCGGCATCCCTTACCATGTCTTCCATTCGGTCTGTCGCAAAGTTCAAAGTTGGTGGACTGTGTGGTTGAGAGCTAGCTGAATTGGGGTGTGGCTCGCCGTGCTTGTGCCAAACATGATATGAGTTGCAAAATCCGAAACGATAAAGATGTAGTTCGACAGTCCCCACATCTTTGTTGTAGAGGTTGTCACATGATGTACACGGACACGGGATACACTTCTGGCCCTGTCGATCGAGACGCACAACAGAGGGTTTGGACACTGCTGTTGCAATAAATTCAGCGACACCCTTCACAAATTCGGGTTCAAGATTTCCACCAGTTTTATTTCTGCCATTGTACATCCACCCCCGATCAGTTGCCATATCTGTACAGATTATATATACTTGAGTTAATTACACAATGGAGCAAGCACAAATACACAAATGACAAATATGACAAGGCAGTGCATCTGTTAAGAAAGTGCATTGGGTATAATTTACTATCTAAAAACTGTTCTCAATGATGACAAGGCAGTGCATTAAGTAGTTGGGGATTAATTAGGTGAATTTACTATCTAAAAACTGTTCTCAATTATTATCACCTTATCAATTTACTCTCAGTTTTTCATTGCTGCAACTCTACAAGTCAAATCAGTAAATAAAAATAGGTCCCTGCGCAAATGAAAAATAGAATATGTTAACCTCAGTCAATTTACTCGCCCTAGCTCACCGAACACAACAACAGATTCGGTCGGGGTCCTAGAGGAAACGAGATGAGTTAACTTTGGACGAAATGAGTTCACTTGGGATGAAACGAGATGAGCTCCAAGAAAGAGGTGGTGGAAAAGAGTGGCAGGCGAAGGGTCCAAGTGACAGGGGCCGAGGGGTCCAAGAGAGGAGCTGGCGATTAAAGAGGTAATATGAGTATGGAAGAGCTGGCGATTAAAGAGGTAACAAGAGAGGAGCTGGCGATTAAAGAGCTGACCGAGGGGTCCCTGAAAGAAAGTACTACTCGATGCGGCGGCCCGATTCAAGAGGTCATATGTATTGCCAACGGTATACCAATGGAAATAGTGGCATCTATTTGTTAATTTAGTTAATTTTTTTGTTGTGTACCCATTGTACGCATAATATTTTAATTAATACAACCCACATGGTCCAGAGATTTAAAGTGACAAAGTGCTAGTTAAACATATTTGAAATGCATCCTAAGTTAACACAAGCAGGCCATATTTGAAATGCAAGTTAATACAATTAACACAAGCAGACCATATCAGCACACATCCTAAGACATATTTGAAATTCAAGTTAAGCCATAGTCCTAACACAGTCAGACATATCAACACAAGGTAGCGCCCTTAGAAAGTAAATTAAATTATTACAAATTGCAAGTTTAACACAGTGGATCAGAGATCCTTGGCCTTAAGAGCCCTGCACTTCCCCTCCTTTAGTAGGCCTTGGTGGTTCATTGATATCTCCCCCTCCCGAATTGCCCTCTGCTGGGTTGGGGTGGCCTCCACTCCCATTGTGACCCCCATCAGCATTGGCCTCCGACGACGGCTCCTACAAAACAATTGGCAAAAGAAGAGTGTTAGTGGAAAAGAAGAGTGTTAGTGAGAAAATCAATCAGCGAAAATACTCATTTACTAATTATATTCCAATATGATTTTCTTGTTAGCCTTATTAGTATTTAGTGAGAAACTACCATATATTAATTTATAAAAATGCTTACCGGTGGCGGCCTCACTCCACCTGCTCTGAAGAGCGCATCAAAACACGCTCTTGTGTACTCATGGTGTTTATGAAGAGCATCCATTTCAGCTCTGTGTCGCCTATCCTGGGCAGCTATCTCATTAGCAAACTGGATTCGTTCAGCTGCTAGTAACTGTGCCACTTCTACATTTGAGAAACTCCTATTCGCATCTGCAGCAGAGGTGGCAGTGCTCCTGGTTGGACCCGATGGGCTCGCCTCAACTGTCTCGAGTACTCGGGTTGACTTGCTGGTTCTTCCCCGGAAGCCAAACCCGAATAACCTGCCTCTGGAGTCCTCTCCTTTCACAGCTTTCTCCCATATTTGATCCTCTTCCATCTGATCCCCGTATTTCCCCTTAAGTGCATCAAACCTTTCCTGAAGTGGTTAGGAAAAAATCACAAGTCATAGCTTGGAAAAGCTTGAAAAAATCACAAGTCATAGCTTGAAAAAATTCAAGTGCATCAAACCTATATGTAATGAAAACAGTAACAAAAAAAGGGAAGCTGCAGGAATTAAAGCTAATTTGAATTAGGAAGTTGTATAATACACGGGGGAGACGGAATAATACAGACACACACACACACACACATATGAAAGAAAGGGTGAGAAAAATTAATATACGTGAAAGAGAAAAATGAAAGTTCTTTATAGTTGGAAAAAGACAATATATAGAGGTTAAATATTTATGAATATATGCACATTAATTATTTGTGAAAGTAAATATATTAATCGCAGTTTTACAATTAGGACAAAATGATAATTTTACATTTTTGGTAGGATACACATTTAATTTTAGCTTGAAATATTTATTTTCTTATTTGTTTTCCATTTCTTGCAGAGTATGTTATCCAAAAGGAAACATAATTCTGTCATAGCAGTGTACCAGTTAATTTTAGACATGTTCATATAATCACAACAAAGAAAGGAAATTACCGCTGCCTCTTTTTCTCTCCTGGTCAGGTACACCTTTCCCTCCGGTGTATTGCGCATGTGAGTTTTATCAAAAACATCCTTCAATCCGACAGAGTCGCCCTTCTCCTTTATCTGATGTTCAAAAATGGAAGATTTGTCAGTGATGATGAAAAAAAAATTTGTTTTAAGGATGAATTTAATTAATGTAGTTTTTCAATACCAATGCTTGCTTGTGCCGAAACATACTCTTGGAACCAGTCACGTGATGGACCTCATCCTCTTTGCTTATTCTGTTACTACGGTTGGTGGCCGATTGTTGGTCCCAGTTTTTTGTGGACCATACATCGCACAGCCCCTTCCAAGCTTCTATGTTCTTGCACCATTTAGGAGGAAAGTCTTTCCATTTCTCCTTCTCATTTCCATATTTCTTCGTTAATTGTTGTCTTGTTTCATTCAGCTCACGCATGTATGCTTCCGCCGCAATCTTCTCGAAGACATCAAGACAACGGCCAATGTCTTCCTTAGGCCCCCATGAGTACCTTTGCAAGAACTGTTGGAGGATAACCAGCCGAATCCGCGATGGAAACATGTTGTAGGACCTATACGGTCCCGGCAGGTTCTCCAAAGTTAGAACCCGTACCGTGGTTATCACCTTGGTGCAAAATGGTGAGGTCGTGAACTCCGCGTCCCCGACCACCATCAGGTATGGTCTGTCATCTGGACGCACCGGGTCACGAGGCCTCGCAAGTCCCCGACCACACCTCACGTCAGATTTCCCCTTTTTTCTCTTTCTCTTCTTCTTGTCAGCTGTCTCTTGAGCTGCCGACGCATCAAGCTCTCTCCCGCAGGCCTGAAAAGCATCAGGACAGCTACGGAGGGTCCGACGATTCCGGCACCTAATGCTGCCATCATCGGTATACACCCCTTCGTCAAGAGGCCGAGGGGAGCTGTCTCCTGACTGGGGCTCTGATGCTGTCTCGGACCGAGACGGTGACCAGTCAGTAGACGATGATCAGTCAGTATGTGGGCGAGGGGAGCTATCTCCTGACTGGGCAGCAGCTGTCTCGGCCTGAGTCCCGAACTGGGCAGCGTCAGTCTCGGCCCGAGTCGGTGAATGGGCAGTAGGTGTCTCGGCCCGAGTCCCTGACTGGTCCGCAGCTGTCTCGGCATCAGCCGACTGGGCAGCAGCTGTCGCGGCATCAGCCGACTGGGCAGCAGCTGTCGCGGCATCAGTAGGTTGTGCAGCAGCTGTCTCGGACAGGGTCGGTTGTGCGTCAGCTGTCTCGGCCAGAATCGGTTGGGCAGCCGCTGGCTCGGCCCATGTCGGTTGTGCATCAGCAGCTAGCTCGGCCCTAGTCTCGGACTGGGCAGCAGCTGTCGCGGCATCAGTAGGTTGTGCAGCAGCTGTCTCGGACAGGGTCGGTTGGGCAGCAGCTGGCTCGGACTGGGCAGCAGCTGTCTCAGCATTAGTAGGTTGTGCAGCAACTGTCTCGGCCAGAGTCGGTTGGGCAGCTTTGGCCGTCTCAGCCCGAGTCCGGGACTTGGCATGAGGGGGGGGCGGACCTGGGCCAAACCACAGTCGGGCCGATACCTCTGTTTCATGAACTGGCGGGGGCGGGGGCGGGGGTAAATCATCAAGTGGATTTAGCCTCTTCGATCTCCTGACTTCACGGATCACCAGTGTGCTCAACTTGTCAGTTTTTCGCTTTTTCCGGGACTGTGCACGAGGATCTGGTTGAGGCGGTGACAGCTGGACTGGGTGCTCCTTGGTTTGAGCCGGTGACAGAAGGGGGTGGGATGCCTCCAGCAGCGATGACGGTGGCAGTGACAGTGACGGTTGCTGATTGCATGTTGCGGTTGCGGTTGCGGGTTGGGGTTGCGCTTGCGGGTTGCGGGTGGTGGTTGCGGTTGCAGTTTTGGCCGGCAAGGGTTGCGGTGACAGGGGCGGGGGCGGGGGCGGGGGCGGGGGCGGGGGCATCTGCTGTGACTGGGCAGCAGCTGTCATACTTGGGCTACGATTTAGCCTCCGGGATTTTCGACGTTGAAGTACGACAAAATGGGAGCAATCTTCGTCCCTACCATTATTTTCTACAACAATTATAACATAGGGTAAATTTCTTAAATTACGGTCAATACAGTGTCAATTTCTTAGTTGATTTATAAGAGAAAATAAAAATCAAAGGGCAATCAAAGGGCAGTCAATACAGCATTAGTTGAATTATATTATTGTCAAGAGTATCTCTACCATTGGCAAGGTCTATGTATTCTCATCACGATGCATGTATTCTAAGCATCTTAATAAAATGAGATAACATAGTAATCAATTCCTACGAAAATTATACAAGGGTTGATTTCAAATTGGTTTAACAGTACCCTAAAACAGAACCCTAACATAGTAATCAATTATTAAGAAAAGTTGAAGGGTATTTTCCAAAACAGTACCCTAAAACATATTATGAAAACACAAAGTAATAAACACAAGGGTTGATTTGCATAATTTCCACCGACTGACAGCCAAAATATCTCTGTCCTATTGACAAATTAATAAATTGACATATTTACCCTTGTTCTGAACAGCTCATGCTATGCATAGCTTCTCTCTTCAAATAAATCCTAAGTGTAATTATTTTTTTTATTCTAAAGACTAAACCCTTCTATTTCGGTAGAAAGAGGAGTGACATTGTTGGGAGACTGAAACAGAAATTCTAAAGCGAAAGATTGAAACCTAATAGAGAAATTCTAAAGTGATCTTTTTAGAACAGCTTATTTAGAAACAGAAATTGACATCTATAAAACAGAGATTGAAACAGAAATTGAATCAATAAATTGAAACAGCCTATTTAGTTTTAAAAAATTATTGTGGTCTATCGACCAGCAGCATTGCTAGCTGGTATGGTTCTCAAATGGTATGACAAGCCGCTAATTCCTAAAGTGTCGGCATGGGCTAAGTAATCATTTAAATTAAAGGGTAATTTCATATATCCCCCTCAAAAACATCAATATTACGTATCTCCCCCTCCAAAATCACTAATTATTGAGTATCCTTTAAAATTGTACAAACTCACGTATTTACCCACTATAACTCTATAATACATCAAATATCTCCAAAAACAATTAAATGATAATATTTAAAACTTTGAAATTTAAGTATATACCATTATACCCTTGCATTTATCTTCTTTCTCTCTGTCTAAACTCTGAAACTTAATAAGATATTTTTACTGAAACCTCGCTGAAAAAGCACAAGCATCGTCCTAGATGCTTGTACCAGCACCCACTAATGACAAGTTGATAACACATTGTGCAGAATTTAGACCCTGCTTCTGATTTGATTGTAAATAACTTTCATTAAGAAATTGAACATAGATAACAGATATTTGATTAGATTTTCATTTTTTCATCTCACAGTTAATTGTTACAATTTGATTGTAAATAACTTTCCATTAACTTGTTTTCTGTACAATACCTTTTTTGCTAAAAAAAATGATAAGTTGATAAAATGGAGACAGGAATTTCACAGTTAGGAGTAGAATTTCAAGCAACTTTTGTGAAATGAAAATTAAATCAACAACCCTCACTTCTAAACCCTCACTTCTGAACCCTTTTTCTGTGATTCTAAACCCCCACTTCAGTTCTACATCGAATATTTCTAAACCCTCACTTCTAAACCCTCACTTCTGAACCCTTTTTCTGTGATTCTAACAAGCAACTTTTGTGAAATTAACAAAAAACCCTTTAAACTCTTACGTGTGTCGGAAGGATGCTCGAGTTCCATCGCCGCCTTTTGTAGCCGCCTTTTGTCGCCGCCTTTCTCCCAATGTCATTGGTTCGCCCTTCGATCGAGGCGGCGCAGGTAGTAGGAAGAGAGCTGCGAGGCAGTGCAAAATGTGGTTGAGTAAAAGGCTGTAACTGAGAGGAAGAATCGCAGGAGCGGCGGGGACGATCGGGTTTCTTCTCCGCTAAGTAGGGTTTTAACGAAGAGATAGAGGAGAAAGCACCGGGTGGCGTTTGGTATGTCAAAAAGAAGAAATAGAGGAGAGTGCTGGGGTTGGGTGTCTTTTCAAAAAAATCGACAAGTCCCAGGAATTCAATCACCGACGGTACCGTAATCCCAAATTTTTTACAATTACTGGATCTGGACCGTTCCTTTAACTTGGTTCGAATCTCAAAGCCCAATAATGCGACCCCTCAGTCAGCCCGAAATAGCTAATTGTAAATGGGAGTCTTTTACGGTACCGTCGAGGATATGGATTCAAGTTCCAGAGAGCATTCAAAAAATCTCTAAGTCCCAGGGAGCATTTACGCTATCTACACCTACCAAACTTAGATATCACCTGAGGTACCGTAATATTTATTGTTAGATCGGGACCGTATGATTTTAATTACATGATTTTTGAAGAATCGAGATGATTGAGGGTGCGCCGGATCAACAAATGAATTTTGTGTCACCTCATCGAAATGGTTATCATGCTCAAAACTCTCTAATGGAGGTCTCCATTTCCGGAGTATGACCCTTCATCACCCATCAGACGGCTAGTATAAGCAGACCAACTAATTAGTGTTTTTTGTACAGCAAATAATATGATTAAAATCCTAAATAAATAATCTCTATATTTAAACATACCCTTGGAATATATCTTTTCATTAATTGTTGATATCATATCATTTCATTAATATTTGCCCCTTGAAATTGGGCAAATAATTACGGACCGTTCATTTTCGTATCAAAATTCAACGATTGATCTTTATCGAAATGATTCCAAATTAGTTTTTAAATGATCAAGGGCAAATATTGTACGTAACAATAAAATAAAAACATAAGTTTCAATGTGGCGAAGCTTCCATCCAATGCAAACTAATTGGGGCCATACGATGTTTGTATTTTCCGTCGGCTTGATGGAAAGGTAAACGAACATGAAATCTCATCCAACTTCACTGCAATGCTCTGAATGCGATACTCTTCGATTTGAACGGTTCTGATCGACTGTCGGACAACATACAATTGCGGGTCCTCATTAACTCATACTACAGGAGTTAATGTTCTATGTTGATACTTGATGGATGTGTGTTATTCATACAATAAGTATGTTATGCTATATTGTTTTTTGTATACAATTTTCTTTAGTAATTCACAAACATGCTACTTCAAACATTATTGAGTAAATTTCATTTATCAAGTGTGCAAATCATCTCTATTTCTAAATTAAATGTTCACATATCAAATTTATATGTGATTTATTTAACACATCAGTTCTGACTACGAGGAGCGCATGGGTATATAATCACAGGACCTTCCAACATATAAGATAAACCGCATGAAGAGGAAACTGCTCTGTCCATTTAATTTGAAAGAAAATTGTTCCAAGGAAACATTCTCTCTGGATGCATACATGCGTCAATCTTCATAAGATTTAGTCCGGACCGTTCTTTTAACTTAGCACGAATCATAAAACCCATTCAATTCGTACATCTCAAACGCTAGCCCGAATCTCAAAGATAACAGGTTATATCTCAAACCGTAAGTTAAGAGGAAGCCCTAGAGCACCTTCTCCATTTTTCGGCTTTCCCTCCCAACATTTCAGATCTGGGAGCTCCAAAATTCACCCGGAGATATTTAGGCATCATGCTTCCCCCCAAATTTCACCCAAATTTCCCTCCCATTCGCATCATGCTTCCCCCCAAATTTCACCCAGAGATATTTAGGCGGCCGCCCAAATTTTCCCTCTCACTCCGACCCTCAGTTTCACACTCCTCTCCTCTAATCCGTCGATCTCTCACAAGTTACAACACATCGCCTCTCCTCTAATCCTTGTATTTGGTCTGAGCACCTCGCTACCTCTCCATCTGGTGGCACGTCTCGGTGCATGTCCCCTCTGAAATTCGAAGAGGGGCGCAAATATCTTCTCCAATACAAACTTATTTGGTAAGTCCCCCCTGAAATACTTTAATTTCATTTCTTTGAGCCTGAGATGGTATATGTTGTGTTTTTTAGTTGATTTTATTTACATTAACCTCTTCACCTGTTAGGAATTCGATTGTTGTGTTTTTAGTTGATTTTATCCCCCAATGTCACTCCTCCAAATCAATTTCAGGGATATATCACCCAATTTAAGAGGATTTTAGTTGAAATTGATTTAAACTAAAATCAATTCAAACTCTTTCTATCCCCCAATGTCACTCCTCTTTCTATCCCCCAAATCAATTTAAACTAAAATCAATTTAAACTCCTATTTTGAAATTGGTTTAGGGCTTCATAGCATGCATAGCATGAGAACCCGAACCAATTTAAACTCCTTCTATTTTTGAATTTTGAGGCCATTCAGAAAAAGCTAGACCTCCATTTAATTGATTTTCCCATAAATGGTAAGTGTTGATCGATTGAGTTCGGGTTGTTAATTTATCACCTGCTCCTTCTATATTTGTAGAAAAAACAAGCATGCATAGCATGGATTCTACAAAACTGATTGGTTTGAAACAGAAATTGATTTATCTAAACTCCTCCTATTTTTGTAGAAAAAACAGAAATGATTGGTTTTAGAAAAAATGATCGGACAAGCATGAAATGGATGCTATGCTTGTGTTGTGATGCTATGCTTGTTTTTTCTACAGAAATAGAAGGGTTTAGTGTTTAGAATAAAAAAATTAATTACACTTAGGATTTAATCGCCCGTCAGTAAATCATTTCTAAATTGTGGAATTTTTTGATATATTGGGGTGTTGATTGATTGGGTTCGGGTTGTTGATTTTCCAAACCCGATTGGGGGATGAACATTGGGGGTTTGCGGGGTGTGCCTTGGTGCCGATTTCCTGTTCTGTCTCCCCTTGGGTGCTGGATACGTGTTGTGATTGATTTCGGTACGTATTTTGAGAGGGGCATATTATATACTTGTAGGGGCATATCATATATACTAGATCGTATACTTGTCTTGATCGTATCATGTGTTAAATACGTACCAGCAGAAATCTATACTTGTCTTGATCGTATCATATATACTAGATATTTTTCATACGTGGATATTCTGTTTTGAGATTGAGATTTTAGCTAGTACTATCAAGCCTTTCAATGCATGTGACTTGTTCTGCCAAAAAATAATAGGTCATTTGATTATTATCTTTGTAATTTTTTACATATCGGTTTGGGGCATAGATAGTTCAGCTCCTAACTTGTCACATTGTTCATTGGATATAATAATAGTTGATATCGGAAAAATAAACAAATTAATTAGTCCACACCATATAAGCATTAATTCATATTCTTTTTTTCCAACCAATTACTATTTCCACTTTTATTCATTTCTTTTGTTTGTTTCTAAATATCACCTGTTAAATACACTAAAAGTTTCTATTAGAATGCCATAAGAGTTATTACCAAATATGTTAACTTTTTCAATTAATAGCAAGGATTTAATTAGAGACAAAACAAGACAGTGTTTATTGAGGGGTAAAACAGACATTAAAAAGAATTTTTTTCTCTTTGCCCCTGAATATTAGAAATTGTGATCTTAAGATAGCGCTCCCCTTTGTTTAGGTATCTTAATTTGTCCCTCTGACATCTAAGGGTGATGCTCTAGTATTTTGGTTCTTGTATCTTATATTTCCAATGATTACTATAGTAATTATTGCTTTTGTAATAACTGTTATCACTACTAGAATTTCCACTTTCCGCTTTTTAACAACCATGCCAACTGATTAAAAGTTTACTAATATATCTTTTTTAGTTTAGATGCTCATTGTTTATGTAATCAAATAAAATAAATGAACTGTAAATCCATCGACTTATATAAAGAATACCAGCCAATATTTTATCAAATTAACTTACCGCAGTAGATTTTGATGTTTTTTTTGTCTTTTAATCTGTTCAATGCGTTAAACTTTTGGTTGTCTCTTGAGTTATGGGTGCAGAGATAATTTATAGATATCCATATTAGAGATGCACTCAGATTTGATTCTAGAGTTCTATATTTCATGATATCTAATTTGTATTGGGATTGTTCAATAAGTTCTGGAATTGTGTAACAGTGTCCCTGTATTACGTGTTGCTTTGATATCTGGTTCCATTCCATACGTAACACATATTTTTTTTATTAGAACAACAGCAATGGCTCCAAGGAAGTCTGGTCTTACAAGAGCAACACGTAAAAAGCACTCCAAGAGAAAGTGTACTTCACAGCCAATTCTTGAGGTTGGCGAGGGTGCAAATGCTGACCCTGAAAGAGAAATTACACAACCAGAACCGCCAAATAAAAAGGGTAGAGGCACCGGAAAGATCAGAAAGTCAACAGATGTAGTGGAGGACAGACCGGTAATCTGGCCAGTTGGGGATTGTGAGTTCACGTGCAATCACCAGTTGGGCGATTGCAAACCAAAGGAAATAACAGCAGCAATCACTAGGTACCCCTTCTAACTTGAGTACTTGAAATTACACAACCAGAAATCGATATATTGTATTTAGGGATTTTATGCTTCAATCAGTTGCTTTTTTATTTATTCTGTTGTGTCAAGAAATTGGTACAAAAACAGTAGTCTCTGGTAAGTTAAAAACAACATATTCTGATGCACTCAAGGTGCTCGAAGAAATGACGAAATCATAATCTGATGTGAAACAAAAATTTGAGTGCTATCAAGGCCGATGTCTGGTTCAACTTGTAGTGTTATGGTCACAAATCAGGTTCAACTTGTAGTTGCTAACAAACGGGTTGAATGTACAGCTAGCAACTAAGTGTGACCTAAAGAGATCATGTTTAATATTTGTACACCTTAGGGTTACACTCTTTAAACTTGTAAGTCAATGGCTGATATTTTCGTATTTCTATCACTAGGCTAGCCCTAAATCTCATGCCTGGACCGTTGAGAAGCTTCTTCTCATTTGATGACGCCACGAAGAAAAATATTGAGTTCTTGTTTTTGGTACCATATATTGATTTATATTCAATTTTTTTTAGGGGCAAATCTTGGCAGGGTATCTGAGCCAAACATAATTACATGGACAACCCTAACTGGGATTATCAGTTCACCTCTCATAAAAAAAAACAAGAAGCAAATTACATGAACTAGCAAACCAATAGCACACTACAGTTCACGTCTGGTTACAGATAGCTATCCACAGTAGATAGACTTACATTTATCAGTAATAGACTTTACTTTTAATAGACTAACTTTTTTTTGTTTTAAAGAAAAAATTCAGATACCGTGAAGGGGAAGATCCCGACCATTGCAGAAATGTTATGGAGGCGATAGCAGCAAAAAGGTATAGCCAGGAGCTATACGAGGCCAGGGACATCTGCAGGAAAAAATTTGGCAGAGACATAGAAGCATGGAAAAACCACATTCCCCATTGGTGCCTTGACAACCCCAACTGGCACGGTTTGTGCGATATTTTTTTCACAGAGGACTGGCAAGATTTGAGTAAAAAAAACCTGGTAAACCGCACCCAGACGGGACTTTTGGTTGCCCATCACTGTGGATCAGCCAGCTCACACCAGCATTTTGGCAAACTGGTTAGTGTCATCAAATATAATGTTCCCAAATTAACAATACTTGTAAGTTATGGATTCATCTGACCTTTATGAATATTTGTTTTATTCCTTTTCATGTGGAGACAACATTAAAAAATGGAAAAGAGCCATCGATGGGGGAACTTTACCTCCATACTCATAGTCGTCGAGAAGATGGGAAATCACCGGTGGTCATCCAAATACAGTCTACCATGATGGCCGGGTCGGAACCTAATGAAAAAACTGATGGTAATGGGCTTCCAGATCCAAGTACCGAGGAGCCTACAACACAGGTCCCAGATTATGATATCAACTCCTTGCATTTTGCCAACTCGAATGCGAAAGCAGTTTATGTAAGTAGTATTGTTTTCATTAATATGCATTTATTGTTACCGTAGTGCATAACAAGGTCACAATAAATATAATTTAGCAAATATGTTGTGAGCTTATGTGGCCTATATTTGTTGTCAGTTGACACCATGGGTAGGGTGTTCAAATGGTTCGGTTTATTTGGTTTTAAACAGAACCAAAAAATGATGCCATGGGTAGGGGTCAGGGGTGGATCCATAAAGGCCTACCCCTGAATTTGAATTTTTTTTAAAGTCCAGTACAATTCTACACATGTGCCTACCCCGGGCCCGGAAATTACACGGCCCAGTCAAGATAACTAAGTGGGTTCTGGTCATTTGAGTTTTATTTTTATTCAATGTCCGTAGGAATAATTTCATTCATAAATCAAAATTTCACTACAAGAAAGGTAACAGGGCAACATTATACCAGTTCCTTGTCTGCCACTGTTTTACTGCAACAGAAAAGAAATTAAACTGGGAAATTAAAAACAGCTTAGAAATAACACCTATTTTGTTTAGCCTAAGGTAATTTAAAATTGGATTGGGTTGATTAAAGCATCTACTCAGTGGTGAACAAGCGCCCATCCAACGATCTTCCATTTCTATCCCTTGCACGAAGGAATCAGTTAGCATACCCGATTAGTTAATGGGTTTGAACCCGATTAAACATATGAGTGTTAGTGAATGAGTAAAATAAGTAAATAGAATTAGTAAACAGTGATCATATATATATGCATAACTACACTAGATATTCATTGTCCTTTTTAGGCAAAAACACAAATAGGACATAATATAGAGACCCAAGTTTAAATTTCTCATTTACTGTTCTGACAAGGTCCCATATAGCTACTGAGAATGAATTCTGATAAAAAAACAAGTGCTGATATTTACGTCCCTCTATCCATATATGTAACAACTAAGATGAAAATACTGTTCTTGATGCCTTTCTAATATGAATTTTATGATTTCTAATATGTTGGAACTGATAGGAAAAAGTGAAGGACATGGCGGCTGATCAGGCCACTTCTGACATGGACGAGAGCACCATGTTTCTGACAGCTGTTGGTGGATCAAGGCACGGTAGGGTGCGGGGGTTTGGAAGCATGCTTCACGACAAGGTGCCAACAGCAACCACCCGAGCCAGGCAGAAACACACAGCTTCTTCTGTCTCTGGTTTGACAAACATTGAAGGGCAGAGAATCCAAACCCGCGAAGAACTGGAAATGCTCTTAGCTGACCGTGATCGTCGTCTTGATGAGGAAAAGGCCGTGAGGGAGAGAAAATTGGCAACTTATGACTTATACTTCCGTCAATTATTCACTATGTATGGGGCGCAAATGCCTACTCCACAGGTAATTAACTAATCAATTTTGTAGTTAATTTATGGTTATAAATTTGGTTGTGTTGACAGATTTTGATATGACACTGCTGTTGGCACCATTTTGGTAGTTGTCTTTGCTGTTGAGATATAGCAATATACTAACATTACCTCATGTGCATTTTTTTAATTTTAGGATGGAGCAAACGGTTCTGGAACTCAGCTCGGTGTTGTTCCTGTAGTTCCTTCTCTTCAGGTCACACTTTAAATATTTACAAAACTTAATGATGTAAATTTTATTCATCTTCCATTTTGTGATCTACGGATTATAACAATGCTTGCATTTTATATGTTTAGGGTCATGGGCTTACCAATCAACCATCTCATGGAGGAGCTTCACTTGTGCAAATGCCCATTCCCCAGGTAATGAGTTATATAATGTTGCTTTGAGATTTAACTTATGAAAACCCGCTAAATGAGGGTTCATGTAGCTATTGGCTTTAAGTATGAGAAAACGCAGTAAAAGCTTAGTTGACTAGCTAGGGGTAGTCAATGTACAACGCCAAATTCAATTATCAAGGGGGATTAAGGGCATTTATAAGTTAAACTAGTCATATGTTAAACTACTAAAGCACGGTACTAATAATTGAAACTACTGAAGCACAGTACTAATAAGTTAAACTCTTATGTTGTCGGTTCACCAACAGGGTTTATATAAGATGTATTAGTTTTTGTGTGAAACCATCAATAATTTGTATTGCCTGTGACATAATACCCACAAATCATTTCTCAAAGGTGCATTATTTTTTTATTAAAAGAAAACAATGATACACCAACATAGTTTTATGGAAACCGGATTCGAAATTATTTTTCAACTCCATTGCAATTGTCAGCTTGCTGAAATTGGGTTGATCTCGGTAGTGTCTTTTATTTCCAGCTATTTAGAGTTCTTATGATCATTTCAATAGAATGTTTCCTTTTATTTTCATCTATTTAGCGTTTTGTCTTTTTACACTACAGGGCATGTCTTGTACTGGTAATGTTCTGGTAGCCATCATGTGGTATACATAGGGTGTTCTTATAATTGTTTTGTAAGCGCGATAGGGTGTTCTTAAAAATGTGCTTATTTTTGCACGTCTTCATCAATGATTGACACTTCTTGGTTACATAGTTTATATCTTCTTTGTTTGACACTTCTCTGTTTCTATGTGGTATACATAGGGTCGTGCTTTTCCTATGCAACAAAACCAGGGAGGTAGTTTCCAAGAACTACTAAATCAAACTCAAGCTGGAAATGATGACAATACAAGGGGTGAGGATGATATGAGCCAATGGTTCGGGCAGTCCACCTTCCACGTGAACCAGCGTTAGCTTCTAATGCGCAAAAGTGCACATTTTTTGGTTAATTTACAAGTTCTAACATATGACAACTGGAATGGAACCTTATTTTGTGAATTTTTGTTAACTCATAGTGGGTATATATTTTGGGTATATATATTGTCAATGATGCAAATGTATAGTTTTGTTGTTGTAATTGGGGCTTGCAAATTTAGGGAGGAAGGGCATGATGATTATACTATGTTCATGCTTTGAAGTTATTAAATGCTATCGATCCATTTACGAATGTGTTTTCAATCTATTTACATGTTTTTTTTATGTTTATCTGGTTCAATGTTAAATGGGGAATGTATGGGAGTACCCAATTGGTACAGGGAGGATTGTAGGATGAGGGCCAACAGATACTTTTCCATCCAGGTTATTATTTCCATGGGTATATCTTCGGATATTAAAAATAAAATTCCCATGGAAATAAATCTGGTGGGGCCCACATACAACAACCGAATTGAAAATAATGTTCCCTTGGAAATACTGGGGTGGGTCCCACGTACGCTGCCCTTGGAATAACATGTGGGCCCCACTATCGCTTGCCTCGGAAATACTGAGGTGGGTCCCAGGTACACTGCCCTTGGAAATAAACAGGTGGGCCCCATGCTCCCTTGCCGTTGGAAATACTGGGGTGGGTCCCACGTACTCTGCCCTTGGAAATGCTCTGGAGGGTCCCACAGACGCTGCCGTTGGAAATAACCATGTGGGCCCCGCATTTGCTGGCGATGGAAATACTCGGGTGGGGGCCACTTGCGCTTCGAAGGAAATACTTAGGTGGGTCCCACGTTCTCTGCCGATGGAAATACTCCAGACAGTGTTCGAGTGTCGAAGTATTTCTGTGCGCCCTTTTTCCAACTGTAATCGCACGGAAATACTCATTTCTGAGTATTTCCAACGGCGTCGACGGAAATAAGTGCTATTTCCATTGAGGGTTGTTGCGACGGTAGTATTTCCGACGGTAGCGCACGGAAATGAAGATTTTAGGGCTTCTTCGGACGGTACGCCCATGGAAAAGGAGATTTCCTGCCGTTGGAAGAAGCGGAAATTCTAGTAGTGTTTTTATGTGTTGGGACCTCATGTTTATCTCTAAAATAAAATAAGTAAAAGATAATAAAATTATATTAAAAGGATTCACATTATTATTATCTAATAAAAAAATTTATAAAATTTATAAGTCAAAATAAAATCGTTAGATGTGACTTAAATTTTTTTCTCTACATGAACATAAAGTTATTACTTTTTTATTTTAATTTTATATGAATCAATAAGTTGAAATATCAAGTTCAGGATTCATTCATATTAGTGTATTTTTGCAAGTTCTTGATACTAATTAAACAAAATTAAAATGTCGTGATCTTTTACGCATGGATAGAGAAAATAATATTGATCATATATATTTAACTATTTTATTTTGACATTTAAGTTTTAAATTTTATGTTATTATAGTTATATATAGAGGTGTTAACTTAGAACCGTTCTATAAAAAAAATGATAAAATAAAACAATCATAATATATTATAGTGACTAATGTAAGACCCTATATAAGACTATAGCTTATTGGGAGATTTTCAATTGGATGCATGGGATAGCATTAGCATATCTCTTAATAAACGAACAAGATCTGATATATATATATATATATATATATATATATATATATATATATATATATATATATATATATGCGTTCATGCATGGTACAACAGTATATTAAGGATTCCCATTCACGTTAAGTATACTGTAAGAAAGATATGATGCATGCTACTAGAGTGGGAAAAATGGCACGCCGGAGCCGGCTCCGTCACGGAACGGCACGGTAACGGCACAGAACGGCACGGCACGCGTGTCATTCGCGTGTCCCGTGCCGTGACCATTCGCGTGCCGTGACCATCTTTTGAAACTTTGGCACGGCACGGCACGGCACGTGAAAAATTTAGTCACGGCACGACACGTAATCACGCGAGTCACGTGTAATTAGGACCATTAGATATTGATTTAATGGTGAATCTTGAATAAATTAATTTAAAGTATGAATAAATGGCCACGCGAGTCACGCGAGTCACGCGGGTCACGGCACGTTTAGGCACGGCGTGACTCCCGTGGCGTGACCATTCGCGTGCCGTGACCACCCCTTGACATTTTAGTCACGGCACGGCACTGCACGTGAAAAATAAACTTGGTCACGGCACGGTACGGCACGAGACTAAAGTCACGGCGTGTTAGTCACGGCACGGCACGGCACGGCACGTTTTTCCCTCTCTACATGCTACTAACAGACAACACTACAAACTGAAATATATAATTTTTATGTAAAACCTTTTGAGATTCTCCAAGGTTGATATGGTGATTAATTACATATTTAAATAAAGGGGGAATTTCATGCATATCCCTCAAAAGTTTCAATATTACGTATTTATCCCTCCAAAATCAACAATTACATATTTGTCCTTGAAAATTGTACAAACTCACATATTTGTCCAATCTAACTCTATAACATATCAAATATCTTCAAAAATAATTAAATAATATTTTTTAAAACTTTAAAATTTATTTTACAATATTAATTAAGAATATGTTGACCATTATGTCTTTCGTTTCTGTCTCTTTAGTTTGCCTGAGTTCTCTTCTCTTTAAGGCGCCAAACCCCCCGTCTCTCTCTCCAAACGTGCCAAATCACAGATTTCTCCCCGTCTTCCCTCGTTGCCTCCCTTCTCATAAATTTCTGTCGCCCCTCGTTGCTTTAATTTTTCCATCTTCGTTTGGAGAGAGAGGCGAGAGGTTCGACGTTTTAGAGAGAAGAGAACTCAGGTGGACTAAAAAGATGGAAACAAAGGGGCATAATGGTCAATATATTATTAATTAACATTATAAATTAATTTTAAAGTTTAAAAAAATATTATTTAATTATTTTTGCAGGTATTTGATATGTTATAGAGTTAGATTGGACAAATATGTGAGTTTCTACAATTTTCAAGGATAAATATGTAATTACTGATTTTTGAGGGATAAATATGTAATATTGAAATTTTTGAGAGATATACATGAAATTCCCCCTTAAATAAAAATCCAAACTGGCTTCCTTGTGCATGTCTCTGTCTTGTAGGAACTTGGGTTGATTCGATGGGCGTCAGACCAAAACTTATTCGATATCTAGTCGGAACCGTTTAGTTCGCATTAAGTTTCACGCAAATATTGAGTGAGCCTATGGTGCTATGCATAGCACGGATGGGGTCAGTGCTACGACTCAAAATTTGACTTTTCAAAATCCTAACGGTCGATCCAACCGTTCAATGTGATAACCATATGAATATGTACTTGCAAACTAAATTTTATATTTTTTCGAATTTTTTTACTATTTTTTTAGATAGGTAGAAAAATCAGTGTTTTCTGAAAATTCTGGACCATCAAAATTCTACCTATCTTAAAAAATAGTAAAAAAATTCGAAAAAAATATAAAATTTAGTTTGCAAGTACATATTCATATGGTTATCACATTGAACGGTTGGATCGACCGTTAGGATTTTAAAAAGTCAAATTTTGAGCCGTAGCACGGACCCCATCCGTGCTATGCATAGCACCATAGCCTCACTCGCAAATATTTATAATATTCGTGCTGATTAAGTGCGTACGAATATTGATACAAATTGTACCGGAATTTTGTTAGATACCCATCGAACCGTCCCCACTGTCTTATTTTTATTAAAACCATTATTCTTTGTCCATGGCCCAATTAATCTCTTGGGCCAGAACCGAAATTATTCTCGGCCCAATATGAGATTTTGAGTCAACCCCAGTAGGCAGCAGCACATGGAATTCATATCACTCAAGGTACCTCAAATATTGAGATCAGATCTCCGGACCGTTCGATCTGCTTTGGTACAAATAAGGAGTTCCATGCATTCTACCTAGATTGAAATGGTTCAGATTCTAATCAACGGTCCGGATCAGAACTCAAAATTTGAGTTAACTTCAGAAGATCCGGACCCGCAGTACACATTGGCTACTTCAATTATAATTGCTAATTCAATGAATTACGAAGTTTGCCCTTGGTCTATTGCATCCATACAATTGTAGCATATATATATATATATATATATATATATATATATATATATATATATATATATATATAGATTACGGCTAACACGCTTCCTCTAGTTTATCAATAATATTTTTCTGGGTTTCAAAATCTATCGAATCAGATTCAAACGACAAATTTAAACCGTTCAAACCAATCTTCTTAACGAGAGTTTTGTTTCCATATAACTTTTTCTAATTTTCAAATTTATTTCCTATCAAGTCAAGCGGTCAAATGAAGGATATAGTGCATTAAAATATTCACAAAATCCTTCAAATTTGACCAATTAAATTTTTTTATATGGCAACGAAGCTCTCGTTAAGAAGATTGGTTTGAACGGTTTGAATTTGTTGTTTGAAACCGATTTGATAGCTTTTAGAGGCCAGAAGCATATTGTTGATATATATGATATTAACTAATGAAAATTACAGCCGTCCATCTCAACCCTTTACAAACTATATTCACTTATGAATATCTCTTAGTTTATATATTAGCTCACTAGATGATAATTAGCAATAACAAGTTAAATGTTAAACAAGATTAGCTAACTGTTGAATGAATCCATGGATAAGTTAATAATATAACAGCTTAATTTTTTTTTAATTTCAAAATTATATTTAGTACAAAAATTTACAGGTAATATGTATTTGTTAATCAAACATGGTTATCCATTAGTCAAAATGTAACATTTTATAATATAAAATATTAATTTTGACATATCTGATAAACAGTAGACCTCAATTGTTTTCTTATAATGATTACCACAAATATAAGATTCATACTTTTTTATATTTTTTTTTGTATATTTAGAACATTATATTGTTGTAAAAAAATATTCGTCAAATTAACAATTAACTACTTGTTCGATCTTAACATTTAGTTAGATATTATTAATATTATTTAACTAGCTAAGATGCAAAATAGAGATGTACAATGGCTGGACTCTCATGGCTAAGTAGGCACAAATCAAGTAATATGTTGTTCCCGATCGAAAGGGGTTTCGATAAATATGGTACGTTTCATTATTCCCTTTTTAGCAGTTAAAATTACTCGTTCTGAGACAAAAAAACACGACCAGTAGCAAGAGGAAAATACAAGAACAATATTCTGTCTCCAATGCTGCTAAACTTGACCCAAGAAAGATTGCCGTTTCCATTGGCAAATTCGAGACGGTGAATAAGACATTTATTATCCGTCATGTCTAAGCTCATATATCTCTCTAAAATACTTGATTACAACATACACTCATAAATCTCTTTGGAGAGAAAGGATCATCAAAGCACGAGCGCACACTCCAAAGCTCATTATCCGTCAAGAGATTAGGACATGTCCCAGAAAGGATCATCGAAGCACGAACGCACACACCAAAACAGAGTATGGGCTGCTGGATTCTGGGCACTTTGGAGAGAAAGGAACAGGAGGGTGTTCGCTGCAAAACGAAAACCGAGCTATGTGTTGATAAATGATACAACAACATATGTTTTATTTTGGTCTCAAGATAGGTGACGACAGGGGGGCGTGGGGACACAACTTTGCAGGACATTATTGCGCCCTATTAGTGGCATTATTTAATAGCTGAGTGTTTTTTCAATTTTTGTCGTAAGGGGGATTCGCCATCGCTTGGTGGGAATAACCTTGTAATTAAAACATTTTCTTTATATCAATATATCTGTTCGCGGCACTTCGCCTCCAACCATCAAAAAAAAAAAAAGCTCATATATCTCTCTAAAATACTTGATTACAACATACACTCATAAATCTCTCCAAAATACTTGACATGGAAACGACATGCAAAGGACATCTTGGAAATTTTTTCATATTTGAGTGGTGGTATGACATAGAGCTCTTTATGGTTACTAATATCTCTAACTTTTGTAACCCGACTATGACCCTCTACCTTGTAAAGCAAACCCTTCAAATGTTAACAACGGTATCGACCAAACCCTCGTATCCAGGTCCAATGATGTCCAACCTGTCATCACCTAGTTAACAACGAACTGATATTCATACTCGGAGACGAAAATATAGTCATCAATTTGAAAACTCAGAGGTCTAAACCAAGAATTTTTTTCTGGAAATAAATATGGATTACAATCATGTAGAATAGGGAGATCCTCTCCCTCTCTATTGGAAAGGGGAATCAAAAGAGAAAAGCTATCGGCATTATCAAATTTGCCAATGAACATGTAACCACCGAGGGTTTAAAGAGACCATTGCAGGTGGGAGCACGAATGGTGTATACTTTGTTGAAAGCTATGGACTAGAACTCAAAATCAGGCCCTTCGCTGAGAGAGAGGATCCAAGCGAATCGTGGGGCAAGTCGGAGACAGAGGAAGAGAAATGCCAAGGCTTACAAGCTGCTTAGGCTCATACACAATCACACATGCTGGGGAGCTTTTTCAGAATGAGAGAGAAAAGTTCTGGGAGAAGGTTTGCCTAGTTCATTTTCATTTCAACTGCCTCCTCCTCCTTCATCATACTATGTCACCTTGAGGTGGAAGAGAAAGGGCTAAGAGCGAGGTATGTTTTGCTTTTGTTAGAAGGGTTTTTTCTTTTGTCTATCTGTGGGAATTTGGCATAATAATTGTAGATTTGTAGGGTACAAATTACTTTGTGATAGAAATAGCCTACAAACAAGTTGTGCACTTAGTGTTGCGTAGGAGTGTTACTAATGAGTAGTGCACTTAGTTGTGCACTTAGTGTTGCATAGGGAATAATTAGAATTAGAGGAAAATCTATTAGAAGGTCTTTGTTTTGTCAATGTTTTGATCATGATTGTATACGGTACCGGTACGCACTAGAAATAGACTACTAAATTAGAATTAGAGGAAAAGCTATTAGAAATAGCCTACTAAATATGAATGAGGATTGGGATTTGGAAGCAAACGGTGAAAGCCAAGAGGAGGCGGGCAAGAGATTTAATTAATTAAATGAATTTAAATGAACTTTTTATAAGGGTGAATTTAAATAAACTTTTTTGTTTTTTCGGTTTGTTTATAAGGGTGAATTTAAATGAACATTTTATGGTACCATCAATCACATATTTGTGCAATATTTGCTCTACTCAACTTTGTCATTAGTATTGCAAGTGGTATTCACAATACATTTGTCATTAGTATTGCAAGTGGTATTCACAATCACATATTTGTGCAATATTTGCTCTACTCAACTTTGTAATGGACTTGAAATATTTACGAGGCCTCTAAAATTTTGCATACAACATTGCAAGTGGTATTCACAATACATTTGAGATCAAAATGGCACAATGACAAATGAAATTATAACATAAAAGAAAAGAGCATTAATTGTTTCTCTGTAATATGAACCATTATGAACTTAAAAATTCTCCACTGTAAAATTACTCATCTGTAAATTAAGTTCAACACAAATAGCAGCCAGCTACAATCAAAACTAGTCAAAAGCACAACAAAATTTCATCAATTTTAATTTAACATCTACAATCAAAACTTAAGTTCGAAATAAGAGGACTGACACAGACATCTTGATCAACCGACACCTTTTTTCTCAAAATTATTGACAAAATACTCTTGTGAGACTAAAATAAATGCTACACTATTAATTTATTAACAAAATTATCAAAAAATCAATTATGTCCATCCTATCTGACTAAAATTATTGTATTGATCAAGATGAATGAATTGTTTAACTAAGAAGAAGAATATAATTAACTATTATATATATACCAGTCAAAGTATCTCAATTCCTCATCTTGCTTAATTATATATCTTCATTATGTAGAGCTAATTAATTAAAAGAGAAAGGACAGCCAAAGTAGGCTATCATGTGAAAGCATGAGCACGAAGCACAATTAAAAACAGTACAGCCGAAAGTGGGCAGCACTTGCTTTAACACAAAGATTAAACCTTAATTGTGCATATCTGTGCATGGTCACCTAGATATATAAAAATATAATATTAATAATATTTTTTTTCCTCTTCTAAAATTCCAATTAGATTTTTCCAATTAAATTTATATAATGTGTTCCCTGAATTGAAAATCGATCGATTTGAATTGTTTATTGATTTGATTCGCATAGCTTATAAAATTCCAATCAACTATTGAATATTATGATATTTTCGTCATATCGCTTCCATGATCGTGCTCTAAGGAGTGACAATTTTAATTTGATATGTTTTACTTGATTTCATTAATTATTATTTGAATTTTCTTAATTTTGATCCCAAAGCACTATAATTACGTCATTTTAGCCCTAATGATATAATAATTCCAACATTTTCTAATGAAAAAAATTTGGCCTTCCTTTGAAAATGGGCATTACAGACTACACCATGTAAGGAATATAGATTTTTATGCAAGCTTTCTAGAATAAGGTCATAATATATAAATAATTACGCCTATTTAAATTTTGAGTTTTCAGTTGCACTTTTTGCTGGATATTTTTCATGTTCCAAATTAATTTATTTGATTTTTTTTCATGTTCCAAATTATGTGGTTCATCGAAAAAGTATTGTTATCTTTTGGGTTTTTTAAATTTATTTATTATTTTCTAAATATAAAAAATATTGAGCTTATTTGGTGAAGGCAAAAGGCTAAAGGTCTATGAAGGAAAAATGGAGAAGCAACGAAGTTTCCTTGCAATGATTCGGAATGTGACATCTTGTCATTTACCAAAAAAATAGAATATCACATCTTCTCCACTTTGGTAATGAAATTAAAAGGAAAGAGCAGCGAAAGCAAGTAGAACTATCTTCTGATTATTAAATCTATTTCCTCAGTGCTGCCAACTTTTTGGGGAAGAACATTTATGCGTCCATGTTTTCACATCATAATCTGCTACATGCTGCCTTTGATTTTTCTTCCTTTTTTTTAGAAAATTGCCATCTGATTCATTTACTATTTACTATTTGTTGATCATCGGAGAAATATTTCAACCATATATCTGATAGCACCATTATTTCTTGGAGGTCTCTCAGAAAATAGAAGCCATTCTCTTGAGATTCCAAAGCCCAAAACCAATCCCCTCTGAAAACAGGTACGTGTTTAAAATGTTTTGCTCTGTAATTTTGTCGGTTTATATTTACTTAACAAATTATATCTAATTATAGTACCGTCCTTCCTTAATTAGTTTCTATAATACTTCCTGATTGAGTTAGAAGAACTTGGATCCGTTTTGGGGCTCCGATCTCTTTTGATTTTAGCTTCAAACTGACTTTGGATCGTTGTAAATTATCTTAAATAGTTATAATTATCGATTAATTGATTGTTGGGAGCATAAAAGGAAAAATTGGAATCGGAATCAGGATCGATCTTTTGACCGTGAAATCAGAATCAGGTGGATCGGTCGGAATCGGCCGAATCGATCGTAATAATTAAATTTGTAATACATAATGACTTAAAAAATTAAAATTTATCTAATTTTAAATTAAAATATACTTTTCCATAAAATATTAAAAAGTTTGAATGATATTCACCAAAAAATAAAAATTTAATTTCTACTTTTACATTTTCATACCAATCAAATTTGTAGCCGAGTATAGTCCCATTCTTTACTTTAATCAAACAAAAAATAAAAACACAAACCACTATTTTATTTTAAGTGAACAATCTTCGTTAACATGTGTACCTTTTTTTCACTTTAGTCAAATGAAAAAAAATATAAAAGGCACTTCTCAGGCTACAGGTAGAGTGGGAAAAATGGCACGGCGGAGCCGGCTCCGTCACGGAACGGCACGGTTATGGCACGCGTGTCAATTACGTGCTGTGACTCGCGTGTCTCGTACACGGCATGGAACAGAGGTTTTGAAACTTTATTTGGTACGGCACGACACGGCACGTGACAGATTTAATTACGGCATGGCACAACACGCAGTCACGCGAGTCACGTGTAATTAGGACCATTAGATATTGATTTAGGACCATTAGATATTGATTTAATGGTGAATCTTGGGTACAAAAAAGCCTTTTTTTAGTACAAAGAAGCCTTTTTTTTATACAAAAAATCCGAGTTTCCGATCTGATTCGGCCAATTACCACCGATTCACCCCATTCTGATTCCATGATCAACATATTGCTTCCGGTTCCAATTTTGATTATCTGAACGATGATCCTAACTTTCATTCTGTTGTGTTTCTTCCTTTCACCATAAAAAAATAAAGGGAAAAAGCTTGCACATCTCTGTTTGTCCTCTTCGTTTGACAGTGAAAATCCCATTTTATTCCTCCTTGTGTTATCAAAGCAACTTCTTTTGCTTCCATTCATTGCAAAGAAGGTGGAGATAAAAAAAAAAAAATTCTTTTGCTTCTTATTTCACAACTTATCTAATCCGTCCATTCGTTGATAACGTAACAGGGGAGAATGATCTTGTGGGAGAAGGCACTCGATTTTTTGGTGTCAACCATTGGCAAATCTGTTGTTGATACTTGGTGTAGTAGCAATGATGTTGATAGTCACCTCGCAGAACATCGTGCAGCACTGCCTGAGGCACAGCGCCTAATCGAGAGATCCGAATGCTGGCGATTACCTATATACGACCCCATAGACAACCTCCTTTACCAGCTTAAAGATTCCGTGTATGAAGCCGAAAGTTTAGTAGATGAATTGGAATACGAAAGATTGAAAAATAAAGTTGAAAAGAGCTTCCCGGGTATTAATAAAACTTTGACTAACTGGATGAGAGATTTCCCGACCAAAGTAAAAGGGGTTCATGATAGGCTTACTAAAGTCTATAATAAAATGACCAAAGAATGTGACCGTCATGGTATACCAGAAAATCCGAACCAATTTAGCCAAACTGCTAGACCGATTACAAGCACATTTCTTGATATATCTAATGTGTGGGGGCGTGATAAAGTGTTCACCGAAGTGATCTGTTTAATGGGAGTTCCCAATTGTGGATCTGGTAAAAGGAAGAGAGCGAAAAGAGTGAGCATGCATAATTCAGATGTTGGGGAGAGTAGCAGCAGAATGGATAAGAAACAGAATGTGTCTGTATTATCTATAGTAGGCATGGGAGGTGTCGGGAAAACTACCCTTGCTCAAATGGTTTGCAATGATAAAAGTGTAAAGTCGTACTTCGATCTAGTTATGTGGGTTTGTGTCTCTGATAATTTTGATTTGGTAAGGTTAACTAAAGAAATGATTGAGAGTGCTACCAAAAAAGAGTGCAATCTTACTAATTTAAATGCCATGCAATTGGTTTTAGAAGAGACATTAAAATCCAAGAAATTTTTGCTAGTTCTTGATGATGTTTGGAGCAAGGACTGGCAACGTGTTTTGGCACCAATGAAAGAAGCATCTGAGGGAAGTGTAGTGCTGGTGACATCTAGGTCTCCTGAATGTGTGGAAATTCCAGGCACGAGTATAAGATCCAGAGGTGTTATAGAATTGAAGGGTTTAGATGAGCGTATTTACTGGGATTTCTTTAAGAGCTGTATATTTGATTTGGTTACCGAATCAAAAAATATTAATCCAGAATTGGAGGTTATTGGTAAGGAAATTTGTCAAAGGCTAAAAGGATCTCCGCTTGCTGCCAAAACAATCGGAGGTCTTTTGAGAACAAATTTAAATGTGGGACACTGGATGTGTATCAAAGACAGTAAAATGTGGGAATTTCAAACAGAGGAACATCATATACTTCCAGTACTTCAATTGAGCTATCAATATTTACCCACTTATTTGAAAAAATGTATCTCTTTCTGCTCACTCTATCCCAAGGATTTTAAGTTCACCCAATCTGAGTTGAGAGAGTTTTGGATCATGCAAGGTTTTATCAGACCTTTAGATAACGACAGAGAATTGAGAACTCAGGCTAACGGTTACTTTGCTGACCTTGAAAGGAGAGCATTTTTCCAGAGACTTGGACCTTGCACGGACTCTGGATATGTGATTCATGATCTGATGCATGATGTGTGCCTATCTATAACGAAGGATGAGTGCTTTTGCCTAGAAAAAGGGCATTCTGAACAGAATGTCTCTCTGGATATACGACATGCATCTGTATTTCAAAAGAAAGTACTCCTGAAGGAGCAAAAGGAGTTGTGCAAATATAAGAAATTGCTCTCTCTAAAGGTAGGTCCTGACAGTTGTTGCATTACTGGAATAAAAACATGGTGCAATGTGCTTACAAATATTCGATCATTATCTCTTGCAAGATGCAAAATTAAGAAGCTACCCAAAAACATTGGAAACCTAAAGCATCTTCAGTTTTTGGATATTTCTGGCACAAATTTTGAAACATTGCCGGAGTCATTTTGTAACCTTTACAATCTCCAGTATCTAAACATGAATGGTTGCTCAGATATTAAATGCTTTCCCGAAGGATTCAACAATTTGGTTAATTTACAATTCTTCTATTGGCCTTTTGAAAAAGCCTCCTTGGTAGAACGTTTTGAAAATATTATGAAAGCAATCGTGCTTTACAACCTGAAGTTTTCCTTGAGAGGTAATGAGAAAATTGAGATTTTAAAGAACATTTGCAAACTCAGTGGATCTCTTTGTATAGAGAATCTTGAATCTGTTCCCAGCAAAGAAGCTGCTCAAAAAGCTCAACTGAACGAAAAACCATTAATTAACTGTTTGGATTTGAAATGGAGAAGTGATTTGAATTGGTGGCCTGGTCGTGACAATGGGGAACGCGCTAATGAGGTACTTGACGGTTTATGTCCCCATCATAATCTCAAAGAGTTGAAAATCTACCATTATTTTTGTAGAAACTTATCACCAAGTTGGTTGAAGGAAGAGTTTTTGCCAAATTTAACAGTAGTTGAGTTAATGGAGTGTAAGTTCTCAACTATCTCACACCTCCCTTGTTTCATCACTAAATTAGTCATTACGTATTGCTCCCAACTAGAAAATCTTCAGAATTTGTTGGAGCCAACCCACCTGCCAGCGCTAAAGCATATTACTATATGGGGTTGCGAGAATCTGGAATCACTGTCAGTAGAATCATTTGGAGGATTTGAATTGCTTGAGCAGCTGTCAATTAGAAGGTGCCCCAAGCTTAGAAGCCCAAATGCCATGGTCTTACCAACCTCTGTCAAGGGCCTCGAACTGGGATATTGTGGTGACCTTGAAAAGTCAATTCCCAGTTGCTTGCAAAACCTCACTTCCCTTGAAACTTTGAGTATATGGTCTTGCCAACATTTGGTATCTATTCCTTCTGAGGTCACAAGCAATCTTAAATCTCTATCATTGCTGGATTTGGTGAAATGTGCAAATTTACAGTCGGTAGGGGGGCTCCAGTTTCTTGCATATCTATCAAAGCTGCATTTGGAGAGTTGTGACAATTTACAGTCCCTAGGGGGGCTCCAGTTTCTTGCATCTCTACAGGAAGTCCACATTTGGGATTGTCACGAGTTACAGTCAATAGGGGGGCTCCAGCTTCTTGCATCTCTAAAGGAAGTCCATATTGTGAATTGTCCCAAGTTACAGTCAATAGGGGTCTCCAGTTTCTTGCATCTCTACAGAGAGTCCATATTCTGAATTGTTTTAAGCTTGATGAGACTAGAGGTCGAGATATAGAAGGAAAAGTGCCATCAGGTAATTACATATTTTACAGGAGATATGAACAACTCTTTTCATTGGTGAAAGAAGAATTAAGTATATATTGATTTTTTTAAAAGTCATTTTATTTACATTAATTAGTTTCAAAAGTAGAGGCACCTTGTTTTCATGTGCCCTTGTGCAGAGACAGACTAACTCATTTTCCTTCAAATATAACTCAACTTAATATTTATCGCACAGTCTATTGTTCATTTTCTTCTATTTTTCGGTGTTTACTTTCCGAACTTGTTAAGATTTTATACAACTTTATGTTCCAATAGAATATTAAGGGAAAAACTAAAATTTTCACGCAAGAATTAATGATGTAATTGTATATCCAACTTTTAACTTCATTATGATGTCCTTTTTTTAAATATTGCATTTCTCAATATTGCAGATCTGCTGGAAGATATGAAAGGACAAGGAAGGGCAGCAGCTCCAGAATGATAATTTAACAGGTATTCAGTTCTCTAGTGTATCCATCTAATTCAAAATCTATGAGACATTATGATCTTCGGAGTATATACGAATTTAATTTCTCTAATGACAGGAAAATCGAAAATGGTGTACAATTAACATCTTAATAGTTGAGAAATGAAAATTTGAAGCTAACTACATTTATAGATATATATATATAACTTGTTATTTGTGCAACTCAGGTATGCACCTAGTAATTACTAAGCACACATCAGTTAGAAACTAATCGGATATGATGTGCAATATTAGAATATATTTTATATATTTGATATACTTGATGTGCTAATAATGAAACCTCTTTGTATTAATTCATTTCAGATTTGATGTCCTTCCTCTTTCAGGGTGCATACGCTGCAGATTTATGGCCACTTGATTTATCAAAATAAGTTGGTTAAAGCATTACAAGCTTATTTGTGTTTCAATATGCATGGACTTGTTTGTATGTTTGTGTGAATGTGTGTGTGAATGTGTTAGTGAATGTGTTTGTGCCGGTGAGCGTTATCACACTTTTACTTGAGCATTATATTTTATTATGTACTCTTGGACGAATTCCATTTGTTTTGGTATTGCTGCTTTCGTTTTCTTTTCTTTTCTTGGGGATTGTCGTAAATTGTAATATGTAAGACATCATGATTTTATTTCAAGGACTTCAACTTTATTTTTATATGTTTATCATCATTATTGTATATCTCTAGCTGTGCATATTGTGCACCATTTTGTATTTGCTTAACAATAATTAAATTCATTTTTTTCTTAAAAGACGAAGATTGTATCAATAACTTATCCTTCACTTATTTGTATGAATATCCAAGTACGCAGGCAACTGAGCTTTTAATGCCAAAACTTCATGTCCCCAATTTTAGTCATAAAATTCATTCAATTGAAACACACAAAAACTACAAAACAATGATCTCTTTTTTATGAAAAATTTAAACCTCACTTGTGAACTATGACATTTTGCAATGCACAATTTGAACCATACTATTGATCCATATATCTGTTTCTAAAGTGCAAACAATCGATCCGAACGCTCAACATGATCTCCGTATGAAATATATTTGTTGACGGACTTTATTTTTTTTAGAAATTTTTTAATATTGTTTAGATAGGTAGATAATCACTACTTTTGGATGGTCGAGAATTTTTTTAGATCGTGATTTTCTACTTATTTTAAAAAATAATAAAAATATTCCAACAAATATAAAATTTTAGCACCAAACATTGAGAAGATTATGCCTTCTAGTACACATGAGCTAGCCCACACATCTTTTTATTTATTTTTTCTTTTTGAGGTTATATGACATCTTTCTAAGCAAAATAATTTGTTTATCCGATGCAACTGTAGAAGATTTAAACCTTGACATGGTGCAGATCATAAAAATATGGAGGTCAAAGAATGATAAATTACTTCATTATTTCTTAGTAGCAAGCTGCCTTTCCATGCAAACATTGCAAAGCCCTTGAGTGTTTGAGATACCATGTAATTTAGGTACACTGTGCACTGTTTATTTATCTTTTGGTATTTATTTGAGAAATAATTAATGCACCCAGATGTGCTGCTGTTGATTTTATGAATTCTGAGGAGATGAATTTATTGAGCATTTAATTGTTGTTCTTTTACAAACCTCTATTCTCTATATATACTATGGTACCAACGGTTCACTAATATTACCGTTGGTACTCTACTGTTCACAGTACCATTGGTACTCTACTGTTTAATCCCCTATTCTTGATTTAATCCTAGCCCTCTATTCTTGATCAATGATGATGATACAATCTGAGATCATTGTTCCATATTTTTAACACTCCCCCTCAAGCTAGGAAGGTATATATCGTGCAATCCTAGCTTGCTAGTGATCGTTTCAAAATGTGTCGGATCCAATCCTTTCGTAAAAATATCCGCTAATTGATCCTTGCTTCTTACGAATGGTGTTTCTATTTCTTTGGCTTGGATCTTCTCTCTAATAAAGTGACAATCCACTTCTATGTGCTTGGTTCTTTCGTGAAACACCGGATTCGATGCGATATGTCGAGCGGAATTATTATCGCAATACATCTTCATAGGTTGATCAATTTTGACGCCCATATCTCCAAGTAGTTGTTTGATCCATATTAATTCACTTGCGGTGGATGCCATAGCCCGATACTCCGCTTCCGCACTTGATCGAGCCACGATATTTTGTTTCTTGCTTTTCCATGTGACTAGATTCCCGCCTACAATTGTGCAAAAGCCGGTGGTGGATTTTCTATCAAAGCTACCGGCCCAATCTGCATCGGAATAGCCACATATTTCGTTAGAATTATTGTTCGTCATTTTTATGCCCTTTCCGTGATTCTTTTTTAAATACCTCAATATTCTATTTACGGCCTCCAAGTGGGGTGTTCTTGGAGAATGCATAAACTTACTAATTTGGCTTACGGAAAAAGAAATATCCGGACGGGTTACCGTAAGGTAAATTAATTTTCCTACGAGTCTTTGAAATTGGCTTATGTCTTCTAAAGGTTCTCCATCCTCGGTGTTTAATTTATATTTGGTGTCAATTGGTGTAGATGCCGGTTTACACCCTAATTTACCGGTTTCTTTTAACAAGTCTAAAGTATATTTTCGTTGTGAAATAAAGAGGCCTTTATTTGAAGAAGCTACTTCTATTCCTAGAAAATATTTTAAATATCCTAAATCCTTGATATCAAATTTTTCTTTTAATTGAGATTTGATTTTGCTAATTTCTTCTAAATTATTTCCGGTGATTATTAGGTCATCTACATATACTAACACAAGGGTTACATTTTTTCCTTCTTGTTTGGTAAATAGAGAATGGTCGGCACTACTAGTTTTAAAATTACAAAAATTTAAATATGAGCTAAGTTTTCCATACCATGCCCGAGGCGATTGCTTCAATCCATAGATTGATTTATTCAACCTACAAACGAGTTTAGAGTTGTTTTCTATTCTATGGCCGGGTGGTAGGGTCATATACACCTCTTCTTCAAGTGTTCCTTGAAGAAAAGTATTTTTTACATCCATTTGGTATAGGTTCCAATTATTATTTACCGCAATAGAAAATAAAATTCTAACGGTATTCATTTTTGCTACCGGTGCAAAGGTTTCATTATAATCTATACCATAGGTTTGAGTATACCCTTTGGCCACCAATCTAGCTTTGTACCGTTCTACGGTACCATCACTATTGTATTTTATTTTGTACACCCATTTACACCCTACGGTTTTTTTATTTGTTGGTAGTTGTACAATTTTCCACGTATCATTTTTTTCTAAGGCCATTAGTTCATCTTCCATGGCCTTGCACCATACCGGTTTGGTTATTGCCTCTTGGTAGGTATTTGGTTCTACCTCTTTTTGGATAGAAATAAGAAATGCATGATAATTGGGTGAAATATTTGCATATGATACAAAATCTTGTATAGGATATTGTACCGTATAAGTTATAAAATTCTTGAGTTTAGTGGATGGTTGACGCACTCTTATGGACCTTCTAACCATAGTATTCTCGTCTTCCTCATTATCGTTATCATTATCATTATTATTATTGATTTCTTCTTCATTATTATTGGATTCAATTTCATAATCCTCATTTTGTATAAAATCTAAGTCATCTAAGAGAGGTGATATTGGCCGAATTAAATTATTTTCTAAAAGTTTACCATCTACCCCTTTTTTAAAATATGGTTTATCTTCATTAAAAATTACATCTCTAGATATAAATACCTTTTTTGTAATAGGGTCATAACACTTGTAACCTTTTTTGTATGGTGAGTATCCTAAAAAGATAGCCTTTTTTGAAATAAAATCAAATTTATCCTTCCTTTTAATATGAACAAAACATATGCACCCAAAAACCCTTAAATGATCAAGATTCTTTTTTTGTTGATAAAGAATTTCGGTAGGACTTTTATTTTTTAATGTAATACTAGGTAGTCTATTAATTAAATGGGTAGCACAAAGGATGGCATCCGACCAATATATTTTTGGAACATTATTTTGAAATAATAACGCACGTGTCATTTCTAATAAATGTCTATTTTTTCTTTCCGACACTCCATTTTGTTCGGGAGTGTTTATACAAGTCGTTTGGTGTATAATTCCTTTTCCTTTAAAAAGATTGGTAAAATTTTTGTTTACAAATTCCGTTCCATTATCCGATCTAAAAATTTTAAGTTTTGTGTTGAATTGAGTTTCTACAAGACATAGAAATTCTCTAAAACACATAAATACCTCGTCTTTTGATTTAAGTAAATACAACCATACAGCTTTTGAAAAATCATCAATAAATATAACAAAATATTTAAATCCATTATAAGAATTAATTGGGGCCGGACCCCATACATCGGAGTGGACTAAGTCAAACGGGGCTTCAATTCTACTAGTGGAAAGTGAGAAGGGAAGTCTCGTTTGCTTAGCTAATTTGCATATATCACAATTAATACAACTAGAATTTGGGAAATTTAAAATGCTATTTAAAATCTTGTTGGAGGGATGCCCAAGTCTCTTGTGCCACCTATCGTAATTAATCGAGCTTGTCGAAGCACAAAATCTTGAATTTTCTATATCCAAAATATAATGTCCATTTTTAAGCACACCCTCACCAATCTTGTCCCCGGTTACCCGGTCCTGAAAGATTACATTTTCATGTGAGAAAATTATTTTACAATCAAATTCTTGCGTTAGCTTTTTTACGGAAATTAGATTTATAGGAAACGTTTTTAAAAATAAAACATTGTTAATTTTTTTGTTGTTCAAAGTAATTTCTCCTACCCCATGAATTTTTTCTTTCATACCATTTGCTACGGTTACATATCGGTCAATTTCAAATGATTTCATGTTCTCAAGGAATTTTATATTTCCAAACATATGGTCGGTTGCACCACTATCAACAATTATTTGGTTGAATAAATTAAAATTCTTTGAGTTAGATAAAATACCACATAAAGAACCAGAATTGTTTTGAGACAGCAGCATGGTCAGTTGCTGCAGAAGTTGTTGCATTTGATCTGCTGATCCACCTGACCCGCCAGCTCCTGACCCACCAGCGCCTGACCCGCCAGAAATTGGACCCGGTTCACCCGAACCGGTTTGGTTCTTTTTCTTTATTTCTTCGGTTTGCGCAGCATACCCACCCCCTTCATTTCTATCGATCCCCTTCTTCTTTCCGTCTCTTTCTCCGCCTCCTCTCTTCGGTTCATCCCTCCACCATTTTGGCCGAAGGTTGGGGTGAAGAAAATAACATTTCTCAGCCTTATGCCCCTCCTTTTTGCAGTGAGAGCACGTTTCACTCTTTGGATTTTGCCAATTTTGAGTCTTTTGGAAGTTAGGGTTTCGGTGATTTTGGGGAAAATGTGAGGCATGGCCGTGGGGCTCGTGTCCCTCGCCGTGACTGGCTTGAGGACCCCCCATAGCCTCTCGCAGTGAGTCTTCGCGTTGTATTTGGTTGACCACCTTGGAGAAAGAGGGAAGATCGGGTGCTCGAATGATTTGTGACCGGATACCTTCGTAATTTGCATCGAGGCCCGCAAGGTACGAAAAAATCCGATCTTCTTCTTTTCTTTTTTTGAGGTCTTTCGGGTCTGTTGTGAATGGACGATAAACGTCGAGTTCATCGTGCTTCTTTTTAAGAGAGGCAAGGTATTCTAAATGGGTTCAAGATCCCTTTTTTTCTTGTTGGATTTCAAGTTGAAGCCGATAGACATGTGAGTGATTTTTTTGTTGCCCGTAGAAGGCTTTAAGCTCATCCCACAAGTCTTTGGATGAATCACAACTTTGGAGAAATAAGTCTGTGATTTGTTGCTCCATGGACCCATATAGGAGAGCCATTACTGTATGATCTTCTTTTTGCCATTTTCGGATTTGGATTTTCTCGGCATCTGTTGGTTTTTCTGGATTTGCTAGTTTCGGTTTTTCATTATCTCCTGTGATGAAGTCTATTTTATCTCGGCCACTTAAAGAAATGGTTACTGATTTGGCCCATGACAGATAATTCAAGCCGTTTAGCAATGTCGGAGTCAACTTCGATGGGTTGCTAGCTTCACTGATTTGCTGCCCCCATTGATTCATTTTGACGTTTGCTTGATTGGTGAATTTTTGTTTTGGTTTATGAAGTTACCAGTTTTACTGGTAATTATAGTTATCGGGTTTATCGGGTTTATCGGGTTATTTATCAGAACCGCTCTGATACCATGTTGATTTTATGAATTCTGAGGAGATGAATTTATTGAGCATTTAATTGCTGTTCTTTTACAAACCTCTATTCTCTATATATACTATGGTACCAACGGTTCACTAATATTACCGTTGGTACTCTACTGTTCACAGTACCATTGGTACTCTACTGTTTAATCCCCTATTCTTGATTTAATCCTAGCCCTCTATTCTTGATCAATGATGATGATACAATCTGAGATCATTGTTCCATATTTTTAACAGCTGCATATATAGAAGTTTATATTAAATGCATAAATTATTTATATCTGAATGTGTAAGTGCTCATATAAAATATACAAAGTAATTATTTTTCTTTCTTTTTTAATATAAGAAAGTTGAAGTTAAAATATTTTATTGAATAAGTAAAAATGTAAATTGTAGAATTTCTATTATTATAAATTTTAATTAATAATTATTTTTTAAGAAATATATCCATCACAATCTCGGAAGCTCGGGTCTCCCAAGTCCGTGCCCACACCGCTTTTTATGATACTTCCAGCAGAAAAAAAAAATATATATATATAAACATGGACTCAGGGTTGTCAGGTGCTAGCCCAGATGAGCATGATATAATCCTCCAAATGATTCTAGTTCCGGTGATTCCAGTTCCTTGCATGAGATTATATTAATATGCGTTAGCTAGCACTGGTAGGTGGTTTGGCTCTAAACAATTCTGAAGATTTGTTAACTGGTAGCAAGAATGGATGGATAATCCTTGCAACAATTCCTTCAACCAAGTTAGCAGTCTTTGCTCCATGTTCGATCTAACTCTTTTTTAACCTTGTTAACGCAACCATATAACATTATAAGAGCATCCAACCGAACCCAAATTATTTCCCGTATTTACCTTTCTAGCATCTCAATGTAACTTTCTTCAACAGTATAAAGCCTGGCCAAGGCATAGGCATTCGCTAAAATGCAATAACATATTCCACATTTGGCATGACATCGAACACCTTTGACAACTCGTCTATATCATGGTTGTTAGCATGCATGTTGGGAAGAATGTTAAAAGAAGAGCTGTATATTCTCTCTACAATTAGGTGCCAAATGTTGAGTTATAAACTGTTATATACAAACGGAGAAATAGGTAATGACATATTCCTCATTTTTTCCATTTATGTATAACAAAGTTTGATATTGCGGTTATCCAAGCAGGACATGATTAATCTGTTGTAGAGTAACTCGTTTTGGTATGATTTCGGAATAGTTTGAAAGAGTTTCTCAGCACGAGCAAAGCCGTGGCATTTACTGGTAAATTCCTGGAGGTAAGAGTAGTCATGCTCTGTTACCTTGTAAGGTTTCTCTCTTATCACCTATTCAATCAGTGGCGCAGGAAGCGAGAAAAGATGCACCTCCATTCCTTGCTATGTTAATTCTTGTTTGAGTGATTATTAATCTTAGAAGGGATTGCATTTCTCTTTCTCTTTCTCTGGAGCAATCTGTCGAGCAGTTGGTGTGTAATAGAGGAAGAGAGAACAAGGGTAGAACGGTATATCATATTTCATAAATTGGAAGTAAGAGGACATGGAATTCATATCACCTGTGGTAATATCCTGACCGTCCAATCTTCTCTGGGGATGCGGTCTTGAGTTTATGGGCCAAATGCCCAATAACGGCCCAATAATAGTCTGAAAGCAAAGAGTCCAGATAACATGTTTCATTAGAATAGAAAGTGATAGGTGAAAAGCCCAATAATAACCCATTAATTGACTCAAAGCAAAAACACATCTGGTTGAAAAAGAAAGAGCCTAATGGAAGCTCACTGTTATCAGATCATTACATTTACCATTGCCTTTGTTTACATTTTTTATTGATTTATTTATAATTTTTATATATTACATTGACTTCATGCAGCAAACTAGAAAGAAAGTCAAAATAAAATAAAAACATAATTGGCAGCTTTTAATCGCATGAAACCAAAACAGTAATATCTTCACTGAATTGCTCTCCTTGGCAGCATTTTATCGCATGTTCACCGATTTAATCCATTCTCAGACACCCGAAACAGTTTGGTTTTTCTATATACAACTTCTCAATGCAGGATTTCCTCCCCATGTAAGACCTTTGAATCTTCTCATACATAGTTACTGTAATAATGGCAACATTAAGCATGCTCTTCAGCTGTTCAATGAAATTACAAACTGGAGGTTTTCAATACCTTGTTTGGCGGCTATTGTATAATTGGCCAAATAATACTGGCCAATAGTTGTCAATTGGTGCCATGCATGATATATACCCTTTCTTTGTGAGTTGCAATGCATGAAAGTCCGTGCAATTAATTATACTAATTTTGTGCAAGTTGGAACATAGTCAAATGAATTTTTTACTCCTATGTCATGACTGTGATTCGTGTCCACTCAAGTCTCCTAATTTATACATAAACATTGCTTTTGTAGTACATTTATAAGAGAGTTTGTACTAGATTTATATCTATTAAACAATAATTTGTTTCATCTGTACTCTAACCAAACTTTAAAAGCATTAATACAATATTCTAGAATATAATAATAAGTTCTATATTTATTGGTCCGACTATTTTTACGGGAGAATTGTATAATTACTGTCATTTTCCTTTCACTTTTTTTTTGTATGGGAGAAAGTCTATATATTATTTGTAATTAATATGGTTCCTTATATTCAATTCTTCATTTTCTTCTCTCTTTTTTAAATTTCTTTCATGTTATGATGTACACTTTTTAATTTTCCAGAATTTATTCCCTGAGTTAGGAAATCAACTTCTGGATCGTCCGTAATTATATAATCAAAAGTGCATGACATGCACTTGATAACATTTCCGGACTTTGTAATTTTATGGCCGTTTGAAGTTTTGTCATGCATATTTTCACAAGCTTTCCGAAAAGTGGTCATTTGCTAAAATCGGACACTCGAGCGCCGTTTTATGGCCGTTTGAAGTTTTGTCATCGTTTTTCGCCTTCTTAGTAAAGATATCGTCTCTTTTATCCAAAATTTAGCGTAATTTATCGTATTTTGACGTATATTAACGTAATTTAACAAAATTTTAAGTAATTTAGCATATTTTAGTATAATTATACTAATTATACATCAAAAGAACTATCTAACAAATATTTCAAATATTTCAAAAAAAAAAAATAGTATCTACAAACAAACAATAAAATTGCGTAAATTTGAGTATAAGACGAACAAAAATAAGCTACAAGGCCTTACTAATACTCTATACTGCAAGATGAATTATTTTCCAAAACAAATAACTACGTACAAATTTCATTAATTGTATATTTTAATTTTGTTGCATCTTAATAAGCAACTAATTTAACTTTATCTATCGATTTTGGAACTTTTATTACCACTGTAATTCTTTCAGTATTCTAACTTGTTTATAATCTAAAATTAATTCAGGAGTATGATTCAAGTATCAAGCCGATCCATGAATGGTATGATCAAGTACTTCCAAGTACATGATCTTCTTCGTGGCTTAGCAATTCATGAGGCTGAGCAAGAAAACTTTGGTACGATCTTCTCACAAGTATCAGCATCAGAAGTCAGAATGCCCAACAGAAGAATCCGACGTGCATCGATTCAAAACCGAGAGATCAATACACAATTCATAGAATATTTTGGGGCAAGTACTCGTTCCTTACTGGTTTTTATGTTTAAAGGTCACGTTAGCTTACAGTGCTCAAAATTTAGGCTACTTAAAGTTCTAGAACTTGTGGGTGTTGATGATGATTTTTCCGTAGAATATATATTAACTTCCTCACATGAGTTGATTCACTTAAAATACTTGGAAATTCGAGAAAGTAGAATTAAACTCTCCTCATTATCGATCCTTCCATGGTATGAAGAATCTCGAAACCCTGAATGTGGATTGGAATAATCGCCCATATTGTAATGTTGATGCCTTATGGAGAATTGGTACATTGAGACACGTACGGTGTGATGATCTCATGGGACCAATATCAACATCTGCAATAAGCAATCTCAAGACCCTAGAATGGATAAAGCCTCATAAATCATGGGCTAGGAAGTTGCCTCTTTTAAACAACTTGCGTAAATTAGGTGTTTGTGATATTGAGGATTGGGTTACAACGACCAATTTATTTAAAACACTACATTCTTTGGTCTCGCTAAAAATCATCTCTGATGATCGTCCAGTGGAGATTGTTTACCCAAAAGCACTCCCAAATTATGAGGGTTTACGAAGCTTGTACTTGTGGGGAAGTTGGCCTTCTAATGTCACCTTACAGGCTAGCTTTTTTCCACCACAGCTAACTAAATTGACACTTGGGGATTCCAACCTTAGGCAAAATCCAATGCCAGAACTTGGAAAGTTGAAGAGCCTAAAGAAACTTCACTTACGGGATGCATTTAGTGATTGGTACTGGAGAACAATAATTTGTTCAGAAGGATTTCCTGTGCTACAACACTTGAAACTATTTTATCGTGATGAAGTGATGCAATTGACGGTTGCACAAGGGGTCATGCCAAAACTTGCATACCTCGAAGTTGATAAAAATACAAAGCTTCACCTGCCTCCTGAGCTACAACATGTGACCGTAGAAGTATCTATCAGTGACCACTAACTTTTCCTTTCACTTTTTTTTTTTTTGGGGGGTGGGGGGGGGGGGGGGTTGGAAAAGGTTTATATATTATTTGTAATATGTGGTTCCTTAAAAAAATGCTTCATTTTCTTGTTTTTTTTATTTCTTTATTATATTATTATGTTGTACTTTTGAAATCTCCCTAGGAAATTAATAAACTCGTCGCCCTCCTTAGATAATAGTGCTTAATCATGACTGAATTTTGCAAAAAGAAATAAATTCAGCAGCTGAAATGTTTGCATAAAATAAATAAATTCAGCAGCTGAAATTCAGCAACATTTCTGAATGTCACCTATCACAAAGCAAACAGCATGCAATTAAAATTAATAATTAACAAATATATAAGGAAAAGAGAAGCCATATATAATTATAAATCGATGACTCAATCTTAAACATAATCAATTAATCATATATATATATAGAGAGAGAGAGAGAATGGCTAATATACAAACGTTTGTTCTTGGACTCAGGAATAAACGGTTCGGTTCTCCAATTTTCAATGTTCAAACAGTCGATTCAAACCGTTAGATATTCAATCTATACTAAAATGTGCTTGGAGACAAAATTTTACATTTTTTAGAATTTTTTTACTATTTATTAAGCTAGTTTAAAAACCACTGTTTTTCAATGGTGCATAAGTTTAATAAAATCAGCGGCTTTCAAACCAGCTTAATAAATAGTAAAAAAATTCTGAAAAATGTAAAATTTGGTCTCCAAGCACATTTTAATATATATTGAAAATCTAACGGTTTGAATCGACTGTTTGGACTTTGAAAATTGGAGAACCGAACCGTTTGTTCCTGAGTCCAGGAACAAACGTTTGTATATTAGCCATTCTCTCTCTCTATATATATATGCACGGTAGCAGCCTAGAATACTAAAATAATTTATTATTGATTCTGCATCTACGAATTACTGGATACAAAAATAATTACTGGTCAAAATAATTACAGACAGACTCATAATTTACAAATGGACATGGTTTCAGTGAGGTTGAGAAAGGGTCCTACCTTAATTATCTTTATTAGACCGTCCAGTGGCCCCCACTTGTCAGGTCACAAGGCTAAGGAGCACCCAAATGTTTCTCCTTAATAACTCTAAACTTCCCCATTTTTGTGCACCCAGTAATGTTTCCAGCCCTTCTTTTTTTTTTGTTTCTCATATTACCCTTTGACTTTTACTTTGTTCTTTTCACCAAAATTCATGCTTTTATTGTATAATTTTATCATTAATTTTATTCTTGAAAACTAAAACCCTTCTTCGTAGTTTTACAAAAATTGCTCAATTCAAGGAATTAATTTATTAAATTCTAAGAATCTTCTTTATATTTTATTTAGGGTTCAATACATACAGATAAGAAATTCCACTGCTGTTGAAAAGTAATACTATGTCAAGTTCCTGAATCATCTTCTACACCAACAACTAATTCTATTAACAAAATTTTCAGAATCTTAAATATAAAAAAAATTTAAATTCTTTATTTTAAGGAATGTTACGTCGAGTCGACTGTTTTTTGGATGGTCTAGAAATCGTGCTTTTGTACCTATCTAAAAATAAATAAAATTTTTGCAAATAAAAAGATAAAATTTGGTCTCCAAGCACATTTTAATATGGAAAACATGTTGAGCAGTTCAAATCGATTGTTTGAATTTTAAAACAGAGATAAAGAATTTGGAACACAATGAAACATGAAAGACATGAGACATTCCAATCCTCCTCGTGAAATATTTTCTTTAAATCCCATCTCAAATTCTAAGGGTAGAATGATAATATAATATTTTATAAACTGAAAAACACAAATTCCATAGAAACTGATAGGTCATGGGCCACAAAGTCCAATAACGGCCCAATAATAGCATAGCAAAAGAGCCCAAGTAAGATTTATCATTTCTTTTGTAAAAGATAATGGCAGTTTAAACATATATCATTAAATAGTTTTAAAATCGATTCAATAAACTTCTTGTACTCGCCATTTTATCTTATTATGTTTAATTTAAACTCAATTCAATTTAATTGAAAACGTACGAAAGGAGTAGAATTGATTTGTTTATATTCTAAAAATACCAGCACTCAAAAAATGAGGAGAGGTCAAGATGTAACAAGATAAGAGAAAGCAAAAATAAATTCAAATATTTTGCTAGTTTGGATCGGGTTCAGTAATGTTCAGACCCTTTAATAAAATTTTGCAAATATCCCACCTGAATTTTGCTATGAGCCACTAAGAAACTAACTAGTAAATAGTAACTATATATTTTACTGGTAATATATATGAACTTGTATACCAGCTTTTCTAGATCTCCCTCCTTTTATGTGACCCAGTCTCTGCCTTGTTTGAGATTTCAGACTGGGTCCTGTTAGAATAGCAATTTGATCAGGTTTTCAGGCCTGGGCTCAGTTGTGAGCTGGTTGTAGGTTGATTCGGGTCATCACCGAAGGTACCAGGTAGGGTCAGATTTTACTGGCTCTTAACCTATCTGGTTGAAAAAGAAAGACCATTTATGGAAGCTTACTGATATCAGATCATTTACCATTACCATTATTTATTTTTTTATTGATTGATTTATTTATAATTTTTATATATTATTTTTTGATTCTGTAAAAACTAGTATCTGGATATACCAGCCACCACAACGCCCCCCACACACTTTTTATATTTCTCTTTGGTTGGCTCTATCTAAATGCAAGCAGCCAGCGGAGTAATAATGTAAAAATGTGAAGTAAATTGGAAATGCTATTTGTGATACACCAAGCAAAAGACACGCTCTATATATGTAATCTTACCCGTATTACCTTCTAATTAAGTTTGCATTATCAATCAAATGAATATGAGATCAATTAAGATTTAGGCAAACATAACGGCTACTTAGCCTATATAAACCCTTGTATGCTATAAGAATGATAAACTATCAATGAAATATTTTCTTCTTCAAATTCAATTTAAAAATTTAATTCTGTCTATCATCTGACGCAGTTCGTGGTTAATTTGATTTGTAACATCACACAGTCTATATATATTACGAAACAACTACTCTCTCAATTTGCTTAAAAAGTTACCAACCAAAGCTGTTGCTTAGCATAGAATTGTGAAATAAAGGGTAGAACGGTAATATAATAAGAGTTGAGGTTGGAAGTAGGGGTGTTCATCGGGTCCAGTTTAATCGGTTTTAAATTGAACCGAGAAAGTTCGGTTTGAACGGTTTAATAGATCGGTTCGGTTCACTTTTTAAAACCAGTTTAATAGTTCAATTTGGTTTAGAAATTTTAAAACCGGTTAGACCGATCTGAATGAAATTTTTAAACCCATCCTCTGTTCTTACCAAACATTTAAAATATTTAAAAATTATGACATAATTTATATTGCTTGGTTCGGTTTAAAACCGGTTAAACCGAACCAAACAAAAATTAAATTCATCTTTAAAAATAATAAAAAAATTAACAAAAAATTATTTATTTTTACTATTAAATATCTATTTCGGTTCAACTGAACAAAATAAAATTTATTTTGGTTTGTTCGGTTCGGTTCTTATTCTATTTAGTTGAGTACGAAGAAGACCTAGTATGTACAGTGGTAGAAGCGCCATGAGATAAAGCCCAGCATGACTGGAGAAACAGGCCTGATAGATCCTTCAAAGACCAATAACTTAATTTGTTGCACTTGTTGCTAATACAAGTAGTACTGATTAGGTTCTAGTCTTAATGGAAAAAATTATATTGAGAGGGCCTAATTAACTGTGATTCGTCTGCATTCACAAAACAATGCATGTTTCGTGCATTTTCATTCATTAAGTATATCCATTTTTAAGTAAGTTAGAATGTGGAAGGTTTTTGATGTACTTCTGAACCTCCACTTTCAAATTTAAATATAAAGAAAATATTTTTATGTGTAATAGTAACGGAATGTATGTATATTATCTTTCGATATTAATATTGTGGATACGTGTTTAAAGAATAATTATATATTTGTCAAGTTGTTTAAAACAAAGATATTAGCATAATTCATTTGAGAAATGAAATAAACAAAAAAATCAGGACCAATGTGCAAATTGAGATAATTGTGAGCCCTGTGGAACCGTCATTCCAATTTTTTTTCTGTAGGATTTAAAAAAATTGTAATTATGCCTTAAATTGAGATAGATATTTATTTCCGACACAAACATATGTATCGGAAATATCTACTCGCACACATAACTAACAGTATGGCGGAACACAACACGTCTGTAATTCTCAACTTGTGGTTTTCTTAAACAAGAAATTAAGGTAGGAACTTCATTTTCTTTTATCCAAAGTGTGTTTTGTTTTCTTTTTAAAATGGTGGTTAAGATTTTGTTGAAAAGAAAGAGTGTTGACAATTTTTATAAATTAGTAGGTGGGATTTTTCAAAATAGAAAAAGTAATTGAATTTGATTTTCTGTGGTCGGCTAAGAACAGGAAAGAACCGGATAGAAAAGTGGGTACCGAATTGGAATTTCAGTATTGATAATTTTATAAAATTAAAAATAAGCAATCAACCTGTTTTGTCATTATTATTTTTTTTTGGTGATTGTTTTAGAAAAAAAAAAATCAATTACACTTATGTCATGTTTACACGTCCGGCAAAATTTTGAGATCTATACCCTATGGTTGCTAAATGGGATATGGAAAGCATGAAATGATGAGAGTATGAGACTGGGTCCCAAGGACCAGTGTTTGAGTGGACGAACGACACCCACATGCACATGGTTCATTTATGCCTGGGTTATGTATAATGAACATAGTGAAACAGATAGAACATGCATCGGTAATTGATTGCCACTGCATAATTATTAGTGGTCCTTAAAACAATCAATGCAGTAGCTATTTATTTGAGAAATTTTCCTTCATAACCTTCCAAATTTTTGAATCTGTATCACCCAAAGTATATGTGCGTACAATTAATAAATTCAGACTATTTTTGCCTGACTAGAACAATATTGACACCTTTCTTTTCCTACAATAGACATCAAATTTATTTTTGCCTGACTGGAACAATATTGACAACTTTCTTGACTACGGTATTTGAGGGAGATATATTCTCAAATTTCCGGTGACACACATGCATTCGGGAACAAAGTGCAAAAAAGTTGGAACCCGTCCATCTTGAGCAAGAAATTATCATCAACTTGAATTTACATTCTCTGAATTAGTTAATTCACAATAGTTTACAACCTGTTTGGCGTACCAGTAATTTTTTTTTTTTACTATCTGAAAAAAATCATGGCTACGCCTTAGTCTTAATGGAATAAAATTATTTTGAGTTCCAAATTGTGATTCGTCTACATTCACTAGTCATTTAAATTCATGTTTCGTGCATTTTCATTCATTAAGTATATTCGTTTATGTAAGTTAGAAAGTGGAAGGTTTTTTATGTACTTATAAACCTACATTTTGAAATTTAAATAAAAAAAATATTTTAAAACGAAAACGAATGAAATATACAAAATGAAGATATTAAAAATTAAAAATTGTCAAGTAATTTAAAACGAAAACGAAGATATTAGTATAATTCATTTGACAAATGAAATATACAAAATATAAATTCAGGACCAATATGCAAATGTCGGAAAAACTCTTTTGAACCAGAACCACACATATGTTTCAAGATATTTTGGGTAGAAGACAAGCTGGACGCGGTTGAGTTAATATTGTGAGCACCTGTAGAACCTGTCATGCCTGGTGACAAGTGAGCAAGCAATTAATGTAGCAACTTCATTTTGGCTGGATTCCTTTTAAGTTCAGTGTTTCTACACACAACACCTGCCTATTTTTAACTTAATTTTCAGTAAGAATGGTCAATTATTATTTTTCATTTGGCAAAGAACTGCTCCACTAGACCACTATTCATTTCTTCATTATTTGTTAACAATTGGAGTCTCCATGCGTCTGCATCCTCTCAGAAAATAGAAGCCATTCTCTTAAGCTCTCAAATAGAGTGGAAAAATAGTGTCGTGCCATATTCAATACCGTGATTTACATGCTGTGATTTTAATTACGCGCCATATTGAGCCGTGATTAAGTCAATTTTTCATGTTTTGTGTTTTGCCGTGATTAAAATCATGAGTGGTCACAGCATGCTAATGATCACGCCATGTGAGTCACGCTGTTTCCAAGTCGTGCCATGACCGGTCACACAGTCATGTTTAATCATATTTAACTATTTTTCGTAATTTAAATTTGTTTATTGAATAATATTCAGAAAATTAGTTCTCAAAATATGTGCAACAATTCTTCGAAAATTTAAAATGAAGTATGTTAGAAAAAAAACGTGCCATGTGGTATCTAGTGCGTCGTTGTACTGTTCTATGTTTTGTGCCATATTCATGCCGTGTGGTGCCGTGACTAAGGTGGTTTTTCATGCCGTATCGTGTTTTTTTTTTATCGAGGACTGGTCCCGACACGCAAATAGTAACAGTACATAACCGACACATGTGCCATATCATAGCCATTCTGTTCCGTGTCTTTTGCCTAGAACTGGTCCACTATTAATTACTTGAGAAATATCACAACCACCTGATAGCGTTTTTAAATTGCTTTCTCGGAGGTCTCCACTGACACAACACGTCTGTATCCTCTCAGAAAATAGAAGCCATTCTCTTGATATTCCAAAGAGGAAAACCAATCCCCTCTGGAAACAAGTATCTGCGCGAAGAACTGGTTTGGTCTCGCTTCCTACAACTCAATTTTTGTATGTGTTTCAAATGTTTTCCTATGTAGTTTTGTCGGTTTATATTTACTTAACAAATTATATCTATTTATAGTACTGTCCTTTCTTAATTAGTTTCTATAATACTTCCTGATTGAGTTAGAAGAACTTGGATCCGTTTTGGGGCTCCGATCTCTTTTGATTTTAGCTTCAAACTGACTTTGGATCATTGTAAATTATCTTAAATAGTTCTAATTATCGATTAATTGATTGCTGGGAGATCAGATCTGTAGGATTTGATCACATAAATCATAGAATCCTAACCATGTCTTCTCCACTTAGGTAAAGAAATTAAAAGGAAAGACCAGCGAAAGCAAGTAGAACTATATTTTGATTATTAAATCTATTTCCTCAGTGCTGCCAACTTTTTGGGGAAGAACATTTATGCGTCCATGTTTTCACATCATAATCTGATACATGCTGCCTTTGATTTTTCTTCCTTTTTTTAGAAAAAGTACAGAATGCCATCTGATTCATTTAAAATTTTAAACAGAGGTCATTTTATTATCTTAATGAAGGTTGATTGAATTGACATATAGGTTTGAGTGGGAGGCATCAGTGTCTTGATATTCCAAAACCGAAAACCTATCCCATCTGAAAACAGGTACGTGTTTCAAATGTTTTCCTCTGTAATTTTGTCGGTTTATATTTACTTAACAAATTATATCTATTTCTTAATTAGTTTCTGTAATACTTCCTGATTGAGTTAGAAGAACTTGGATCCGTTTTGGGGCTCCGATCTCTTTTGACCATGGAATCGGAATCGGGTGAATCGGTCGGAATCGGCCGAATCGATCGTAATAATTAAATTTGTAATATATAATTACTTAAAAAAATAAAATTTATATAATTTTAAAATAAAATATACTTTTCCATAAAATATGAAAAAGTTTGAATGATATTCACCAAAAAATAAAAGTTCAATTTCTACTTTTACATTTTTATAACAATCAAATTTGTAGCCGAGTATAGTCTCATTCTTTACTTTAATCAAACAAAAAATAAATACACAAACCACTATTTTGTTTTAAGTGAACAACCTTCGTTAACATGTGTACGATTTTTTCACTTTAGTCAAATAAAAAAAAATATAAAAGGCACTTCGCAGGCTACAGGTAGAGTGGGAAAAATGGCACGACGGAGCCGGCTCCGTCACGGAACGGCATGGTTACGGCACGCGTGTCAAATACGTGCCGTGACTCGCGTGTGCCGTGTACGGCATGGAACAGAGGTTTTGAAACTTTATTTGGCACGGCACGACACGGCACGACACGGCACGTGAAAGATTTAGTCACGGTATGGCATGACACGTAGTCACGTGTAATTAGGACCATTAGATATTGATTTAATGGTGAATCTTGAATAAACTAACCTAAATTATGATTATATGGTCACGCGAGTCATGCGAGTCACATATGGTCACTCGTTCAATGGAATTATAAAACTTGCTATGGATACATCATGGATTGCAAAAGGTTATTTTTCTAAAACTTGCTATGGATACATCATGGATTGTTTTCACATGATAATCTGCTACATGCTGCCTTTGATTTTTCTTCCTTTTTTTAGAAAAAGTACAGAATGCCATCTGATTCATTTAAAATTTTAAACAGTCATTGTAATTAATAATAACAGTGTTGGATGAGAACGAATTAAAGTCCGCATTGTAATTAATAAACTAAACAAGTTCTTTAATTTCAAGAAATAATAATAAATAAATAAAAGCAATTGCAGGACACACTGACTGAAGATGCTCTTAATTTTTTTTTGCCTTTTCAGTAAGAACTGCTCCACTATTTTTTTTGGTTAAAAAGACCAAAGGCCCAGTTTCATTATAAAACGAAACAAAGAGTACAAAAGATAAAGGTGCAATATAAGCCGAAAAGCACAGATGGCTCTTCCTGTCACCAAATTCTAACTACCACTTAGAACCCTAGCGTGCATCATAACACAAGACACTAGAATCGAACTCAAATCTACAAACAAACGATTTGGCAACACTGTGTACCACAGTCAACAAATCAACACAAGTAGCAGGATATCTAAACACAAAGCTGTCAGTTGCTTGTTCAAGCATTCTCAGTTGTCTCAGTGGAAGACTCTCCAAGGTGGAAAGAAACACTGTCGCCCTCGCCTGGCCAGATAACTCTCAAAGGAATAGCATCCAGCTCATCTTCACGGGGAATCCAATTGTGTGTAGCTGCCCTAACCTTCTTTTTAGTCTTTGTATGTCCTGTCCAATATAAAACTAAAGAGATTATTAAAAAGATCAAAGATCGAGCAGTTTTAGGTGAGATGGAGTTGAAGCAGACTTCGTTTCTATGTTTCCACACGGTCCAACAAGTTGCACTAAATACGATTAAAAATGCAGTTCTCTCAGGTTTAGGGAGTGTTACAGCAAATTGAAAAACTTGTTTTAAAGATTGCCAATGGTGATAATGCAGTTGATTTTTGCCTAACCAATACCATACTTGTTGAATCAAGGGACAAAGCAAAAAAAGATGAGTAGCAGATTCCTGTGCAGTACAGAACATACATTGTGTAGACCCTACCCAACCTTTCTTAGCTAGATTCATTTTAGTTAGAATCCTATTTCTAAAAACCAGCCACATGAAGAGTTTAATTTTGGGGGGAAGAGGCATGGTCCACCATAAGAGAGGATGTTCATTCAAAACTCCTCTATAGTTGAGAATTTGATACATAGAGTGCACACTAAACCTCCCATTACTCTCCCATCTCCAAGCTAATTTATCAAATGCATGTGTGAATGAAAGTTGACTTAGTATGAATAAAATATGGGTCCATTCAGACAAGCACACTCCAGTGAGTATGTCCCTAAAATGCACATCCTGTCCCTGTGAGTTTATGACATCAGAAAATAATATATTTTTGTTAGTGCACTGATTGTACAATTGCGGGAATTTAGTTGAAAGAGGGCATTCGTCAAGCCATATATCTTCCCAGAATCTAACGGTAGATATCTTGCCTGGGGAGTATTGAACACAACGAGAGCCTAGATCGGCTAATTTCATAACACTATGCCAAAAAGGTGAAGGATGAAGTAAATACCTAGGATCAGCAGAAAGAAATGTGATAAGTGTTTTCCAATTGCTATTATAAAGAGGGTCTCTATACTTCCACCACCATTTTATTAGTAGAGCTATATTCATATCTCTCAAATCAAGAATCCCTAATCCCCCATATTGTTTGGATAAACTAACTACTGACCAATTAACAAGGGAATATTTTTTCCTAGTTCTATCAGTTCCTTGCCAAAGGAATCTGCACCTTATCCTATCGATATCTTTTAAAACTGTTATAGGTATTTGATATAGTGATAAAGCATATAATGGTACTGCTGAGAGTACAGAGTTGATTAGAGTATGCCTACCCCCAAGTGACAACAATTGCCCTTTCCAATTTTGAAGTTTTTTCTCTACTTTATCAGTCAAAAATCTCCAATCCTTAACAGTAAGCTTTCTATCATGTAATGGGAGACCAAGATATTTAATGGGAAAATTAGCTGTTTTACATTTGAAGGAAGCTGCTAATATTGCTAAGTGAGGCGTATTAATGGCATACATTTCAGTTTTATCTAAATTTATCCTAATACCAGAGACTGCTTCAAAGGCTTGCATAGCCCACCATGCAGCAGTCACTATATTATCAGAAGCTTCTAAAAATAAAATTGTATCATCGGCATAATGGCAATTTGTGATATTATTATTGTTGAAGCAGTTTGGCCCTAGACCTCTAATGACATTAGCATTTTTACCTTTATTGAAAATTCTACTAAGAACATCAGCTGCTAGAATAAAAAGATAAGGAGAAAGTGGATCCCCTTGTCTTACTCCTCTTTTACAATAAAAGTAAGGTGTTAATTCCCCATTAACCGTAAGACAAGATTGAGAACTAAGTAACCAGCTTTGGATCCAAGAAATCCATTTGGTACCAAAACCTCTACTAGATAAGACTTCTAAGATATAATCCCAATGTATTTTGTCATAAGCCTTTTCAAAATCCACCTTAATAACCACACCATTTTGTTTATGAGATTTACTGTAATGAATTATTTCTTGACTTAAAACTACATTATCCAATATATACCTATGTGGCAGAAATGCTGCCTGGCTATCATCAATGATTCTAGACATAATAGCTTCCAATCGATGAGTAAGTAATTTGGAGATCAATTTAAAAATGCAATTAACTAAACTGATTGGTCTATATTTGTTAATTGTGGCAGCATTGGATTCTTTAGGAATCAAACATATGATGGATTTATTAATTTTATGTAGATTTAAGGAATTGTGATAAAAACTTGAGCATAGTAGTAGAATATCATGTTGAACTAACTCCCAAAAAAATTGATAAAACTTGAAAGGAAAGCCATCTGGACCTGGTGCTCCATTAGGCTCACAAGCAAAGAGGGCCTTTTTAATTTCCTCCAAAGTAAAGGGTTGCTCCAGAGTAAAATTTTCTTGAGCTGAAACTTTATCATTCTCAGCCCAAAACTGATCCCCTAAAGTGGCATATTTAGTGCCTTGTGTTCCTAAAATTTGCTTGTAATAATCAGTGATATGATGTTTAATTGTAGCTAAATCTTGTGTAGTAGTATCATTAATATCCAAAGAATTAATTCTATTCTTTTTTTTTCTATGATTAGCTACCACATGAAAATATTTGGAGTTATGATCCCCCTCTTCTAACCATTTTTGTTTTGCTCTTTGTTTCCAATACATTTCTTCTTCTAGGTATATGTTTTCTAGTTTTGATCTTAAGGTAGTCCATTCTTCTATTTCATGTTCAAGGAGGTCTCTAGTTTCTCGAAGGATATCTAATTCCTGCAATCTAAGGATAATCATATTCTTCTCTTTCTTATTTTTGCCATAAAAGTTTTTTGCCCAACCTTTGATTTTCCGTCTAAGAAAGCTAAGTTTTTTAGTCCAAAAAGTAGCTACATCTATAGTGTTATCCGTAAAGTCAGTCCACCATTTGACAATTAACCTACAAAAGTCGTCCTGCTCTAGCCATAGGGGATCAAATCTAAATTGATAAGTATGATTAGAAACAGGACCTTCTACTTGCATGAGTAAAGGGCAGTGATCAGAGCCATTTTTGTGAAGATCTATAATTGTACTATGGGGATAATGTTGATCCCATCCTAAAGAAGTACAAAATCTATCTAATAGAGCAAAATTGCAGCCACTAGACCATGTGAATTTTCTAGTATGGAGTTTATGTTCCACTAAATTATGCCTAGTGATGAAGTTATTAAACATCTTACTTATTTTAACGTCAAAGTTGGTACCAGATTTTTCTTGAGAATTCCTAATAACATTGAAATCTCCGCTAACCATCCAAAACTTAGTGCACCCTTCCCTAATGTGATCTAATTCTATCCATAATGCCTTTTTCAGATTTCTAAGAGTAGGTCCATAAACTATTGTATATTGCCATTCTGATTTATCCTTTTTATTAATCAGATGTATATCTAAACAGAATTGATGCATACTATGGGATATAATATCAATCTTATTACTATCGCTTCCAAAAAGAATACCTCCAGATTTTCCAATGGAGGGGAGATAGATCCAAATGTCAAATTGAGGAGCCAATGATCTAAGTATTCTAACATTAAAAGTCTCTTTTTTTGTTTCTTGGATAGCTATCATGTCTACTTTATATTTAGAAATGTATTCACTAAGTGCCTGTCTTTTCCTAGGTGAGTTCATGCCTCGTATGTTCCAATTCAAAATATTCATAAACTAACTTCCAAATCTCTGGACCTACTACCATTGGAAGCAAAAGAAAATGGAGCTAAATTCTCCAGCTGCACATAAGTCATTGAGCTAGTGTTATTATTATTGTAGTCTAAAGATTGTAGCAATTGCTCAAATTGAGCTCTATCCATATTTTGTATGGCTGGAATTAAGAGTGCCCTGTCTTGAGCATTATTACGTAAGACTATATTGTACACACTAAAGAGTTGCTCAATTTGAGCTTGAGTAAATCTAAGATACGGGAAATGTAAAAGCAGAGGAGTACCTGCTGGTTTAGATAAACCATTAGATTTCCTCTTCTGAGCTCTCTGTATCACAGGAGTTTGGGCATGCTTAACTTGAAATCTGAAACTTCTTCTAGGTATGGCCTTATTCTATCTCCATGCATGGACTGAAATAGGAACATCAGCTTGGGTATATTCTGTTGAAGTTTCTGAAATGTGAATCAATTCAGGAGTATAAGGTGGAGAAGGTTGCTGAGAAGAAGGGCAAGTTTTTTTTGTAGGAGACCTGGGTTGATGAGTCCACTGCCTAGGATGTTGCATAGTTTTCTTGAACTTAGAGTAAGATTTTCTCTTAGGTGATTTAGAAGGCCCCCTTCTGACAGTATTGTGAGGGGAGAATCTCACTGATTTACCACTGCTGGTGCCTTTCTGTGGCTGTTTTTTCTTCACTGACTTAAGTTTTTGGGCTTGTAATTTTTGAGCTCTACCCATGAGTGGTTCCTTATCAATCATCTTGTCAAGGAGGTCAGTTATAATGTCACTATCGGAATCATCAGCTGGAGGTATAGCAGCATTGTGGGGAGTAACAGGAGGAGAAACATGGGGTGGAAGTGCATGAAGGGTGTGTTCTGAAACAGAATGATCCCCACTTTCAGATTCGGAAACTTGGTGATGTTTATCAGTATTGGTTCGAGAATGAGGATGGGAAGTAGGGTGGTTTGGTATTCCAGAAGTGGAACCTGGCCCATGAAGGATGGAATTAACGGCATTCTGGAAAGAATCGTCATCAGAAAAATCTGAATCAAAATCTTCCATATATGGTTTGTCTGTTTTACACTTATCTACAGGAGATTTTCCTTTCCCCTCAGGAGGTGATGTACCCACCTCTGGTTTATCATGTGAATGTCCCTCTGAAATGAAAATACCACCTCGTCTTCTAGTAACTAATGGTGAGATAAGAGGAGGAGTAGAGATGGGCTGTGTGGTATAGAGTGCCCTTTGGACAGGAGGGGCTGAAGCAATATTCCTGTTGGAGATAGGTACAATTGGAGTATCAGTTCTGAGTGGTATGACCAGAATATCAGGTGGAGGCTGAGTAGTAGGATCAATCTGCATTTGGTGTGGTAATGGGTGTGGTTCCACTGGTATTGGGTGTGGAGGAACTGGCACTGGGATTTCTGGTTCAGGAGCTGGAAGTGGCCTGACACCAAATAAGGTACCGTTTGGGTATGGCCTTCCATTCAATCGCCCTCTCCAGGCATGAATGCTTTCAGTTTCTGCTGTTTCGATCTCAAAATCAATATCAGACGTGGTCACAAAACCGGTGGGAGACCGATGAGTCAGATTGTGTTGTGCTGGTAAAGCCGATATATCGCCTATACCAATACGTACCCTTGCAAACCGGTAATCATACCGGAAACGGGTATCCGGGTCAAGTTCTAAAACTACAGCACCATAGGGACTGAAAACTCTGGCGAATTCATCCCAAGACCACAAATCATAAGGAAATGTATGCAATCTTACCCAGACTGAAGTTAATCGTCGTCCCGTGTTGAAATTTTCATCCCATCGCAATATCGGAAATTGTATGTCTTCCATTTTGAGCCACTTTCTCCGAGTTGCTGAGAGGAGCCATTCCTCAGAGGGAGTCTGAATGACATACACAAATTCGTCAAAGACAGCGACTCGCCACTTGAAAGGAGGATATGATGATCGGAGAACTCGTTCTACTTTTTCCGGCCCCCAGGCTGCTATATCGTCAAGTAGAAAGCTAAGCTGTAACTCGCGATTGATTGCCTCAGAATCTGGGGTGGAATTGAACATGAGGACAGGCGGTTGAATTTGTCGAGGAGCTGACATCTCCACAGGTATGGCCGGTTCGGGAGGAACTACCGGAGGTGGAGGTCGCGGTGCTCTAACTTGCACTGGCCGATCAGGAGGAGTTTGAGTCATCTGATGTAGAGGGGGAGGTATCGGCTGCTGGAGTGAAAGAGAAACACGCAGCTGAGGCGGGATCTGACCCGGATACGGGCGATCAGGCATAGCTTGAGGATGAAGCGGTTCTCCGGCGGGGAAACTTTGTTGAATCGGAGGTCGAGTAGGCGGCCGATTGCCAAATGGCTGGTATCTCGCCCTTGCAACTCCCCGCCTTGCTCCTTGAGGCGCCATAGTCGTCAGAGCACTGGAATCGGTGGAATCGGTGTTCTGTTCTGTGATTGAGTAACACTGAGCACCTTTATGTCCAGTTTTGTTACACAAAAAACAAATGAGCGCATTGCGACATTCCTTCGCTTTGTGACCCCGATCGCCACATTTCAAGCATACTGGATGTCTTGGCGTCGATCTGTTCTTGATCTCAGCAATACGTGTCGCAATCAACGAAGAGTTCGGCACCCGCACGGGCAATTCGTGCTTATGTGGTTGCCTGGGGGGACGCATAAGAAGCGTAGTCTTGTACGATCGAGTTGCATTCTCATCGCCAAATAAATTTGGGCCACACGCCATGAGCGAACGAAATTGAGCTCGGGCGAATTCCATTTGACGGGCTTTCTGTATAGCCATGGAAGCGATGAATTTATTTCGCTTTTGTCGTTTCTTTTTTTTTCTTTTTTCCTCTTTTTTTTTATTTTTTTTTATTTTTTTTATTTTTGCTCAATCGCTAAAAATCGCCATGATTATCGCCCGAGCTCTCCTCTCAGCCGAAGCTTCTCTACCCGAGCTTTTGAAATCAAACATCGGTGTTCTCAACCAAGAACTGCTCCACTATTCATTTCTTCATTGTTTCTTAGTCTTGATTGGAGTCTCAACCAAGTCTGCATCCTCTCAAAAAATAGATCGCCATACTCTATCTTAATTAAAATCCCAAAACCAAAACCCAAGCAATTATCCCCTTGGAAACCACGTATGTATCTACGCAAAGCTGCTTAATTAGTTGGTTTGCTCTCGCCTCCTATAATCAATTGTATGTGTTTCTCTTGTTTTCCTAATTTATTAACTTGGTAACAATTATTTCGGTTTATCTTTAGTGAACAATTACATTATATCTATATATAGTTTCCCGATTGAGTTAGAAGAACTTGGATCCGATTTGGGGCTCCGATCTCTTTTGATTGTAGCCTCTATATATTTTCTTATGGTTCAAACTGACTTTGGATCGTTGAAAATTATCTTAAATACTTCTAATTATCGATTTATTGAATGTTGGGAGATTAGATCTGTAGGATTTGATCACATAAATCAAAGTATCCTAACCATATCTTGGAAAATCACCCGATTTTGAGTAGACACGGACGAGTTGGGGCGAAATTGGATGGGGAGAGCCGATTTTTTCGGAGTTGATGCGATTGGGCGAGTTATGTACAAAAAGGGTAAAATTGGGGCCGAATCAAAACAATCGGCCGAATTCTGTTATGATTTTGACCGATTTATCACATATTTGGCCGATTTTGGTGATATAATGGTTAGAGTCATCTCAATTATAATGTTATTTAACCTTCTAATGTAAACTGGGTCATTGGCCCCATGGCGTTAGAGAACTTGCTAATTAAATTAACCTTGAAAATTACATCATGGATTGCGCTAATTAAAAAATAAAATTATGAGCAAATGGTTAGTTTTTTATATAAAAAAAATCAATTGTTTTATTTATAAAATAAAGGTTCTTTGTTGTTGCAATAAAAAAATGTTAATTGTATTCTCCAACGTATTTAATTTTTGATGTATGTAACAATTCTAATTTTTATGTAAAAAATAAGATAATAAACAAGTGTGATCAAGTTGTACATTTTAAAATGGAGATCATGTTGAATAGTTCGGATCAACTGTTTGGATTTTGAAATCACAAAAATGACTTACAAAATATGGTGTTAAGATGTGTCACCTTAAAATGGTGTAATCGGATCCCTCCTCTTTATAATCTAGTTTTAAAAAAATATATATTGATATGCATTTTAAATTTATCATTAATCAAAAATGTAATATTTTATTTATGTTTGCTTTTTTACTCTATTCTATGAGAATCCATTATAGGCTACCTATTTAGTTTCAAATGTTTGAATTTATTATTTTAATGGATTATTTGAGTTTAATTTGTTGAGCTAACATAATTTTTCAACAATGATTTTTTACAAAAGAAAAATTATATTTTTTAGTACAAAGAAGCTTTTTTTTATAAGAAAAATCCCAGTTTCTGATCTGATTCGACTAATTACCACCGATAAACCCAATTATGATTCCATGATCAACTTATAGATTCCGATTCCGATTCTGTTTATCAGAAAGATCATCCTAACTTTCATTCTGTTGTGTTTCTTCCTTTCACCATAAAAAAATAAAGGGAAAAAGCTTGCACATCTCTGTTTTTCCTCTTCGTTTGACAATGAAAATCCCATTTGATTCGTCCTTTTGTTATCAAAGCAACTTCTTTTGCTTCCAATCATTGCAAAGAAGGTGGAGAAAACAAAAAAAAAAAATCTTTTGCTTCTTATTTCGCTACTTATCTAATCCGTCCTTTCATTGATAACCGTAACAGGGGAGAATGATCTTGTGGGAGAAGGCACTCGATTTTTTGGTGTCAACCATTGGCCAATCTGTTGTTGATACTTGGCGTAGTAGCAATGATGTTGATAGTCACCTCGCAGAACTTCGTGCGGCACTGCCTGTGGCACGGCGCCTAATCGAGAGATCCGAATGCTGGCGATTACCTATATACGACCCCATAGACAACCTCCTTTACCAGCTTAAAGATTCCATGTATGAAGCCGAAAGCTTAGTAGATGAATTGGAATACGAAAGATTGAAACATAAAGTCGAGAAGAGCTTCCCAGGTATTAGTAAAATTTTGTCTAACTGGATGAGAGATTTCCCGACCAAAGTAAAAGGGATTCATGATAGGCTTAATAAAGTCTATAATGAAATGAAAGAAGTTTGTGACCGTCATGGTATACCAGAAAATCCGAACCAATTTAGCCAAACTGCTAGACCGATTACAAGCACATTTCTTGATATATCTAATGTGTGGGGGCGTGATAAAGAGTTCAACGAAGTGATCCGTTTGATGGGAGTTCCCAATTGTGGATCTGGTAAAAGGAAGAGAGCGAAAAGAGTGAGCATGCGTAATGCAGATGTTGGGGAGAGTAGCAGCAGAATGGATAAGAAACAGAATGTGTCGGTATTATCTATAGTAGGCATGGGAGGCGTCGGGAAAACTACCCTTGCTCAAATGGTTTGCAATGATAAAAGTGTAAAGTCGTACTTCGATCTAATTATGTGGGTTTGTGTCTCTGATAATTTCGATTCGGGAAGGTTAACTAAAGAAATGATTGAGAGTGCCACCAAAAAAGAGTGCAATCTTACTAATTTAGATGCCATGCAATCGGTTTTAGAAGAGAAACTAAAATCCAAGAAAATTTTGCTAGTTCTTGATGATGTTTGGAGCAAGGACTGGCAACGTGTTTTGGCACCAATGAAAGAAGCATCTGAGGGAAGTGTAGTGCTGGTGACAACTAGGTCTCCTGAATATGTGGAAATTTCAGGCAGGAGTATAGACTCCAGAGGTGTTATAAATTTGGAGGGTTTAGAAGAGCATATTTACTGGGAGTTCTTTGAGAGCTGTGCATTTGATCCGGTTGCCGAATCAAACAATATTAATCCAGAATTGGAGGTTATTGGTAAGGAAATTTGTAAAAGGCTAAAAGGATCTCCGCTTGCTGCCAAAACAATCGGAGGTCTTTTGAGAACAAATTTAAATGTTGGACACTGGATGCGTATCAAAAACAGTAAAATGTGGGAATTTCAAACAGAGGAACATCATATACTTCCAGTACTTCAATTGAGCTATCAATATTTACCCTCTTACTTGAAAAAATGTTTCTCGTTCTGCTCACTCTATCCCAAGGATTTTAAATTTACCCAATCTGAGTTAACAGAGTTTTGGATCATGCAAGGTTTTATCGGACCTCTAGATAACGACAAAGAATTGGGAACACTGGCTAACGGTTACTTTGCTGACCTTGCAAGGAGAGCATTTTTCCAGAGACTTGGACCTGGCACGAACTCTGGATATGTGATTGATGATCTGATGCATGATGTGTGCCTATCTATAACAAAAGATGAGTGCTTTTGCCTAGAAAATGGGCATTCTGAACAGAATGTCTCTCTTGAAATACGGCATGCATCAGTATTTCAAAAGAAAGTACTCCTGAAGGAGCAAAAGGAGTTGTGCAAATATAAGAAATTGCTCTCTCTAAAGGTAGGTCCTAACAGTTGTAGCATTACTGGAATAGAAACCTGGTGCAATGTGCTTACAAATATTCGATCATTATCTCTTGCAAGATGCAAAATTCAGAAGCTACCCGAAAACATTGGAAACCTAAAGCAACTTCAGTTTCTGGATATTTCTGGCACATATGTCGAAACATTGCCGGAGTCCTTTTGTAACCTTTACAACCTCAAGTATCTAAACATGAATGATTGCTCAAAGATTAAATGCTTTCCCGAAGGATTCAACAATTTGGTCAATTTACAACTTTTCTATTTGCCTATGGAAAAGGTTTCCTTGGTAGAACGTTTTGAAAATATTGGCAAAGCAATTTTGGTCGACAACCTGTGCCTTTCCTTGCAAGATAATAACGAAATTGAGATTTTAAAGAACATTTGTAAACTCAGGGGATATCTTTATATAGATGGTCTTGAGTACGTTCCCAGCAAGGAAGCTGCTCAAAAAGCTCAACTGAACGAAAAACCATTCATTAACCGTTTGATATTGAAATGGGGATATCTTTATATAGATGGTCGTGACGATAGAGAACACAATAATGAGGTACTTGACAGTTTATGTCCCCATCATAATCTCAAATCGTTGAAAATCGATGGTTATAGAGGTAGAAATTTATCACCCAGTTGGTTGAAGGAAGGGTTTTTGCCAAATTTAACAGAAGTTGAGTTTGAATACTGTATGGTCTCAACTATCTCACACCTCCCTTGTTTCATCACTAAATTAGTCATTAAGGATTGCTTCCAACTAGAAAATCTTCAGAATTTGTTGGAGCCAAACCACCTGCCAGCGCTAAAGCATATTGAGGTATATGGTTGCCGTAATCTGGAATCACTGTCAGTAGAATCATTTGGAGGATTTGAATTGCTTGAGCAGCTGACAATTAGAGGGTGCCCCAAGCTTAGAAGCCCAAATTCTATGGTCTTACCAACCTCTGTCAAGGGCCTCGAACTGGGAGATTGTGGTGACCTTGAAAAGTCAATTCCCAGTTGCTTGCAAAAGCTCACTTCCCTTGAAACTTTAAAGATAAATTTTTGCCAACATTTGGTATCTATTCCTTCTGAGGTCACAAGCAATCTTAAATCTCTATCAGAGCTGTATTTGTGGCGCTGTGACAAGTTACAGTCGGTAGGGGGGCTCCAGTTTCTTGCATCTCTATCAAAGCTGCATTTGGTTGGCTGTCACAATTTACTGTCGGTAGGGGGGCTCCAGTTTCTTGCATCTCTACAGGTAGTCCATATTTGGAATTGTCCTAAGCTTGATGAGACTAGAGGTCAAGATATAAGACAAGTGCCATCAGGTAATTACATATTTTACAGGAGATATGAACAACTCTTTTCATTGGTGAAAGAAGAATTAAGTAAATATTGATTTTTTTAAAAGTCATTTTATTTACATTGATTAATTTCAAAAGCAGAGGCACCTTGTTTTCATGTGACCTTGTGCAGAGACTAACTCTTTTTCCTTCAAATATAACTCAACTTAATATTTTTTGGTGTTTACTTTCCGAACTTGTTAAGATTTTATACGACTTTATGTTCCAATAGAATATTAAGGGAAAAACTAAAATTTTCAAGCAAGAATGATGTAATTGTATATCCAACTTTTAACTTCATTATGATGTCCTTTGTTTTTTTTTAATATTGCATTTCTCAATATTGCAGTGCTGCTGTAAGATATGAAAGGGACGAGGAAGGGCAGCAGCTCCAGAATGATAATTTAACAGGTATTCATCTAATTCAAAATCTATGAGACATTATAATCTTCAGAGTATATGCGAATTTAATTTCTCTAACGACAGGAAAATAGAAAATGGCGTATAATTAACATCTTAATAATTGAGAAATGAAAATTTGAAGATAACTACATTTATAGATATATAACTTGTTATTTGTGCAACTCAGATATGCACCTAGTAATTAGTAAGCACACATCAGTTAGAAACTCGGCCGATTCCGGCCGATTAATCAAATTTCAATTCCACGGTGAAGAACCCGATTCCGATTCCCATTCTGATTCTGAGTTTCAGAACCATGTATATAACTTGTTCTTTGTGCAACTCAGGTATGCACCTAGTAATTAGTAAGCACACATCAGTTAGAAACTAATCGGATATGATGTGCAATGTTATGTTATATTAGAATATATTTGATATACTTGATGTGCTAATAATGAAACCTCTTTTTATTAATTTATTTCAGATTTGATGTCCTTCCTCTTTCATGGTGCATAGGCTGCAGATTTATGGCCTCTTGATTCATCAAAATAAGTTGGTTAAAGCATTACAAGCTTATTTGTGTTTCAATATGCATGGACTTGATTGTGTGTTTGTGTGACTGTGTGTGTTCCAAGCTTACTTGAGCATTATTTTTTATTATGTACTCTTGGACGTATTCCATTTGTTTTGGTACTGCTGCTTTCGTTTTCTTTTCTTTTCTTGGGGATTGTCGTAAATTATAACAAGTAAGACATCATGATTTTATTTCAAGGACTTCAACTTTGTTTTTATATATATATCATCATTATTTTATTTCTCTAGTTGTGTGCATATTGTGCACTAATTTTGTATCAATAATTAAGTTCATATTTTTTTAAATAAAATTATATCAATAACTTATCCATATCTCTATTTTTCAAAATGTCGCTCCGAACATATCAACATGATCTCCATATGAAAATGTATTTGGTGACCGGACTTTACTTTTTTTTATATTTTTTTAATATTTTTTTAAATAGGTAGAAAATCACTACTTTTGGATGGTCGAGAATTTTTTCATGAAGTGATTTGTACTTATTTTAAAATAATAGTAAAAAGTTTCTAAAGTATATAAAATTTTAGCACCAAACATTGAGTAGATTATGACTTCATTGTACACATGAACTAGCCCACACATCTTTCTAAGCAAAATGAGATTTAAACCAAAAGGTGAAGATCACAAAATCAAAGAATGATAAATTGGTTTATTATGTTTGGTTAGCAAGCTGCCTTTCCATGCAAACATTGCAAAGTTTTTTTATTGTTTGAGATACCATGTAATTTAGGTACGCTATGCTCTGTTTATTATTATAAAATTTAAGAAATAATTCATGCACCCAGATGTTCTGCATTCTGTATCTGCATACTTCAAAATTTAAGAAAGTTCAAGTTAAATATTTTATTGAATAAGTAAAAATGTAAATTGTAGAATTATTATTATTATAAAATTTAATTTTAATAACTAATTCTTTAAGAAATTTAAGAAGCTTGGGCATTTTATGATAATTTTGGTAGAAAAAAAAGGAAATGTCAACATGAACTTGGGGTTGTCAGGTCCTGAGCCTGAGTTTGAATCCGAAAACCAGGTTGAAGTACAATCGTGAAGTTTTTCCTCTTTTGCTATGCTTGATTATGACTATGATTAATCATTTGCAATTCTTGGATATTATAGGGTATTGGGGCTGGAGTGGGGTTTGGATATAGGAAAAGAAGGGAAGGAAAAAGCAGAGTACTTACATATTGATACAATTTTCTTTAAAAAAAAATTAACTTATTGATAGAATGCTGCACAATATGAACAACTTGAGAATTTTGCACCTATCTCAAAAATAGTAACAAATTTCCAAAAATATATAGAATTTTGTCTTCAAGCACATTATAATAAGGAGATCATATTGAGAATTTCGGATCGCCTGTTTTGACTTTGAAAATGAAGATAAGAATATAGGGCATAAGTGGACACTAAATCATTACGGCATTTGAGCGATTTTTTTTTAAATAGAATTACTTTAAGTAAACTGCACCAGCGGATACCCTCGCCACAGAAAATCCCTCATCTATACCTCCACCGATCCCTAGGACCGGTGGAGTCTTGATTTCCCTTTTTTACAACCTCACATTTTGTATTTGGTGTTATTATTAAGATATATAGATTTAACCCTTTTTAGAATTTCGAAATTTCAACCTCACATTTTGTATCTTATTATCCTTCAGTGGTACATACACTAAATTATCCTCACATTAGTTATTCAAACCAAATTCCAAATTTCTAAATTTCCAAATTTCAACCTCACCGATCCCTGTTTTGAAATTCATGTATGTACCACTGAAGAATAATTTTTTGATTAAATTCTTAGAATACAATAAAAATGTCAAAGATAAATTCTTAGAATACAATAAAAATGTCAACATAAATTCTTAGAATACAATAAAAATTCTTAGAATACAACATAAATTCTTAGAATACAATAAAAATGACATGCATATAAAAATATCTGTAACACCCGGTAATATATATATATTTTTTTAATTATTTTGGGCTTATTTATAATATTAGAAATTGACAGGTTTTAATTGTAAAATTGCAAAACTTAAAAAAAAAAAAAAAAAAAAGCTAACGTGGCAAAATAGCCACGCGGCCTCCATGCCTTCCTCCTTAATTCCTTTTGCGTGGCACACATGCCACTTCACACGTGCTCTCATAAAATCTCTATAAATCAATCTCTAAACAAACAAACAAAAATAAAAACCGAAAAAAAGAGAAAAAAAGAGAGAAAGAAATTGGAAAAGAATAAAAAGAAAAATTTTGATACTTGATTTGATATTTGATTGGAATTCTGACTACGTCGCGTTAATTCTGAATAGTTATTGCAACTCGAATTGGATTTCTGGATTGATCGCTATCAGGTAACCGGACTTCTCTATAATCTGTGTTTTCGTTTTCTTTGGTTGAATTGGATATTTGAATTGGATATTGGATTATGAGGCATATTTAACGGGATAGCGGGTCTGAGGTTCGAATTTGATTTTGAACTGATGAGATTGTGTGTACTGTGAATGTGGGAATGGTCTGTGAGAGACATTCCAAATACTGTGTGACTTGTTTTACTGATAACCTAGACCGACGTGCTATCGCCGGTTAAATATGCAGGCATAATTTGATTTGAATTTGTGTGGATTAATCCAGTCTGTTTGAATGGTTGTTTAATTAAGCCAATTATAGAGAAGATGCGTCGTTAAATAACCGGTTACTGAGCTTTGTAGCTTACCCCGTATTGTTTCTTTGTGTTTTTGTTTGCGACGTAGGTTGACGGGACGAAGGATGGATGCGAGGGTGCCTCTCTTGTCGCAAGCCTGGCCCGGCGGCGGGGTTGTGACAATGTCATAACATGATAAAATATAATTTGTAAACTTAGAAATCCCTAAATACTACGAGTTTATCGAGTCGATGCACCTGTTACAAAATGAGTACAACTTAGTTCAAATAAAATGGCAAACGAATTGTATTTTGAATTTTTAAATTGTTATACCCAAATGTCTTGCTGTAGTTGACTCTTGATTATGTTGTTGAGCATTCCGCCTCGTGGCAGGGGCCTCCATTTTGTCCATAGTCATTATTCTTCGCTTGTGTTTTCTCCTACCCTTATTTACTTTATCCTTATCCGGATCTGACCTTATAATGGGGCCATCAACCAATGGCCAATTCCGCTTATTTTCAAATCCATTGAAACGACCAGACCAAGTGTTTATATAATTTTGTAAGCTGTAATATGGGCTAACATAGTCGTTAGGATTTAGCCTCCTAAAGAAACAAACTGCAAGAACATGGTTACATGGGATTCCTGTTAATTGAGGTCTCCGACACACACATATAGGCATTCCTTCTGCAGGGAAGGTAACATCGTACTTCACTTCTCCCCGAACACCCTTCAATTAAAAAATCATATTTACATCAAATGTATTACGTGAAAGTAAATAATTAGATTTATCAAATTATTGACTTACTGTCTCGAGAATTCCATTTTTATCAATAACCTCATAGTTGTTATGGCCATAATACATCGGTCTTACATCATGTTTCCTTGCTTTCTCATTACGACGATGTAAAAGCAGTGTAATGTTCATTGAAAAATCCAATCCCGTTGCCTCCCATCCAATCGCGGCCTCCCGCCTATTTACAAACCAGTCGACGCACTTATAAAAGGTCTTATCAACAATTGCACACACAGGTAGTTGCCTAGCAATCCTAAATACACTGTTTAGTACCTCAGAGCCATTACTTGTGATTATACCCCGTCGATTGAGGAATCCATCATGCACTTGTGCCCACTTATGCAGAGCCAAAGGCTCTGCATCAGAGTTGCGGAGCCGTTTACCAAATTTCATAATGTAGTCATATACGTCTGCATCTCTTTGCTTAATCATATCCATCCCCTCTTCAAATCTCCAGATTTTTTTCTTCGCAGCATATTTCTTGAATACCTTTTTGATCCACTTTTCAGGGTATTTTTTCCAAATATTTTCATAAATATGCTGTGAACACAGTCGGTGGACAGCTTCACCGTTTTCCTCACACCATCCCATATTAGGAGCCTCAAACACCCCTTGTATACCAAGGTGCTGGTCCGAGACAACGCATATTCTTCCTGGCCCGACAACATTGATACGCAACCAATTCATAAACCAACCCCAATTTTCTATAGACTCTTTTTCACAAATTGCAAATGCAAGTGGCAAGAGTTGTTGATCTGTATCATAAGCACAAGCCATAAAAAGTTTACCCTTGTATCTTCCGGATAAGAACCCGGCATCAACACTGATAACGGGTCAAAGATGAGGCCATGCTTCAATGCATGGCCCAAATGCCCATGCAACCCGGTTGAAAATATTGACATTAAACTTGTCTGATGGTTCATGTTCTAGTAGGTACTGTGTACCTGGATTAGATGCTTTGATGGCACCCAACAACGATGGCAGCATTTCGTAAGACTTCTCCCAGCTCCCAAACAAGTCGGCAATTGCAAGTTCCCTACCTCTCCACAACTTGTTATACGAGGGCACTACTGACCCAAATTTAACTTTAACCATATGCTTGACCGCTTTAATGCTTAACTCCAGATCATCTTTCAAAGCCGGTTTAATAATATCATCAATTACTCTGGCAGTCATTTGATGACTATCCAACCTTTCAACACTTCCAAAACATGTGTGGATAAACGGGTTGGTGGAAATTGTCCATGCACCTGTTGGTACTACAATTGCATACAATTTCCATTGGCATTTAGAAGATTTACATTTAACTCTATACTTAGTTTTGCTGCTGTTTAGCACGACTAACTCTGTGTTTCGGGGTAGGTGAAAATCAGCAAGTTCTGATTTTAGTTTGGCTTTGGATTCAAACATTTGACCTTCAGCAAATTTTTCATCTAACCTAGGGGGGTTCGCAAAAAATGCACGATCCTTGTATGTCATGGGCAATTCATCGTTGAATGATGAACATGGATGCTTAAGTCCTCGATTGAGGAATGGGATCGACTCGTGCCAATCCTTCAATATTTCTCGGGCGTTCATTTCAGCCACATATTCGTCCATATCTGCGTCCCATGCTTCAGCCGAATCGTCATCATCAAAAGAACTTGTATCAGATTCTGCGTCTTGATCTGATTGCTCACAAGGGTCATACCAGCCTGAACCGGAGGTGTGTAGGTGGGTACAGGTACACTGCCCGAGTAAGGATGAAAGCCGGTCTGAACCGACGGTGTGTTACTACCTCCAGGCAAACTATCTGGACATGGATCATAACTGATTTGGTTTCTACCCTGGTGTGCCTCAGCTACCAATTCTATAACCTTAAATCCAGCCACTTGAGCTGCAGTTTGTTTAATGACATCCCAAGTTTTCTCATTTTCTATCCGAAATAGTGAGAAATGGTATGATCCGGGTTGTGCTGTGTTCATACGTACCCTGATTGTCAATTTGACTCGACTTGGAAGCAATTCAAGTCCAACGTATATTTACCGTCTTATAATAGCAAAACTGGTAGAATCAGATACGGTAAAGGTAAATGCAGCCCCTATGTCATAACCAACACCTGTTGAAGTGCTTTGGAGGTTACCACCGTAATACACATTGATCAATAGCAGTGACATTTTGCTGAACAAAATTCAAACACCAAATTAACTCCAAATATTTTTCAATTTTACAACACTAAATATAAACAGATGAGTAAAAAAAAACTCACAATAATAATCAGAAGATGATCATGCTGAGTACAATGGTGGTGGCGATCTATTCATATGGCAACTCTTCTATTGAATTTGAGAAAAACGAAATAATGAAAGAAAGAAGAAAGAAGAATGGAGGCTGGGAAGAGAAGAAGAGAGGAGAAGAATGGTGCGGCTGCCTGGTTTAAACCCTAAACCTACCTACACCGATCCACAGGACCGGTGGAGGCATTTTTGAAGCTCCACCGATTCACAGGATCGGTGCAGGGGTATTTGGTGTGGTCTTCCGTGTAATATGATGTGGCTGGTGCAAAACGGGCTCCACCGATCCCTAGGATCGGTGGAGGCTAGTTTTCAAAATTCACCCCGGCAGAGGCTTGTTCCGTTGAAACAATTTAAAGGAATTCTATTTAAAAAAAAAATCTATTTGAGCCCTCCTCATAAAACTATTAATTTGAATGATTGAATCAGTCAATTATTTTATTATTATTATTATAAGTAAAGGTTGGAGGGAAGGCCACCTTAGTATTTAATATTTATAAGAGAGCTCTATCTGGATTTCACACTGATTTGATTTGATTGGCTTCCATTGTATCAAACATTCTTCTTAAATCAGTTAATTAGTTAACAAGTAGAATACAAATATAATATATTCATATGATACTGCATTACTTATTGTGCTATATATATATCGGATCTGGCATTTCTTCTTGTACTTATACAGCTTATGCACATACTATATATTCATGCTTCAAATGCAATCACATCAAACAAAACACACTTGTATTAGATCCATGTCGTTGTTTTTGTATCCATATAAACGCTAGTTTTACTGTATAGTCTACATATATAACACTCAATAACTATTTAAGGACCACAATAACGTTTTTAGCAATTAAAAAAAAAAGCATAATTAACATTAACAAAATCGCACAATACATGATGTTGATCATATGTCCTGGAGATGGGACTCTAAAGGGATTTTCACTGTTAAATCTATTTACACTTTTCTTAATTTTAGGGGGATTAAATATAATAAACCTATGCTCTGGTGGAAACTACCAATTCCTCCTAAGATACGAGCATTCATGTGGCTTATGAGTCGTAATAAAATTTTGACTAAGAGGCGATTACAATCAAAAGGTTGGACAGGAGACCCCTCCTGTCATTTCTGTAGAGAACATGAGTCCAATAAACATCTTTTCTTTGAATGTTTCTTTGCTAAACATGTGTGGTTTTGGATGGGCAAATGTCAGGAGTTCTTTATTCATTGGCATTCCATCAATGATGTTATTGATTTCGCCTTAACACTTTCTAAAACACAACGAACCGCCTTCCTATTGGTTGTTAGTGCAGTAATTTGGGGACTTTGGCGACAAAGAAATGATATTTGCTTTAATAATGCTATTCTACATTCTTGTAAAAATACCATATTGACTATTCTTTCTTGTATCCATTACTGGCTAGGTTTGGTGTCAGAGGAGGTGCGGACTGAAGTGGAGAATTGGCTGCCAACTAATCTGGATGACATCCCGCTCCAAGTGGCAGATCCTGAAGCTATGCAAATGCTCCTGTGGGTTACTGATGACCCGGAGGAGTAGCAGGCGTTGACAATATCTTTTTTTACTAATAATCAATAGCCTAATATGCATTATGTGGCTTCATTGTGGTAGCCTTTAAACACTTTTGTAGTTTGCTTATTTCGTATAGTACCAGTAAAGGTAGTTTTGGTGCTTGCTGTGCACTGTTCTTACTAGACAAAGTGCTTTTTGGTTAAACTCTTTTCTATGCTGTAAGTTACCAAAGTTTCATATTAATGAAACGGGCCTAGGCCTCTTTTCCAAAAAAAAAAAAAAAAAAAAAATCGCACAATACATAGCCATGAAAATCACGAAATATAGAATAAAATAATATTAAGGAAAAGGTGAGTTCTCCGAGCAATAACATATTCATGATTACTATGAGTCCGCATTCTGTGAGATATTTTAAATTTTAAATTTATCTAAAATTGGGCTATTCGAAATGCAGAGGGCCAGTATTATTATGCTTTGATATTCATGCAGAAAGAATATAAAAATTCGGATTTTCCACAGATCCAACTCAAAAGTTGAGGTATCTCAGAGGATTTGGTTTCAACTTTACATGGTGGGGAACAGCGGTCCGTATTGTGCTCCACAGACTAACGTGACATTTCTTGATGAACAACAAGTTATCAATATTAAATTAATTAATTACTCGTTTTTCTCTTATTGCTCAATGCATCGAGTTGGCATTGTAATTAATTAACAGGTTTGGATAAGGACGAATCTTAATAAACTAAAAAAGTTCTTTTCAAGAAATAATAAATAAATAAAATAAACAAGTAGGTTTCATGCACCTCGCGATCTGCTTTAATTTGACCAGAAGAACTATTAACAAGTACAATAATTATTTCAAAAGTCACCTCGAGATCTGCTTTAATAAATATTTTCACGGTATCATTTGTTTACTTATTTCAAAAGTCACATAGTAGTAGCACAATGCTCAACTTGCGAAAACAAATCAAATTGGAATTAACATCAGTTTGCTTTCCTTCCTAATAATATCCTCTAATAACACTGGTTCACATTTCAAAAGAGAGAGCGAAAGCGAGAGAGAAATGGCTGAGGTAGCTGTAAGAATTGTGCTTAACAAGCTTGCTGATGTCCTAGTGAAGGAAGCACAGTTCTTGGGTGGGGTTGGGAAGAAAGTCGAACGGGTGCAACGTGAGCTAACCCGAATCCAGTGCTGCCTGCAAGATGCAGACTCGAAAAGAAAAGAAGATGCAGGAGTGCAGAACTGGCTAAATGAACTCCGTGATGTGGCCTATCGCATCGAGGACGCAACCGACACCTTCTTTCTCAAAGTTGGATATACAGATCCCAGCTTCTCGCAAAAACTCAGGAGGCTGTGCAACAAGCCCCTTGAAATGTATTTCCTCCACAAGCTCGGCACTGAACTCGATGACATTCTAAATGTACTCGAAGAGATCTCTAAGAGCAAGGTTACCTATGGAATAAAAGACCTGGAAGACAAGAGCAAGGGAGAGGTGGGTGTTGTAATGACTCATCGGAGAGCTACTTATCAAGAAGTCGACGAAAGTGAAGTTGTTGGCATGCAGGCTGACAAGAACAACATACTGAAGCTGTTGTATCCTGATCAAACACTAAGGCGGACAGTCATAACCATCGTGGGTCCCGGCGGTCTAGGAAAGACTACCCTTGAACATATGGTATACAGAAGGTATAATTTTTTTTTCCAATTTTTTTTTAATGAGATAAATAATTACAACAATAATAATAAGAGTTAGTCTAAGTTGCCACTTCAAGAAACCATCAACTTCTACAACAGCTATAAATAATTATTGTGAAGATTTAATAGTTGATCTTAGAAGCTCAACTATTCAATAATTGCTGACATCTTAGTGATACATAATTCTAGAGCTCACTATTGTCAAAAACCGTGCTACAAAATCAATCTAATAATAAATCTTGTTTGCTTGTCTAACCAGTGCCAGGGCAAATTTCGACTATCATGTAATGTTGTCAATCTCTCAGCAGTTCAGTCTAATTGATCTCTTGACAAAGATGATCAGAGAGTACAAACAAGATTTTGTACCAGAGAACCAAGATCTGGGAGATTTGATCAATGAGCTCAAAGGGTTCTTATGTAACAAAAGGTATCTGATTATTCTAGATGATGTGTGGACGGATGATCTGTGGAATCAATTGAAAGATGCATTACCTGATGACAAGAACGGTAGTCGTGTTCTGATGACTAGCCGGAATATCGAAGTTGCTACATCAGCTGACCCCCTAATGGCACCATATAAACTCCACATCTTAGATGATAGAGAAAGCGTAGATCTTTTCCTCAAAAAGGCTTTCCCTTATCAAGAACCTGATACAACATGCCCTGCCGATCTCCTTAAGCCTGCAACCAAACTAGTAAATAAATGTAAAGGGTTACCTTTGGCTTTGGTAGTATTAGGTGGTATCCTTTCAACTAAAGAACCATCCCCACCTGCGTGGGAAAGGGTGTTGCAAACAATGAATTGGCACTCAGACGGCAAAGACTGCATGCCAATCTTAGAATTGAGCTATGAAGATATGCCTTATTATCTCAAGGCATGCTTCAAATATATTGCGTTATTTCCTGAAGATCATGTGATTCCTGCAAAACGTCAAATCGAAATGTGGTTAGCAGAGGGGTTCATACCACTCGAGGGTAGGCCAACAATAGAGATATAATGGCTGAGGACTGCCTTGAGGAACTTTCAAAAAGGTTATATCATTTTTTTTTCTTATTTTTATTAGGCATCTATACAAAATATTGCAAACTTTTTATCACAAAATAGCTACTTTATAGAACACACTTCTGTTACACTTGATATATGCTTCAATTTTCATTTTATAATAGAGTAGAAGAAGTAGAAATTTTCCCGCTATTTTTATTAATATCCAAAGTTAAATAGAAATTAACAAATATACCAAGCTTAGGTGGTTATTTTTAAAAATGCCCAAACCGGTCATTTAATGGCCGGTCCACTTTTTTTCTCAACTGGCCATTAAATGGACGGTTGAGACCTTTTTTTATTTTTTGCTGTTTTAGACCCAATAATTACGCTAATTATACTGAAATATACTAAATTACGCTAAATTAGGCCAATTTTGTGCCATCTTTCATAAATCATAAAAAATAGTAAAATAAATTCCAAAAATAGTAAAAATTGTTATTCTAAAGTTCATTATACAACCAATTTAGTGAGCTACTTAGATCGAATAATAGAAATGAAAATCTTAATCGGAAACTTCAACTCAAGTTTTGAGGCTCTTCTATTTATTTTTTGACAATTATGAATTTCGAAAAACAGCAAATCTGTCACTAACCCATGAATATTTTCGCAAGCTTTCCGAAAAGTGGTCATTTGCTGAAATCGGACACTCGAGCGCCGTTTTATAGCCGTTTGAAGTTTCGTCGTCGTTTTTCTCCTTCTTAGTAAAATATTGTCTCTTTTATCCAAAATTTAGCTTAATTTACCGTATTTTGGCGTGTATTAACGTAATTTAGCATAATGTCAAGTAATTTAGCGTATTTTAGTATAATTATGCTAATTATGCATCAAAAGAATCCAGCAAATATTTCAAATATTTCAAAAAAAAAAATAGTATCTACAAAAAAACAATAAAATCGCGTGAAATTGAATATAAGACGAACAAAAATAAGCTACAAGGCCTAACTAATACTCTATACTGCAATATGAATTATTTTCCAAAAAAATAACTACGTACAAATTTCATTAATTGTATATTTTAATTTTGTTGCATCTTAATAAGCAACTAATTTAATTTTATCTATCGATTTTGGAACTTTTATTACCACTGTAATTCTTTCGGTATTCTAACTTGTTTATAATCCAAAATTAATTCAGGAGTATGATTCAAGTATCAAGCCGATCCAAGAATGGTATGATCAAGTACTTCCAAGTACATGATCTTCTCCGTGGCATAGCAATTCATGAAGCTGAGCAAGAAAACTTTTGTACGATCTTCTCACAAGCATCAGCATCAGAAGTCAGAATTCCCAACAGAAGAATCCGACGTGCATCGATACAAAACCGAGAGATCAATACACAATTCATGGAATGTTTTGGGGCAAGTACCCGTTCCTTACTGGTTTTTATGCTTAAAGGTCGCGTGAGCTTACAGTGCTCAAAATTTAGGCTACTTAAAGTTCTAGAACTTGTGGGTGTACCTTCGAATTACCCAGAATATATATTAAAATCATCACATGAGTTGATTCACCTAAAATACTTGGGGATTCGAAAGAGTACAATTGAAGTCTCCTCATTATCCTTCCATCGTATGAGGAATCTTGAAACCCTGAATGTTCATTTGAATAAAAGCCCAAATTGTAATGTTGATGCCTTATGGAGAATTGGTACATTGAGACATGTACGGTGTTATTATCTCATGGGACCAACATCAACATCTGTAGTAAGCAATCTCAAGACCCTGCAATGGGTAAAACCTCATAGATCATGGGCGAGAAAGTTGCCCCTTTTAAACAACTTGCGTAAATTAGGTGTTCGTGAGGTTGAGGATTGGGTTACAATGACCAATTTACTTAAAACACTACATTCTTTGGTGTCACTAAAGATCTGGAGATCAGGTAATCTCCCAGTGGCGATTGTTTACCCAAAAGCACTCCCAAATTATGAGAGTTTACGAACCTTGTACTTGTGGGGAAGTTGGTCTTCTAATGTCACCTTACAGGCTAGCTTATTTCCACCACATCTAACTAAATTGACACTTATGGATTCCGACCTTAGGCAAAATCCAATGCCAGAACTTGAAAAGTTGAAGAACCTAAAGAAACTTGACTTATGGAATGTGTTTAGTGACTCGTACTTCGGTCCAATAATAAATTGTTCAGCAGGATTCCCTGTGCTACAACACTTGCAACTAAATTGTCATGATAAAGTGAAGGAATTAACGGTTGCTAATGCAGAGCATGATATCACAACCACAGCTGGCGAACATATTGATCCTGATGGGAGTTTCCCTTAATAGTTTATTTAGCAAATATATTGTTACTCATAATTAGGATACAGATTTATTATCCATAAATAGGGTATTGCCTTAAATCATTATTTTGAGTCATAAAGCCTGGCTTGTAGGCGAAGGAAAAAGATTAACATATACTTTTTTTTTAATAAAAGCTCCTGGTTTTCTTTTCCCTGGTTTTTTTGCTGAGGGAAATAAAACTTGCTCACGCTGCGTCAGCTGGTATCAGAGCCAAGTTCTCGAATCCTACTTTGATGGCAGGCAACCCGCGCAGTGGCCGGGACGGCGACGGTGATCGCGGCCTGGAGACCCTAAGAGCCGAACTGGTGGCGGCTCTCCGGGAAGAGGTGGCAGCCTTGGACGAGAAGTTCGAGCAGAAATTCCGGCGACTCGAGCAGCGCCTTCAAACTGTGGTCGAACGGCCCGATCCCTTGACGGCCAATCTCAACCGAAACGGCAATGAAGAGAGGGAGCAAACGAGAGATGACGTTGCTCACGGTGACCCTCCCGTCAGGCCTAACTTCGGCAACTATCGTGCTGTCTCGATTCACGACGACGAATCAGACGAAGGGGACGACACATGGTACAACGGCAACAATAGACCGGGTGGACGGGATAACAATCGGGACGGCCGGAATCAAGCAAACAATTTTGGGGATGGCCACCATGAATTCAAATTGAGAGTCGACCTTCCCAATTTTAATGGAAATTTGAGTATCGAAGACTTCATCGATTGGATTGCTGAGGTTGATCGATTCTTCGATTACATGGACATTCCCGAGGAAAGACGGGTTAAATTGGTGGCATGTAGGTTGAAAGGGGGCGCCTCTGCATGGTGGGAGAGGTTGCAGCACAGAAGATACCGTGAGGGTAAACCACCCATTCGATTTTGGCCTAGAATGAAGCGTTTGTTGCAAAGGGACTTCCTTCCACCTGACTATGAACAAATTCTATTCCAACAATACCAGAGATGTCACCAGGGTCAGAGGTCTGTCCATGAGTACACCGCTGAATTCATGCGATTAGCAGAGAGAAACGATCTACGGGAGAGTGAAGGGCAGCAAGTGGCACGATATGTGGATGGGTTGAAGGTCCCGATTCGAGACAAAATTGGCTTTCATCATTTACGTACCTTGAATGACGCGAAAAACATGGCTATGAAGGCGGAGTTGATGATGCAAGATAGTAGAAACCGGTGGGAGTCAAATAGGCGTGGTCCTAATAATGAGCCATTCGCACGAAGCCCTGCTGACAAGGCCAAAGCAGTTCAGGATGTGCAAAAATCAGGGAGTGACGACAAAGCGTTGGGAAAGAGACCGGTTGGGCAGTCCGAGGTACCGAAATCGACAAACCCCTACACAAAACCGAACCCTATCAAGTGCTATCGATGCAACCAACCCGGTCACAAGTCTAACGAGTGTCCTGCCCGACGAGGTGTTCACATTGTGGAGCGGGATGAAGAGGAGGATATCCCCTGTGAACCTGATGGTTATGTTGAGGAGGTAGAGTACGAGGAGGAAGCCGACACCGAGCCCAACTATGTCATTCGCAAGCTGATGTTGACGCCCAAGCAAGAGGATATTACACAACGTCACCGACTGTTTCGTACCCGATGCACCATAAATGGCCGTATCTTCGACTTGATTATTGACAGTGGCAGTTGTGAGAATATCATTAGCAGGGAGGCCGTGAAAACTCTGCGGTTGCCGGTGGAGAAGCACCCCAACCCATATTCCATCGGGTGGATCAAAACCGCCGAGAAAATTCAGGTTACCGAGCGATGTAAAGTACCATTCTCTATTGGCAGGTATCAAGATGAGGCATACTGCGATGTGGTGGATATGGATGCGTGTCATTTGTTGTTTGGCAGACCGTGGCAATTTGATGTAGGCGCGCAACACGCGGGCAGGGAGAATGTTTACAAGCTGGAAAAGGAGGGTGTGAAATTTACCTTGCTACCCTTGGGTGTGAATAGGCGTTCTAACATTTCTAAGGTGGAGGGGCAGTCTTTTGTTACACTCACGCAGTCAGAGAAGGAGTTGGAGATGGCCGGAAAGAATCTCGAGTTGTGCATGCCCTAATCGCGAAGCAAATCCTATCGATCGACGAGTGCCCGCCGGCAGAAATACCGGAGAAGGTCAAGTCATTATTGGAGGAGTTTAAAGAGGTGATACCGGCGGACCTACCTGACGGACTCCCTCCTATGCGGGACATACAACATCACATCGATTTGATCCCGGGAGCTAGCCTTCCAAATCTGCCCCACTATCGAATGAACCCGCAAGAGAGTGCGATCTTGCAAGAGAAGGTCCAGGAATTGTTGGAAAAGGGCTATGTCCGAGATAGCATGAGCCCATGTGCGGTCCCCGCTTTGTTGACGCCCAAGAAGGACGGGAGTTGGCGGATGTGCGTTGATAGTCGAGCGATCAATAAAATCACAATCGGCTATAAGTTTCCAATTCCAAGGCTAGAGGACATGTTGGATCAGCTGGGCGGTTCCGTGATCTTTTCCAAGATCGATTTGAGAAGTGGATACCATCAAATACGTATCCGGCCGGGAGACGAGTGGAAAACGGCATTCAAGACCAAGGAGGGGTTATACGAGTGGTTGGTGATGCCATTCGGGTTGTCAAATGCCCCAAGCACTTTCATGCGAGTAATGAACCAGGTATTGAAACCTTTTATCGGAAAATTTGTTGTGGTCTATTTTGATGATATTCTGATCTATAGTAGATCAGAGGAGGATCACCTTGCACATCTGCGGGCGGTTCTAGCAGCTTTATTGGAAAACAAGCTTTATGCAAATTTAAAGAAGTGCAGTTTCATGGCCCGAAAGTTGCTGTTTCTCGGATTTGTTGTTAGTGCAGAAGGGATCCATGTGGACGGTGACAAAGTGAAGGCTATACGGGAGTGGCCCGTACCGAACACGGTTACCGAGTTGAGGAGCTTTTTGGGTCTGGCTAGTTTTTACCGGCGCTTTATCAGAAATTTCAGCACCATAGCCTCACCATTGACGGAGTGTCTGAAGAAAGGGAAATTTCAGTGGAGTAAAGAGGCCGAATCCAGTTTGGCTACACTGAAGGAGAGCTTGTGTACAGCCCCTGTCCTAGCCTTACCCGACTTTGGCAAATTATTTGAGGTTGATTGTGATGCAAGTGGAGTGGGGATAGGAGCTGTGCTTTCTCAGGAGCGGCGGCCGATTGCTTTTTTTAGTGAGAAGTTGTCGGATGCTAGGCGAAAATGGTCCACCTATGACAAGGAATTTTACGCCGCGGTACGAGCTTTGAAGACCTGGGAACATTACCTAAAGGGTTGTGAGTTTATTCTCTATTCAGACTGTGATGCACTCAAACACCTGAGCAACCAAACGCGAATCAGTAAGGACATGCACGCGAGGTGGGTACAATTTCTTCAAAAGTTCCCGTTCAGATTGAAACACAAGGCGGGCGTGCAAAACAAGGTAGCGGATGCATTGAGCCGACGGGTCGGCTTACTTGTTACCCTAAGCAATGAGGTTGTAGGCTTTGCACAGTTGAAGGATTTATACGAGTCTGACGAAGATTTTAAAGGAGTGTGGGCCGAGTGTATTGTCAATCAGACACGTGACGATTTCTATGTCCAAGACGGATATTTAATGAAAGGTAATCAGCTTTGTGTTCCCCGTTCCTCCTTAAGAGAGAAGTTGATCCGTGACCTGCATGGTGGCGGGTTGGCGGGACATTTGGGTCGTGACAAAACCATGGCCGCGGTACAAGAAAGATTCTATTGGCCCCACGTGCGTAGGGACGTGGGCCGAATTGTTCAGCGTTGTTATGTGTGCCAAACATCCAAGGGGCAATCTCAGAATACGGGTCTCTATATGCCATTACCCGTGCCCGACAACATTTGGGAGGACCTGTCCATGGACTTCGTGCTCGGTCTGCCCCGCACACAACGAGGTATGGACTCCGTGTTTGTTGTTGTTGATAGGTTCTCGAAGATGGCGCATTTCATTCCGTGTCGAAAGGTGGCTGATGCGCAAGGCATAGCCAAACTATTTTTCAGGGAGGTGGTGCGTTTGCATGGCGTACCCAAGTCGATCACCTCGGATCGAGACAGCAAATTCCTTAGTCATTTCTGGAGAACTCTGTGGTTGATGTTCGACTCATCTCTCAACTACAGCAGCACTGCTCACCCTCAAACTGACGGACAGACGGAAGTCACTAACCGCACTTTGGGCAACTTAATTCGCAGCATCTGTGGCGAGAAGCCGAAGCAGTGGGACGTGAGCCTAGCGCAGGCCGAATTTGCATATAACAATGCGGTTCACCGAACCACGGGGAAATCACCATTTTCTATTGTTTACACCAAGACACCGAGTCATGCTGTTGATTTGGTGAAGCTACCCAGAGAATTACACACCAGTGTTGCAGCAAAGAACATGGCGGAGCACTGGCAAGCAATGACATCCGAAGTGAAACTGAAAATTGAGGAGTCAAATGCCAAGTACAAGGCTGCAGCTGACAAACACCGCAAGGAGAAACTGTTTGCGGAAGGTGATCAGGTAATGGTGTTTCTGAGGAGGGAGAGGTTTCCAGTTGGCAAATACAGCAAGCTGCAACCTAAGAAGTACGGACCCTACCGCATCGAGAAGGTAATCAACAACAACGCATATGTGGTGGGATTACCCCAAGACATGGGTATATCCAAAACTTTTAATGTGGCAGACATTTATCCATTCTACCCGGATGACGAGCCGTTATATCCGGAGAACTCGAGGTCGAGTTCCATTTTGGTGGGAGAGACTAATGCAGAGCATGATATCACAACCACAGCTGGCGAACAGATTGATCCTGATGGGAGTTTCCCTTAATAGTTTATTTAGCAAATATATTGTTACTCATAATTAGGATACAGATTTATTATCCATAAATAGGGTATTGCCTTAAATCATTATTTTGAATCATAAAGCCTGGCTTGTAGGCGAAGGAAAAAGATTAACATATACTTTTTTTTTAATAAAAGCTCCTGCGTCAGTTGCACAAAGAGTCATGCCAAAACTTACATACCTCAAAGTACCTAAAAATACAGAGCTTCACCTACCTCCTGAGCTACAACATGTAACCGTAGATTTGGTCTAAGTAGTATCTATCAGTGCCTACTAACTTTTCCTTTCACTTTTTTTTTTTTGGGGGGGGGGGGGGTTTGGAAAAGGTTTATATATTATTTGTAATATCTGGTTCCTTAAAAAAATGTTTCATTTTCTTGTTTTTTATTTCTTTATTATATTATTATGTTGTACTTTTGAAATCTCCCTAGGAAATTAATAAACTCGTAGCCCTCCTTAGATAATAGTGCTTAATCATGACTGAATATTTTGGAAAAAAATAAATTCAGCAGCTGAAATGTTTGCATACAATAAATAAATTTGGATGCACTCATCGAACCTACATTTCTTATAGTAACCAAATTCCAAATCAAATATGGGCTTTGTATTTGAATTTTTTAAAATTGAATTGACATTTGACAGGATTATATTAATTAATATCCCAGTGCATGTCATGTATCACAAGCAGACTGCATGCAATTAAAATCAAATAATAAACATATAATGAAAAGAGAAGGAATATTTAATTATAAATCCATGACTCAATCTTAAACATAATCAATTAATTAATCATATATATATTCACGGTAGTACAACCTATACTTTCATTTCTCGTAAGAGATCTGTAATAATTCAATCAAATGAGGGAAGAATGAATTTGAATCGATATGTTATGATGAAATACAAAATGGTTAAACTGAAAAGTAGTCAACTAATTAATCGACTCAGATGAAGCTGGCTAATATAAGTTGCAAAATTTTATCACAAAACCATTGTTCAAGTATTAAATAGAAACCTGATAACCATAATTTTCCGTGAGATTTCGATTTCTTTCGAATCGTCTGCACATAATTTATTTTTCTAATTTCTCTTTACACTTGTAATTTTCGATTTCAATTTCACTTTCTGATTTCTGAGTGTTTTCTGTTTCTGAGTGTTTTTTCTTTTTCTTTTTTGAAGTCGGAAGGAAGAATATGATCCTTTGAGATGATCTGAACTTGGTACACAGGAGCCGCTGAAAAATCCTGTATTGGTCTACATCTGAACCGAGTTTAATGGAGAAACGGATGAATTTCATGAGGGCCCACCTGTAAGGTTTAGTACGGAAGAGAGCGCTGCGTTTTGTGAAAAGGACATGGTTCACTAGCTCAATAAGGTTGAGAAAGGGTCTTACCTAGTCAATTTATGCCAAACCGAGTCCAGCCTTCTGATTTTATGTTCTTTTACTTCTTAGACCGGCCAGTGGTCTTCACTTGTCAGGTCACAGGCCACAAGGAGTACCCAAATGTGTCCCCTTAACTATTAAAACTTCTCCATTTCTGTGTACCCAGTGATGTCTCCAACCCTTTCCATTTTGTTTCTCATATTACATTTTGAATCTTCCTTTGTTCTTTTCCATCATGAATTTTATTTCAAAAAAACTATAATCGTTCTTTATAGTTTTCAATAAATTAATCATTTCAACAAATTAATTGGTTAAATTCTAACAATCTTGTTTCTATTTTATTTAGGTCCAACATACACAGATAAGAAATTGCACCGTTGTTGACAAGTAATACTACGTCGTGTCTCTATATCGTCTTCACCACCAACGACTTATTCAATTAATAAAAAAAAATGAAATTCTTAAATGTACAAGGACAATAAGCAAGAGAAGTATCCCAATACAAATTGATTTGGTAGTGGTCAAATGTAAGGTATAATATATAACTCACTTACACATAACTATATCATACCTGATTCTGATTCTGATGTGAACACTAGTATTTCAAATTATGAACATTTTTTTTTTGTTTTCATGATAAATTTTGCTTGGTTATGTAATTTGAGCTCAAGGCAACAACAAAAGGAGCGCATGACCTCTTAATTGGTTTGAAATGGTTATGTGACAAGGAAATCACAATCAAAGTAAACCAGATTGATCTCAACTTTTTGTTTCAATAATCTTGTTAATCACTAATTTAATGTGAAGTACATATCTTACATTACAAACATAATTTTAATTTTTGGATGACTGTCTGTTAAAATACACAATTTGGAGATGCTATCTTGTGTACACCAAGCAAAAGACAGACTATGCAATCTTACCTATATTACCTTCTAAGTTGGCATTATCAATTAAATGAATATTAGATCATTTAAGATTTAGGCAAACATTAACGGTTAATTAGCCTATGTAAACTATTGTAAACAATGAGAATAATGAACTATTAACAACAGGGGCAGATGCAAATACAATGAATAAGGGTTAATTGATCCTTAATTATTTTTTTCAAATGTTTGTATTTGTTTATAATTTTCTATATTATTTAGTAAAAAATGTCATAAGTATTGTAAAATTGACTACCACTCTCAGAATGAAATTTTATATGATTGATATTCATTCATGTTTGACCTCATTGTTTGAAACTCTGGCTCCACCGCTAATCAACAAAATACTTTTCAAATTCCACCACAAATTCCAATACTGACAATCCGAGGCAGCTTGTGGTTTCTGTAACATTACAGAGTTTATATATCTTGCGAAACTATTTATGTCACATGAAACAACTAGTCTTTCAATTTACTTAAAAAGTTATTAATTAAAGGTGTTGCTTAGCTTAGAATTGTGAAAAATAAGGGTAGAATGGTAAATATAAAAAGGGTCGGAAAATGAAGGAAGGAAGAAAGAGCTAGGGTAGAACGGTAATATAATATTTTATAAATTGGAAAACACAAATTCCATTAGAAACTAATAGGTCATCGGCCGAATAGCCCAATAATGGCCCAACGACGGCCCAATAATAGGAAGGGCCAATCTCAAAGACTGAATGTTGATTTGATGTGGGCAACGCAACCTGGTTCTACTTTGACTCGTCCAAAGTGGGTTCGAAGCAAAAGAGCTCAAATGAAATTTTACATTTCTCTTGTAAAAGATAAATGACTGTTACATAAACATATATCAGCACTCAAAAAATGTGTGAAACAAATAGAAGTGAATTCTTTATATTCTAAAAGTACCAGCACTCAAAAGATGACGAGTGGACAAGATGTAACAGGATAACAGGTGATTACTCATGAATTGGTGCTAATTAGATGATGAGAAGACCAGAAGAAGCAAAAGCAAATTCAAATATTTTGCTAGTTTGGATCGGGTTCAGTGTTCAGACCCGTTAATGAAATTAATCAGATATCACATCTGCATTTTTCTTTCAGCCACTTAGAAACTAACATTTTACTGGTAATATATATGAACTTGGAATGGTAATTTGATCAGGATGTAGGATGATTTGGGTCATCACCCGAGGTATCAGGTCGGGTCAGATTTTACTGGCACTTAATAACCCATCTGGTTTAAAAAGAGAGACCCTTATGTATGCTCACTGTTATCAGATTAAATAGATTATGAAACAGCCACCGCAACGCCTCATTTACTGTAAATGGCAAGACTAAGCACGCCCTTCAGCTGTTCGATCGATGAAATTACAAACTGGAGGTTGAGAGTTGAGACCCCCTGTTGTTACACAACAACAAAGTAGGCACTTTTCGCGAGAGAAAAAGCGCAATGATGACGGTACTCCCTCGCGAAAAGTATCGTCGCAAATAGATAAAGCACGTTTATGACGGTACTCCGTCGCGAAAAGTCACTTTTTATCCTCGCAAAAAGTCTTTGATTCTTGTTGTGTTAGTTTCAGTACCTTGATTAGCAGCTATTGTAGAATTGGAAATTTGGGTTATGAGTTAAGAGTTGAAACAAGCAATGGTCAAGCATGGAATCCAGCCCGATGTGTTTACTTATACGGTTTGTTGCTTGTGTGCCTCCCTTAAGCTAGTATGTGTCTTTGCATCTTTGTTGCTTTGTTGCTTGTGTGTCTCCCTTAAGCTAGCTTGTGTATTTTCTCCACTTAGATGCTTTGGTCAGTTCCTATGGGTGTAAACAGTCGGATACGGATCGGATCGGATAGTGATCAAACCGTATCCATATCCGTTATAAATTTTCGGATACGGATACAGATACGGATAGTCTCGAATACGGATATGGATACGGATATAATTCGGATAATTATTAAAGAAAAAAAGATATATAATAATAACGGTGTTTTCTTGAAAGTAAAAATTCATATATCTCCATTTTATTACTAGCGCTTTTAAAATAATCAATGTTATTTAATTATTGGAAGATAATTGTATAAAGATGGTAAATTTCAATATTTACGAAGCTGTCAACTTTGAGGACTAAACTAATATTATAGTTACATCTCAAATCTGTCTAACATAATGCTTGGAGAAAGTAAACTTTTAATTAGCATATATGCATCTACATGGTACTTGCGTTTAAGTTTTTTTATATTTACCTCTATATTAAGGAAGTTCAAATAAAAAAAATAGATATAGTATATGTCTTTTGGAGTAAGTGAGTCTCCCACTACAGCAAACTATATTATGAGCGACCGGTAGTAGCGACCAACGTAATCGCCGGTCGCTGATAGTATTTTTCTCCCAAAAAAAATTAAAAATAAATGGTTTTGGCGATGAGACTTTCTGCGACCGGCGAAAATACCTTTCCGCGACCAAATTGGCCCGGTCGCAGAAAATTTTCTGTAAAAAATGCGCGATTCCTTTTCTCTCTGTCTCGTCTCCCGCGTTAGGTTAGCTATTAAAAATAAAACAAAAGAAGTTTGCGGCGCCCGGTCTCCCGATCCCGACCCGATCGAAGCCCCGCCTCCCGATCGAAGCCCCCGCCTCCCGATCGAAGTCTCCGACCCCGACCCGCTCTCTGACCCCGACCTCTCTCTCTAACCCCGACCGCTGATCTCTCTGACCCCGACCCGCTGTCTGACCCGCTCTAAATCAAATCAGGTGCTACTCTTCCTCCACTCTCATCTCTCTGAAGGATTCGCCTCCTCCTTTTCGTATCCAGGTAATATATTAAGGAGTTGATTAGATAAATGATTCGCCTCCTCCTTCTATTTGGCTGATTAGATAAAGGTTAGATAAAGGTTAGATACAGCTGTAATATATTAAGGAGTTGATTAAAATTGAGCCTTACGTTCAAATATGTTGTGATGAAATGTACAGAAAGTTATTGCATGAATTATTAGTTTTAGATTTTACTAAGAGCTTCGTTCAAATATGTTTTGAGGGGGTTAATTAGTGTAAATCCCTCAAAGTAGTCTGAAGTTCTGGGCATGAGCATTGGCGCCAAAATAAGATTGTCCGTATTATCAAGAGAATCATTCACAGAGGTCAAATTGCAGCAGTCTATTTATCACAATTGTTTATTTCAACAAAATTACTCAAGGATAGCAAAATTAAGGTCAAGTTAGGCTGCTTGTTACACAAGGCAAGCTTTTCCTTAATTATTATACTTCTGTCCTCTTTACTATCACTACTATTTCTATTGTTGTTTTGAACTATAACTCAATGTTAATGAAAACAAAGACAATTAAGAATGAGATCTGATATAAGTATATAGCCAACCATTTTAAGGGTCTAGTACCATTAAGCTGATGAACAATATCCAAAACAACCTCTAAAACTATATTAGTTTTAATTGAATTCTTTGAGCTGCAGCATCATCATCATCTTCAGGCAAACAAACAAAAAGAAAGCATGACCTTTTAATATAATGACATTAATGAATTTTACCTGATCTGTGCAGAGCCAAGCATACAAATGGTGGAAGCCGAATAAAACAATATTAAAAAGTGTATGCTGCAATTAAGTACCCCCTTGTTTTATATTGGGGAAGATTCGGGTAATTAATTAATTAATCTCACCTTTATTCTGGAAAAACTAACATGTTATTTGTCATAACAATATATATGATGTGTGTTTCTATATTAATTAATGATTAGGTCACCAATACCATTTGGAGTGCCAATGCATATTGTGATTGGTAAACCAATTCTGTTCAAGAAGAATCCTCAGCCTACTTATGATGAGGTACATTAATTAATTAATTGCATTACTGATTTCATATATAGATATGGTTAAATTGAATTAAAATTAATGATCTTTCAATTTTAATTTAATTTCCATGGCAGGTAAATGAAGTGCGGTTCAAAGGATCTTCAACTTAAACTTTTCTAGACTAGACTTTTTTATTATCAATCAGAGAAACAATATAATGGAAGTTGGATTGATAAGATATAAAGACCATGTATTTATTTATTTCCTTGTCCTCTTAGTTTTTTATTTTAATTAATTGAAATTCTTGTTCAACTTTCAATTTGCCGGCAAATTTGTTTGTATGTTTATGTTGTATGTTGGTACGTGTCGTACCAATTATTAAATGGTGCAAATTTAAATAATAAAAAATATTCCAAAAACCTGACAGAACACTTTCTGCGACCGGTTTTCAGTATCAGCGACCATTTTTTGGTCGCAGATACCTTTTTTTTTACGTCAGAAAAAATAACAGCGACAAAAAAAAAAGTGATCGCAAAAGATTATCAGCGACCGGGTGACATATTATCAGCGACCGGTGACGTCATCAAAGAGTATCAGTGACAATGCTTACAGCGACCGGTCTTTCAGCGACCGGAATTGGTATCTGCGACCGGCGACGTAAGTATCAGCGACCGGATTTCCGGTCGCTGATGGTCCTTTTTGCTGTAGTGTCCAGTCTCCACTCTTCAGCACACCAAAAAAGTGTACAGATTATATATAGAGTATAGACGGACATGTCTGATTTGATTCAAATAAAAAAATAAAAATAAAAAAGAAGAACCAGATTGGAATTCGGAATTCCGAACGCTTAGTAGTCCCACAAGAGGATAATAAAGAAAAGAAACGCAGATACATACTTGGAAGTTTTTGCAATGGTAAAGTTACAACTTATAATGTCTTGCAGGCGGCCCAGGGACCAGTAAGTTTGTTGGATGCGGAGTGTATTTTTGTAACCGATTCGGATATCCGTTTCCCGTTCCAGATTTGAAACCGCATTCGTATCCGGATCCGAATCCGATAATATCTGTATCCGAATATTCAAATTGAACATTTTCTGAATTCAGATCCGGATATTATCGGATAATATCTGATCCGTTTACACGTACCCGTATCAGTTCCCTACTTAGATACTTGAGTCAATTCTTTAAAATTGAGAATTTCAGGAAGAAAAAAATTTCGATTGAAGCTTTTCAGATCTAACTTATTTTTTTATCTTTCTTTTTTTATAATTATAAAATTATAATTTAAATTTTATTCAAATTATAAAATTTAAAGCTTACTCATTTTTATAATAATTTGTATAATTAAGTTATAATAATTGGTATAATTGTTTTTTGTCTAAATAAATGTAGTTTAGATACAAAATTATTAGATTTGAATCAGTTAATAATTTTATTATTATTATGTTGAACCATGATATTTCTCAAATTGAATAAAATAAATAAACTTTGTTCTTTATTTTTTTTTTCAGCTCCTCTAAAAATTAAAAACAATAGTAGACTCCTGAGAATTTACGATTGAATTCTTATCTTTGTTTATGAGGAAATAGTGAGACTCAATTATATAGATGATCAAAATCTATAAGTTCCTTTAAGACATGATTGAATTCTTATCTTTTCACTGTTCATGATAATTTTATAACTAACTCGGTGAACTCTGCCAAGATATCTAGGTTCTACTTGAAAGCGTACGTTAACCTGCTAGACCCTCCTCCTTACACTGTTAATAGAATGTTATATCAGAATATTATTAGATATAGTATTATTATTATTTAAGTAAAGATTGGAGGTAAAACTATCAAATTATTTACTATTTATAAAAGAGCTCCATTCAGATTATGAAGGACAATGTTACCTTTGCCACTGTATCAAACATTGATTCTTAACTCAGTTAATTAGTTAACGAGGAGAATACATATAGGATATATTCTTCAGATCTTGCATTACTTATCGTTCCATATTTAACGGATTTTGCATTTCTTCTTCTAGTTATCCTTAATAATTACGCTTATGCCTATACTATTCACTACTTCGATCAGCTTTTTATTCTAATTCGCATGCCCAAAAAAAAAAAAAAAGTTGATAATAATTTTGACACCATTCGAGCTTAAAAGTCCCTTCTACCATGGTTTGGCGTGTAAAGCATAATTAATGTTAACAAAGTAGCACAATATATAGCCATAAAAATCTCTAAATATATATAGAATAAAATAACATGCACTACTACAGAAAAACAGATTACACACGGACATTAATGGAAGAGCTACACGGATTTCCTGCTGTGTTTAAAGCCAGGGTGTATGAATAGGTCAGGAACTACACACGGATATTTGACCGTGTGTGATTATGATGATGTCTACACGGATATTCACTAATTAACCGTGTACAAAGACCTAGCGAGCTACACGGATATCAACTAAATAACCGTGTACGATTCCTCTTTCTACACGGCTTTCTATTAAAAGTCCGTGTAGCTCTCTTAGCTATTATACACGGACTTTTGGTAAATATCCGTGTACAAATAGTTTTAGATTTTTTGTATTACGCCTCCAGCAAGGCTATCATACACGGATTTTTAACAAAAAAACCGTGTATGATTAGTATTGCACACGGACAACTGTTAAATAGCCGTGTATAAATACCTTTTTTTTTTTTTGTATATTTTGTTTTTGGGCTAGCCTCCAGCTTTGCTAGCCAATTTTTTTCAACAGAAATACAAATATTCATTCGAAACAGATTAATTAGCAAGAAATTCATATACTAAATTTATACAAAATTCATATAGCAATAAATTCATTCGAAACATATTTTTATTACAAATTAATCTATGCAAATCCATATCGAGGATTACAAAATTCCATGGCAAACCACCTTGCCCACATGCACCGCACATCGTCGATCTGATTCCAAGTGTAATGATCTTGCTTTGTCACATTGTACAAAATTATAATTTGATAATAGTTAGTATTTCAGAAAAGGTAGATATCAATTGCTTATTATATAGGAATTCATATGAAGTACATACCGCTTTTGGGAATTCGAATTGTATTCTTTCGACAAAGTCAAACATGAATATCATCGTGTAATAAGCGCATTCCCAACCCTCCTTCTGTTGCGGGCTCTGAAATTTACATTTAGCGGCATTTGTTAGAATGACAATAATTTTTTTAACAAGATATGAAATTTCTAACTCATAAAGTGTGCTCACCACCATGTACTTCCAATTCAACTTGCTTTTCTTGCCCGGGCCCATGCTATCTGATCCTCCCTCTTTAATATATTTCACAAAAGCCCTTACAAAAGTGAGTGAATGTAATTAGCAATTTTATAATTTGATATGATTGAAAGAAATGCAAACCTATAGAATTATTATTGCTTACTTATTCACAAAAGGCAAGATAACTTTGCACTTGGCAGCCGCGGTCCTTCCTTTTGGCTTACAAGAATCAATAATTATGCCCACACTTAAGTACGGCACAATGAGAATCGTGCACCAATGTTTGCTGTTGGATCGAGGAGAAGAATTATAGTACTTTAGCATGAGAATGAATTTCTTTATACAATTTTTTAATTAAAATATAAACAACACATAAGTTAAGATTAGAACTAACTCCTCGTGGTATGGCATGAGAATGAATTTCTTCTCCTCCGCCTTAGCACGATGCATCGCAAAACACATGTAATCGATAGCCATATCCGGATAATATGTCGCTGCCGTACCACTCACTTTCTCGGGGTCCAGAAACATGCACAAGTTCTTCCTTTCCACCATCTCATCACAGTTTCGGACTAGCTTCCTGAAAACTCATCATATTGTAATTAGAATATATATTTTAGTTCTATACAATAATGAAAATATTTTAATATCACTAACATGAGGAAAATGGTGATGTGTGAAACATCGAGCCATTTGTCCGATGACGAGTGGTGGAAGAGGTCCTTGAAGTCTCTGAACGACAGCAGGAGCTCCCTGCCTTCGTGTAGAAACATCCCAGGTGGGACAGGGATGACGATAGCCTCCATGCCGTCGGGCGCCGTCATCAAGTAGTCGTGGAGAAGGCGCAAATCATTGGGCAAATGGCTGTATTCTTCTTCTGTGACCATAGGACGGGGCGGTGATTGTGGCGCGTCAGCCGCGACGTCGCAAGCCACCTCCTGACGTACCGGTGAGAGAGCCGTACCGGTAACATCATCTCCTCGTGTCTGTATCAAGTTATAGATGTATTATTCTAGTATTTCAAAAAGAATGAGTTGAATGTAACAAAATAAATGAATTTTTTTATGGATTACCTGATCCAAAACAATCTGACTCCTGGGCCATTGGACAAATGACATCCGTGCGTCATCAAGCACAACCGCTTCGTCGGTAGGGACAGGAAGGGGTACGCGCTGCCATCCATCCACGACTAACTCAACCTGCACGCATGCATGGTCGGGTCTTAGCTGAGTATTGTGTACACTTTTGGCGAGTGGATGTACAACGCCCTTAGCAACGATCAGAGAAACACTGCCATTCCGCAGGACGAGGTCGCATGCTCTGGGGTCCTGCAAATTTATAGGAAAGTTGTTTATTTTAGTGATGCGATATTGTCCAACAAGGTTGCAAACAGGTTTTAAATACCTTTAGATTATGAAGAAGTATTGATTACCTTGAGATTATCCAAATCGTCTAAGGCGCCCCACGTGCCGGATGCTTGACTACTTCGCCGAATTCCCGGCGAAATGGGAGGTGGTTGCTCGGATGGCTGCGTAGTTGCTGATCTAATTTGTGTCAACATTGCTTCCATCTCAGCAAACCTTGCGTCGTACTCTTTGCTCACCTCCGCGCGTATCTGCGCAACTATCTCGTCTTTGTTTACCTTGGCACGAGATTTTCTTCGAGGTTTTTGTCCCTCCACTCGGAACACCTCCTTCCAGCCCCTGTAGACCCCTACACCTCTTACTCGACCCGGGTGTTCTGGATTCTCGAGCGCTGCGGACAAGGAATCATTTTGTCGTTCGACACTCCGGGCACCCGAGTTGACCTCCTCCTCCACTTCCAACTGTTCAAGTAGAAGAATTAGTTAAAGCAAAAGAACAATTGACGTACTTTCGGAGTTATAATTTTCGGATGAATGTCACAAAGTAAGTATAAAGGACTCTTACCATTCTTTGAGCCACGGGTTGCAAATCCTTTGGGAGTACTATCCTCCAGTCAGCGGTTACCTCGGCTCTACCCATGACCCAATCTTTGCCCCTAGGATTTTGGATCCTAACCACGGGTGAGTCAGAATCCTTGTTCGCGTCCAGGACTTTCCTCCATTCTGCCGACTTACCCTCGTAACCACCTGACCCTAGATGGTGTGGATACTTGTTAAAGGCAACGGTCATCCTGCCTTTATTACTTTTTGCCTTCACAGAAACAAGACAATAACGATCAGTTAGTTTTAGAAAGATAAGTACATATCGAGAAAGAATAAGCATAAATTTGGCACGAGTTAGATATCTTGAACTCTTCGGTAGACTTCAAAGCTTGAAACGCATCCCAGTCCTCTTGTTTTAGCCATTTGTAGTAGCCGACCGGATTTCTCCCTTTCTCCATGAACTCCGTCTTCAACGTGCTCTTGTATTGCTTCCAACCATTGTTCATAATCTTCAAAGTCTTATCCTTTGGAACATCATTCTCGATGTTCCACTGAGCCTGATTGACACAAAAATTTAGTGTATTTAAGTATAGATCATACATAAGTGAAAATTCAAGAGAAGAGTTGTTAGGCACTTTACCTTCACCGCGTTCCACCACTCGTTCTTCACCTCATCCTCAAAATGATCCCATCTCTCAACAAGGATACTCGCATTTTGCCTCACGAAGCTCGTATACCAATTTGAATATTTCTGCCGTTTTTCTCCCAGCGCACGCCCGTCTTCTGTGAACCAGATTTCTTGATGGGTCTGCTCGGACGTGCTCGTGCACATTGTCGGCCCTCTCCTCCTTCTTTCTGATGAGGCAGTAGCTTGCTGCTCCTCTTCTTCTGCCATCATATCGACGTACTCATCCTCATTCGACATGGTTCTGCATGAAATTAAAGATCAAATCACAAGTGACCAATAATTGAAGAGATAAATTAAAGAGATAAATAAACAAAATAGAGATAAATGAACTACATATTTTGTCTACTACATTCGACATGGTCTATTACATATTTTGTCTTTTGTAGGGATAAATGAACAAAATAGAGATAACATAAAATAACCTAAAGTACTGTGCCGACTGCTCATACTTCCAAACGGACTCATTCCATCTGAGCTCACAACAATCCTAAGGTTCCTCGTTTCAGAACCAAATTCTTTGAAATGTCTGTCAATGTTTCTCCATTGAGGAGAATCAGCCGGGTGCCTTAGTTTACCGTCATTTTTGCGCTCTTCTTCGTGCCAACGCAATAATTTTGCATCTTTGGGATTCGCAAACAACCGTTTGAATCTCGGTATTATCGGCAAATACCACAACACCTTAGCCGGAGGTCGGCCACTTGTGTCCTCGTTACAATCATCAGTGTCCTGGTCCTTACGACGTTTATATCGTGAAACACCGCATTTAGGACAGACATGCATGGCCTCGTACTCGTTACGATACAATACACAGTCATTCGGACATGCATGTATTCTTTCGATCTTCAACCCCATTGGACATATCAACTTCTTTGCCTGATATGTTGTACCGGGTAACTCGTTGTTATCTGGGAGCATTTCTCCTAAAAGCTGTAATAAGGACGTGAAACTCTTATCGCTCCAACCATTGTCTGCTTTTAAGTTTAATAATTTCAACACAGCTGACAGTTTTGTAAATTTGGTACACCCGGGATACAACGGCTTCTTGGATTCATTAGACAAATTTTGAAATTTATCATAATTTTTATCACTAATTTCATCTTCCACATCACGTAACATATCCTCCAAATTTTCAGTAAACTTGTGTTCTACATTTTCATCAAAATTCCTCTCCATCTCATCATCGTCATTTTCGGGTTCGACGTTAATATCAGAATATTCGGCACTCTCATAATCCTCGTTCCAATCAAGTTCAAAATCATCAGAAATTCCAACATTCTCATCATTCAATTCACGATTACAATCTTTATTGGCACTACTATTTTCCCCAAATTTCTCACCATGCATGAACCAACATGTATATCTCTTCTTAAATCCCCGACAAATCAAATGAGCTCTAATTTCTTCGATGTCCAAAAATCTTAATAAATTTTTACAATCTTTAGAAGGACATAAAATGTCTTCTTCTTTTTTCTTCACTCTATAACTCTCAGCAAATTTTATAAACTCATCAACGCGAACCAAATATTCTTCACTGTCACGTCGCATTTCATACATCCAGCTTCGATCCATCTGTAAATTAAATTAAAAAAATAATTTGATCAATTAATCATGCATGGTCAACATTCTCCTTCGTGTACAAAATTTTGGGCTTACAAAGGGCCGGTTTACAATCCTAACCCACTCTTTGAATATTATGTCTCATATGTGAACACATATTAGCGAGATTTAATTAGTATTTGAGAAAAATTCGGCAGCATTTCCCTTAACTCCCCAAGTATGCGTACGAACCACATACTCGTAGGAGCAATAAGGGAAAATACTGTCGAACTTTCCTCAAATACTAATTAAATCCCGCTAATATGTGTTCACATCCTAAATGAGACATAATATTCAAAGAGCAGTCCCAAAACGGGGACTATCCAAAATTAATCCCTATTGGATTAATTTTGAACGGGCATGGACCTAAAAGCATCTAAAGGTCGGTTATTAGACCACAATACACTAATTAATTACATCTAAAATTAAGAATTCAAGCATGCATGAAATGACCTAATTAAATAAGCCTAAATAACAGAAAATTAGAGGAAGAAAATGATTTAAATACATATTACTAACCTTAGAAAGATGGAGAGGAGAAAATACAAACTTAATTCAAAGATCTCAGATCTCAGCTGCTGGCCTCGATCAATTCGTAGAAATAAAAAGCTCAGTTCGAGATGTATTAACTAAAAGACTTGATCAAAACGGCGCTCTGGAAGGGAAGAGATAAAAACCCTACACTATTATACACGGCTATTTAGTTATAAATCCGTGTAGCTCTCCAACTATTTATACACGGCTATTTAGTTATAAATCCGTGTACAATTATAAGAATTCTACACGGCTATATTATCAAAAAGCCGTGTGTAATGTTCCTACACGGATATTTAGTTATAAACCGTGTAGCTCTCTCAATTATTTGCACACCCACTTCTTTACACACGGATTTGTGGTTTCTAATAAACCGTGTAGCTCTCTCTAATAATTCTACACTGATTATTAACTAATTATCCGTGTAGAAATCGTGCAGATCTTTTGGACTCATATTTGGTACACTGTTTTTAATATAATTGCCAAATCCGTGTACAATGTGCAGTGTACAAAGCCAGTTTTTGTAGTAGTGATGCATGATTACTACGAGTCCGTATCCTCTGAGATATTTTAAATTTTCAGTTTATCTAAAGTTGGGTTAATTCTTTTCGGTGCCTATTCGAAATGCAGAGGTTCAGTATTATTGTGCTTGAGATTCATGCAGAATGAATTTATAAAATTCGGATTTTGCACATATCAACTCAAAGTTTGAGATATCTGAGAGGATGTGGTATCAACTGAGGTGGGGAACAGCGGTCCGTATTGTGCTCCACAGACTAACGTGACATTTCTTGATGAACTACAAGTTATCAATATTAAATTAGTTAATTGCTTGGTTTTCTCTTATTGGTCAATGCATCGAGTAGGGCATTGTAATTAATAATTAACAGTGTTGGATGAGAACGAATCTTAATAAACTAAACAAGTTCTTTAATTTCAAGAAATAATAATAAATAAATAAAAGCAATTGCAGGACACACTGACTGAAGATGCTCTTAATTTTTTTTTCCTTTTCAGTAAGAATTGCTCCACTATTCATTTCTTCATTGCTTGGATTGGAGTCTCAACCATGTCTGCATCCTCTCAAAAAATAGATCGCCATACTCTCTCTTAATTAAAATCCCAAAACCAAAACCCAAGCAATTATCCCCTTGGAAACGACGTATATATGTATCTACGCAAAGCTGCTTAGTTGGTTTGCTCTCGCCTCCTATAATCAATTGTATGTGTTTCTCTTGTTTTCCTAATTTATTAACTTGGTAACAATTATTTCGGTTTATCTTTAGTGAACAATTACATTATATCTATATATAGTTTCCTGATTGAGTGAGAAGAACTTGGATCCGATTTGGGGCTCCGATCTCTTTTGATTGTAGCCTCTATATATTTTCTTATGGTTCAAACTGACTTTGGATCGTCGAAAATTACCTTAAATAGTTCTAATTATCGATTTATTGAATGTTGGGAGATTAGATCTATAGGATTTGATCACATAAATCATAGTATCCTAACCGTGTCTTGGAAAATCGGCCGATTTTGAGTTAGACACGGACGAGTTGGGGCCAAATCGGATGGAGGCGAGCCGATTTTTCCGGAGTTGATGCGATTGGGCGAGTTATGTATAAAAAAGGGTAAAATTGGGGCGGAATCGAAACAATCGGCCGAATTATGTTATGATTTTGACCGATTTATCACATATTTGGCCCCTCTGTGCATTGGAAAAGTTTCTGATCTGAAATATATACATCCCATATGAAAATCCAAACAACCGATCCGAACCGTTCAACATGTTCTAAATATTGAAATGTGTTTGGAGACCAAATTTTACATTTTTTGAAATTTTTTTACTATTTATTAAGCCACTTTGAAAGTTTCTGATCTGGTGGTTCAGAAAATTTTACTGTTTTTTCTGTTCACCATCGGATCAGAAACTTTCAAAGTGGCTTAATAAATAGTAAACAATTTCCAAAAAATGTAAAATTTGGTCTCCAAGCACATTTCAATATTTAGAACATGTTGAACGGTTCGGATCGGTTGTTTGGATTTTCAAAATCCAAAAAATGGCCCGAAGTAAACAAGGGGGTTTACTTTGCAAAGCACCGTAGCCTTACTCTATATATATATATATATATATATATATATATATTAATTAGTGGGGTGGGTCAAAAACCACACTCATTGATGCTTCTACCGACAATCATATCCTTCAATTTAATGAGTGGGCTGATGAAAGCGTGAAAGAGAAATGGGATTATTAATTATATGTACTTATATATATTAATTAATGACAACTAATTATATGCATGATCTATTATTAATTTTACAAGTGCTGACAAATTAACATATTGGATTATTCATTGTATTTTGCTATCCGGTCGATATCTAATTGAATTTTCCATATATATATAATTGTTGGGCTTACAAATCAAGTTAGGTGAGGAGGACAAAAAAATATCCAATTGGCAGGCACTGCTTTACTACAGCTCGTGAACCGTACTATTTTAATTAATAATGTGTTTGGTTTTCTTATGTGGTTTGTGGTATAGCCTAATTGTGGTGTTATTCTTCTCGAGATCAATACACAAATTAAGGCGACTAACTAAGCAAGCAAGAAAGTATGAGCAATTCTGCTAGCTTAGCTTCCTCTTCCAGCCCACCTGTTATCCCAATGGACCCACGACTACGACAGCTCCTCAAGGCATGCAACAAAGGTGATTTCAGCCTCTGCAACTCCTTGGTTCTCGCCGACCCTGATATCCTGCTCTCTACCACTCCTCACAAAAACAACTGCCTTCACATTGCTGCCATGCTCGGCCATCACGAGTTTGCAAGGGAGGCCTGGTCCCGAGCCCCTTCCCTCTTCTCCGGCACCAATGTTGATGGCGAGACCCCACTAATAGCTGCTCTGATGGCAGCTGACCTTTCATTGGCTTCTGGCATCATCACTGCTATGCCAAATCACGATTTGGAGGAAGGGAGGCCGTTGAACCGCATGCTCTTGAAGGTCGATAGGCGCAATGAAAATGTGTTGCATCATGCCATGAGGAATGGCTTTGAAAATTTGGCATTGCAGCTCTTGGACATAGAGCCACAACTGTCCGTGCAAGTTACCAATGCTGGTGAGTCACCGATGTACATGGCATCCCGGAGGGGATATTATAAAATTGTAGAGCAATTGCTTGAAAACCCGACTTCGGCGGATTGTGGCCCAACAGAAGAATCAGCTATGCATGCTGCTGTGAGTTTCAACCACCCAGGTTCATTACTTATAAGCCCAATTCTGTGCATGTTATTTTTCATACCAATTAGAGATTTCATATGCAACTGTACTATATTCTGCTGTAGTTAGTCTTATGTATGTATTTCAGCTCCGACTCGGCTGAGACAACTGGAAATCGACCGATTATTGGAACAATGCCTATTAGTCGAGCAAACCTTGGAGCAAGCCGAATTTGAATTACAGTTACTTCTCATAGATTCTTGGTGATCTCTATATGTTGTAATTTTATGGTGATATGTATTGTCAGGTATAGTTAAGCAACTGTTGGAAGGACGGCCCCAACTAGCATACCATAAAGACAAAAATGGAAACAATCCACTGCAAAAAGCTACAATTGAAAACAAACTCGAGCTGGTGAAAATATTATTAGAATTTGATCCTAATTTGGCATATATTAAGAAGGAAGGAACAGGAAATACTATATTCAATATAGCAATGCAGAAAGGCTATGTGTCGATTGCAAAAGAGATAATGAGCACCTGCCCTGACTCTGTCTGTAGTCCCGACAATGATGGGAATAGTGCACTCCATCACGCTATTTACCATGAGAAACCAGATGCAATCGACTACATACTCACAACACCCCAACTTCATAGGTTTATCAACCAAGGCAACAACAAAGGCCGTCTTCCCCTGCTTCATGCCGCTAGCAAGTGCGACCCGAAACTCCTTCGTTCTCTACTATCCCATCCAGGACAGGATTACACAGCTGTTACTGTTGAAAATACCTCTGCAATTAACATAGTTTATGGAAAGACTAGCTTATGGAAGACTTTGCAATGGGTAAGTTAATTAATTTTCATTGCTCTTACATACAACCCTTGCTTAAATGGAGTATTAATTTTATACAGTTCGTTAATTCCCATCAGGATATAGCTAGTGTTTTTTAATATAAGGTCAAGAAAGATCATGTTTATATTTTTTATTTTATTATTCTGTTACAGAATGAGTCCTTCACGTTGTTGTCAAATGTAATTCCCTCCGCATGGACTTACGAAATAAGACATAACGCAAAAAAGACAATCAAGAAGCAAGCAATAGAGGAGGTCAAGTCACTTATAACAAAGTACACTTCCAACACTTCTCTGGTCGCCGCCCTCCTCGCTACTATCACTTTTGCTGCAGCTTTTACTTTGCCAGGTGGATTCAGTTCTGATCCCGCTGATGCCGGACTACCCATTTTTGCAAGAAAAACAGCTTTTCAGGTGTTCCTCATCTCTGACACCATAGCCATGTGTTCATCCCTTGCTGTCGCATTTCTCTGCATTTTGGCGACATGGGAGGATTTGGATTTCCTGCTCAATTATAGGAAAACAACAAGGGCGCTCATGTGGTGTGCCTATGGGTCTACTGCACTTGCGTTTGGTACCGGTTTGTTCACAGTCATTGCGCCAAACAATTTGTGGATTGCAATTCTCATACTAGTACTCTGCACCATCCTTCCATTTCTCTCAAAGATCATCAGTGAATGGCCCCTATTAATGCTGCGCTACAGACTTGGTGGTCTTTTTGAAAAAGACCTCGTTCCAAATATTTAAAAAAGTGCAAAATGCTGGAAACATTTTTTTTTTCTATCTCATAGTTGAACTTTGAATTCCAATGCAATGGTTTTAATTGAAACGTAGTAATTATTTTTCTGACAAAGGTTGGTTCACCTTCTCTTCTCCTACTTTGTCTAATAATTTCTCTCTCCTTTCTAATCTCCACTTGTACGCTCCACTTGTAATCTCTCTGTTTTATTTTTAATACTAATTTCATTTTTCTCTTCTACCTCCTTTTGAATGTACTTATTTTATTTTTTAATACACATAATTTCTACTTAATGCTTAGATTCGGCATAAAATAAATAAATTGATTGGTAAAAGGTTAAGTACTAATCATCTTGTGTACAACAACGACTACAGTTCAATATACAAAATAGAACACATTTAAGTGAGCGAACAAAATCCACAGTCATGGGTTGCAGTTACATATCGAAGAGTAGACTGCATGGAATCCGTATATACCAGATCCACAGGTATCAATCCCTAAACAGTAAACACCCCTGGACCAGAATTCGGATCCCCTAAAGTAACTCAAATTTTGAGTTTAGATCCAGACCGTCCGATCTGCTCCAGCACAAATATTAAAGGGTCTTCGTGCATTCCACCACGGACTGGATTGGTTCGGATTTTGGTCGGACGATCCAGATCCACTGTTACTTAGCAATATGCCAATTTCGCTAGGTACGTAATGTAAATTTTTTATATATGGACATCTGTGACGGAGTAATTGATAAATAGTATCAAGCTTCTAATACTGATACATAAAAAACTAAAATGTAATGAAATTCAGATGAAGAAAACACAAGGGCATTATATGTGTAGTAGGAAGTCATCAGTTACTTTTTTCCAAGGAAAGTTAAAACTATAAAGAATGAACTATATAATTGCTCATAATTGGTACTATAATTGCTCTCTTAATCGTTTGGATGAATTTGATTCTTAAGAAATATATATAAGTTGTAAGCATGTTTCATTTTCTAAACATATAATAGCGCAGTGTTAAAATATCTCTCTTTTTAAAATGATTTTCATCGTAGCAATGAGAATTTCAAAATCAAAATGAAAAGAGTTTTCATGTCTCTATATCAGTAAAAAAATTGTATATGATATCACAAGACATATTTTTTTTCTTTAACGAAGTGTACAAATATTGGATAACAATTTTATAAAAAAAGTTGATAAATTCACTGGACATACAAATTTTTTTCTTTTGGATTTTACATTGTTATAATAGTAAGCAATATATAATATTGTATGAATAATGTTTTATTTTACTTATTTTAACATTAGAAATAAGCTATCTTTACATTTATTTCTTTTATCAATGAAATTTGTATTAAAAAAGCACAGCTACTTAATAGAGAAAATTAAAATGACTGGACTTTTGGAACATATTTTAATGGGCCGAAACAACTTCCTATTTTATTAGGCCGGCCCGCTCAGCAAAAGATTAAACATTTTTTAAATCAATTAGTTATATCTTGCATTATAAAGGTAAATTCCATGCTCATTGTGTTTGTTGTGCAACAAGATGTAAACATGCTTGAGAAAACATAGGCTCATTTTGTGTTTTACTTATTTTTGTTAAATTTGAAGTGAAATATGTTCTGTTCTGATTCCATAAATCAGTTGCAAAAATAATCTGTTGGCAACAAGTTAATGAATCTGGATTAAGATTCTCTTAGACAGTTTTTTTTTTTTTTTTTTGTTATGAAGTCCATGTTCATGATGTTAAATAACAATTTTAATGTATATTTTTGTTGCCTGTGTTTTTTGTTTGTGTACATGTTATTATATTTTTTTTTAAGAGAAGAACCGGGGTCAAGCCCCTGTTTACTTATCAAAACATTCCCCTGTGATTTTATCCCCATCATGCGCCTCATCTCTTCGGTTGCCGGCTGCGACAATGGAATGAATTGTTGCGCTACGCTTGCTAGTGCCCTTGCCAGTGTTATGTCAGCTTCTATGGCATGCATGTAGAGAGCCTCGAAATCGTGCTGGAGGATACCGACGCCCCAATTATCGTGCCAGAATTTTATTGTTTCTCCGTCGCGCGGTACCCATGAGATGAATGTTTTGCTAAGCGGCATGGCCACGTCTTGCATTTGTTTGAAAAAGCGTGAGTCCGGCATTTGCCGACGGTTTCTGCCCGTTGCAGTGTATATTGCTTTCCATAGCCGTTGTTCCGGGCTCAACCACTGCCATAACCATTTTGCCAGAAGTGCTTGATTGAAGGTTTTCAGATCCATTATTCCTAGACTGTCTGTTTGCTTAGGCATACAGATGACTTCCCAGCTCACCAAGTGTATTTTCCTTTTTTCCAAGAGCACTCCATGCCATAGGAAGCCCCTTCTGATTCTATCGATTTCGTCTGTCACCCATACTGGTAATTCGAATACCGACATGAAGTAGGTCGGTAGTGATGACAACACCTAATTTATTAGCACAACTCGACCCGCCATGGACAAAAATCTTGATGTCCATCCCTGTAGGCGAGATCTGAATTTTTGAATTAGCAGCATGTATGCTCCCCTCGGAAGTGCTCTGTCAGATAACGGTAGGCCTAGGTAGTTAAATGGGAATGTGCCCTTTCTACATCCCATTGCACTTGCCAAACCGATTGCGTTGTGCTCGAGTTCTCGCGAAATCACGAGCTCAGGTTTCTACATATTTACTCTTAATCCAAAAATACCTCGGAATGCTAGTAGAATGATCTTCAGTATCTGTATATGTTGTCGTTCCGGTATGATGAAGAAAAGTGCATCATTCGCTTATAACATGCATGCGTGCATTCCGGTGAATGTCATCTTTAACTCTCCGTTTTGTTGGAGTTTGTCGAGCCAACGCGGTAGGAAATCCATTGCTAGAATGAATAACAGCGGAGACAATGGGTCACCTTGACGGACTCCCCACCTTAATACAATTTTTTTCCCTAGCAGGCCATTGATTAGTATCTGTAAGGATCCTTTCAATACTGCCTCCATTATCCATGTTATCCATTGTTTTGGAAGTCCCAGACTCCGCATGATGTGCCGCATGAACTCCCAATTTACCGTATCAAAGGCCTTATGTATATCAACTTTGAAGATAGCTATCGGTACCTTATTTTTCTTTGTGTATTGAAGCACCTCCTGTGCATAGATAAAGCCCTCCATTATTTGTCTTCCTTTGACAAATCCATTGCGCATGCCTCTCTGCTGATTCTGCCGTTCTGGCCAAAGTCTGCAGAGTACTCTGATTTTTGACCCAGATTTGATGAGGTCTCACAAAATCATATCCCATGCTGCTTGTATGAGGTATGTGTTCTTCCAGTGGGCCCCAGTTTGGGTGCACCGTATTGCACGGCGGTATCCGGTATCATCAATTGTGTCACATCGTCGTTGCCTCTGAGCCGATTCCTCCTCATCTGGCTCATCTGGCTGATGCGGCACGACTTGTGTAGGCTCCCATCCTTCGAGCTCTACTCTAATCGTGGCATTGAGTGGGCATGAGGTCATAGTGAGGTTCTTCGATATGTTGGTTGGCTGGTGGCAAGCAACGAGAACTCGGATGTTATAGTAGTTACCTTCTTCTAGGAGCGGTCCCACCTTGACCACATGGCCGATTCTTGCCAATAGGATGTCGAGGTCGTTTTCATTCCAATACTGGTGTTCAACATGCCGTGTAGCCTTAAACGCGTGAACCTTGAGGTTGTGCCAGGCGTCATGGTCATCTCAGCTGTCCATCTTATCAGTTGAACCTCGACCCCAGTGCCCAGATTGAAAATACCGACATGCACTGCATGATTCCTTAACTCCTCTTACGGGAAAACACCAATGTAGTTGCCGTACGCCGGTTCCACATCAGAGACTTCAAAGTCACCGGTGCGGAGTCGTCGGTTTGAATACTTGACCGGGTAGAATGAGATCTAAGTCGTCGGTTTGAATCTGGCACGAATCTCAAAAAGGACAGCCAGAGTATTCTACTCGGTCCGGTACCTGAGGTGATACTCACATTGGGGGGGGGTGGGGGGTTTGGTCCAAATTTTTACCCTTTTTGATAAACCCTGGCTTTAAGTTACCTTTCAAAGTGCATTATACACAAATGCATGCCGACAATATTTTCAACAACCATTAAAGTGCTCTCTAGCCATGATATCGATCGCATCATTCTTTTGGTTAATGGTTGCCATTTTCCCTTTTTTAGGGTTTTTATTGCATCCATAACCCAACCATTAAAAGCTTTCAGATAACCCAGGGTTAGATGTCGGTAAGTAATTGCAGCATTTGCATCCATCTCCTTGCAAATATTAAGTGTTTTTTCTATGATCCTGTACCCAGGGGCAATAAACCGACAAGATTGAATTGAACTCATTCGCTTGATCTATCTTTTTAAACCTTCTCAATTTGGCCCAAATTTCCTCTGCACGAGAGAGAGACGAACCCAACTTTTCCAAACTATTGCTAACAAGTGACTCCTTGGTACCACATGAGGCAACAGCTGTACCGACTTCCAAGTTCGATCTAATTCTTTAACGTTGTTAAGACAACCATATAACATTATAAGAACATTCTGTCGAACAAGAATGAACACCACGTTTCTCTGGAGCATTCTGTCGAGCACTTGGTGTGTGCAATAGAGCAGAGGTCGGAAAGAGTGAAGAGAACACAAGGGTACAAGTATTTTATAAATTAAAAGGGAGAGGTCATGGAATTAATATCACCTGAGGTAACAGACATTCTGAGTTTAGACCTGGAACGCTCGATCTCTTCTGGCCCGAATATTAAAGGGATATGTGCATTCCATCCGACCCGAATTCTGATCGGACAGTCCGGACCTAAACTCATATATTCTGTTACCTCTGAGGATTTGGATTTGAGGGCATGGGCCGAAATGCGCCCAATAACGGTCCAGTAATTGTCCCGAAGCAAAAAAAGGCCCAAGTAAAATTATATCATTTCCCTGAAAGGTTGACACGACCGACTCGCCAGGTGGCAACATCTCCAGCTTCCGCGTCAGCAAGTTGTGTCTCAGCCCATTTACGTACTAAGGTCTTGGATTCGGATCGGGTGCGAAATGGTCCCAGTGAGGATCCGATTACAGCAGTGAGGCTTGAAGAGTGGTTACGTGAATCAAGGAGGAAAGAACAAAGATAGAACGGTAATATAATATTTTATAAATTCGAAGTGGAGAATTTTTCAAGGGAAGTCATTTTATTTTTTTAGAGAGAAAGGAAAATGCATGTTCCATTTAGAAATTGATAGGTCAAACAGCCCAATAACGGCCAAACAATAGTGTCGAAGCAAATAGGCCAGAAGTAAAAATTAATGAATCATTTCTCTTGTAAAAGTTGAGCTCTATTGACAATTTTGTAACATTCTCTACTCCAATTTTAATTCCCAGATTAAAAATAATAATATATGGTACAGTTCTAATATGATGGTTCAAATAGTATAGTATAAACTCTGGAAGAAGACTATGCTAATGTAAACACCTAAAATTTCAAATATGAACACCTAGAGTTTCATGAGTAATGAGAAAATTGTTAACGGTTAAAGGTACGGTAGGGTAAACGGTTAAAAGGGTTTCATTGACACCCTATTGTTGACACGTTTTTCATAAATAATTATTATAAATTTGTCCTGTAGTTTACAACGAAGATATTAGTATAATTTATTTCACAAATGAAAAAAAGAAATAATGACCAATTAATGTACAAATGACGCGCTTCGAGTCAATTGTGAGCCCCTGTGAAGTGTGAACCCGTCACGCGTTGTCCTTGAACAAGAAATTATCATGAACTTTCGAATAATTCGACTTACATCTTTAATATTCGTGCTAATACAGATTCAACGGTTCGGATTCGTAAGACACAAACTTTTTAATATTCGAGCCATGTGCACTGACACTGATGAGTCATCTTTTTGACTTTAAAGTAAAAGTGGTGCACCATTATTTTCCCTTTTTGCATAGAACTGGTTCACTAATATTAACTTTACTATTTGTTGATCATCGGAGAAATATTTTAACCATATATCTGATAGCACCATTATTTCTTGGAGGTCTCTCAGAAAATAGAAGCCATTCTCTTGAGATTCCAAAGCCCAAAACCTATCCCCTCTGAAAACAAGTATCTGCGCGAAGCTCCTTGGTTTGGTCTCGCTTCCTGCAACTCAATTTTTGTATGTGTTTCAAATGTTTTCCTATGTAGTTTTGTCGGTTTATATTTACTTAACAAATTATATCTGTTTATAGTACTGTCCTTTCTTAATTAGTTTCTACAATACTTCCTGATTGAGTTCGAAGAACTTGGATCCGTTTTGGGGCTCCGATCTCTTTTGATTTTAGCTTCAAACTGACTTTGGATCGTTGTAAATTATCTTAAATAGTTCTAATTATCGATTAATTGATTGCTGGGAGATTAGATCTTTAGGATTTGATCACATAAATCATAGTATCCTAACCATGTCTTGGAAAATCAGCTGATTACGAGTTGGCTCGGCTGAGTCGGAGCTGAATCGGTCGGAGGAGAACCGATTTCTTAATTACTTGTTTTTTCTCTTATTGTTTCAATGCATCGGGTGGTCATTTTAATTAATTGACAGGTGTGGATGAGAATGAATCATAATAAACAAAACAAATTCTTTTCAAGAATATATATATAATTGTTAATAAATAAACTTAATATCAGTTTGCTTTCCAGCTGCCTGCTAGCCGATTTAATTCGATCATCTTTGCCTAATAATATCCTCTAATTATACTGATGCACATTTCAAAGCAGTGAGTGAGAGAGCAATGGCTGAGGTGGCTGTCAGAATTGTGTTAAACAAGCTTGCCGATGTCATAGCGAACGAAGCACAATTCTTGGGTGGGGTTGGGAAGAAAGTCGAACGGGTGCAGCGTGAGCTAAACCGAATCCAGTGCTACCTGCAAGATGCAGACTCGAAACGAAAAGGAGATGCAAGCGTGCAAAACTGGCTAAATGAGCTCCGCGATGTGGCCTATCGCATCGAGGATGCAACCGACACCTTTCTCAAAGTTGGATATACAGATCCCAGAATTTTGTCAATATTTATAATATTCGTGCTGATTAAGTGCGTACGAATATTGATACAAATTGTACCGGAATTTTGTTAGATACCCATCGAACCGTCCCCACTGTCTTATTTTTATTAAAACCATTATTCTTTGTCCATGGCCCAATTAATCTCTTGGGCCAGAACCGAAATTATTCTCGGCCCAATATGAGATTTTGAGTCAACCCCAGTAGGCAGCAGCACATGGAATTCATATCACTCAAGGTACCTCAAATATTGAGATCAGATCTCCGGACCGTTCGATCTGCTTTGGTACAAATAAGGAGTTCCATGCATTCTACCTAGATTGAAATGGTTCAGATTCTAATCAACGGTCCGGATCAGAACTCAAAATTTGAGTTAACTTCAGAAGATCCGGACCCGCAGTACACATTGGCTACTTCAATTATAATTGCTAATTCAATGAATTACAAAGTTTGCCCTTGGTCTATTGCATCCATACAATTGTAGCATATATATATATATATATATATATATATATATATATATATATATATATATATATATATATATAGATTACGGCTAACACGCTTCCTCTAGTTTATCAATAATATTTTTTCTGGGTTTCAAAATCTATCGAATCAGATTCAAACGACAAATTTAAACCGTTCAAACCAATCTTCTTAACGAGAGTTTTGTTTCCATATAACTTTTTCTAATTTTCAAATTTATTTCCTATCAAGTCAAGCGGTCAAATGAAGGATATAGTGCATTAAAATATTCACAAAATCCTTCAAATTTGACCAATTAAATTTTTTTATATGGCAACGAAGCTCTCGTTAAGAAGATTGGTTTGAACGGTTTGAATTTGTTGTTTGAAACCGATTTGATAGCTTTTAGAGGCCAGAAGCATATTGTTGATATATCGAATCAAATGCAAAAGGATAGAGCGGATATGTCCCGGGCAATAGTCGTAGATGCACGCCTCCTTCCAAGTCACGATCTCATCTCCATACAAGAAGTGTTGATGAGCGCTTGTAACACGGTGTATCCTTTCCCCTTGACTCACATGAAAGGAACGCAATACCTTTTGCTTCTCCAACCGGGTGTCGATAGACACACATTTCTCATGTCGCATGCACGGCAACTACAAACCATGGGCTATGTCACGTACCCATGGAACCCAGCGGTTAATGGATACACCATGGAACTCAAATACAAACTTTGGGTAGAATTGAGTAACATGGCACCTCTAACTTGGTCGATCGAACACCTCCTTGCAGCCGCTAGCTCCTTCGGCATAGTGCTCGAACATACCCCGCTCACCAACGCCACCTCGCTTGACAAACTCACGATGGTGCTGGCTATACCAAATCTATCCGCTGTCCCGAGAACTATCACTATGTGGATAAGAGGAATTGCTAGAGATCTCACAGTAACGGTGCAGGGGTGGATAGAAGAACCGGTACCACTCTCAACCCCTCTGGATAGCACACCATCGGCAAGGTTCTTTGAAGAAGTCCGATCGGAAAATAGAGCGGCTCTAAACCTACATGAAGACCAACATGCCTTAGACAGCATCTCTCTCAACTTCAACACTCTGTTTGAGGCTTGGGAGAACATGCCAGTGGGAGATACGCGAGATAAGTTACTGGACGTGCTGCGAAAAAGCCCGTGTTACGGGGCTAGGGGCAACAACGGGGAGGTCCAGGCCAAGGAGCCACCGCGACTACACCAGCAGCGAACAACCACCATTGGCAGAGGCAAGGAAGTGCAACTGGATAGGTCCAGTGAGTCTGAAACTGGAGGGAGAATGCTTCAACATAACGGTTCAAAATTAATTACGGGGTCAGAGGAGGTACAACAGGCGCCGCTCAGGAATTTTCAAATTCGTGAGTACGATGCTACAGGAGCTCCTGACGGATACGGCACTACAGAAGGTATGCAGAAAGGACACGAAAGGGCCCCACCAAAGGAGACAGCAATGGTTCTAGTCCCTCTCACAAATACAGGCCTTAGGATGGCCCAACAGTCCGTGAATCACCAGAAGGCCGGCTCGACAGGGAGCACTAACAGGCCGGGCAGGTTAGGATCACCAACAGGCCGGCTAGACCTGCAGGCCCAAAAGAAAGATACGGGCCTTGAGCAGACCCACTTTGGCCTACACCATCCTGGGCCGGCTCTACTACAGGAAGAGGCCGTGACCCAGCCTATCCCACAACCACCCCAGGCCATGTCGGGCCTGCTACTACTTAAGCCCAACTCGGATTTGCTCCAGCCCGGGACACAGGAAAGCCAACAAGGCCTCACCGAGGCAGTGGAAGAGCAACAGGGCCTTCATGGCCAGGAAAAGAATTCGTTGGAGCAACAGGGCCTGTCTGGAGAGGAATTCGAAGAGGAATTCGAAGAAGAGGGAGAACAGCCCGAACCAGAAGAACAGGGCCTGCCAGGAGAGGAATTCGAAGTAGAAGAAGAGCAGTCCGAACCAGAGGAATTAACAGAGCCTTTAATTTCTTCTCCCAGTCCGACCCTTCACGGGAATTACAATAGCGAAGACGAGTACCCGGGAATGGATGCGGATCCACGGGACACCCTCTCAGATCCGATAGATATTGACACCCATTGTCTCATGATGGAATTCGGCATTGGGAGGGAAGCTCAAGACAGTGAGCTCGAGACACACACCCAACAGCACACCGAAACTGACAGGACAGACCCATTGGGAGGAGAAGCGACGAGTCTCAGGCGCAGCAGGCGAATTCAAAACAGGGGCGGGCCGACCTCCTATGTGGCCCCTAAAAAAACTAAGAGAAAGAGGGTGGGACAAGATCCACCAGGAAAGAAGGACAAAGATGCAGAAGAAAAATTACTCTTGCAGGCGCTCGAAGATGAGACTCTCAAAGAGACCCCGCTGGATGAAAGCACTAAAAATAGGGTCAAGGAATACTGTGGGATGGCACTCAAGCCGGGAGGGGAGATAGGGCAGGGTTCGGGTGCAGCCGAAACTTCAGAAGCAACACCAACAGTGGCAGAGCAAGGATACAGGTACTACGAATCAGCACTGGAAGCCATGGAGTATGCCTCTGACGATGAGCTCTCTGATGATGAGAGCATTAACCTTTCCGATTAGGTGGGGGAGGTTAAATTAGGACTTTGTATTGGGTATCTGGGGATTCTTTTGGATTTAAGTAGGCTAATCCCTTTGCATTTACTTTAAGCAATGTGTAATGTTCTAATGATGATGAAATCTAAAATTAACCTTTTGAGTTGGAATGTTCGCGGGTTGGGTGACATTCACAAGTGTGCGACTGTGAAAGAAACAATTATTAACTCTAAATGCGACATATTGTGTCTGCAAGAAACTAAATGGAGTGAGCACTCTATCTTTCGAGTTAGGCAAGTGTGCCCCTCGAGATTTAGAGAATTCATATCACTAGATGCAGAGGGCTCTAGAGGAGGTGTGGTGCTCGCGTGGAGCACTGCATACTCGTGTGTGACTAAATATGTGCATAACTGGACCGCCAGTGCTGTCCTTAAAATTGGCAACTTAACAATCTTTATAACAGGGGCATATGCACCACAAGCTAACCGCGAAAAGAGACAATTTCTTGATGAATTGCGGCAATTAAGAAGCCTCAATGACTACCCATGGATCATTGTTGGAGACTTCAACATGCTTCGCTCTCAGGAAGAGTCGACGGGGAGCGCAAGGAACCCCGGCACCATGCTCCAATTCAACAACTTCATCTCCGATGAATGCCTCATCGATGTACCGTTGCACGGCCGGAAATTCACCTGGACCAGTAAGCGCCCTCATCCAACGTTATCGAGGCTGGATAGAGCACTTATTTCAGGTCACTGGAATTCCCTCGGAACATCATTCTCCTTGTGCGACTTACCGCAACCGGTTTCAGATCACGCCCCGTTAGTTCTCACAATCAAGCCGCATGGAAACCTTGCGAAGAGACCTTTCAAATTCGAACTTTTTTGGCTCGCCTATCAGGAAATCAGGGAGATTGTGGCCTCGGCATGGGGGACCACTCAGCAAGGAAACAACAGTGCAAGAAACTTTCAGCTCAAAATATTTGAGGTTCAGCGAGCACTAAAGGAATGGGCTCATCGCAAATTTCACTCATCCGAAACCAAGCTCAATCGATCTAAATGGGTTCTCCGGCAGATAGACAAGGTAGAGGAGCATAGACAGCTCAACGCGATTGAGATGCAACTCAGAATTGCACTCCGAGAGCATATTTTCCGTTTGGCCGGCGAAAAGGAGGAAAAATGGAAGCAAAGATCGAGATGTCGATGGTTGAAACTAGGAGACAATAATACGGCCTACTTTCATGCAGTAGCCAATGGAAGGAAAAACCGTAATGCCATCATATCTCTGGCTGCAGAAGATGGCACCGAGATCCAACAGCAGCACTTGAAAGGCTTTGTCCTATCACATTTTACACGGGTACTTGGAGAGGCACGCACTGACAGACCGACCTTTGATCTGACAGGATTAGTGGGACCCAAACTGGACCAACAACTCAAGCACCTGGACGACGACATCACACGCCAAGAGGTCCTAACAGCACTTAATCAGATGCCGAAGCAAAAGGCTAGCGGGCCAGATGGGCTGCCAATCGAATTCTATCAGCGGTTCTGGGATATCACCGGAGATGACCTCTTTCACCTAATCACAGAACTTCATAACGGCAGAACCGGAATCTCAAGCCTAAACAAAGCAGCAATTACACTGGTTCCTAAAAAGACAGGGGCTAATAGACTTACGGACTACAGGCCAATTAGCGTGATTAACACGATTATCCGACTAATTACGAAGATTCTTGCCAACAGACTACAACCACAATTGCAAAGCATAGTGTCGGACACTCAAACGGCCTTTGTCAAGGGGAGGTCCTTGATAGAATCCTTCTTGGTCGCACGAGAACTACTGGTTGCCTCACACGAACACAAAACACCGACAATTCTATACAAAGTGGATTTCGAGAAGGCGTTTGATATGGTGGACTGGTGTTTCCTCACTAATCTCCTTATTGAAAGGGGATTCCCGCCTCGGTGGCTCTCAATGGTATTAAATATACTCCAATCCTCACACTCGACAATAAAAATCAACGGAGACCTCACCAGATTCTTCAAACATAAAAGAGGATTGCGACAAGGAGACCCACTCTCCCCACTACTGTTCATCATAGTGGCGGATTCCCTCAAGTGGTTCTTAGCCAAAGCATGCCAAGCGATGCATACACCGATCCATATTTCCCCCACGGTCATACAATACGCAGACGACACCCTCATTATCACAGAAGCGCACCCAACAACCCTTAAGGTACTCTCCCTCGTATTGGAATCATACGAAGCACTCTCAGGGCTCAAAATAAATAGGGCAAAGAGCAATTTCCTTCCAATCTCGATACCCGCCCAGGCCATCCCAACAATTCAGCAAATTCTATCCAGCCCACCGACCCAACTCCCAATAAAATACCTGGGATTACCCCTGACACTACGCAAACCAACCAAGGTCCAGTTCCAGCCGATTATTTTGGCAATCCACAACCGAATTGCGAGTTGGAAGTCTAATCTTCTATCCTATGGAGGGAGACTGGTGTTAGTTAAATCAGTCTTGTCGGCCCTCCCGCTGCACTATGCTCAGGCATTCCGTCTACCAAAATGGGTAATCAAGCACATCGACCGGCAAAGAAGGTGCTTCCTTTGGAAAGGAAATGACCGGTGTAAACCAATTAATTGCCTGGTTAACTGGGAAAAAACGTGCGCGCTCAAGCAAGAGGGGGGACTCGGAATAATAGATATTGCCGACCAAAACGCAGCATTATTGGTTAAATGGATATGGAAATTACATCATGAGGAAAATGGGTTATGGGCAAGAACGCTGCGAAAGTTATATGGACTGACACACCATGCAGACTTGGGAACACAGGGATCCTTCTTCCTCAAATCCCTAGCGGACTTCTCACCTTTCTTCAATTGCTCTGTCTCACCCGATCAAACTACAGACGGATTGACCTGGAAATGGACGGAGGTGGGGTTCACCACGGCCTCGGCCTACAGAGTATTGCACCGAAAAGGGATCGGCTGTCAGTTCTATAGGGCAATTTGGAAACTGAAAACACCTCTGAAAGTCCGTATGTTTATGTGGCTATTCATTAACGATAGATTGCTAACCAGGGAGGTTTTGATAAAAAGGGGATGCTCGGTAAGGTGGGAATGTACCATGTGCACAACTGACGAGTACGAAACACGGGACCACTTGTTCTGGAATTGCAACTTCGCCAGAGGATTTTGGATGGGCCTCTTTGCGACCCTGAACATCAGACCACCAACTCACACGGAGGTGGCTCATGAAGAGTGGTGGAACCATCGACTCACGCTTTCCGGAGAACATAGGAAAAATTGGGACAGGGCATGGGCGATTGGCCTCTGGACGCTGTGGAGGGAGAGAAATAGGAGGATATTCTCTCACGACCGCAGACAAATGCATAGATTAATAAATGAAGCGTTGCAAGAATCCTCCTTTTGGGCTGCCCATTGTTAGCAAAAGAAGGGTAAAGGGCAAAATGGGCACTGAGGACGAAGCGCGTTCCTTCACGGTGCTCATTAGTGTAGTTTTTAATAGTTGAATTCTGAGTTGATTGTAATTAGGAACAAAACTCCAATTTTGGAGATGTAAATACTTTTTTTAATTAATATATTGACGGCCGGCAACTTGCCAGCCGTCCTTCAAAAAAAAGAATAAGACATTTATTATCCGTCATGTCTAAGCTCATATATCTCTCTAAAATACTTGATTACAACATACACTCATAAATCTCTTTGGAGAGAAAGGATCATCAAAGCACGAGCGCACACTCCAAAGCTCATTATCCGTCAAGAGATTAGGACATGTCCCAGAAAGGATCATCGAAGCACGAACGCACACACCATAACAGAGTATGGGCTGCTGGATTCTGGGCACTTTGGAGAGAAAGGAACAGGAGGGTGTTCGCTGCAAAACGAAAACCGAGCTATGTGTTGATAAATGATACAACAACATATGTTTTATTTTGGTCTCAAGATAGGTGACGACAGGGGGGCGTGGGGACACAACTTTGCAGGACATTATTGCGCCCTATTAGTGGCATTATTTAATAGCTGAGTGTTTTTTCAATTTTTGTCGTAAGGGGGATTCGCCATCGCTTGGTGGGAATAACCTTGTAATTAAAACATTTTCTTTATATCAATATATCTGTTCGCGGCACTTCGCCTCCAACCATCAAAAAAAAAAAGCTCATATATCTCTCTAAAATACTTGATTACAACATACACTCATAAATCTCTCCAAAATACTTGACATGGAAACGACATGCAAAGGACATCTTGGAAATTTTTTCATATTTGAGTGGTGGTATGACATAGAGCTCTTTATGGTTACTAATATCTCTAACTTTTGTAACCCGACTATGACCCTCTACCTTGTAAAGCAAACCCTTCAAATGTTAACAACGGTATCGACCAAACCCTCGTATCCAGGTCCAATGATGTCCAACCTGTCATCACCTAGTTAACAACGAACTGATATTCATACTCGGAGACGAAAATATAGTCATCAATTTGAAAACTCAGAGGTCTAAACCAAGAATTTTTTTCTGGAAATAAATATGGATTACAATCATGTAGAATAGGGAGATCCTCTCCCTCTCTATTGGAAAGGGGAATCAAAAGAGAAAAGCTATCGGCATTATCAAATTTGCCAATGAACATGTAACCACCGAGGGTTTAAAGAGACCATTGCAGGTGGGAGCACGAATGGTGTATACTTTGTTGAAAGCTATGGACTAGAACTCAAAATCAGGCCCTTCGCTGAGAGAGAGGATCCAAGCGAATCGTGGGGCAAGTCGGAGACAGAGGAAGAGAAATGCCAAGGCTTACAAGCTGCTTAGGCTCATACACAATCACACATGCTGGGGAGCTTTTTCAGAATGAGAGAGAAAAGTTCTGGGAGAAGGTTTGCCTAGTTCATTTTCATTTCAACTGCCTCCTCCTCCTTCATCATACTATGTCACCTTGAGGTGGAAGAGAAAGGGCTAAGAGCGAGGTATGTTTTGCTTTTGTTAGAAGGGTTTTTTCTTTTGTCTATCTGTGGGAATTTGGCATAATAATTGTAGATTTGTAGGGTACAAATTACTTTGTGATAGAAATAGCCTACAAACAAGTTGTGCACTTAGTGTTGCGTAGGAGTGTTACTAATGAGTAGTGCACTTAGTTGTGCACTTAGTGTTGCATAGGGAATAATTAGAATTAGAGGAAAATCTATTAGAAGGTCTTTGTTTTGTCAATGTTTTGATCATGATTGTATACGGTACCGGTACGCACTAGAAATAGACTACTAAATTAGAATTAGAGGAAAAGCTATTAGAAATAGCCTACTAAATATGAATGAGGATTGGGATTTGGAAGCAAACGGTGAAAGCCAAGAGGAGGCGGGCAAGAGATTTAATTAATTAAATGAATTTAAATGAACTTTTTATAAGGGTGAATTTAAATAAACTTTTTTGTTTTTTCGGTTTGTTTATAAGGGTGAATTTAAATGAACATTTTATGGTACCATCAATCACATATTTGTGCAATATTTGCTCTACTCAACTTTGTCATTAGTATTGCAAGTGGTATTCACAATACATTTGTCATTAGTATTGCAAGTGGTATTCACAATCACATATTTGTGCAATATTTGCTCTACTCAACTTTGTAATGGACTTGAAATATTTACGAGGCCTCTAAAATTTTGCATACAACATTGCAAGTGGTATTCACAATACATTTGAGATCAAAATGGCACAATGACAAATGAAATTATAACATAAAAGAAAAGAGCATTAATTGTTTCTCTGTAATATGAACCATTATGAACTTAAAAATTCTCCACTGTAAAATTACTCATCTGTAAATTAAGTTCAACACAAATAGCAGCCAGCTACAATCAAAACTAGTCAAAAGCACAACAAAATTTCATCAATTTTAATTTAACATCTACAATCAAAACTTAAGTTCGAAATAAGAGGACTGACGCAGACACGCTGAGAATATATGAAGATACTCGAAAGCTAAAAAGCAACATGATTCTCTAAGAATGAAAAAAAAAAAGAGTAATATCAGAAGAAGCGGCCAACTGGACCAAGTTCCCTTTACACTTATCTTAAATGCATTGATATCAGGTATGGTTTAAAGTAGGCATAAACCAAGTAATATTGTTCTTTTCGAGATCAAAAGGGTATCGATAAATATTGTTTTACCATTCTCTATGTCATACATATTGATGACACGATCTAGACCTAAACGAAATGGAGGTACACTATCAATGAAGTAGACGCAATTCCCATTGAACCCGGAAAAATCACTCGCTCTGAGACAAAAAGCACGACCAATACCAAGAGGATAATCAAAGAATAATATTCGGTCTCCAATGCTGCTAAGCTTGTCCCAAGAAGGATTCCCTTTTCCATTACCAAACTCGAGACGGTGGATGTAAAATTTATAATCTGTCATCTTATAGAATTGATCAAAACAAACACTCAAAATCTCTCCACAAGACTCGACAAGGAAATAAGAACATGCAATGGATAACGTGGACAATCCTTCATATTAGGGTGGTGGTATTACATAGATTTACGGCGGCTATTAATATCCATAATTTTTGTCACCCAAGTTTCACAGTCAACCCTGAAAAGCAAACCCTTAAAATAGTAACAACGATATAGAGACTCGTGTCCAGGCCTAATGATGTCCCACCTATCATCACCGGGTCTACAACCAACTGATATTTCATGCTCAGAGACGAGCATATAGTTATCAATTTGAAAACTCAAATGACTAGACCAAGATAAATTGTATGGAAACAAACATGGATCACATTCATGTAAAACAGGGAGAGGAACCTCTCTATTGTTAAGGGGATTCAGAAGAGAGAAGTTATCGGCATTACCTTCTTTGCCAGTGAGCAAGCAACCACCGACGTCAACTCCAAAGATTCTCTTGCCAGAGGAGGGGCGTGCATGGATGATAAATACTTTGTTGAAAGCAATGGAGTACAACTCCAGATCGGGCCCCTTGCTGAGCATGATGATCCAAGGGAATTGTGGGGGAAGGTTGGTGACGGAGGAAGAGAAACGCCAAGGCTTACAAACTGCTCGGGATCGGATGAAATCGCACATGTCGGGGAGCTTTTTCAAGATGAGAAGCAAAAGGACCGGTGGAAGGTCTGCCCAATTCCTTTCCATTTCAATTGCCTCCTCCTCCTCCTCCATCATACTATGGCACCTTGAGATGGAAGAGAGAAAGGGTTGAGAGCGAGGTATGCTTTGCTTTTGTTAGAAGGGTTTTTGTTTTGTCAATTGGGAATTCGGTATAAACAATTGTGCAGTACTAATTACAGTGTCACAGAAATAGCCTACTAAGTTGTGCACTTAGTGTTCTTAGGAGAATTACTAAAGAAAAAGCTATTATAGGAGCAGTGCTATATAGGGAAAAGGTAGAATTAGAATTAGAGGAAAATCTATTAGAGGGTTTTTGTTTGGTTGAAGCTTTTGAACATGATTAATATATACAATACGCACTAGAAATAGACTACTAAATTAGAATTAGAGGAAAATCTATAAGAGGAAAAGATATTAGAAATAAATATGAATGGATTGGGATTTGAAAGCAAAGAGGAGGCGGGCAAGAGATTAGGCACACACCATTTTAGTCTTGTTTATTCTTATGTGGTTCGATTGAAGTCTCTTTCTCCCTTCCTCTTTCAAAAATTTTATCTAACAAGTTGAACTCTGCTTGCAAATAACAAATTGAGATTCTATTTTGTACTACTGCATTAAAAGAAATTAGTATATAACTGTTGGAATGACAAGCTGACACGTGTAGTCGGTGCCACACTAGATCGAGAGGAATAAATCAAGGAAGTGTATCAGACCAAATATCTATTGAAGATGAATCGAGACATGTATGCGTCCTGATGGAATCTACAGAATTGGTTGATTTCTCTATTATTGGATGGTGTGTATCTTCTACCAAAAATGACTAGCTGTAGGATATGTTGCTGATTTTATTGTGTACAGGAGGTGCGGCTGCCAATAATGATATGAGCTCTTCTTCTCTAAGAAATAGATTAACCAAGAACAATTTTATTCTTGCTGTGTTGTGTGTGTTGTAACAAAACTTATTTGAGATGAAATAAAATATTGAGAGGGTGTGTGTGTATCGTGGAGTGCGCTATAGGCGATACCACGTTAAAATCTCTGTGTTCGTTTGATCCTCTTTTCTGTGATGCTGCTGTGAATTTGACATGCTATCAGAGCGGCGATTCTAGGACCAAGCGTGTTCATCTAACTTTGCCGAAACCTCTAGCAGTACACAAAATCTCTGTTGTTGGACGTAATGGCAGAGATACCACCGGAAAACCCTGTCAAAACTTTTGAAGTAGGAGAGACTTCGACTACTACCGCTCTCCTAGAAAAATTAACCCAACTCCTCATCCTACAACAATCATCTCCTAGCACCACACCATCAGCCGAAGGATCTGCACCACCTATTTCCGTGAAACTAGATGGTACCAACTACGGGCTGTGGTCCCAGGTGGTAGAAATGCACATCAAAGGACGGGATAAGTTGAGACACATCACTGGGATCCCTGGTCAACCGCTGCCAACAGATCCTCTGTTCCGAAAGTGGAGTATTGATGACTCAATCGTGAAGGGTTGGCTAGTTAATTCACTTGAACCGAGGCTAATTGGCAACTTCATCCGCTTTCCAACCGCAAATGATGTTTGGGACGCAATAGCTACGACATTCTTCGACGGCAACGATGCATCTCTAGTGTATGATTTAAACAAGAGGGTTGCAAAGCTCAAGCAAGAGGGTGGGCCCGTTGAAGGATACTACAGCAAGTTGCAAACTCTTTGGCGGGAGATAGACTTTCGACGTCCGAATCCAATGGAGCACCCGAGCGACATAGAAAGGTTTAACTCTTACATTCAAGAGAGCAGAGTATATACCTTTCTAGACGGGCTTGACGATCGCCTTGACAATGTGAGAGCCGATGTGCTGCAAATGAACTCGTTCCCTACTGTCGAGCAAGCCTTTGCGCGGGTTCGAAGGGAAGAGATGCGCCAGGTGGTAATGGTGAAAGGAGATGAAGTGGGAAACAATCCAATGGCCTTGGTGTCGCGTGGGTATAAGCCGGCTGAGGTAAATCTGACTTTTACTAAAACTGGACCGAACTATGAAAAAACTCAAACAAAATATGGATGTACTCATTGTGGGTGTTCGAAACATACTAGAGAAAATTGTTTTAAGTTGATTGGTTACCCCGACTGGTGGAAAGACCAAAAAAGACGGAAACAAGATGGTCAAAAGGGGCGTGCAACAGTAGTGATTTCAAGACCAGCAGAACCGAACCAGAAAGGCAGCAACCTTGGGTCTGAGCAGCTGACCAAACAGACCCAAACCAGCTCGGGTCAGGTTGCTAACTCGGGTCAGATCAGTGGAGCTGCACATGCTACAACGACAGTGCCTTCGGACCGGTTAGTTTTGAGTTCTAATTCTGGGACAGCAGGTAAACAATTGGCTCAAGATAATATTTCAATTTCTGAGAATAATTGTGATGTCCAAAAATTGCAAAACTGGGTGATTGATTCGGGAGCAACCGATCACATGACCTTTTCAGAAACAGACTTGGTAAACATTACTGACCCAAGGAAGAATGGGATTCTAAATGCAAATGGCATTTCTTATCCCGTGAAAGGAACGGGCGATGCACCTATTTCTCAATCGTTAACTCTTAGAAATACCCTGTTTGTGCCATCTTTATCTACTAGACTGATATCGGTTGGTCAGATTACAGAAGAATTGAACTGTGCAGTCCTAATGTTTCCTGATTTTTGTATCTTCCAGGATATCCTGACGAGGGAGATTATTGGGCGTGGTACTAAGCGGGGAGGATTGTATTACTTGGACAACTTGAAGTTGGGACAGACATGCCTTGCGAGGAGCGAATCTGAAAGTTTGAAGGAAAAAGTGTGGTTATGGCATAGGAGACTAGGGCATCCCTCATTTGGGTATATGAGAAAGTTATCCCCTACTTTATTTTTGGGTTTAAATAATGAAGAATTTGTTTGTGAAAACAGTATTAAGGCCAAGAGCCATCGTGCAACTTATCATGCTAGCCTAAATAAAAGTCTTTTTCCTTTTGATTTGGTTCATACCGATGTTTGGGGTCCTTCTCCTGTTGTATCCAAATCTGGTTATAGATGGTTCATTCTTTTTACTGACGATTGTACTCGTATGACATGGCTTTATCTTCTTAAGTCCAAAGATGAAGTACCCAAAGTATTCCAAAATTTTTACAAGATGGTAAAAACACAATTTGAGAAAGAAATAAAGGTGGTTAGAAGTGATAATGGTAGGGAATACATTAACAGAAATCTACAAGATTTTTTTAAAGACAAAGGAATAGTGCATGAAACCTCGTGTGTAGGAACACCACAACAAAATGGAATTGCAGAACGGAAAAATAGACATATCCTTGAAACCGCTAGATCACTTCTGTTTGAAAACCATGCACCACACATTTTTTGGGATAATGCTGTGTCCACTGCGGTATATTTGATCAATCGTTCTCCTACAAAAACCAATGAGTTCAAAACTCCGTTACAAAGACTAGCTGATCATGTCAACATCCCTTCCATTTTAAATATGTCCCCAAAAATATTTGGATGCATCGTGTATGTTCATGTTCAAAAGAAGTTTCGTTCCAAAGTAGAACCTTGTGCAGAAAAGTGTGTATTTTTGGGTTTTGGATCACACCAGAAAGGGTATAAATGTTACAATCCATCAACTCAGAAATTTTACACAACAATGGACGTAACCTTTATTGAAAATGAACCTTATTTTAATAAACACCAAGTTCCTGTTCAGGGAGAAATGGGGAATGAACCCGAATTGCTGTTTAGTAGTATAGCTGGTATAGCTGATCTGAATTTTGAAACATCTGATAACATTGGTTTGACACATGCCATAGCTGACCCGAACTCAGTGAACCAAAACCCGAACTCAGCTGACTCGAAATCAGTTGATCCGAACTTAGAACATCCGAATTCAGTAAACCAAAACCCAAACTCAGCAAACCCGAGTCCAAAATACCCGAGCCCAGACTCAGGTCTGGTCAGAGAAGGGTCTGAAAATGCCACACCTAAGGACATGCTTGAGGATAGGAGTCAGAGACCGAACCTTGCTCGGTTAGACCATACCGAGAGTGAACCTAATGCTGAAGAATCAGGAATAAACTTCTGGATAGAAATGGATGTGAGTAATGAAGGAGTAATACAATCCGAACCGCAACCACATGGCTCAGAGTCTCCCGGGGATATCCATGAGGTAAGTTCACAGAACCCAAATTCTATTATACAATCTAAATTACCATCAAGAACCAATCGAGGTAAACTGCCAAAAAGGTACATCCCTGAAGATGGAACAAGCAAAGAAATAAACTACCCTATTACAAATTACACAACAACTGACCAACTGTCTGAACCCTTAAAAAGTTTTGCACATCAAGTCGCGTCAGAAGGTGTACCAGAAAGGGTAGAGGAAGCTATTAAAGATCCAAAATGGGTAAAAGCAATGGAAACTGAAATGGATGCACTGGAGAAAAACCGAACTTGGAAGGTAGTGGATTTACCCGAGGGGAAGAAAACTGTGGGGTGTAAATGGGTATATTCTATAAAATACAATGTAGAAGGAAAAATTGAGAGATATAAAGCACGACTCGTAGCTAAAGGGTACACCCAGACTTATGGAATTGATTTTCAAGAAACTTTCTCACCGGTTGCAAAACTAAATATTGTGCGAGTTCTCTTATCTCTTGCAGCGAATTTTGATTGGCCACTACACCAATTTGATGTGAAGAACGCTTTTCTACATGGTGATCTAAAAGAAGAGATTTACATGGACCTTCCACCTGGGTACCAATGCTCTGAAACAAAGGGAAAGGTGTGCAAATTAGAGAGGTCCTTGTAAGGCCTGAAACAATCTCCTAGAGCATGGTTTGGTAAGTTCTGCAGCGCAATGAAGGGGTATGAGTATGACCAAAGCAACTCGGATCACACCCTGTTCTTCAAACGGAATCAAGGTAAACTTACGATGCTAATTATATATGTGGATGATATGATTATTACTGGTAATGATCATGAGGAGATCAAATTGCTAGAGAAAAAACTGTCTAAAGAATTTGAAATGAAAAATTTGGGTGGCTTGAAATACTTCCTAGGAATTGAAGTAGCTCGAAGTAACAAAGGTATTTTCCTCTCTCAAAGAAATTACATTCTTGACTTACTTGCTGAGGTTGGGATGCTAGAATGCAAACCAGCTGACACACCAATGATCCAAAATCACAAGTTGGAGTTAGACCCGAATCAGAGTCCAGCAAACCGAGAAAGGTACCAAAGGTTAGTTGGAAAATTGATTTATTTATCTCATACTAGACCTGACATAGCTTATGCAGTGAGTGTGGTTAGCCAATTCATGCACTCTCCAAGCGAAGAACATATGGAGGCGGTAATGAGAATTCTTAGGTACCTGAAAGGCGCTCCAGGAAAAGGGATAATGTTTGAGAAACATGGACATCTCGAAATAGCTGGCTATACCGATGCAGATTGGGCAGGAAGTGTGAGTGATTGCAAGTCAACTGCAGGTTACTTCACATTCGTGGGCGGAAACCTAGTCACTTGGAGAAGTAAGAAACAAAATGTGGTAACCTTGTCTAGTGCCGAAGCAGAGTTTAGGGGAATGGTAAAAGGTATCTGTGAATTATTGTGGTTACGAAGACTTTTAACTGAACTTGGTTTTGAACCAACCAGTGAAATGAAATTGTTTTGTGATAACAAGGCTGCAATAGACATTTCTCATAACCCGGTACAACATGACAGAACGAAACACATTGAAATAGATAGGCACTTTATCAGAGAAAAAATAGACTCAAAGATTATTGAAATTCCGTTTGTAAGATCAGGTGAGCAGTTAGTAGACATGTTAACCAAAGCTGTATCAAGTAAGGTGTTTAATGAGTCTCTTATCAAATTGGGTATGGTTGATATTTACGTGCCAACTTGAGGGGGAATGTTGGAATGACAAGCTGACACGTGTAGTCGGTGCCACACTAGATCGAGAGGAATAAATCAAGGAAGTGTATCAGACCAAATATCTATTGAAGATGAATCGAGACATGTATGCGTCCTGATGGAATCTACAGAATTGGTTGATTTCTCTATTATTGGATGGTGTGTATCTTCTACCAAAAATGACTAGCTGTAGGATATGTTGCTGATTTTATTGTGTACAGGAGGGTGCGGCTGCCAATAATGATATAAGCTCTTCTTCTCTAAGAAATAGATTAACCAAGAACAATTTTATTCTTGCTGTGTTGTGTGTGTTGTAACAAAACTTATTTGAGATGAAATAAAATATTGAGAGGGTGTGTGTGTATCGTGGAGTGCGCTATAGGCGATACCACGTTAAAATCTCTGTGTTCGTTTGATCCTCTTTTCTGTGATGCTGCTGTGAATTTGACAATAACTAATTGACAGATTGTAAGCAATAATGCAATTTGGTATAGTAACCATATCGACGCATTAATTATAGAAATTTCTATATTTTTGTTTATAACATTTGGAATAATTCAATTCTTTTCTGGAATTCCTTAGATGTTGATGATCATATAATCTAATTTTTTTTGTAGTTATATGTCTGACCGCAGACTAAAATATATATATATATTAATTCATGGCTATTTTCCAACTTTAACAGTACTATAGCATGAATATTTCACTTTGTAGTGTGGATCCACTAAATTGTCTCGTATCTTTTCTAAAAAAATGTTCTGATCTATCTCTTCACAAATACTGTGTTGTGAATCTAAAATTTAGTGCATCTTCTGTCACTTGCATTTTTGAATTGTCCAGATCAAATAAGCTGGGTACAAGCAAGTAAATTGTATTTTACGGTATGGGTATTTCTTAGGAGTGTGAGACTATTTTGTGTTTTTTTCCATGTTTTACACAAATGTACTTTGTCAATTGTCTAATAGTCTCTGTCAATCATAATTAATTAGTCAAAAGGTGATAGGACACTTGCCACAGTATTTAAGGGAAAACATTTCTCAATATACTGGCATTGTGCATTGCATATATAGGTTACCTGCTACTGGTATTCAATTACAAATTTGTTTCCAAAAAAATGATTTCACAAAACAACTTCTAGATCATATTAGCTCCAAAGTTTAATCTCATTTCTATAATCATCCAAAGCACCTAAGGTTAAAAAGTCTAAAATCAAACAACAGTAGAAATGTTATTACAATTTGGATCAGAAATTCAAGGACAATGCATAACAATTGAGAAAAAAAAGAGAAGGATAGAGAGGTTGACATACAGCTCTCAGGACATCCAAAATAACTAAAAACAACATCAAACACACACAAGAATAATTAATATAGGACACTTAGGTAGTCATAATTTTTCCAATTTTCTTGATATGGGCACGCAAATACTTGATCACCTGAAGAAGCAACATATCTTGATTTTTCCATTCTATAATCTTGTAATCATTCCTTTTTATAATTTTGACAGTCTCAAGGTACTCCCGCTGGAAAACTTCTCCTGATTCTGTCTGGCTTGGCTCCTCTTGATCACCTTCCGATGGCTTTCATGTTAAAAAGGTGCCATATATAATAGTGTAAGTATAATACAATCATAAATGTACTTGGGATAAAAAGATTACTCTAAATTAGAGTTACTATTTTACCCGATTACCCAGTTCAGATGCGTTCCGAAAAGGTGCCATATATCCTACCCGGATGCAATTAATTTGGGTATGGTTGCAAAAATACTACACCCAAAAGGTCTGTCATTATACGTAGTATCCATATCTGGACCCAACCCGGTTCAAAAATAAAAAAAGTATATGAATGAAAATTTGAAGCAATTGTATTTAACTAATCGAAATAGATATAGTATTAACCAAACCTTACCCCTCCTTATAGCACCTCTAATCTAAATCTTGCCAATTAGTTCAAGGCTTCAAGCTGGTATTATCTTTGTCTGATGGTAGAAAAAGAATTATAGGGGAAAAACAGCCTTAATTTTTCCCTCAAATTTACTCAAACTCAGATAAAGCAGACAATTGTTTATTTATTAGTAAAAATCTCCCTACTTAGATTTAATCGACATTAAATGGAAGACAATAACACGGGATAATTCTTTAAGAGATTATTGATTACAAAGAGAGAGAGAGAGTGAGGGAGAGTACTTCAGCTATGTTCAAAGTGAGCTTCTGTAAATGAGGAGAACACTGTAGGAAGAAAGCAACTAAATTACTGTCTTTCAAATTTAATCTTCCTAATTCCAAAGTCTTCAAGTTGTTAAAAATTTTGCAGTAGGGAATATACTTCACCAATTTTTCCTTCACAATACAAAACAAATGTTAATTTCACTGCAGAAATAACCACCAAACATTGTCAATCATTACATAAATAATCTTAAATAGTAAATAGATCTAGCAATATCATATGAAGTAAGTGTAACTATGAACCACATCTATATATCTATACAAGCAACTATTTCCATAGTCTGTAAGTATATTTTGTATTGATGATTTATCCAACAGCATGCATGATCTGGTACGGTGACAAACCATGCATGGTGGACTTCACAGCTTCTGTGAAGGTTTAAAAAAAAAAAGACAAACCATGCGTAGTGCCAGTAATTGTATATCATTTGTTGTTTTCTATAATAGCCAGTAATCCTAGTATTAAAGCAACTAGGTTCTACATGTACGAATTAAATATCATATGAAGGTATTGTGTAACCATAATCTACAATAATCAAACTTTGTTTGATTTATGGACGCAGCTAACAAGCACTGTATTGTATTACAGAACATTAATTGCTCTGGTTCCTAAGAGTGCATATGATAAATAATTAACTTTTGATTTTCTAAACAGAGAGAGACAGTGTACCTTAAGCTCATCACTTTGCAAATCCAGCTTCAGAATTGAGACATTTGAAAGACCTTCAAGAATGTTAAGATCATCAACATCACCATCATCATTGGTTTGTAATGAGATGTTCACATTTGCTAGGGAAGCAGTATTCTTTAGTGAAATGCCCCCCGTTTGCTCACGACATTCAATGTTGAAAGAAATAAGGCAGGGACAACAAATTTGCATATGGTTGAATTGCCAACACTCCTCCAAAGCTAAGGTTTTTAACACCTTGGAGGAAATGTAGGAGAAATCCAAAACAGATATACCTAGATACATGCTTTCAAGGGAAGGGCAGCCCAAGAAAAGCTTTTGTGCAATATCATCTTCAAGATATACATCTTGCAGCTTCAGAACTTTCAGAGAAGGTAGGTTTATCGATTTTGGTCTAATGATAGTTCTCGTATCACAGGTGTTGAGAAACAGCTCGAGTTCTTGTAGGCTTGCACAAGAGAATACTAAATCTGGTATGTCCAACACATTCCCTCTATAAATGAATACACTGATGACCCGAGGCATTAGAAGTGCTACCCGATCGAGCCACTCCATAGAAGATACAGAATCGTTTTCACCATTACAAAAATGATATTGAAACTTATCCAGGTATGAAGTTCCTCTATTTTCCAACACCTTATACACAAAATTCTCAAGCTTATCCTCACATTCTTCCCGTTTTTCATCATCGTCTAGGTCACTACTATCAGTCAAGAAATCATTAAGATTAAAATTTAGGACAGGCACTGATGTCCAATTGTTTTTCCATCTTCTGGCCAAAACAGAAGTTTGTACCGCCTCTTTGGTACTTAGGAATGAGAGCACGTGCATTAGAACATCATTTAGCTAGCAAAGTGCTCAATCTGTCAGTGGCGACTTTGTTTCTCCTACCATGTCTCTTGGTTTCCGTCATCTTCATATTAGTCGCTGAAACAACTCAGCGTGCACAAATTCTGTTTTAAAATACACAAATGTACAAGATTTTAAGTACCATGAACAAAGTTATGAATTTGAATATGGACTTTCCTAGGAATATTTGCCCAAGAGACCCATCAGCCAATAACAAGTGGGACGTAGATCCACAAATGTACTCCAGGTATTATTTTTGTCTAAAGTTAAATTTATCATAGTTGAGTTGTATGTACACTGAGAATGATATGTCAGATATTTCATGTGGACTTTATTCATACATTGTTGACAATTGAAGAGTCTATTTCTGAACTTAATTATCTATATATGATGACAGTTCAATCGCTTTGGTTAATACTCTATTCATCCATATAATGATAATTCAGTTGGTTAGGTTATATTTTCAAACTTCTTTGGTCATAGTTAAATATACCGAGTAAAATTTGATATGAAATTTCTTAGATTCACACTGAAAATAACAGGATAAAATTTGATTATTAGGGCCCACATTAAGTCAAATTTAACTACTATATATAGTTGAGGGGGCCACCATGTATCATGCCATTAGAGAGCCTTGGAATATTTTTGCTTGTGCAAGAATAAGCACATCTCTAACAAATAGCAGATTGGTTTTCAATAGAAAGGGAGATGATTTAGGCAAAATTGTTACCCTAATATGAGCCCAAAATACTACCGTACCCCAAGTCATTGTAAACCATTAAACAACTATTAAAAGAGGAGATCGTGTAATAGATTATGACTTACCAGTAATTATTATATGCTCGAAATTTGGAAGAGACCGCAAGATAGGAGAGTAATCTGCCTCCAATCACCTAAATCAACCGAAACCTTTTTAGAATCGTGAAACACTTTTAGAGGAAGAAAAATTGTGAAATTTGCCAGGAGCGGGAGCGGCGGCGGGGCTTTTAGTTAGGGTTCTAAGTTGTAATTGGAAGTGGTAAAAATTATAGCGAGAAGGAAGGAAACTCTTTTGGAAAGATTAAGAAAAAAAGAGTGCTATGAACATTGTTGCATGCACTCGTGCTACCGTGGACTGTAGAATTGGATGTTTTAGTGCAATTTTATTTTAATTCTAACGCATTCCATTTCTCTGGTTGTTTTTTGTTGTTGTTCAATGCATCAGTATACTCTCTTCAATAATGATATTTCTTACCTGTTTTAGATTTTAAAAAATGGCATGAAATTGTATGTACACATGTAGGTAAGTATGTAAATATGTCGGTCCAAATTTAATTAAGCTACCAATTTGTTACCATTAACTTTTAATATTATTGACCCAAAGAATGTTACTTTTTCCATTTCTCTCTTCAATTAGTTGGCAAAGTGCGAGAAGGAGAAGGATATGCAATACATACATTTGATAACTGTCCTAAAGCTCTCTAAAGTTCCAGTACAGAGGCTATGTACCACATGTTTGGACAAAAATGTATGTATAAACGACCTCTATCCTAATGGGAAGAGAGATGATTTACGTAAGGAGTATATATTGCTAGTTTAATTGTTGAAGTACTAATAATGCATGGTTATGAATCTCAGAATACGATAGGAATTAACAAGTTGTCGGCGGAATCGGATTCGGACGACTCAGTAAAAATCGGCTAACTCAGATCGGAGCAAAATATAGTTCAGTAGTATAATACAATCCTTATAACCTAAACAAAAACCTCATCGATCGATAATTATAAATTACATAAGAAACAAAGAGAAACATAATAATGGTTAACAAATATTACCTTTGAGTGAAGGAAGGATCTAATAGAATAAAAAACGATATTTTAAGAAGTTGATTGAACTAAAACAAAATATTGAGAGACTTACTTGAACCGACAATACCAGATTGGGGGTCCAAAAAATAAGTTGATACAACAAAAAAAATTGTATTTGTAACTGATAACAATTGACACTCTTTAAAACTGTCCAGATTTGCAAACTCGATCCCTTAGAAATATATTTTTTTAATTCCTATATTTAAAAATCGCAAACTCCAACCTTCATGTGTTTTCAAATTACCTTTATATTCATAGGGATTTAATTTCAGATTAAATTTCAGAAAAATATTTCAGAAAAAAAGCTCATTAATTACATATTATGTTTGTTGATGTACATATTTCAATTTACTAATCAAGATATATTTTCCATTCAAAAAATTTTGATTTGTTTATAAGGGTGAATTTAAATTCACTTTTTTATGGAACCATTAATCACATATCTCATGTTTTCCATTTTTTTAAATGAAAAAAATATTTTCCGTTAAGTTGTGGAATATTTGCTCTGCTCTGACTTTGACTCGGACGGTTAGTATTACTGCACAAGTCAATCCAATATTAGAACGAACTTCAATAATTATGATATGTCAAATTCCATCATCTACTATCGAACATTGCAAGTGATATTTCCAATACATTTGAGATCAAAAGGTCACAATGATGGATCAAATTATAACATCAAAGCAACCAGCATAACTAAAGAATTCTTCTCTGTAAAATCACTTATCCGTGAAGTTTGACACAAACTGCTGCAAGCTGCAACAAAAACTAGTCAAAAGCATAGTAAAATTAAATAATAATTTAATATCAACAAAGATCATTCTTGACACATCCATGGCCTTACATTAAGCAACCCGTGAGTTCTGAATAAGAGGACTGATATACAAACACATTGAGATTATGTCTATATAATCAAAAGCTAAAAAAACATGATGAGACTTTAAGAATGAAAAAAGGAAAGTAATGTCAGAAGAAGCGGCCAACTGAACCAAGTTTCCTTGACACTTATCTTAAATGCATTGATGTCAGATATGGTTTAAAGTAGGCATAAACCAAGTAATATTGTGGTTTTTCTGATCGAAAGGTGTATAATCGATAAATATTGTTTCACCATTCTCTATGTCATACATATTGATGACACGAACTAGACCTACACGACATACCAATGCATTATCTATGAAGTAGATGCAGTTCCCTTTGAACCTAGCAAAGTCACTCGCTCTGAGACAAAAAGCACGACCACTACCTAAAGGAAAATCAAAGAACAATTTCGGTCTCCAATGCTGCTAAGCTTGACCCAACAAGGATTCCCTTTTCCATTACCAAATTCGAGACGGTGAATATAAAATTTATAGTCCGTCCTATTATAGGATCGATTATAACAAATGCTCAAAATCTCTCCACAAGACTCGACAAGGTAAAAAGAACGTGCAATAGATATCTTTGATATTTTTTCATATTTGGGTGGTGATATGACATAGATCTCTTTATGGCTACTAGTATCCATAATTTTTGTCACCCAAGTTTCACAGTCAACCCTGAAAAGCAAACCCTTCAAATAATAACAGTGGTATTGAGACTTGTGTCCTGGTCCAATGATGTCCCACCTATCATCAACGAGTTTACAGCCAATTGATATTTTATGATTAGAGACAAGCATATAGTAATTATCAATTTGAAAACACAGATGACTAGACCAAGAGAAATTGTATGGAAATGGAAATCGTTCACAACCATGTAGAACAGGGAGAGGAACCTCACTATTGTTAAGGGGATTGAAAAGAGAGAAGCCATCGGCATTCCCTTTGTTAGTGAGCAAGCAACCACCGGCAACTCCAAAGAGTATCTTGCCAGAGGAGGATCGAGAATGGATGTTGAATACTTTGTTGAAAGCGATGGAGTATAACTCCAGATTGGGCCACTTATTGAACCTGATGATGCAAGGGAATTGTGGGCCGGGGCAGGTCGGAGACAGAGGAACAGAAACGCCAAGGCTTACAAACAGCTCGAGATTGGACAAAATCGCACATATCGGGGAGCTTTTTCAAGATTAGAAGGAAAAGTTCTGGTGGAAGGTCCGCCCAGTTCCTTTCCATTTGAATTGCCTCCTCCTTCTCCACCTCCATGATTCTAAGGCACCTTGGGGTGGAAGAGAAAGGGCTGAGAGCGAGATATGATTTGCTTTCGCTATAAGGGTTTTTGTTTTGTCAATGGTAATTAAGGATAAATTATACAGTACTAATTAATTTGTGACAGATATAGCCTACTAAATTGTGCAATTAGTTTTTCTTAGGAGAGTTACTAAAGGAAAAGCTATTAGAGGAGAAGCTATTAAGAGGAAAAGCTATTAGAGGGAAAACTATTACAGGAGCAGAGCTATAGGGTAAAGCCAGAATTAAAATTATCTAAATTGAACGAGTCCAAGTCAAGGTCGAGTTGGCATTTTGATGAATTGCAAAAGTCTTAATATACATACCTATCTATATCACCAAAGTAACAATGTTGCGGCAATTTTATTGAGCACTCATGGTGTTTATTAGCTTAATTTGATTGCGGTTTAGAGGTACTAATATAAACATAGGGCTTTTAGTTATGCTCCCCCCACCAAAAGAAGAATAAGAAGGAAAAGGTAGAACCAATAAAGACCTATATCTAGACCTAGAAGTGTTTGATTGTGGCTGCAACTTTTAGCTACTATATGTTGAGAGTGCAATTTCCTTTTGTTTTATTCTTTTAATGACAATTAAATAGAGAAGCACTAAAAAAATGGCAAGGGTAGGTCAGATAACAGCTAAAGGATATAAAAGATGGCCATGGAGTATGCTGAACTTAATTAGCAAACAACGTGCTTAGGCCAATTGTGTATTGGCCTAGGAGAAAGCAGAGATCGAGCTCTTCTGTGGAGGTCAAGGGGCTTCAACTGGTAGTATATTTAAAAGTTCAATCAATGCTTTCTGTTTTATCTTTAGACAACTAATTATAATTTGCCCTTTTTTGTCAAAACCTCAAATTATCCTTTGCTGATCATATTCAAAACTGTTTTGTACACAAGGTACTATTATTATTGTGATCTTCATTTTACTGTCTCAACTTCAATAAATATGCGCCTTAAAATCTTCTAAAGGCCAGAATTTAAACTTTTCTTAATAAATGATCAATTGTTATTAATGAATATAAACTACTCTTATTCAATTTTGATAGTTCACTTTTTTTATTTAATTTCAGACATGCAAATGGATAAAACTGAGGACATGCAAATGGATAATGTACAATCCACATAACATGACCAAGCCACCTGTAATAATAAAAAATGCAGTATAATCAAAACTATCTGACGTTATCGATTATGATAAAAACAAGTCGTGCAAAAAAAAAATCCATTACTTTGATAAATACTTAATCGTCGAACTATTCAGAATTCAGTTACATTCAACAAAAAAAATTAAGAAAAAAACTGCAAGGGAAGGTAACTAGGTAACTATCACTTCCTAGTTTTAACCTCATTTTTCGAGTATTTCTATCAAAATTATTCGATCATTCTTTTTGCTACAACTCTCCTATACTGTCAGAAGATACTATAAATTTGAAGCATGATGCTTTGAGATGATTGCAAATTGCAACCAAATTTAAATTAAAAAGGATAAAGAAAATAACATCGCAACTTAATGGAGGAAACCATATTGTCGTTGCACTGAAGGTTTGTTCAAATTAATGCCCGACATCAAATTAGAAATTTCAATTGCTACCCCTTGCTGAATTCCACGATAGCCTAAAAATTTGAAGCATATTGCTTTCAGATCATTACAGTTGTGCCTTTCAGCTAGACACAACAAGGTGACCACATTGCGCGTGTCAATACTACCGCAAAATTTTTGTTGACATATTTGTCCCATTATCTGATTGAAAAATCTTTACTTTGGCACTATATTGATTTACAATAAAATTAAAAAATTCTTGAAAACAAGAAAATACTTCACTTTTTGCTTTTAAAAGATAAATCCAAGTAGTTCGAGAATAATCATCAATAAAGGTGACAAAATACTTAAAATTATTATATAAATCAACTGGAGCCGGTCCCCAAACATTAGAGTGAATCAAATCGAAACATTTTTCTGATAGGCTAGTAGAAGAGGGAAAAGGCAATCTAGTTTGTTTAGCAAGCTTACAAATATCACAATTATTTGAGTCTAATTTATAACAAAAAAGTTTGTTTAAAACTTGATCAGATGGATGACCAAATCTCCAATGTAGTAACTTGTGACGATCTACTGGACTCATTGACACTAAGCATTTATTGATAGTGTCTTCAAGATAATATAGACCGTTTTTAAAAATTCCCTCACCAATCTTCTTCCCTGTGACTCGGTCCTGAAAGATCACTTTATTTGGTGAGAAAATGACATCACAGTTTAGGTCTTGGGTTATTTTTCTTACTGATAATAAATTAGAATTAAAATCTGGTAAGTACATGACATCTTTAACATTTTCGTTAAGGAGATTAGTGGTGTCGGTTCCAAGAATTTGAGTTTTATTGCCATTAGCAACAGTTACATATTGCGGTTCCTTTAATTTGGTAAAATTTTCTAATTTATTTGGGTTGCAAGTCATATGATCAGTGGCACCGGAGTCTACAATCCAATTTCTGTTATATTGACAGAGATTGGCAAATTTTGGAGCACAATTTTTCAACTGTTTTAAAATTTCACAAAAATTAGTACATAAAATAGGAAGTTTAGATGAACCTGCAGCATGTTGCTGTAATAGGCTGCTCAGTTGGGTCATGAGGTGTGCTAACTGTGCAGTTGGTGCCACAGAAGATCCAGGAAGTTCGGCCCCTTGATTTTTTGTTGGTTCAGATCTCATTCCAGCCGGTTCACCCCCCCCCCTTTGTTGATCCAGGAAGTTCGGTCTGGCCCCTTGCTCAATCTGCTGAAGACCTCCTTTTTCCGCCGCCCCACCCCCCTTTGTTACGCACCGGCCAGAGATGAGGATGTAGCACCCAGCACCCTTCTCGGTTGTGCCCTGCACGCTTGCAGTGGTCGCACCAGTCGGTTGCTGCGGCTCCCTTTGTCTTGGCTGGTCCTCTAGGGTTAGTGTTAGGGCTGTAGTGAGTCTTAAAGGCTTGATTTTCGGTGGTTTCGGATTGATTCAAGTTCATAAGAGACTGCCTAGACTGCTCTTGCTCGATTCTTGCAACCACATCGTCAAAGCTTGGCATTTCGGCTGATGCCAAGACTTGAGATCGGATTGCTTCATAGCTGGGATCAAGGGCTCCGAGATAGGTAAAAATCAGGTCTTGCTCGGTTCTTTTTTGGGTTTCATTCGGGTCAATGGTTGGTGGAAGGTATATGTTAAGTTCCTCCCATTTTGACATAATTTTAGTAACTAGTTCATTGTTGCTGAGATTACCTTGTCTGATTTTGGAGAGTTCTTGTTTGAGACTAAAAATGTGAGCAAAGTTTTTGGTTTGACCATACCTTCTCCTTGCCTTGTCCCATATTTCTTTTGCCGATTTGGAATTTATTAACACGTTTGATATTTTCGGGTCCATTGTACTGAGCAACCAGGACATAATTATTTGATCGTTGGTCTCCCATTCTTCTATTTGTGCTGTTTCTGCGGCTGTTGCCTCGTTTGGTTTTGCAGGTTTGGGTTTTTCTTTGGTTCCAGTGACAAAGTGAAGTTTCCCTTTGCCACCAAGACCGATTGTAACTGATCTGGACCAAGGTATGTAACTCTTGTTGCCATTGAGGTTATGGTTGTAAGTTTGGTGTTATCAAACTGTTATGACATGGTTTTATAGGTACTGGTACAGATTTTCAGGTTGCTGGTTTCTGTCTGAATTTTTTCTGGTTTCTGGTACAGATTTTTCTGAGACTAGGTATTTTTGCTAATTTCCCCCTTTTTGATTTTTCTGGTAAGAACATAGACTTACTTGATAGAAATTCTGCTTGCTCAATGATGTGGATTTAAATGCACCAGGTAACACGTCAATTTGATTGGCTGTAGATACCGTTGCTAAAAATCTGAGAGCTTTGTTTTTAAGGGAAAAATTGGGGCTGTTTCAAATCTGAGAGCTTTGTTTTGAAAGAAAAATTGGGGCTGTTTCTTTTGTGACTTTTGTGGTTTGCTTGCAGTTTGTTATCTGCAGCTGAATTTTGTTGTAGGACTTGTCCTGCTCTGATACCATGTGGAAATTTAAAGAGTATAGAAAATGTTGAACAATTGTTCTTATTTGCTTGTTCTATTTTTACATGTTCTGTACATGGGTATATATAGCCTAAATTACATGTGTATCTCTACTAGTCGTATGGCTACTTCCTATTTTACATTGGCTGGATATGTTGCCTAATTACATCCTAATTATTACCTAATTACAAGAATCCAGCTGGGTACTAATTATAGCTGTACAGCTATCAATTTGAGGCTAGCTTGATTTGTTGCCTAAGTTAGCATGTGATGAATAATATTCTGAGGCTGATATTATTCTTTCTCAACACTCCCCCTCAAGTTGGACTCGAATAAATTGATTGAGCCCAACTTGCTAAGTATATTTTCAAATGTTGGTTTGTCGAGTGCTTTGGTGAAGATGTCTGCTAGTTGCTCTTGGCTTCTGACAAATGGTGTCTCGATTTCTCGTAATTGCACCTTGTCTCGAACAAAGTGGCAATCAACTTCAATATGTTTGAAGTTACTAGGGCATTGCTTTTTCAAAATAACGTCCCAAAAATTTATTGGTCAGATGCAGTGTTAACAACGACTTATCTTATAAACAGGTTACCAAGTATACAACTAAAAAACATGAGCCCCTTAGAAATTCTCAAAGGAAGGAAGATAAACCTAGACCATATTCGAGTTTTTGGGTGTACATGCTTTGTGCACATAAAAAGAAATGACAAATTGGATAGGAATTCGATTAAAACTATATTTCTAGGGTATTCTTCAGAAAAGAAAGTTTACAAATGTTATGATCCAAAAAACCACAAACTTTACATCTCAAGAGATGTAGCGTTCATTGAAAGTGAACCATATTACCAACCAAACAAGCAAGAAAACAACCAACCAACCATGTTGCCTCCAAATAATTTTCTATTTCCTGAAGTCACCAATCAAGAACAGGTTGAGACTATAGAGGAAGAACAGATTGATGAATCAAGCGCAATTTCTTCAGGGGGAGAAGAGGAAAGAGAGTCAAATGCAGAGCCAGCTCAAGAAGAAAGTGCCTTGAGAAGGTCCACACGACAGACTCAGCCTCCTACAAAATTGAGGGATTATGTATCCCATCAGGTAACGTATCCAATTCAAGAGTTTATCTGTTATGAAAAAATATCTCTTGAATATCGGGCCTATTTGAGTAACATAAATAGTCAAACCGAACCAGCCAGTTTTGATGAAGCCAATTTGGATCCACTCTGGCGTAAGGCCATGAAAGAAGAACTTCATGTCTTGGAAAAAAAATGACACATGGGACATTGTCAACTTACCAAAAGGAAAAAAACCTGTAGGCTGTAAATGGGTATACAAGATTAAATACAATAGTGATGGTACAGTAGAAAGGTATAAGGCTAGGTTAGTGGCCAAGAGATTCATCCAAACTTATGGTATTGACTACCAAGAAACTTTTGCACCAGTAGCTAAGATGAGTACAGTTAGAATCATGTTATCAATAGCTACCAACTTAGGATGGAACCTATTCCAAATGGATGTAAAAAATGCATTTCTTCAAGGCAATCTGGAAGAAGAAGTCTATATGACTCTCCCTCTAGGTCATAAAATTACATCAGATCCATCGTTGGTGTGTAAGCTAAGGAAGGCAATTTATGGGCTAAAACAATCTCCAAGGGCTAAAACAATCTCCAAGAGCATGGTAAGCTAAGCTAAACTTTTTCCTTCTAAAAAATAATTTTATTAAAAGCACAGTTGATTATTCCATGTTTATTAAATATTCTAAAAAACAACGACCATTATCCTTGTCTATGTAGATGACATTATCATCACTGGAAATGATAATGAAGAAATTAAAAGAGTTAAGCAATCATTGAAAAATGAGTTTGATATCAAGGATCTTGGTACACTCTCATATTTTCTTGGAATAGAAATAGCTCACTCAAGCAAAGAATTATTTCTATCCCAAAGAAAATATGTCATTGACTTGTTAAAAGAGACTGATAAGTTAGGAGCAAAACTAGCCGGTACTCCAATGGAAACCAACATTAAACTTGGACCAAAAGATGGTGAACCACTACCTGACATAGGACAGTATTAGAGGTTGGTAGGAAAATTGATATACCTTACGGTTACCAGACCTGATATTGCATTTGCAGTTAGTGTTGTAAGTCAATTTATGCATGCTCCGCGTACCAGTCACTTGAGTACCGTTGATAGAATACTGAGATATCTCAAAGGTACTCCAGGTCAAGGAATCTGGATGAAGAAAAACGTTACTAACAATGTGGTTGGTTATTCTGATGCAGATTGGGCTGGAAGCTGTGACAGAAAATCAACCACAGGGTTTTGTACGTTTGTAGGTGGAAACCTAGTGACATGGAAAAGCAAAAAGCAAAATGTTGTGGCACAATCAAGCGCAGAGGCAAAATATCGAGCCATGGCATCCACAGCAAGCGAGCTTACTTGGATCAAACACTTACTTCACGACATGAAGATAGAGTGCAAAGGAACTATGCAGATGTACTGTGACAATCAAGCAGCACGGCACATTGCATCCAATCCCGTCTTCCATGAAAGAACGAAGCATATTGAAGTTGATTGCCACTTTGTTCGAGACAAGGTGCAATCAGGAGAAATCGAGACACCGTTTGTCAGAAGCCAAGAGCAACTAACAAACATCTTCACCAAAGCACTCGACAAACCAATATTTGAAAGTATATTTAGCAAGTTGGGCTCAATCAATTTATTCGAGTCCAACTTGAGGGGGAGTGTTGAGAAAGAACAATATTAGCCTCAGAATATTATTCATCACAGGCTAACTTAGGCAACAAATCAAGCTAGTATCAAATTGATAGTTGTACAGCTATAATTAGTACCCAGCTGGATTCTTGTAATGAGGTAATAATTAGGATGTAATTAGGCAACATATCCAGCCAATGTAAAATAGGAAGTAGCCAAACGGCTAGTAGAGATACACATGTAATTTAGGCTATATATACCCATGTACAGAACATGTAAAAATAGAATAAGCAAATAAGAACAATTGTTCAGCATTTTCTCTACTATTTAAATTTCCACAGATACCCACCGACATAAAAAATGGTTGATTGGAGGAATTACCTTTGCCGATGTTTTTATCTAAAGAATACCCCGCAATGCTAAACATATGCATTCTCGTCATCTTTTTCATTTGACTTGCGTACACAACCTGTGGTTTCTAGAATGGAGAGTGACATGGATGGATATATATAGAATATTGGAGAGAATGCAAGTAGAATTTTTGTACAAAGGAAATCTTCTGGTACTGCTTAATCTCTCCGTTTTAAAGGATGGAAAAAATGGAGCTAGCAAAAATTATTGTTATTCATTGGAGAAGATGAAGAATACAAGGGATTTTAAAGATGGTTTATCTCCTTGTTCATGGTCCCTTTATATTCTCTACAAGTTTAGATTAGATATTCTATATTTGAATAAATTTTGCTTTGATATTCTCGATAATTTTCCTTTATAAGTAGACGAGAAACCTAGCTAATTGCAGAGAGGCCAGATAATACTTGATAGTTTATTTAAGAAGTTTTAATATAATATCACTTCTCTATTTGTTTTCTAAATTTAATCGTCCTTATAATATTGGTGGTGAAAAGTTGATCCAGGAATGATGCTAGAATTAGAGACTATTTTTAGCTTGTTTATTTTTGGGTCAGATACTCATCAGCATGTGAGATAAATATTACTTCATACAAAATATTGTTATAAGAGTTCGGCTGCGCTAGTTGTATAAACATATCAGGGCAAATGCTTATAAGTCATATGCCTGTGTTCAAAGTTCAAATTGTCGATCCAAATCAATCAACATTATCTCCATATTAAAATGTGCTCGGAGATTAAAATTTACATTAATTTTTTGGAAAAAATTTATTATTTTTCTAGATATTTATTATTTTTCAGAAAATAAAGCATCAAGATCCGCACAAAAACCATCATTTTTTTACCACTTGACTTGATACTAAATAAATTCAAAAATTTAGAAAATTTATATATCAACGAAGCTCTTAAGAAGGAGATCGGTTTGAACAGTTTTGATTTGTCGACGTTTGAATTTTGAAAACCGATATATGACTTATAAGCAAATGTCATAATATGTTTATGTAAGTAGCATAGCCAACCTCTTGTGAGTTTATAAATCTCAGTAGCTTGTTGATATATTTTTTATTTGGATTGTACATTTTTTTTTCAATGACACCACCCTTGCACTAACAATGTCATGCTCATTTTATTTACCATTTATGGTTCTATTAGAGCAGATTCATATTTCATTTGGTCGAATATATGTAATGTTGACATACCTTGTAATTTATATCATGTGACTTTGTCATATAAAGGGTCTACCTTGTAAGAATTTAATTAAGGAGATATATTTCGCTGATGTTGATTTTGAAGCCAGCTCTAGAAACAATTACAGTTCTCTTCAATGAAACATTTTTCATGTCAGAATGTGTTTGTGTCTACAAAATAAAATGTTTTCTATGCAAACACTCCAAACAGCTCCGAAATTGTCCAAATGCCCTCGAAAAACAACCAATAATGTTCAACATTTGAATACTGAGTTTAAACTACCACTACACTGTAAACATTTGCAATATTATTACTTTACTACATCTAGTGGGATGGGCTAAATGCTTCCGGTTGTTTAATTTAAAAGACAACAAAATAATCTTCAGAAAAAGTGAAGCGTTATTTACTGCTAATAATGGAACAAATATTTCATCCCAATTTTTCTAACTCTACTAATTACCTCATAAAGCAATTTACAGCAGAAATTTTCACCGAAAATAACATGCCAAACCGATTCCACCATTTTTTTTCCCTTAAATTTCGTAGAGAATACAGAACTGGCATTTGAAATTGACAACACGATTTACAGTCAAATGGTAAAGGAAGCACTACTTTGAAGCCAAAACAAGAAAAAAAACAATGAGACCCCAATAATTCGTAAAAAATTGCACCTTCCAACTTTCCGACAGAGTTTGTGAAAACCCGACATAGCACTAACCTAGGAGGCAGCTAATCTCCTACAAAGTTGCAACTACAAGAGAATAGCTATAACAAATTAAAAACCAAGTTTAGAGATATATTATCCCGACATATGTTATTTATTGTAAAAACGTAAGATATGGCGTACTTTGCCAGCTTCATTCTGTTACAGCTATTTTGCATCTTAGCTCCAAATTTCGATTTTCCTGTAACAATCAAAGTTAGAAAAAGCTTTTGTAAGAAAAAGATAACTTGCACTATTTCATATAAACAACGGTTGCCTCCATTAATCTCTCCTTGTTGCTCCATTATGTTATGTACCAGCATCTAACATTTGGTACCAGTCACAGTCAAAGAGTAACTGTTGAAAATAAAGCTTGAACTCAGAGACAATCTCATCATTGATCAACGGCTCAGATTGAATCAAGCATAACACTAGATTTAGAAACAGGGGAGTCAAGCTTTTTGAGGTAGAAACAGGGGGAGTCAAGCTCCCATATTTCATTGATTTTTGACACCAGAGGTGTAAGTTACAAGATTATGTACAAAATACATACAAAAAGCAAAATAGAAGGAAAATTAAGAAGAATAAAAGAAAACAAGAAAACAATTAAAATGAAAGAAAGGAATTTGTAAAATGAAAAAATGAAGAAGGTATCAAATGGTAGGGCCTTTATCCTCCTGTATACTGGGATTCAACATTCATATTAAACCAGAGTATTTCCTTCCTCAAAAATTTCTCTTGCCAGTTGAACTTCTGCTTTTTTCCTTTTTCTGAAACACCCTTCTACAGCGCTCCTTCCATACTGCAAAAATAAGTACTATTTGCAATTGTTTGACCTTTTTGTTTGTTGAGTACAGTAGTGCCTGCTGGTATCTTCCTTGTACAAAGAACTGACATATATGTTCCATCATTTTTGGCATGCTAAGTTTTACTCTATTGCACCAAACCTATTACTTTCTCATGCATATCTTGTTTACATGCACCTGATACTAGTTAGCCTATTAGTTTACCTGTTTAAATATTAAATGAACATGTAAAACCACAAGAACAAAATTTGTATCAAATTTCATACAAATTTGAAAAAAAAAAAAATCTGAAAAACCAGGCAGCAGAATTATGTAAAACCACAAGAACAAAATAAATCAATAAAAGGGGAAAGAAACTTAAAACCATGATTAAAAGATTTTAAATAGCAAGAAAAGGTAAACTCAACCATAATAACTAATGAGGTCATTAATCTACACAACAATGAAGAAAATAATGAACCAAAATAGCACACTATATATGTTCCTATTAAAGCAAACCAGCCAAAACAAGCCAGTTCCATCATGTTCTCAATTAACTTCATGTTACTTGTATAGCCCACCTATTCTTAATAGCACATGTGGGTCAACAAAGGCATTTAGAATTCTATACATCACGTCATCCGGCTCAAGCCCTTTAGAAATCATATCCCGTAGGAAATCCATTGCTTTCTCAATTTCACCTTTCTTGCACAGCCCATCAAGAAGAGTGCTACAGGTCACAACATCAGGCTCATGCCCTTTGGAAATCATGATATTCAACAAATCAAATGCATTATCAATATCACCTTTATTGCACATCCCATCAATAAGAGAACTATAGGTGACAACATTAGGCTCAAGCCCTTTAGAAATCATGTCATGTACAAAAATCATTGCCTTCTCAATTTCACCTTTCTTGCACATCCCATCAATAAAAATGGTGTAGGTCACAACATTAGGCTCAAGCCCTTCAGAAATCATGTCATGTACAAAATCCATTGCCTTCTCAATTTCACCTTTCTTGCACATCCCATCAATAAGAGTGTTATAGGTCACGATATTACGCTCAAGCCCTTCAAAAATCATGTCATATAGAAAATCCATTGCATTCTCAATATCACCGTTTGTACACACCACATTAATAAGAGTGGTGTACGTCACCACATTAGGACGAATCCCTTTAGAAATCATCTAGCATAGGAAATCCATCGCCTTCTCAATTTCACCTTTTTTACACAACCCATCTATAAGAGTGTTATAGGTCATCGCATTAGGAGCACACCCTTTAAAAATCATGTCATTTAGATAATCAAATGCCTTATCAATTTCACCTTTCTTGCACATCCCATCAATAAGAGTGCCATAGGTGAAAACATTAGGCTCAAGCCCTTTAGAAATCATGTCATACAGAAAATCCATTGCCTTCTCAATTTCACCATGCTTGCAAAACCCATCAATAAAAATGGTGTAGGTCACAACATTAGGTTTATGCCCTTCAGAAATCATGTTATTTAGAAATTCAAGTGCCTTATCAATTTCACCTTTCTTCCACATCCCATCAATAAGAGAGCTATATATAGGTAACAACATCAGGCTCAAGCCCTATAGAAATCATGTCATGTACAAAATCCATTGCCTTCTCAATTTCACCTTTCTTGCACATCCCATCAATAAGAGTGTTATAGGTCACAATATTAGGCTCAAGTCCTTCAGAAATCATGTCATATAGAAAATCCATTGCCTTTCCAATTTCATTGTTTTTACACACCACATCAATAAGAGTGCTATACGTCACCACATTAGGACGAATTCCTTTAGAAATCATCTCGCATAAGAAATCCATCGCCTTCTCAATTTCACTTTTTTACACAACCCATCTATAAGAGTGTTGTAGGTCACCGCATTAGGAGCACACCCTTTAGAAATCATTACAAGCAAAAGGTCCATCGCCATCTCAATTTCACCTTTTTTACACATCCCATCAATAAGAGTGTTATAGGTCACCGCGTCAGGCTCATGCCCTTCAGAAATCATGTCATCTAAAATATGCATTGCCTTCTCAATTTCACCTTTTTTACACAACCCATCTATAAGAGTATTATAGGTCACCATATTAGGAGCACACCTTTTAGATATCATAACACGTAAAAGGTCAATCGCCTTCTCAATTTCATTTTTTTTACACAACCCATATATAAGAGTGTTGCAGGTCACCACATTAGGAGCACAACCTTTAGAAATCATATCTCGCAGGATATCTATTGCCTTCTCAATTCCACCTTTCTTGCACAGGCCATCTATAACAATCAAATAGGTCACAACACCGGGTCAGCATCTAAGCTTAGGCATTTTTTCAAGCACCATAATTGTAGCCTCACCAATCCTATTCTCGCGAAAGAGGCCTTTAAGTATTGGACAGAATATGTAAGTATTAGCTGTGCGGCCTTCTTTGAGAAATCGTGCCAGAAAACCAAACATTAGGCTGAGCCGATTCGTTTGCACACAGCATTCCATCAAGATTGAATAGGTATAGTCATCAGGATAGATTCCTTCATCTTGGGTTATGCGGGTGAAGAGGGAAAAGACAAGGTTGGTTGAAGTTTTTGCGCGACGCAAGGCAGCAAAGATCTTATTGAATTCACGGATTTCAGCTGGAGGATTCAACAGCCGATCGAACTGCCAAAGCGCGGCTTTGACATCCACCTCCCGTTGCATCCGGTTCCTACGCTGCTGAGGCAATTTCTCAATCTTTCCAAAATGATCATTAAAATTGATGTTAATGTGGGAATTAGTATTAGTAGGCACAGGTGGTGGATTTGGTTTGTTGGTTATTCTATGGGGTTGAGAATTGGATTGGGGGACCGCATAGACAAGGAAGAGGTCTCGATGAGAAGCAAATTTGAGTGAGGATTGGGGTTTGCTAGCGAGAGAGTTCGGATTTTTCAGTTAAATTGATCGGTTTGGTTCATTTTTTAAAACTGGTTTAATAGTCCGGTTTGTTCGGTTCATTTTACTTCGGTTTGTTCTGTTCAGTTCTAATTTGGTTCTTATTCTATTTCGGTTCGGTTCGGTTTGATTTTTGAAAACCAAATAAACGAAGGTAACAACAGGAACAGCATTATGCAGAACCAGGCAAAAACAGGAAAAAGGAAAGTGAGTTATCAGAATAATTAGGTTCTAAATTTGGTATCGGCCATCAGGAAATTCTACAAGTAACTTTTATGCAAAGTAAAGGTAAAAGCTTACTTGTTAATAGCCAGATTGCACTGTTCAAGGACAACCTCCATCTCATCTAATTTCTGAGCAATTCCTGCTTCAGCCTCCAACACCTTCAATTCAGCAACACTCTTCGCATTGTTTGCTTCTCCAATATCCCTCTCCAACACTTGCATCTCCTGCTTCAGCCTCTCCAGCAAGAATTGAAGAACCAAACAATGCGAAGAGTGTTGCTGAGTTGATAAGCCTCTCTATTCCTACAGATCTTACTCCTCTCCCTATTCTCAGATCTATTCTCTTTATTCCCCTCTATTTCACGTCTCTCTCCTCGAGCTCTCCAGATCTGCTCCTTGTCAGATCCTCCGACTTGCACCAGCCCGCCACCCGAGCAACCTCATTCAGAAATCGGAAAAGAAATACAAGAAATCAATCCAATCATTCGCAGAACAAACCAGAAACCAAATCAAGATCAGATCAAGAGCTCAGCAAATCAATACCGAAACCAGAAAACATTCATAACAGAACATCAGTTCTACATATCTGATCTGAAAACCTGAAAATCTTCGTACCAGAAAAAACCCTCGTACCAGAAAACTTGATCTGAAAACCAGCTTCAGTCAGAAGAACCAGTCTGTTCGATCTCTTCTTGCCTCACCACACCAACTCTGGTCACTGCTGGCACAGCCGCTTCATACCAGAATCAGCAAGCACCAAGCCGGACCAACACCTACAGTCGCTGATCAGCGTTTCTGATCAAGAGCAAAAAGTACTTCAGTCGCTGGTTGAACCTCCTCTAAAAGATACGCATCCGCCGACGAAGAAGCTCACTGACGAAGCTCGATGTAGAAAAGACTCACGAGCAGCTCAATCGAATCTGCATCACCCCTCTCATGGTGAGCATCTCCGATCTCCGCCCTGTTACGACGATCCGATATCTCTCAGCCACCGACAAGGCGAGCAGGGGTTCAGCGCACGAGGAGAAAGCGGCTTCGGTGTTCAGATCCGCCGCTGGATTCAGATATCTCATATTTTGCGTGACCGACGTGTCCGGTGCCTATTCGGGGACAGTGCAGGGGCCAGTATTATTTGAGCTTTGAGATTCGTGCAGAACAAATTTCAACGTTTGAGATTTTCCAAAAAGTCACGCAAAATATGAGATATCTCATAGGATGCGAATTCTTCCGGAAGTGGGGTCCCCTTAGTCAGTTGAAATGAGAAAAGGACTTAAAAAAAATGGACGTGGAGTATGTGAACTGTGACACTTGGAGGTGGGTCTTTTTTTTCAGTCCTTTAAGACCAGGTCCAAACTATTTTGGTTTCTTTTTTATTAGGGCAAATCCCTCCTCTTGTTTATTTCTTTCAGTGATAGTGGGGTCCATTGTCAGGTTGAGCTGTTAGAGAGCTCCCTCTACTTCGTCTCTTTCGCCCACTGAACACTTCTCATTTGGTGAACCCCATAATACCGAAATTTTTATTGATATCCAAAAAAAATTCAAAATTTACAAATATGAATGAGTTTTACAAACATTTCGAAAACTGCCCAAATCAAAAAAATTTAAATAAATAGAAGATGTTATAATTTATTTAATTTTGTATTGAAATCTTAGAAATATTTTATATTATTTTTTAAAATAAATGGAATACTATATAATTGAATTTATTAGAAATATTGCAACAAATAATTCGGATCAATATTTTTTAGGCAGGATTTTTGCCGTTGTAAGAAAAATTAAAATATTTTTTTGTGTGTTTCGGAGAAAAAAATAAAAATATTTTGGATCTAAGTTATTGATCCCGGTTCAAAAGTCATTTCTAAGTAAATAAAAAAATTACCGTGGTCCTTCTAGTACATTCAAATTTTAAGGCACTACATCTATTTGAAAAAAATGTGATTTGCAATCATTACGAAATGCCAAATTAAATTGTTTTTTTTTTCAAAAATAGATGGAGTATCTTAAAATTTGAATGTACTAGAATGACCACGATATTTTCTTTATTTATGCAGAAGTGACATTTTTTACACAACACATCTATAAGACGGTTGTAAGTCATCACTAAATACCAACCAACAAAAGAGTTACAAACATACAACCATCAAGAGAGCACTACTTTTAACTAAATACCAATAAATCAAATTCCAATATTCAAACACACCTAAGCAAAAAAATTACTGACATTTTCCCCAAAATGCCAGAAAAGGAACAAAATTAATTAACAACAAGCCATTAATCATAGGCTCTTGTTTGAAAAACACACATTCCATGTGTCCCATTTGAATTTGAAATATAATATAATGAACCGCTCAAAATTACTCTTGTGTAGAGAATGCCTGACAAATAGGGATTCGAATCAGCTGAAATTCCGAAACTAATGAACAGTAATCCTGAAATCTCTACAATCCGAATCTACACTACAGCAAAAAGGGGTATCAGCGACCGGGTTTCCGGTCGCTGAAAGTAAAAGCGCCGGTCGCTGAAAGTAATTCCGGTCGCTGAAAGCCATTTTTGGTCGCTGAAAGCCCGGTCGCTGTAAGCATTGTCGCTGATACTCTTCTGATGACGTCACCGGTCGCTGATAATACGTCACCGGTCGCTGATAATATTTTTGCGACCAATTTTTTTTGGTCGCTGTTGTTTTTTTCTGACGTCAGCAAACACTTTCTGCGACCAATGTTTACGGTCGCTGATACTAAAAAACGGCCGCTGATAGTCGAAACAATCGCAGATTCATAAATTATCAGAGACAAATAATTACGGTCGCTGATACTTAAATTTGGTCGCTGATACTCTTCTGTCAAGTTTTTTATATTTTATTATTTTATTTAAATTTGCACCATTTAATATTTGGTACGACACGTACCAACATACAACATAAACATAGATATCGTAATATCAAGTAATACAAATAAACATAAACATACAACAAAGTTCATCAAACATAATAATCGTAATGTAATACAAACATAAATGTCGAAATGTCAAGTACCATAAACATCTATCAAAATCCGTCACCATAAACAACCTAAGTAGTACCATAAACATCTAAACCTAACTAGTACCATCACCACAAACAAAAAGTCCAGATCTATACTTTAGACCCTCCAGATATCATCAGTTGATAACGGACCCTCTAAAGCAAGTCATGGAAGAAATTCAGAATTATTTATTGCATCATCCATGCAACAGGACTTGTATACAGCCATACAAGCGGCATCTACACTACATATTGTATGAATTTAAACATACGTACCAGAGAGAGAGAGAGATGACGCTGCCCTTCCCGGCCCTTGCCTTGCCTTGATTAGTTCTAAATAAAATTAAATGCACACGAGGTCAAAAATAAACTTAAAGTAATGCCTTGCTTAGTATATTGACACTTCAATGAAATAATATCATTAAATATTCATAGGTCCAAACTCATTACTCTTTTGGGGCTTACATAGGGCCGGTGTACAATCCTATCCCACTCTTTGAATGCTATGTCTCAGTAGTGAAGAAATGTATGTGAATCTAATATTTAAGAAAAATTCGGCAGCATTTCCCCTTAGTTCCCCGAGTACGCGTTAGAAACACATCATGTAGGACATGTAATTCAATACGTACTCGTAGGAACAATAAGGAAAAATAATACCAAATTTTCTTAAATACTAGACCCACATACATTTCTTCACATCCTAGTTGAGACAAAGCATTCAAAGAGCAGTCCCAAAACGGGGACTATTCAAAATTAATCTCTATCAGATTAATTTTGAACGGGTATAAATCTAAAAGGCATACTAAATGTTCCGGTTTACTAATTTAATTAACCAACATAGAATTAATAACTAACAAACTATAGTACATAATTAATAATATAATTAACTTTTATCGAATTAAGAAAGAGCGAAAACTTGCCTGATTACAAGCAATTACTCCCTATCGAGTTTTCTCCTCTCCTTCTTTCCTCCCAAACTTAAACTATATTCTTCTACAACTCCTGAAACCAATTAGCCAATCACATACAGAAATGGTACCATTAAAACAAGGAAATTGTGTGTCAACTAATTCATATATAGACTTCCATTGTTCATATCCTATGAAAAATAGAAAAAATAATTAATTGGAGCTAGGGATAGACACATTTAATATTGTATGTAATACAATTGCTTAACAAGGAGTTATGACATCAAGTAAAAATAAAATACTGATTTCTTGATATCAACATATTAGGCATCAACAAAATCAGCAACTAAAACAGACCTAGAGACATGAATATCCAAATGACTATATTTGGAAAGCATGCAAGTCGTCAGCACAATGGCATCGCATATGACATGAGCGCATCAGCACAATGGCAAAATTATATATTTGAACTAATATAATTTTGGCAGCAAAGTTAGTCAGGGGCATCAGCGCATAAATACAAAATTATGTGCCTATCTTCTTTAAATTTTACTTTTTTTTTATAAAGATACAACTGTAGAAAAATATTAGTTTTTTTTTTATCAAGGTTAAATTAGCAATTAATTCTGGCGAGGTGTTTAATTTGTGAAAAATGAAATAAGATTAAATTAGCAATTAAATATGTAACTTTGGAGCTTTGTGAGATAATTTTCTAGCTGCAACGTGATGCAATTAGGAAATTAGGAAATCACAGTTGATATCAAGAAATCAGTTCATAATTTTGTTGATACCAAATTAGTTGAACAAAATTTTCGATTACAAAATTATGAACAAAATTATGAACAAAAAACAGGAACCTCTAGTATTAGATCGAAATTAGATCAGCCAAATATTAGATCAGCCAAAAAACAGGAACCAAAGTAGTAGATCGAAATCACAGATCAGCCAAATATTAGATCGAAATAAGAAAAAACAGGAACCTCTAGTAGCGGATGCTGCTCCAGGTCACCCATAAGTTCGAAGGAAGCACAGTTTCAGGTCACCCACAAGTTCGAAGGAAGCACAGTCGGAGAGCGGGTCGGGGTCGAGCGGCGGGGTTCAGAGAGCGGGTCGGTGTTCGGAGTCGGAGGGTCGGGGCAGGGTCGGTCAGGGGTCACAGAGGCGGCGGAGTTCGGGTCACAGCGGGTCACAGCGGGTCACAGAGGCTGCTGTTTTTTTTTTTATCTAACCTAAAAATGGGAGAGAAGGATTTCGGCGCGAGACGAAAAATGGGAGAGAAGGATTCGCGCGACATTTTTACCGAGATATTCAGCGACCGGGCCCAAGTGGTCGCTGAAAGATTTTGGCGCCGGTCGCTGAATGTCTCGTTTTCCACGGTCGCCGAAAAAATTTAATTTCTTTTTTTTTTTTTGGTTTTTTGGGTCATCAGCGACCGGCGATTTCCACGGTCGCTGATACCGGCCGCTGAAGCAACGGTTTGCTGTAGTGCTAGCCATCGAATTTTTTCGAGAACGCATCTCGAAACAGCTGATTTTCTTTGCACGCATCTCAGAACAGTTCGACGACTGGATTCGGATTGCAGGAATTTCTGGATGAACAGTAACTGGTCTCGAATTTCAGCAGATGCGCTTCCGACAAATAGTATTGCAAGAGATGAAGGTCAGGTCAGGAATGAAGTTCAGGTATCAACCTAAAAATTTATGGGCTTTTGGGCTTTTGGGCCCAATCCAAATCTAATTTATGGGCTTTTGGGCCCGGTTCATATACTAGCTATTAATTATAATCCGAGACAATTTAGAAAGTAATTAACTGCAAAACCCTACTACTGCCATTAAGCCTAGAAATATTAGAGCTCCATACAAAGCATAGCAACCATACAATGCAAACTACTTATACCATTAACCTTAAACTGGTACCTGTCATCACCCGGTACCAAACCACCAGAGTCATGATCCATGCACTTAAAACAAGTTAGATACAAGCAAAAAATATACTAAAACAAGCAAGTATATATATTTGATAGAAAGAAGAACAGAAACTTGAAACTAATTAAAGAATAAAAAGAAAAAAAAACATCGATCAAACACGTCAACATACAAGATTACGGTGCCTCGATACTGTGTGCATCATCAACTGTGCCCTTCAAGCTGTGTGCGTATATCATCCTTCACCAAAAATCATGCATATATCAACCAAAACACACGAGCTACTAGCTCAATCATGTACATTCATACGCATGTATATGTATATACATACTACTTTCAAATATGTAGCTTATGCTACAAAAATAGGCTACTATCCGCGAGGGTAAAAAGTAATTATTTCCGATGGTACACCGATATAAATTGCTATTTCTGAACATATCAGTATTACCGCGAAGATACCGTCGACAAAAAGCACTTTTACCATCGCAGATAGTGACATAGATCTCTATCAGTGTATATGTCTAATTTGTATATGCATATGTATGAATGTGTGTTTATGTTTGTATATGCTTAGTTATATGGTGAGGCATGTTCTTCCTACTCTTCATAAAAAAAACAAAAACAAAAAATCTCCATCTTTTCCTACTCTTCATCCAAAAAAAAAAAAAAATCTCCATCTCTTCCAACTCTTCATGCTCATCTTTCTTTTTGGGCTTTTCCTTTCTTTTCTTTATCTTCTCTTGATTTGTGTAGAATAATATCTAGATAGGTAAGATGGTGTGTTATGAACTATAAATGGAAAATACTATAATGCAGAGTACACGTTGGGGTCTTTATATAGAGACCAACTATTAGTTATAAGCCCCAGAAGATGTTATAATTACTCTATTGCCATGCATACATGTTTAGGCAGAATTTTTATTTTTAGATATATATTTTGTGGGAAAGGGAAAGATATTTTTTTAATGTATTAGAAGAAATTAAATTATTAATTCAGTTCTTTGAGAGTTTTTATACAGATTTCAATCCCTAGCCATAAAAATATATAATATGCTTCTATCATGCTTCTTAAAAAAAAAAAAAAAATACTTTCGAGCTAAAATTAATTTGTTGTTTATTTAGAATGAATACGGTTAAAATGTCCAATTATTTTTTGTATCCCAATCATGTCTCATATTCTTATTTCAGTTTTTATATATAGTTCAAACAATTGATATAAACCGCTCAACATGATCTCTATATTAAAATGTACTTGAAGATCAGATTTTATATTTTTTAGAAATATTTTACTATCTTATGGAAAGGTATAAAATGACTATTTTTTAAGAGATTTTGAATCATTCAAAAACAATATGATTTTGTACATATCCAAATTGAAATTAAAAATATCCAAAATATTATAAAATTCGATCTCCAAATCTATTTTAATATAGAGATAATGTTGAGCGTTTAAGTTAAACATGAAAATCAGAATTGGAGGAATAATCGAGGCAAAAAAAATGATATATAAGGATATTTTAACTCTACTCTTATTTAAAATATTTTATTATTTTTTAATATAAAATCGTTATTTATAAAAATAGTACTTTGCTGAGAATTGAAGCAATTATTGAGGCGTAAAAATTGAATACCAAGGTTAAGTGGTAAACGCTAACGTGTCAACAGATTCGCCACGTAAACACAAGCCACGTGATAATCCTAAAAACAGCGTGCGCGGCATCAAACAGAAAACATCCAAAATATCCACCGAGTATTCTCAAACAAGGACATGGCCTTGGGGTGGCAAAAAAAAAAAAAAAAAGTTCGTAGTTCGTGGCTCGATCATGGCTCGCATTTGACTCGTTTGCTAACAGTTCGCTCGTTACTGGACCGAGTTGTTAACGAGCCAGCTCGCCACTAGCTCGGTCCAGAATTAACGAGTTCAAGCTGGGGCCTAGCCTGCTCACCAGCTCGCGAGCTAGTTCGGTATCAATTTGTGAATTTGTATGAATTTGTGTGCATTTTATACTATTTAGCTCGGTCCAGCTCGGTTAGTTCAGCACGATCCAAAAAATTTGTAGAAATTTTTTTTTTTTTAAAACAATATCCCGCCAGACTCAGCGAGCCAGCTCGTGAGCTCGTGAACTAGCTTGTGCTGGCTTGTCACGATTTCAAACTTAGATGTTAGCTCGGATGTCTTAGATCCAGCTCACTCGGTTGTAGTTCGGTTCAGAATTAACAAGCTGAGCTAGAACCTAGCTCGAACCGAACCAGCTCGTTGCCAACCCTAAATGCATCATGCCATCCATCATGCCTGATGGTGTGTCGTGTTCGGCCGTTTTTCAGCGGTTGCAATGGAGCGAAGTGAAGGTAAGGGCCCCACATATCATGGGATGGCCACCTGACCATCTAATGTGGCCACGTGGGCCACTTAATCTTGATCACGGCCATTCAACCTGCTTACAGGAATGGCGGTACGGTTTACTTTGCAACGGAAAAAAAACAAAAGAGAAAGAAATAAATAAAGAGCAAAGACGGTGTGGCATTTTGTGACCGGTTTGGAATGTTGTGGAGGGGTGTTTGTCTCAAACTTCAGTGTTTTTTTAGGAGAAATCTCAACCGTTCAAATACACTATGCACAAATCTCAAAATACAAATAATATTGGGCAACTGCGTTATCCTCAAATAAGCACCGTACACGTTGGTCACGCAAAAGTTCAAATTTTATTATGAAAATATGTCACTATTCGCAAACGTAAAATTGAATATTACTTAGAATATACCGATAGAAATTGTTATTTTTGAACGTATAATTAGTATAACTGACAGGAGTATCCTCATATTGTGATACTAAATATTCGATCTATAGCTAATAGATGGAAATACTAGCGTTATGATTGATGCCCTTACCTAGTTAATAATTTTTATGGTAAAATACTTAATATTCGATTTATAGCCAATAGATAAAAAATATTAGGGTTAGGGTTGATGCCCTAACATAGCTAGCCAATAAATTTGACATAACAATACTTAATATTTGATCTATGAGTCGCATGTCATATTTTTTTTTTGGCACTTATTGAGTTGTTAATTTCCACGATAAAAAGTTGTAACTTAAAAACTAGCATTCTAATTGAACATCACGTATAATATGTTTTATTCGCGAATAAACGCAATAAAAACGTGTAATTGGTAGTTGATGGTAAGATGCTATATATACAATAATGGTCATGGTAAGATGCTACATCTAACACTACTAGGTATAAGTAACACAACTCGCGTTTAATTCGCGAATTATTCACGTTTTATTCGTTTTTTTGACGTTTTCGAACCGAACACCGAATAAAAATAAAAAAAACGTAGAACACGTTTTATTCGAGAATAAAACGCGACAAAAACGCGAAATTTTAAAAAAAAAAATTGGAGTTTTTTGGATTTTTTTTTTTTACTTCCTTGTGGTACCGAATCATTCCTGAATTATACCTGAATTATGTCTACCTTAATTATTTTTGTATCATGAATTTTTTATCCCGCCAAACCGAAATTGAACTATTCATTTATCACTATGCTACTAGGATGTTATTTATTGTTATTGATAATTTTTTCTTAGTTATACCGAAGATGGGTTCAAATAGCTCGTCTTTTGTGTCTCATCCTGCTTATATTATTTATTTATTTATTTCAGTTTTCAAAATTCAAACAGTTTATCTGAACCAATCAACATGACTTTCACATTAAAATGTGTTTGTATACAAAATTTTATATTTTTTGAAAATTGTTTACTATTTTTTTTAGATAGGTAAAAATTTTTAGATGGTTCAAAAACAGTAATTTGTATTTTTTTATAAAAAATAGTTAAAAAAATTCAAAAAAAATTATAAAATTTTGTCTCCAAATAAATTTAAATATGAAGATCACGTTGAGCAGTTTTGAATGTACTGCTTGAACGTTGAAAACAAAAACAAAAAAAATGTGAGGCACGATTGTATTCCCGTACAAGAAAAAAATGTCGGGCCGAATCAGCCGGGCAAAATTTGTGTTCGATTCGGTTCACTGATTGATGATACATCCGAAAGACTTATGACTTGACACACAACAAAGTGATCCGTGGGGCCCACTATTCGGTGTAAGAAAGCAATGCGTTTATCGTTTACAAGATAATGACGACTGAAGTCGGCACCTAAACCTGTAGGGTAAATATTTTAACAGAGTAGTTTTGGCTTCATGCAGCACATTAACTATAGAATCAAAACACGCTGCATATTGTCTTTGCTCTGCATGAAGCCAAACTTTCTCTGTTACAATCTTTACCCCAAACTGTATTCTTTTGATTTTAGGAGGTTTTGTTGTTAATAACGAGAACATGAATTCGTATCCTCTGCATTAAATCAGATTTTGAGTTTACCGATAATGAATTCAGGCCGTCCAATATGTCTTCACATCCATATTGGACGGTCCAGATGCGAAATTTAAAATCTGCGTTATTGCAGAGGATTCGAATCCAGAAAACATGGTCAAATCGGATGATATAACACATTCCTTTGGGTCCCACCACGGTCCCACAAATCAGTGACCAAAACTGGTGGTCTGGATTCACGCATCAGATTCTTCTCTAGAACAGTCTTCTCAGCTCCTAAAATGGAAATTTCTTTTTCTTTCTTTCCTTTTCCATTTTTTCTCAGCTGTGATTTTTCTAAACTCCTCCCTTTGTAGAGAGAAGAGAAAGAGGGTCGAGGGATCGAATCAGCGATGGACGAGGGAAGCTCAGCGGAGGTATTGGTTCTGACGCGGCGAGCTGGTGTGGTCTTTGGTGGGGCGTTTTCTGATTGGTGGAAAGAGATAAATGAGTCGCCGCAGTGGCAGGACACAGTCTTCTATTTGCTCTCTGCTTCCTATGCTCTCGTCTCTGCCATGGCTTTGGTTTGTACTTTGTCGGATCCAACCTCTATTTTCTTTCCTTCTTACATTTTAGTCCCTGAGATTTGGATATTTCACTTGTCAGCCTTGAAGTACAGTTTCTCAGTTCATTAATTTTGTATTGTGAAAGCTAGAACTACTAATTTGTTCACTATTTATTGTGGATACGTTTGGATTGAGAGTGAGGTTAGTCAGAGTAGCGTGCTAACCCCGAATTCGGAATAGCTGCTAACCCAACATTTCAATGGGTTAGCGGAATAGCGGCTAGCCCGAGCTAACCCAAGTGTTGAGAATAGCTATTTTTTGACCCAAATGTGGAATAGTCGCTAACCCGAATTTGGAATAGTTGCTAACCCAACTAATCCAGCTATTCCTTAGGGTTTTAAAAATTACACCTAGAGCAATTGCGGGTGAGTACCTTAGTGGAGGTTTGGGTTTTTGCAAAATACACCTCATATCTTTTGATATGTAGAATTAGCACAAATGTTTCTAATTGATTCTGTTAACTCCTATTTTGTTGGAAATATTTATTCTATAGCTGTTGATTTCTAAAATGGTTATTTTATTTGTTATTTAACCTTTTTTGTCTTATGGTTTGGCTATTATTTGAAATTTAAAACCAACCCAGACAGACAATATTGGGTGATATTTGCAAATGTGAAATATGTTGGGTCTATTTTGCAAATTGGAATTTGGCTTACAAGTGAAGGTACTTTGGCTATTTGATGTGCAGATTCAATTGATCAGAATTCAAAGGAGAGTGCCAGAATTTGGTTGGACTACACAGAAAGTGTTTCATCTCATGAACTTCATTGTAAATGCCGGTAAAAAGACCTTTAAAGAGCCTACTTTATATTTCCTTCTTGTCTTTTGAGCTTTATTTCAGATTGAATCCGCAGGTCATGTCTAAACATTTCTTGTCTATGTAGACCCTTGAACATAATTTCAATAGAAACCAACAAAAAGAGGTTTTTCAAATAGAGAATTCAAAATAGAACATAAAAGTAAAAATACTGAAATTGTGTTTCTAGATTGTAGACTATATACACCATCTAAATATAGTAAGTTACAGCCTATGTTTTGTCAGTTGAGTAAATTAAATCAGAAATGTTTCTTACATAGCCATATATTCTAGAAGCTTTACTAATGAATACTAATTTTTCTATGGAAAATTTTGTTGTAGTTCGTGCTACCATATTTGGATTTCATGCTGAAGTGTTTTCTTTCAAGACAAAAGTAAGCACCTCTCTCTCTCTCTCATCCATATTTGATAAGTTTATGTGAAATACTAATCTATATATTGTTGTACCAGGTGTTCACTTTAATCCTTCTAGACCTTCCGGGGCTCTTGTTTTTCTCAACATATACACTCCTTGTTCTATTCTGGGCTGAGATTTATTATCAGGCTAGTGCAGTAAGTCTCAACTAACCTTTTGTATCCCGACTGTTTTGTTATTGACAAATTACTTAGATTTATGTATTGAGAAATAACTAATTATGGATTTGTTTCTAAATTGCAGATGGCTAGTGTTCACACTGACAGGCTAAGGACAGCATACCTATCTGTCAATGCTGTCATTTATGCTATTCAGGTTTGTTTTCTTCTATTTAACTTTACTGATTGGCTGTATATATTTTTTTTTAAGGTTCAGATGGTATTTGTATTTTATTCAGGTGGGTATTTGGATGTACCTCTGGATAGATGACAGTTATATAATTGAGCTTGTTGGGAAAATCTTCATTGCTGGTAATTTTATATATCACATATTTTGTATGGTAATTTTGTATATCACATGTGTATCGAACTTTTGGACATTTTCCACTTTTAATCTTGTATACTATAAGGCACAATTTTTTTTTTTCTATTTTTACCTCGCTATAATTTATATCTCAGCTACTTCTTTAGTTGTAAAGAGATTTACAAAACATTTGAAGTTTTCTACAATGGAAATACTTGCATAAATCAAATATCTTATAGAGTGAGGCTATGGTACTATAGATCAATATCTCCGTTTTAAAAGTCCAAACAGTCAATCTGAACCGTTCAACATGATCTCCATATGAAAATATACTTGGAGACTGAATTTCTTACTATTTCTTTATATAGGTAGAAAATTACTATTTTTGAATGGTCTAGAATCTTTAGATCAAGTGATTTTCTACCTATCTAAAAAAATAGTAATAGAATTAAAAAAAATATATAAAATTTGATCGCAAAGTCATATGGAGATCATATTGAATGGTTTAGATCGACTGTTTGGACTTTGAAAATGGAGATATTGATCCATAGTACGGACCAATATGCGCTATGCATAGTACTATAGCCTCACACTAGCTTATATGTCTTTATGGAACTAAAAAATTATTTTGTAAATCTCTTACACATGGTTCTTGCACCAATTATATTCCTCTGATCTTAATTGCTTTTCTCGTGCAGCGGTTTCTTTATTGGCTGTTCTTGGCTTTGTCTTCTATGGAGGAAGGTAAAATGAGGTTTTAATATTATTTATGTTCTTTGTATCTCAGAAATATTTGTGTATATTTTCATGACACATTAAATTTTTTTTGTGATAGGTTGTTCACTTTGCTTAAACGGTTCCCAATTGAATCAAAAGGCCGTCGCAAGAAACTTCATGAGGTCAGTTCACATTTTTTTACATCATTTAATAAATTATTTTTCCAAAATAAGCTTACATGAAAATTGAATCAAATAATAAGCTATGTTTATTTATTTTAATTGGATTCAGGTTGGATGGGTAACCGGGATATGCTTTACTTGCTTCTCGGTTAGATGCATTATGGTATGCTTATTTATTTTCACTTTTAATTATAATAAATAATTTTGGGGTAGATGCTGAATTTTAAATTTTGGGGTCAATCACATAAAACTATTGCTTGGGAAGTATATGGGTGGTCAAGCATGGAAAACACTGAGTTTTTTTGTGTGTGTGTGTGTTTGTTGGGGGGGGGGGGGGGGGTTAATTTTAGAGTATCTATAATATTTTACTTAAAATATCTAGATATATGATATAGAAGTTCAACATTTTTTACCAAAAATGGGGGTCAATTTACCCCAAAAATGGGGGCAACGACAAAAAAATACATAGATTAGGAAATTCTTTTATCTTAATTTTAATCATTTCGTGCATATGTTCATTTTTTGTGCAGAGGTTATTTTCTGCATTTGATCCAGATTTGACTTTGGAGGTTCTGGATCACCCCATTCTTGACCTCTTCTACTATATGGTATTTTCCAATTACATAGTTTTCATCTAAGTTAAAAGTAAATGTTTCTAAGCCATGTATTCTAATATTTCTCTTTCCTTTTTTTCTTTTACTACAGTTTACTGAAGTGGTACCAATGGCGCTTGTGCTTTTCATTCTCAGAAAGCTTCCTCCAAAGCGTGTATCGGCACAATACCACCCGATTCGGTGATCGGTTCATTATATATATTTCCAATGGGACACAAGGGCTGTTTTATTTTGTTCATGCTAATTTTGTTCCTTCCTTTTTCTGGCATCTTTAGCATAGTTTTTTTGTTTAGGATACCGTAGTGTTCGATTGGTTTGTATTGCCAGAATAAGCTTTTGGAATTGATTTATTAGTGAAGCAAGTCACTTCTCTTGATGGCTGTATGTTTGGAACTCTTTTTGTACTTTGTAATGAAATGTAAATCTGAGAAATATTGAGGTCAAGATTTGTATTTATTCAAAAATTAAATTAAGTAGTTGAATTATGACACAAAAACTGGGAATTTTCAATATTGGATTCATTTTGTTTACAAAATCCAAACGAAACATTCAAGGTACTCGAAATTAAGCGAATTATTGAAGCAGGACATTATATTTTTGTAGGATGCTCGAAGAAATTTTCAGTACTGGTCGTGTCACACCTGTATATATATATATATATACACACAATAGCAACAAGTCAAACATTTATACTCATGCGATGATAATCTTTCTATCTATAGGCTTAAAATGTAGTTTTTCAGAACATATACATCCCAACAACTCAAATAAGTTTCTAAATAACTGTTAACTATTTTTTAGAAATTAAGGTCTCTAAAGTTTCTAACTTTCACATTTTTGAAATTAATTTTAGAGTTTCTATTATGTCATGTCAGTAACAAATTAATAATGTTAAATAATTTGAGCCAATTATTTGATCAATATGGAGTTTATAAACAGTTTTTTAATAAGAAATTTTACTGCATACTTTCTAAATAAAAAAAAAACTCTCCTATATTCCTGAAACTTGATTAGAAATTGCCACATCACATTAGAAACTCTAATAATACCAGGGATATAGCTGCTCATGGCAACATATAGTCAAACATTTTTTATATTAATTTTATATTAATTTTTGTATATTAAATATATATCTCTAATTTAATAGCGAACGTACTATTTTTTAATATTTTTTAAATATTATATTAACCTAAATATATATATCCGTCACAACTGTCAACAGATGGGATGTTGACAATTTTTTTTTCTGAAGGTAACATTCTGATATATTTTTCATTGGATCCAAGATGGATGCACCTGGCTTGAGATGTAGCGGTACACCGTACATAAACATGATTAGATTCAACATTTATGTAGATTTGTAATTAGTAATTCATAAAAAAATTATTTTATACAACATTTTATATCGCTTTGTTTGATTAATATTTTACAATTTTAAGATAATGGAATAAAAAAAATATAATTATTATATTTTTATGATATTACATACATGATTGATGTGTTTAATATATGTATTTATTTGTTATATTTTTTAAACCAAATTATGTAAACTATATTTATTCGTTATTATTCATTATTCGTTTTGTAATTACCCGTGTGTATCTTTCATTTATTTATTTTCATTATAAAATATGTTTGGAGACCAAAATTTATATATTTAAAAACATTACTATATTTTTAGATATGTACAATATCATTGTTTCTGGATCATTCACAAATTAATAGTAATTTTGTACATATTTAAAAAGAAATGATCATATTGAGCAGTTCCGATCAATTGTTTAAACTTTAAAAAATATATATATAAAACACAGTGAAACATGAAAATAAATATGAGACATTTAATTAAACTCTTCTCTTACAAACAATAACTGATCTATGCACAGTATATATATTCCTTGTCCAATGAATACGGAACAGTAAAACACCGGAGAAAATAATAAAACAAGACTCAAGATATATCTAATATTAAACAATTAATCTTTTCGCATAAAAGCTAATGCTTTCAGCTCTCGATGAAATCGACCGAGTTACAATATATTTGTCGGAATTTTTCATCGATCTATTTCGAAAAAAATAAGAAAAGCAAGAGGAAGAGTACAGTGGGATTTCAATGAACTTTTTTGTTTTAAAGGAATGAGTCAAATTCTTTTACAAAAAAAAATAGGTCGAATTTTAATGTAAAACATTAATTTTTTTTTTCTGAAGTTCAATTGTTTAAAAATGAGTTGAACTTTAAAAAATGAACTTATGAACTATGCTTAAAAGTAAAATTTATTACTTTAATATTATACATTATTTTCAAAAAATATTTTACGTTAACTTTTAATCTTAATATAATTTTTCGATAAAATTGAGTTTCCGATTTAGTTTGACAGATTCCTACTGATTCTCCCGATTTTGATTTCATGGTCAATTAACTGAATCTGCTTCCGTTGAAAATTACTAAAAATATTTTAATAAAAAATACAAAAAGAAAAAATTATTTACCTACCCCTAATAAAATTTCCGGCTAATGTCATAACGTTATAATTTCAGCATAAGTTATAACGACTTAGTTTTTGCGATTTCAATGTTCAAACACGCGATCTGAATTGCTCAACATGATCTAAATACTAAAATAGGGTTGGAGACCAAATTTTATATTTTTTTAGATAGGTACAAAATCACTTTTTTTAGATAATTCTGGACCATCCAAAACAGTAATTTTGTACCTATCTAAAAAAAATAACAAAATTTCAAAAAATATAAAATGTGGTCTCCATGTCTATTTTAATATGGAGATCATGTTGAGCAGTTCGGATTGACTGTTTGTACTTTAAAATTGCAAAAACCGACTCGTTATAACTTAGACTGAAATTATAACATTATGACATTAGCCGGACTATATTATATATATATATATATATATATATATAGAGTTGGGCTACGGTACTTCGCGAAGTAAAACGAGTGTTTTACTTCACGTCTATATCTTCAATTTGAAACTTCAAAACGTCAATCCGAACAGTTCAAGTTGATCTCCTTATTAAATTGTGCTTGGAGACCAAATTTTATATTTTTTGGAAATTGTTTACTATTTTTTTAGAATTTTTGAAAATCGCTGTTTTTCAAAAAATCCTGGACCATCAAAAACAACAATTTTCAAAAATTCTAAATAAATAGTAAAAAATTTCCAAAAAATGTAAAATTTGGTCTCCAAGCACAATTTAATATGGAGATCAATTTGAACTATTCGGATCGACATTTTAAACTTTGAAATCGCAAAATATGAGTGTGAAGTAAAACACTCGCTTTACTTCGCGAAGCACCGTAGACCAACTCTATATATATATATATATATATATATATATATATATAACGAGTGTTTTACTTCACGTCTATATCTTCAATTTCAAAGTTCAAACGTCGATCCAAACCGTTCAAGTTGATCTCCATATTAAATTGTGCTTGGAGATCAAATTTTATATTTTTTTTTAGAAAAATTGTACTATTTTTTTGAAATTTTTTTAAAATCACTGATTTTTTATGGTCCACTATTTTCTGAAAATTAGTGATTTTAGAAAATTCTAAAAAAATAGTAAAATTTTTCTAAAAATTGTAAAATTTTCAAATCACAAACGCATGATCCTACCGTGTAGAATGATTGGGGTGTTGATCCACAGGGATAGTATATTAGATTTTAAACAATTTTCACTAGGCTAGGTTATCGGGGGTTTTTAAAAGTTGGATGCAGTGGCGCTAATTGTGATCAAGGTTAATGTTAAACAGTAAATAGAGAGCCTCTAGGGTTCAGGTCATATCCTTCTTAATTATGCAAAATATAAATTTCGACGTTTCTCTATGTCGCATGCGGCATTGCCACTGTGGCATGCGGCTTAGATTGTCCCACAGCTTCCCTGCATGCGGCACTGTCACTACTCGCAGGGCATGCTGGGTGTTTGCTTATGTGATTTCAAAGGTTTTCCGATCTTTCGATCGGTTTTTGGGTTACCAAGACTGAAGTATTTTAGGTATGCAATTATATTCTTTCCTATACTACCCCATAGTTGAAATATCCCAAAGATCTTACCTAATTTAAGTGTTTCCTAATATAATATAAATGTACAATTTACGCTATCATGCCAAATGAGCACACTGGGTTCTAACCCTAGTCTTTGAACCGCTGTCAAGCCTTGTTAGCCGAAGTGTTTGGAGTACTTACATGCATTATCATTCTCACACAAGGATGCAACGACTTAACACCTATTAATATGTGAAGAGTTATTGGCATATAGTAGACAGAACTACGTATGCAAGGACGTAATAAAAATGAATTTAAAATAATAAAGGAAAGTCAAATCATCATAAACAAAACATATACATCTCATTTTTATGAATAAAACATTTTTTGTGTCACCATTGTACTTTTATTTTTTGAATTGTAATACCTTAAAATTTGAAATTTAAATGTCAAAATAAAACCATTAGATATGATTTATATCATCTTTTTTATGTACACATAAAAAATCATGACATTTTTATTTTATTTTAATTAGTATTAAGAGCCTGCAAAATTGCACCAATATTGTAGATAAATTAAGACTTTTGATTTTTAAATTGATTAATATAAAATCAAAATAAAAAAGTAATAACTTTTTATGTGTGTAGAGAGAAAATAATATAGATCACATTTAACGGTTATATTTTAATATATATACTAGTATCGTGCCCGTGCGTTGCAACGGGGACATATTATAAAATTGAATAGAATATGAAGAGACCTTTTTGTTTGACATTCACACAAAATTAAGAAAAATATATATTTAAATGAAAATAAAAGACACAAATGAAAAAAAGGAGATCCAAATAATAAATAACAATTAAAGAAACAACAACAAATAAAAAAAACAGATCAAATATAACATGAAAAAATTCTTGAAGTATCATTATACGATTTAATATCTAATTTTCTCCACAAACAAAACACGTCATTAAACGATTTAGAGGAGAAATGATATGTAAAGAAACAAAATTGGGAAAGATATAATTAAATGATTCAAATAAGAATTTTCTCTACAGATATATTTTTTATAGAAATTATTTTAATAATAGTAATTTCTCTACACGAAAATTCTTGATATTCTTCATTTTCTCTCCATATCGGAAAGATATGATTGTTTCCATCAGCACAAAATCTGCTCTTCATCTATTCACAAAGATACAGTAGCCCTAAACAAAATTCGGAAAGATATGATTGTTTCCATTTTCATTGTCGAAAATATAGAGGAAGAGGAGAAATGAAACAGAGGAAAGAGAGAAATAAGGAAATAATTTAATTGCAGGAATCAGAGATAGCTGTAAGGAGAAATAAGGAAACAGATTGCTAGGGATACATTCAATTTTAATTGTGACAAACCATGTAGCAGTCTGTGTAGCAAGTATGTTTTTAACTAAATTTAGACTTCTACACATAAAATAGATGTATTTAATCAAAAGAAGACAGATTATGTGATTGGAGGGCTGATATTCAATTTGAAAATTTATCTTTCAATCTCAACCGTTGGCGGATCAGGACAACTACGTGCATAATATAAGAATGGAGATATTTTAAAATATTTATTATTAAAAAATAAAAGACATATCTTGAAGAACTTAAAATAAAGATATTTGAACGCTCAACTTAAAATATGTAACAATGCACAAACATATATTGAAGAAGTTTTGAATTTTTATTTGACTTAATTTATTAGAACCAAAATAAACTTTTACTAAAATGACATATATATCTGATATTTGACTCGTTTTATTCATAAAAATGAGATACGAATTTTTAGAAATAAATCCGATTCAATTAAAATTAATGGTTAACATAGGTAATATCATGCTTGGGGGCGGAAACAAACTTATTACAAGGATGTTGTAGTGGTGCTGGTTCAAAGGATGCACTTTATTTTTAAGGAGATCAATTGTAATATTTATTTTTTTCTGATTTAGGTTTGTGGTTGTAAGTTATTCATTTTTTTTTATACTTTTATCGTTTCTATTAAGTTTAAAAAAAAATATCATAGGTAATATCGCTGTCTATTTGATGGTTCAAAATTAGAGTGTGATGTGCTCACTAAGAAAATTTGGTAAACACAACTTCAAATTTTAATATTATGTATCGTCATTCCCTATAGGTTTGGTTATCACGATGATACATAATACCAAATGTGGTAATGTGATCACATTTAATATTATATTTTTCGACTTATTTTATATAAAAAAAATTAATTTCTTCCTTAAACGTCACTAATTCATGTGACCAAATGTGATTAGACATGATTAACATATCATAATCATTCGTATAATATGATCATTTTTCGCAATTTTGATCCTGACACGACATTCAATCCAATTCACAATGCAACTAATAATGGGAATAAAACAAGAGGAGCTTAAAAAACAGAAAGAAAACAAATGAAGAAAATAGATCTTCTATATGTACCAAGGAGCTTTTATAAAAAGCGTTTTGCTTTCAATCTCCAATTTGATTGGCTTGAATTTTTTTTCATAGTCAAGATTTAATTATTTATATATACAGAAAAACATATAATATTAGTAAAATAGTTTTGTTTGAAAGGAAGAAATTGCACCGACTCATGGAAGTGTATCTTGTGATATATGCTATGTAAATTTAAAACTTGGATATATATTATTTTACTTGCAAAAAAATAATAAGAAAATAACCTCTCTCCTCAATTCGTTTTGTATCTGAAATAAGAAGAAAAAAAATCAAAAAATCTCTTTTTTTTTTTGAGAAAAGGTCATAATTCCATTTCCACATAAATTAAAACATTCTTTTTTTGAGAGAAATACATAGGTCAAGCCTATAAATTCTATTGATTGGAACACCAATGGTGTCAAGTTAAATAAAGAACAGAAAAATAGGTAAATATAAGAAAGAAAACAAAAAAACTGAAAACAATAAAACAATAAATAAAACATAAGCTAGAAGGATTAATTAGGGAACAACCCTATTCCTTATTCCTTCCTTTATTCTAGTGCACTTGGAACCAGCTCCATGTAAAACATTTTTCTTTGATTAAATCAATTGATTCATCTAATTTAAAAAAAAAATTGTTTTATGACCTAGATTCGTCTAATATAACATGTTAATTAATTAGTTCCATGTCAAAAAATCTTTTCTAAAATATTAAAAGAATAAACATAAACCAAAAGAAAGAAATATAATTAGAGTTCATAGTATCTGAGTAACTTAAATTTTAATTATGTTTAAATTCAAACCGTTTAATTAAAATTGATACGAATTTTAAAGCTAATGACTTCTTATTAGTATTTTCTATGAACACCTATCATGTCCAAATTTATTTTTCTTAACAAACTAACCAAATAAAATTATCCAAACAAATACGCAGTCATACAAATGGTACCTCCAGTTTTGTGGAAATGGAGAGGATTAATTAAGCTTTCAACGTAAATAATTCTCTCCAACTAAGGTAAATCAGAAAGATCTAAAGTGGGCCCCACGACTTTGTTTGTAATTTTAAATCCGAAAATGGAGAGGATTAATTAAACACATATTGTCATATGTTGAATATTATGTAATGGGACTAATCTATAATTAATATTGATAATTAGTTATAAGGTAATAGGCAAGGAAATGTGGTAATTATATTAAAAAAATCAGTGAAAATAATTCTAATCAATTTTATTGATTGGATTCTATTATATATATTTAGTTGGTCATGATGATCTACTTGTATTAATTTGAAAATAACTAAATAGAATAGTATTTTGTATCTCATGTATGAAATTGTGGAGATGTAAATAAAAATTGTACATATAAATATTTACTGACCAATTAATTGATTGACTTCCGTTGTATTAAATTGGCAATGACCGTTAATATTAATTTGAATGCATTAAATATTCATATTTCCTAGCATTTTATTAAAAAAAAGTAATAATTAAAAAAATTGTAATTCTTATTATTATCTCATGTATAGAAAACTTGTGAAAATTCATATGCTAATTGAAACATATTAATAACCCTATATCATGACATGAGATAAAAACAAACAAATGAGGATGCATTGATATGAAAATTTTGATAATAGATTAAAATTAAAGTTATTGTATAAATTTTATTGAGGGGTGGGTTTTGACTTAATGGTTCTTCTCACATTGGCAACCAAATCTCTCATATAATCTCTAATATGTTGCATAAAAAAATATTTAATGGGTAATAACAAATCAATAAGTTGACAAAAAGAGCGCATACTTTTAGGAGTATTGACTCCAACACCGTCCCTGTGGTGAGTGTGCTCTATGTAGATAATAAGATGAGCAAATTAGCTGTTAATGAGGGCCGATGTGGTATTTTTGTAGGATATGAATCTACACATATCCTTGATATGTGACTCACCTATATGAGAGTAGTGTTTGTATACAGCCGCGGTATAAGGCATGCGTAAACCTTTAATGTTAGTTATTTATTTAAATCTAGATGTCAAAATAAAACAGTTAGATATAATTAGAGGTGCTATCGGGTTGGGTAGGGTCCGGATACCATTATATTTGGACCCGTACCCTAAAAGTGTTAGAGTCCGAATTTTGATCCATATACTTATTTGTTTCAAATCAGGTCGGGTCCGAATCCGGATACCTATCTACCCGTAGATATTTTGGGTCCAGTCTTTTGGTTCCGAGTAGATATATACTCATAAATTGTGTATGGATTATCGGGTCCGGATCCGGAACAAGTACATGTCGCAACTCACAAGCATTTGAGAAACACTTTACGTTTAAATATAATTATAATTTCTTAAACATCTCACATAATATATCATTATAATATAAATTAAAATCAGCTCCAAAAAATATTGAATGTGAGATAATTTTAGAAAGTAAAATATTAGAGATGGTGATTTCATTATATGGTTTCAAAATCCAAGAATAGAATATTAATATCAATTTGTTTCAATCAGCGAAGAGAGCAATAAATTTTAATAATCCGTGCAGAAAGATAGATACATAGTAGATAAAGAGATCAAGAAAGGAATTAATTAGTTTCAAAAATTTATAGGCAAAAAGTGAACATGACATTTGATTTCAATAATCTGTACAAAAAGAGCAATAAATTTCATTCAAGAAATTAAAAAATATTACAAATGATTGTCTTTTCATAGTTATTAATATATGTGTTTATATTAAATAATTATAAAGAAATGGTATTACCATTTTATCGGATATTTATACGGATATCGGGTCGGGTTTGGTTATGGGTCGGATAATTAACTAAATCAAACCCATATCCTATCCATTACAGTATCGGTTCCGGTTCGTAATATAACCGTATTCATAATTTAACCGGTTATATTTTTTAAACCATATCCTATCCAAATTAATCGGATCCGGGTCGGTTCCGGTTCGGATTCGGTTCGGTTCCGGATTGGATCCGGGTAATCGGGTAAAAGTAGCACCTCTAGATATGATCTATGTCAGTTTCTCTATTTACACATAAAAAATCTCTACATTTTGATTTTATTTTGATTAATATCAAGAGCTTGTAAAAATGCACCAATGAGCTTGTAAAAAAAAATCTTGAATTACTTAAAATAAAGGTATTTGAACTCTCCTCAACTTAAAATATATAAAATATGTAACAATGCACAAACATATATATATTGAAGAAGTTTTGAATTTTTATTTGATTTAATTTTTTAGAACCAAAATAAAGGTACTAAAATGACAAATATATCTAATATTGGACTCGTTTTATTAATAAAAATGAGACTCTAATTTTAGAAATAAATCCGATTCAATTAAAATTTACAATAGAATATATAGAATGAGTAATATGCACCGTGTAACACAACACAATATCTGGTCCAGCACTTGAGAGTAGGTCCGATGGGCATCGGACCTACTCTGGTTAGATGGGTTTAATCACCATCGATTTGCTTTAAGATTCCTGCAGAATGCTTTAAAATTCGTGCGTGTTTGTTTCAATGTTCGTGCGCACAAATCTTAAATTAGATCGGACGGTCATCGTGCTCGTTGAACCTAAAAGTAGGTCTGATGGGCATCGAACCTACTCCGTTCTCCTGGTCAAGTGATCACATTTAATATTGTATTTTTTTTTTTTTTTATAATTTTCTTATTTTTCTTTCTTAAACAAACTTATAATTAATGAAAATAATTAAACGTCACTCATTATATAATTAGTGCAGGAGGAGAAGAGCTAGGGTGTCACTTGTACAACATGCAATGCAACAAGGAGAACTGGAGAAAGAATTCACATCACCTCAGGTTACATGATTCAAGCAAATTATAATCGGATGGTTCTTTTAACGTGACACGAATCTCAAAAAAGACCCCCTACAGTCTCCATAGGCACTGGATTGAGTTTGACCTAGATAAGATTAATTTGAGCCGTCCGTTTCAATTTGCTTGCTTGAGTCAGGTACCTGGGAGGATACGGATCCCTGGAGAAGACAGGTTCTTAGTATTAATTAGGGTTTAATTAGCGCAGGAGGAGAGGAGAGACGAACACTCTGTTATCACCGCAACACTTTGCTATGAAACTTGATAATTTTAATAATATTATGAAACTTCCCATTTTGTTTTTTAAAACCAAAACCAAAACTCTCTCTTGATCTCTTGATCCATTGATCTCTCAAAAGTCAAAACAAAACTTTGATCTATTGATGAGTCCGGCTACTATACCACTAGTGTCATTTCAAATTAAATAACACCATATCTTAAATCATTGGATCTGCTTTAATATTCGTGTACAAGATAGCCTGGAATGACACTAGTGTCTTGTACGAATATTAAAGTAAATCCAATAATTTAAGATGCGGTGTTATTTAGTTTGAAATGACATGGTATAATCCCCGGACTCTCTATGATCTATTTTTAAAATTTCGGAACAAGTTGCTCGTCTACTTATTAATCTCCAACTCAATTTTAATTTCTCGGCCCAGAAGGAAAAAACAAAATACAGCCCACAATTCTAAATTTATTTCAGCGTTCCCTCAGCACCGATCTCTCCATTAAATTGCATCTCACAAAACAAAGTTATTTCTCCATCTCATCAACTTTTAGCGTTCCTTCAGCACCGATCTCTCCATTTTTGGTAACCGCCCCCCTTGCTCCTTCTCCCTCCTTCCCTCCGATTTAGCAATTTTGCATTTTCTTTTTCAGGAAATTTGTGTTTTGCTTTTGAAAAATTCGAAATTTGTGGGAGATGGAAATGAGGGTTTGAATCAGAGTAAATCTGTAAAACCGGGCACAACTATGTCAAATTGAACTTAACAGTACCATTAGTTGTATGTGGTTAACTTAATTGTTCAGTTTTGATTCAATTTGGTACTCTGTGGTGTGAACAGCTCTCGAATTAGCCTTAATCTTTGATTAGTTGCCAAAGAATTGATATAAACCTGCTCCTTCTAATTGCTTGTTAAATTCATGTTCCTTCAGTATATGGTAATTAAGGCTGGACAATTTTGATAACCGAATTGCATTGTTGCTTGCCATATGTCAATTAATGGTATGCTATTTTCTTTTAATGCAGTATTACAAAATAGAAGCACAATTTGTTATTTGGAAGTGAAGCTAAACCTTGTTAGATAGAATTTTTGAAAGAGGCAAAAGAAGAAATGGTGTGTGCCTTATCACTTGGCCCCTCCTCTTTGCTTTCACCATCCGCTTCCAAATCCCAATCCTCATTTAAATTTGCATCTCATCGAGGTCTCTTCCTTGTATGCTATGCGTTCCCCCAATTTAAATCTCAACCCCACATAAAAATTAATAAACCAAATCCACCACCTGCTACTACTAATTCACCCATTAACATCAATTTTGAAGATCTTTTTGGAAAGATTGAGACGCCACCTCAGCAGCAAAAGAAGGAGAAGAAGCGGAAGGCAGGGAAAAGGCAGAAGGGGAAGAAGGGGAAGAAGGGGAAGCAACAGAAGGAGGATGTCATTAGTGCCAAAGGGGCGCACGGCAAGTTCGATCGGCTGTTGGATCCTCTAGCTGACATCCGTGAATTCAATAAGTTCTTTGCCGCCTTAGTTCGCACCAAAACTTTAATCAACCTTGTCTTTTCCTTCTTCACCCGCTTAACCCAAGTTGCAAGAAGCTATCCTAATGAGTATACCTATAAGATCTTGATGGAATGCTGTGTGCAAACGAATCGGGCCAGCCTAATGTTTGGTTTTCTGGGACGGTTTCTCAAAGAGGGTCACAGCACTAATGCTCATACCTTTTCTCCAATACTTAAAGGTCTCTGTCACGACAATAGGATTGGTGAGGCTGTGATTGTGGTGCTCGACAAAATGCTGAAGCTTGGATGCCGACCTAGTGTTGTGAACTACTCGATTGTTATCAATGGGATGTGCAAGAAAGGTGAAATTGAGAAGGCAATGGATTTTCTACAGTGTATGATTTCTAAAGGGTGTGCTCCTAATGTTGTGGTCTACAATACTCTTATAGATGGGTTGTGTAAAAAAGGTGAATTTGAGAAGGCAATGGATTTACTACGCCATATGATTTCTAAAGGGTGTCGTCCTGATGTGGTGACCTACAACACTCTTATTGAAGGGTTGTGTAAAAGAGGTGAAATTGAGAAGGCGATGGATATTTTACGTATTATGACTACTAAAGGGCATCAGCCTAATGTCATAACCTACACCACTCTTATTGATGGTTTGGGTAAAAAAGGTGAAATTGAGAAGGCAATGGATATTCTAGAAGACATGATTTCTAAAGGGCATCAGCCTGATGTCGTGACCTATAGCACTCTTATTGATGGGATGTGCAAGAAAGGTGAAATTGAGAAGGCAATGGATTTTGTACATGGCATGATTTCTAAAGGGCTTGGGCCTAATGTCGTCACCTATAGTTCTCTTATTGATGAAATGTGCAAGAACGGTGAAATTGACAAGGCATTTGAATTTCTAAATAACATGATTTCTAAAGGGCATCAACCTAATGTTGTGACCTACACCATTTTTATTAATGGGTTATGCAAGCAAGGTGAAATCGAGAAGGCAATGGATTTTCTACATGACATGATTTCGAAACGGTTTGTGCCTAATGTCGTCACCTATAACTCTCTTATTGATGGGATGTGCAAGAAAGGTGAAATTGATAAGGCATTTGAATTTTTGAATAACATGATTTCTAAAGGGCTTGAGCCTGATGTTGTCACCTATAGCACTCTTATTGATGGGCTGTGCAAGAACGGTGAAACTGATTTGGCTCTGAATTTTCTAAATAACATGATTTCTAAAGGGTGTGCTCCTAATGTGGTGACCTACAGCACTCTTATAGATGTGTTGTGTAAAAAAGGTAAAATTGAGAAGGCGATGGATATTTTACATGATATCATTTCTAAAGGGCTTGAGCCTAATGTTGTCACATATAACTCTCTTATTGATGGGATGTGCAAGAAAGGTGAAATTGATAAGGCATTTGATTTTCTAAATAACCTGATTTCTAAAGGGCATCAACCTAATGTTGTGACCTACAATATTTTTATTGATGGGCTGTGCAAGAACGGGGTAACTGATTTGGCTCTGGATTATCTAAATGACATGATTTCTAAAGGGTGTGCTCCTAATGTGGTGACCTATAACACTTTTATAGATGGGTTGTGTAAAAAAGGTGAAATTGAGAAGGCAATGGAATTTGTACATGACATGATTTCTAAAGGGCTTGAGCCGGATGAAGTGACGTATAGGATTCTAAAGGCCTTCTTTGAGCCAGATGTGCTCTTAAGAATAGGTGGTCTGTGCAAGTAACATGAAATAAATTGAGAATGCTTTTGAAATGGTACGTGATGGAACTGCCTTGTAGTGTCTGGTTTGCTTGTTTAATAGGAACATATATAGTGTGCTATTTTCTTAATTGTTGTGTAGATTAGTGTACTCATTAGTTATTATGGTTGAGTTTACTTTTTCTTGCTATTTAAAAGCTTTTAAGCATCGTTTTAAATTCCTTTCTGCTTTTATTGATTTATTTTGGTCTTGTGGTTTTACATAATTTTGCTGTCTGGTTTTTCAGATTTTTTTTTTTTTTTTCAAAATTCGATACTAATTTTGTTCTTGTGGTTTTACCTGTTCATTTATTATTTAAACAGGTAGACTAATAGGCTAACTAGTATCAAGTGCATGTAAACGAGATATTTATGAGAAAGTAATAGGTTTTGTGCAACAGAGTAAAACTTAGCATGTGAAAAATGATGGAACATATGTGTACTTTAGGGCAATGTTGAAATGCAAATATATATAAACAAATTTATTTAAAACAAAACTAATTGATGTTGTCTATGTTGCATCCATCCTTGGGAGTGCATGCTAAGTATTTTATCAGGAGACTTTGAGAAGCTAATGAACAAATGGGCATTAAGCATTGTGAAGAGTTCTTCTAGTTAAATGGAGAAAATAGAACCATTTTACTAATTGTTTCACTTTTATTACTAGATCTGAACTGGAGTAACTTACAGGTATTAACTTGTATTTAAAATAGATATCAAGTCAGGAGATTAAATGAGAAGCTAAGAAACTTGAGAAGGTAAGAAAGAGAGAATAAATGGAACAATTTCACTAATTGTTTCACTAATTATTCTCTCTAGTTTTACCGAAGGGGGATGGCTCAAAGAAAAGGCCAAGAGATGAATTGGGAAATAAAAGGCTACAATGCATAGAAGGTGTTTGAGAAAATGTCTCAGTGAAGGCTGAAATATTGTAAGCACAATTCGTCATATTGTGATTAGCCCAAGTCGTTTCTTTTATTGCAGGTACTTTTTTCTTACTTCCTTCTTGTATTTTGTTGTCCAACACACAGTGCAATATGCCAAACCAGTGTATTTTGAACCCAAGCCTGAGGGATTTTTGGTGAAAGTGGAGACGGGCTTTGGAGGTGCATGTGATCTGAAAGAGCTTGTCGAGACGGGTTTCGGATGCAGTTAAGACATACATTACTGTACTTACCAGGTACTTTTATTGTGCCAGGTTCGGGGTTTCGAGAGCCTGGATAGTGGTTCTGAGAGGTTCATTTCCAGGATTTTCTATTGGCTGTATCAGTTGAAAAATATTTTACCAGAAAATCAGGGAATTGTGAGTATAAAGCAAATGAATGTTGCTATTACTGAAATTCATCTATTAAGATTTAAGGGCACTGAACTAATTAGTTTCTACCTATACCGGTAAAAGTGTGCTCGAGCTGACTAGCTGATCCAAAAATCCAATTGGAGTCTCCCAACTCCCAAGTGATCTCAAAATAAAAAAAAGGAACAAAAGCACATAATGTAATACTGACCTTTAAATCTACTCCTATATTGTAGGGGCTTATTGGCAAGCAAAATGTATGACACAGCAAAGGCAATAGTATTTAACCTTGTATCTTTAATTGAAACATATAGGCATGTACTGAATGGTGCGAGAACCATTGATGCCATTTCAAATATTTATTTGTATCGGCAAAACTAATTAATCGTTTTCATGTAGCCTGCATCCTCTACTAAGGTCATTTCAGCACGCAGGACATTACTTGCGACCAAAGAGGCTGCAAGCATTTTTTGAGCCGGTACCAAGCCAGGTGGTACCAAGTATTGTTTTATCCCAAGAATTCAGTTTTTTTTTTAAGAGAACAATGTTAGTTTTATAGGATATATCACTTTTATTCTAAACTAGAGGTAACTTCCATGTATTTTCTTGTTTTTAACACAGATATCAAGTCAGGATACCCTGACCCCAAATGGGTGTTAAGCATTGTGAAGAGTTTATTGTTTCACTAATTATTATTTCTATATTTCTGAAGGGAAATAAAAAGAATACAATGCATAGGTGTTTGAGAAAATGCCTCTGTGAAGGCTGAAAGGTTGTATGCACAGTTCGTCCCATAGCAATTCACCCAAAAACTTGTCGCTTCTTTTATTATAGGTAATTTTTTCTTGTTTCTCTTCTATTGTTCTCCAACACACTGTTGGGTTGGGTCATATTGGGTTCTGGTCGCAAATCGTTAAGGTTGCATCAGCTCTTAGAGTTGCAGAAAAATTGTGGGAAAATCGCGCGGTTGGGGTTTCAGATCTTTGGAATATGGTCCCAGGGAAATTGTTGCAGTTCAACATTAAGTGGGTACAGATGGTATATATCATGTGCAACAGGTTTAGTTTGTGTTTATGGTATATATCTTGTAGTTTTTGGATTCGGATTCCAGTTTACAGAACATTAGCGGGTTCAGTTTGTGGCAGTAGTGGAATGCTCTTCTCTCCAAATTATGGAGAAAACCAAAGTGTCTGTCACCTCTATTATATAATTGTAACGCATCTTACTTCAACCTTGTATAATAGTAAAGTACTGGTAACTCTTCTGTTGCCCTGTACCATCGGTACCGTCTGACAGGGGCAGAGGCAGAATTTTAAATTTTGGGGGTCAATCACGTTAGAAAGTTTGGGGCTCAATTTCAGAGTATTTATAATATTTTTACTTGAAATATATAAGTTCCAGATTTAGTATACACTAGCTAGTGTTTCACTGGATATTGTCCTGCCAGAATAAGCTTTTAAAATTGATTTATGGTTGTACTTGGTGAACAAGTAGTGGTCTCTTGATGGTCTTGTCGTTTTCTTCTTTGTAATAAAATGTAAATATGAGAAATATTGAGGTCAATATTTGTAGTTTGAAAAATCAAATTAAACTGATGGCAACAAAAACTGGTTTTAAGAAGTTGATCGCAAGATTAACCATAACAGAGATTATGAAACCTTTTACAAAGCTGTCTGAATTTTGATCTCGTGTGGTCATAAAAGTGTGTCAATATGTAGTTTGTCTTTGATTGTCCTGTACATCATTTGACTATTAATTCTTCGGAAGAATTTCATGTATACCCCTCAAAAACTTCAAAATTACATATTATGAGAGAAAAATCATACAAAATGACATATTTTCATAAAAAAAAGTTAGACTAAATAATAAATAACATATTAAATTAGTTGCTGGCTTGACCTCCAACCTTTATTAAAAAAAAAAAAACATATTAAATGACATCTACATATATTAACAATTCTTAAATGACATATTAAATGGCATATATGTTTTTTTTTTTTATCTTTTTGAAATATTTTCATATAAAAATGTCATACAAAATGACATATAACATTCTTTAAATGATATACAAAATAGAAAAAAAAAATAAAGACATAACCAATCAATTATCAAAAAATTATAAAATTCCTTAAATAATATTTAAAAATAAAAAGAAATCAGAACCAATCAGAATATAATACAATTTATTCGTAAAAAAACATTAAAAGATGTATAGAATCAAAGAAAGATAGATTATTTGATTTGAGGGCTGATATTCAATCTGAAATTTCATTCTTTAATCACAGCTGTTGGCAGGTCAGGACATCTATGTGCTTAATATAAGAATGTAGATTTACAATTTTTGAGGAAAATATGTAAAATATTTTAGATTGATAAATATATTTGTGATATTGAAATGAAGCAATACATTAATTATTTTAAAGAAAAATACATGGATGAAATTCGGCCTGTAATGAAGAATCCAACAATTATTTAATTGTGTGTGCATGGGTGTATGTTAATTTTGAAATTATAATGCAATTTGAATGATATCTTCTGACTTCTAATTGTTATCCAGATGTGGTAGCTAACATGAGAATGAGATTATGAAAAAGAATCGAACAAAATATTAATTATGTATTTCCAAATCCAAACAAGTGGGACACATGGGCTGTGCAGCCTGTACTTGATAAACCAAATCTGGGGTAGTGTGGTCAATGGCTAATTATTTTTGTTTATTTTCAACTGGAATGAAGAAGAATATGTATTTTCAGTACACTTCATATGCTCTCCTGGCAAATCGAATAATATATATGAATCGGATTTTTTCTCAAACTTTTGATGTGAGTGCATCTTTCGTTTCATTCCGTGACAAAGTCACAACGTGACATGATTATCTCGTATCGTGATCAAGTTAATTTTTTGTGTGTTGTGTCATGAGAAAATCCAAATTAACAGTCACGACACGTTAGTCATACTGTGACCACCCATGTAGTGTCCAAACGTGACTGGTTAATTGTTTGTCATAGTTGGTCACTTTTAACTATTGTTTACATAATTTAAGTTTATTATATAGAAATCACCATTCAATCAAGATTTAAGTTCTCATTTGCGTGACTCGTTTGACCATGCGCCGTACCAACTTTTTAAATGATGGTCACATTATGCGAATGATCACATCATAGAACATACAAGTCACAACATGTATACGTGTCGTGCACAACAGCTAGGGTTTTCATGTCTATTCACAAGACGGAGTTCAGATGGCAAAATTATCTTGTTATTTTACCAACGATCTTCAAACTATCCTTCCAGCACCTGTTTTAAGAAATCGATGAAATGCAGTTGCAGACAGGAATGTAACCAGTTGCTCAACAGTTGCATTTTTGGGAAAACACCTTGAATGATATATTCAAAGATTTTTATTGAGAATTAAATTAGGATCTCAAATTTGGGATATCTGGGCCTAAGGAAGCTCAACACTATGTTTCCTGGGCCTAGGACCTGTTTCTTTAGCAGACGCTTGCTTCAACCATGTTTATATTTCATATGGAGCAACATTTCGTTTACATGTTCTACCAATATTATACATGACTTTTAAGGGACAAATCCAGACAACTTTGAGCATCAACATTTCGTATTTCGTTAGGATTTTATCTTGGCTCTGAAAGTCGGAATGTGTATCGACATCGGATAAATCAGTCATCGTAAAATCGGATATTTTTAGAACCTTGTAATGTACTAAAAAATAAAAAAAAATAGTAAAAAAATATGTTAAGACAACAAAATATACTCATAGAATTCTCTAATATAATACAATAAAATATATACAAGCACCACAATCAGAATCACAACACACCCTACTGTCAGAAACTATGTGAAACTGGATGTATCAGCTTGTCATCTTTTGTATTAAAAATGTAGGAAAAAAAATTGTACAAAAGTAATTAGTCCAAAAATAATGGTAAGATTGAACTCGTGAGAATTAGTCCGATTTAACTTTCTCATTTACCATGAATCATGAGAGTCAGTTCGATTTAGGGCAGAAAAAAGAAGTTATGACTTGTAACTCACTCATAATTCGCTTGATATCTGCTCGCTTTAACTCGCTCATTTACAACTTGAGACAATTTCAACTCGAGTTGGTTGCATTTAAATAATTAGCTGAGTTTGAGCATACCCCAAATTTTTCATTAACAACTAGAGTTACACAAAAGTTCGCCACAGTAGATCCCATACTGTCTATATTCTAAATGACTACTCAGACTCACTGACCCAAACCCAACTCTACTCACCCAAATCCGGACCAATACCATAAATATAAACGAGTTTTGAATGAGTTGTGAGCCAACTCTAATTGGTAATGAACTGAACTCGAGGTACGTTTACAACTCGTTATTGTCATCCCAGCTCAAGTGTCCCTCATTAACTTAATGAGCTGACCACGAGTTGGACATAAATCGCTCAATCTCGGCTCATTTACACCCCTAGTCCGATTCGGACCAAAACTTGGTTGAATCAGTCTGAATAAACCTGGTTCAACTGATTTTCATCAGAAAAAATCGATTGGCTGGAAACTCGGGTAAATCTTGGCTCAGACCCAACCGATACTGTTCCGACATGGCCGAGTCTACTCGGACTCGGCTGATTTTCCAACCCATGGACTTTATCAGATAGTAAAAATAAAATGAATTTTTATAATTAATGTAACTCAATTTTTATAATGTAGCCGAATGGACTTTATCTCTCCTACAATAATCTCCCGAAATTTTTATTGTTACCACGCCAAAAAATCAAAATTAAATCGTTACCACCCTGCTGACCCTTTATTGAATACTACCGCCCCCGCTAACCCAGTTCACGCACCAAACTGGCTGGTGCGCGGACTGGGTTGGCGCACCAGATTGGTGCGCGAACTGGGTTAGCGGAGCACTCTTTGTACCGTATAACTGCCGCGCGAAGCTCATTTGTTTCTCAAACCGCACTCCGCGCACGCCGAACAGTAAAAAAGTGAGTTTTTTTTTTACTTTTTTATTTATTTATTTGTAGAGTAGATAGTTGGTATAGGTGTCCAAAATAGGTTCAAATAGAGTAGAATTGTAATAAATAATTAGAATGGTGTCCAAATAGAGTAGAATTGTAATAAATAATTAGAATGATGTCCAAAATAGATACAGAGTAAAGTTGTATTAAATAATTAGAATGGTGTCCAAACAGAGTAGAATTGTATTAAATAATTAGAATGATGTCCAAACAGAGTAGAATTGTATTAAATATTTAGAATGGTGTCCAAACAGAGTAGAATTGTATTAAATATTTAGAATGGTGTCCAAACAGAGTAGAATTGTTTTTAGCTATATTATGTTGTATTTTATGCCAAATTATTTTAGTAAATTATTAAAGTACCCTATTTGAGGTAGTTAAGACCAAATTTGACTAGAAATGCACCAAATTGTAGTATGGCGTCATCCAGCGGCACCAAGCACACCAGTATGCCTCATGATGATATGGAGTTGGGTGTAGTGTTAGCCCGGACCGTCTTTCCGCATTTGACGACCGAGTATATCAGTCCTGTTTGCTGGTTCCCGTACAAGGAGCACAAGATCAGAAACTCATATGTAAGTTTACATCTCTATACCACTTGCAAATAATATACATTTTCATTTGAATAAAATAATAAATTACATTTGTGTTTATTTTGAAATTAAATGCAGACTCATACTCTGACGTCGACGAGGAACAACCAGATGAATATCCTCTACGACCCTCGATTTGCACCCGCGTTGCAGAGGCTGGGTCTGTGGCATGTGTCACAGCTCAGTGACTTAAATGCAGATGTCGCTCTTATATCTGCATTGGTCGAGAGGTGGCGGCCGAAGACCCACACCTTCCACTTGCCCGTCAGAGAGATTACGGTGTCTCTCCAGGACATGAGTTGTCTCTAGGGTCTGCCCATTACTGGAGAGGAGGTGACAGGTGTGGAGTACGGAGATTTCACGCAGCTTGTACTCGACCTGCTGGGAGACGGGTTGATGAAGTGGAGGTCGACCAAGAAGGGGTACGTGTACTCAAAGAATGACATTAGTTTACCACAGTTGCGGGAGCGGTTCAGGTAACATTTATTTTATAAAATTAATTATTTGATGTCTATTTTTTGCAATTTTCACTAAATTTGTTCGAATTGACAGTGGAGCCCTAGACGCGGATGCTGATGCTGAGACGGTAGATCGGTGGACCAGGGCTTACATCATGGAGATGTTTGCTTGCTGGCTGTTCCCAGATTCATCGGGGGCCACTGTCCCTGGATGTTTGCTTGAGTGGCTGAGGGACTTGGCCCAGCCGAAACAGATGAACTGGGGTGCAGCGGTATTGGCATGTCTATATCGGGGTTTGTGCACCGCATGCCAGGTATAAATTATTTTGAAATTAAATCTGAATAATTAAATGGTTACAGAAAAAAAAACCAGAATTTTAACTGTCACTTGTACCTAAATAGACAAACAAGCACAATTTCTACGGTCCAGCTGGTCTCCTGATGCATTGGTCGTGGACGAGTCCCGTTCGGCCGTCCACAGCCACGAGTGAGAGGTTGGGCTCCAGCTTGGGGGCAGCCCAACGGGATTACATGTCCGGCTTACGCGCAGAAGTGGTGCTCGAGGAAGACGTACATCCAGACCCCGCACGGCAGACCTATGGGTGTTGATTTCTTCCGGAGTCAGTTCGAGCAGATGACTCCTGACAGACACGTCTACTGGCGGCCGTACGACGAGCGTGTCGAGGGTGAGGATGATGCTGCTGTCGCTCACTCCTTCCTGTATGACTTGCCTCACATAAGCCTCCAGCAGTGTCAGTTCTGGTTTGCTCAGGTAACCCTTGCATTATTATTGTATTCTCGTTTTGCATCACTTTTATTTATTACGTACGTAGGATTATTTATTTTTATGTACTTGCAGGTACCACTTGTGTTCTACCAGCTTGTCGAGCATTACTATCCTGGACGGGTGATGCGTCAGTTCGGTATGCATCATCCCTTTCCCATCCCGGATCCCATCTCCAAGGACAAGTGGTACGAGCTTCACAAAGAACTAGCCACTACCAGCGGTAAGAATTGGCGGACCGTGAACGCCGATTATGTGACTCAGCTTGAGGCGATGGACGACAGGATCCCTGACGAGCTCCAGCCGTATGCTTTCGATACATACGATCAGACCTATCGCAGTTGGTATCAGGAGTACTGTGCCTTCACGGTGTACTTGCATGGTCAGATCACAGAGATGAACACGAAGCCGCTCCACGTACGACGCGACACGGTTAGTGACGAGTATGGCTTCATTCCCTGCGCTGGCCCGGCTGCACAGATTGTAAGTCTTTAATTTTTTGGGTTTAAGAACTAATTATGAAAATTCATTTGCAATTAGAACTAATTTTTTTTATTTTAATTCGCAGGTACTCATAAACATCAAGCAAGTGCTTAGGAGTGCAAGATACGCCGTCACAAGAGGTTGGAAGGCTATTGGGAAGAAGTGGCTGTGTTATGCTGCACCGCCTGTTGTCGTCGTCGGGTACCAGGATCAGCTCGAGAGGGTTCTCAGACTTTCAGATCTTCCCCGCTATGAAGATTTGAAAGACATGGACAGTGCCGATTCTGCGGAGCCTATGAGCACGCCAGAGCCGGATTTCTCATACCTACACTAGGCAGCGACTGCTGAGGCCGCATTTGAGGCTGCTGGGCTTGCAGCGGTACGTATATTTTTGTAATTATTTTTATAACCATCTTCGTTGTGAAACCTAATTATCTATTTGTTTCAGGAAGATATACCCCGCGGAGATCCGTACGACGAGCATGACCCTACCTCAGATTTTACGTTTTACCTGGGCTCTCAGTACGGGGCTTACACGCAGGATGTAGACTCTCCTCCGTTTTACACACATGAGACGCCACTCCCACAGTCCAGTGCAGCAGCTGTCCAGCAGGATGTCTTCCGCTTACCCGTGTACTCTACAGAGCGTGAGGTTATCTTCGGACCTGGTGCAGATGAGGGACCACACGAGGAGACACTTTTTGGGGAGATACATGAGGAGACTCCACCACAGCCATCACGACAGTACACATCGCTGGAGGAGAGGGAGCGTCAGGAGGAGGGGCGGGGTAAGAGAATTAGGAGAGAGAAGAAGCCGTGGACACCCTCGAGCAGATAGGATAGAGTTACTTGTTGTAGTTTATGTTTTTGGATATTATTTCGGTATTAGTTCTTGTTATTTGGATGTTATCTCGATATTATTTTGATATTAGTTCTTATGTTGTTTTATTTTTCTATTGTTTAGTTCTTCCGCAATCAATTTAACATATTAGTTTTTACGTTATTTACCTGCCTGCTGCCTTGCGTCTGATGAACATCGTTAAAAATAAAACAGAATTTTCAGACACCCGTTGCAAAAATAAAAATAAACACCAAAATTCAGTCAGCCCTAAACCTCAACCTTAACCTTAACCCTAAACCCCAAAAATCCATTCAGCCCACAGGCCCGCTAACCCAGTCCGCGCACCAATCTGGTGCGCCAACCCAGTCCGCGCACCAGCCAGTTTGGTGCGCGAACTGGGTTAGCGGAGGTGGTAGTATTCAATAAAGGGTCAGCGGAGTGGTAACGATTTAATTCTGATTTTTTGGCGTGGTAACAATAAAAATTTCGGAATAATCTTACACATAAGAAAAAAAATAGATATATAGCTCGATGGGCCTAGAATATAGTAATTTTGATAATAGCATAGCATATTCCGTATTAAACAAACTCATTACCTCTTAATTAATTAGTGAGCCGGATTTTTGTATTATCAGCATCTGCTGAACAGAAGAATGTCAATTGAATTTAGATTACCAAGGCAAATTTGTTACACCGCAACAGATACTTGTTTTATAAATGTAGATGCATATATAGAATAAGTTGTGTCAGTGAGACCAGAAAATATAAATGTGTTTAGGGGAAAATTGATCATTACAAAAGAAGCCGACCAGAAAATAATTCTACAAGAAAATAAATCCTTGCTTTTATTTATTTGTTGTTCCCAATTGCAAAAATGGATTTCAAATAAACAATCTAAATCCATCATAAATAGTAAATATAATAATTTGGTAACAGTAATTCATCTGAGTTTTTGAGCTTGTGATTCTTCAAAGGTGAATGTTGGCCATTAGAGCCAACAAGCTACCGATAATGATAGGAATAGGCTCCCATGAATGCCTACCTACAAGAAATTCAAAATTAAGTGCTCACAATGACAGTAAATTGGGCTCAAAAATATATTTAAATCCACTCAGAGAAAGAAAGAAAGAGAGAGAGTAATACTGGAATTTGGCCATGGCGGATGTGCTTCTGAAATCACGTAGAAAGGTTTCAGTGCAAACCTCGCATAGCAACTAAATGTCATAAGAGTCTCATCAGCTTGAACAGCTTTGTCACCTGTGCAAGATTCCACTCCAAAATCAGTCAGATTACCAATGCACATTCTACATTCGTCAGACGGAAGTTGTCTCGTGCATTGAGCAAGCGCATAAATATTTGCACTCGACGTGTAGTTCATTTTCCCTGCCGCCAATCTCAGAGGCGATCTAGATGCATTGGTGGCTAAACCATCAAACAGTTGCCGTAAAATATCTCTGAATTTTTTCGGTTCAGCCAAACTCTCTGGTTTGCTGTCAAGTACTTTGGGTCCACAACCCATTAACCCAATGTTGTTGGTAGCATTAAAAGCCACATCTGAATATCGAATCATGCACTCATTGTACCAAGCAACTCCATTTTTATTGAAGGCACAGCATTCCATTATGCCGAGGGATGCTTCAGACATGCAGCTGTCACATGCGGCTGTGCTGGTATCAGCATAACACATTATGAGTCCATACACCTGATCAGGGGCCTCACCATACGTCGCATTATTATAATATGTTAAGTTTAGATGGATAAATATTATAATATGATGTTTAGATGGATAAATATTATAAATATATTGGTCAATTTAAATTTATGAAAAATCATTATAACCTTTAGATAAAAGGAAAAAAAATATGTAGACTATTTAAGAAAAATGTCAGTAGTCTAATTATTCAGTTTTCGAGGGAAAATAATTAATTTGTCTACTTTTGAGATATATATAGTAACATTTATGTATACGTCAGAAATAGAGATATTAATCATTTGTCCTTGAAACTGACCAATAAAAATACTGGCACTTTTCTCAACATGTATATTTCATATTTTTAATAAGGGTCCGCCTAGCTCTCCCCCGTGAACAATCTCCCGTTTCATCCCCCGTCAGTTGCATTAATTAAGATAGTTAGTTAGTTAGTTAGAATTTATAACTGTCAGTGTATTTTAGGAATTTGCAGAAGTATTCATATGTAGCACAACTAGTATTCATCCATCTATATGAAAGTATTCACATTTGCAATAGAAACATATTTGGATATATTACAACAAGAAAGTAGGGGACAAACAACATGTGTGGGGGACCGCACAACTGTCAGAGCATTAATTAAGTGGGGGACCACATAACCATCAGCGCATTAATTAAGTGGGGGACTTCTAACTACCTTCAGCTCATTTTAGAAATTTGAAAAAAAAAATATTCATCTGTAACACAACTAGCATTCATCCATCTATATAAATGTATTCATCTTTGCAATAGAAGCATATTTGGACACATCAATCACTCATATTTTACACGTTTCTAGAGATGGGTTTTTTTTTCTCTGTTTAATCTAACCAATATTTCTGACGATCTGTGAGGAATTTTGCAAATCTAAAACCACGAATGTCTTCTACACAATTTTCTCTTTCAAATGAGATCCATGATGACATATTTTCGAGTTGCCGTTGCACAAGTATTCACACCTCGTCATGCAAGTATTCATCCCGCATTAAGCAAGTATTCATCCTCATCGTGTAAGTGTAAATAGTTAATGTACCAAGAGTATTACACATTTTTAGAGATGGATTTTTTTTTCTCCGTTCAATCTAACCAATATTTCTGACGATCTGTGAGGAATTTTGCAAATCTAAAATCACGAATGTCTTCTACACAATTTTCTCTTTCAAATGAGATCCATGATGACATACTTTCGAGTTGTCCATTGCACAAGTATTCACACCTCGTCATACAAGTATTCATCCCGCATTAAGCAAGTATTCATCTTCATCGTGTAAGTGTAAATAGTTAATGTACCAAGAGTATTACAAACATATGTGCATACCAAACAAATAAAAAATATTCATCCATAAGATATCAAGTATTCATACATATAAGTTAAAGTATTTATGCCTAAGATATTAAGTATTCATCCATAAACGTTGAAGTATTCATCTCTAAAACATTAAGTATTAATCCATATGTACTTAGTACGCACTGTTCTAATTCACCATTAATGAAGCTTTGTTCTTTGCAAATAACTCGGATCTGACCCGGCGGAGGCGAATCTGACCCGGCGGTCAACAGTGATGGATCTACTCCGGCGGAGGCGGAGGTGGGAGAGAGAGGAGGCGGAGGTGGGAGGTGGGAGATGGAGGTGAGAGACGGAGGTGGAGGTGGGAGAGGGAGGACGAGAGGGAGAGGTGGGAGAGGGAGGCGGAGGCGCAGAGGGAGAGGTGGGAGAGGCGGGCGGAGGTGGAGGCAGAGGTGGAGTGGAAGAAGTGGGAGAGGTGGGAGAGGGAGGGAGAAAGAGGAAAGAAATAAATGGAGAAAATTGAGTAATTAATTTGTAGGGCCATTAGGTAGTTAGAATTTTGAATTATAGTTAGAAAATGTAGTTAGTTAGTTGGGGGATGAAATGGGGGATTGATAGATGGGGGAAGATATAATTACCCTTTTAATAAAGGGTAAAATGGAAACTTCATATATTTAAAATGAGTTTTAAATAGAAAAAACAATAAAAGGGGTATATTGGTGAGTTTTTTAAGTTTAGATGGATAAATATTATAATATGATGTATAGAGGGGGAACTAAGTAGTTTCAAACAAATTTAGGGGTATAAATGAAATCCCCCCTTAATAAAAATATTTGAATTTGGAATCGAAAATACGAATTTTGAAAAATATTGAGGAAATTTTTTTATGAATAGAAATTATTATTAGAAAGTATAGGAAAACAAAAAGAGTGGTAGGACTTTTTCTTAAACATTGGATGTAATATGTTTTATATGAGTCCGTCTAATACGCTTATATAATAAAATTGGCAGTAATATGTTTTATATGAGTTCATAAATTTCATTGTATTTTGATCGTAATTATCAAGTATTTATCCCGAAGCACTAATACAGAAAACGTGACCATACACAGCCCGAAAAGCCAATGACAAACGATTACATGACCGTCAGTGAGTGTCGTGTATGAATAGGGGGTACGTTGTATACAGTTTCTGAATTGTGTCTATATATAATTAAGATACACGGTTAATAGAAATGAACCATATGAGGTCTCCCAAAAAAACGCTGATTATAGTGATTTCTACGCGGTCAAAGTAATTGTGCACAATAACAAGGGCTATATATGTCACACCCCGACAACGGGGCCGACAACCCGCCGCGCTCATCAGCGCAAGGCGATTTCTATCATTTTACAAAATCACATATATACATATACATTACCAATGACATAACTTACTTTTTTTTTTTTTCATTGCAAGTCCCACAGTCTTCAAGTTCGAAATCATATTTCCTTATAATCAATCAATGAAAATAATAGAACTTTACTTTATGGAATACTCATGTTTTAATCAAATGCTTTAAAATCAACCATACTTTAATTTCAGATATTATGTTCATGCCTCATGTGCAACCTAATGCATCCATGTCATATGTTCATGAGAAAAGCTATGTATTCATATCACGCAAATGATTCATCTACATCGAACTCCTATTTCGGCCAAATTGTTTCCTATTATGTCATGCACCAGTTTTAGAAAATATATATACACACATGCCATGCATATCAACTACCAGCAAGTTCAACTCATGTCTTCTATATACTTGCATGTGATGCAAATAAGAACTTTATGAAAGAATTCAATTATGCAATCTAAAAGCTCATGGATCAATTAGCTATTGAACACAATTATAAAAAGTAACACCGCAATCAAGTCAAGAGGAAGAACTAAATAAATTCAACACTCGCACTATTGTTCAAGTAGAGCAATTCTCAAATATTTTCCTTTGTTTATCATGCGTAACAAGTTCTTGCACCAAGCATAAATCCGGTCATGCGCTACCCGAATATGGCGCCTACACAGCTCTCGCTATGCGCTACCCGAATATGGCGTCTACACAGCTGACGCTATGCGCTACCCGAATATGGCGCCTACACAGCTCTTACTATGCGCTACCCGAATATGGCGCCTACATGACCCTCGGATTTCATTCTTCAATTCCCATCAAAGTACATACAAGACATTCGATATACAAGCAAGTCAATGTGTTCTATGAATGTAAGTCATATTCACATTTCTATTGAAGGTTCATTTAATGCAAGTAAGTTCATATCAAGCTATGTATCATGCATGCAAATATATCATGCAAAATTTATGGTTCAACTCATGTATTATGTTATCTATGCATATACCATGCAACTCAAACACTTGATGCAAATCATGTCATATTCAAAACCAAATTCTAAATTTGAACATCATACATCATTTTCAGATTTTTGATATAAAAATATATGATCATGCATCTTGATGCTTTATTCTAAAATATAACACTAGCATATACTACAATCTTATTTTGCCACTAAACTCTTCAAGTTTTGTCACAATTCAATTCTAGAATATATGTGCATGCTCCTTATGACAACTCATGCATTCATGCTATGCACTTCAAAAGAACATTCAAGAACTTAACTACAACTAATTACCAATCAAGCAACAAAGCAAGCATCAACAATACAACCAATTAGCAACTAAACAAACAAGCAAGCAACAACAACAAGCAAGGGAATTGACAAGCAAACAACAACAATAAAATAAGTTAGAGGAATCTGAGAATAACTCGAAACCCGCACCTTAGCAATTTCCTAACGGTGTAATCAGCGTGTTGCTACGGTATGGACATGTTCAACTATACTTCTTGATCCATCCATGCAGGGTCTACGCCTATGCCGACTTAATGAGATCGATTCGGTAGCTCAATAATGCCCTCTATCGATTTAGTTAACCATTACCAACATAACTTGTGCAATTCCTAATTGAGCCTTAGTCAAGGACATAACAGATGTCAATTGCAATACAACAATATATCACAGACTCTCTCTTTGATTAACTTTTAGTTAGAAAATAAAGTCGGGGACACATCTTGCAAAAGTATAATATGAATGAAATCAAGCTTTTAAGAAAAACAATTATTCACTTCCCTTTCTCCAAATTAATTTGTATGCACCTAAGGAGTTGCAATTTCTTAATACCAATTCTATTATATTTCACAATTTGGACAAAAGCTATATTAAATCTGAACTAATGACTCTAAGGTTTTGAACAATTAGTCTCAAACAACCCAACAATAATCTCAAATTCAAGTGTACATGTTCAACAAAATAAGGAAGTGTCATTTAATGGCAACCAAACTTTAATTCAAGAAAAGAGAATAAGAAGAGTGACATTTACCATGAACAAGAAATAAGTGAGAAGGATTCTTGAGCACACATCTCCTTCACATGATTTGATTGAGCTGGAGCCACCTTGCCTTATTCACAAATTTCTAGTATTGTATCCATGGAAGAAAGATGGTGATGAGACCGAGAAGGCATGGCAGCGATTGATGAATAATATAATTGATGGACTCAACAATAGAAAGAATTGGATGTAAAGAGAGTAGGGGTTCAATCGGTAGGCAAAAGGAATAATATGAGTAGAAATGGACCAGGGAGAGGAATTTTGGGGTTAGGTGAGTGGCAAACTTGTTAATTTAGGAAATTAAGATGAAGGTGACAAGTGGTAACCATGTGTCTCACATGCATTCATTTCCAATATTTAGTATATAAATAATTGGATAATTTACTCTATGCTCCCTTCTATTTAAAGTATTGACTTGATTAACAAGGTACTAATTATGGTTCTAAGTTAGCATGTTTTTGTTAGATAAATCTTAATTCAAACTAACATATTGCTAAACCCATTATAAAATATCTCAAAGAATTGGAAATTTATGTAATCTATTATATGACCTTGAAATAATATTATTCCAAATAATTGTTCGAGATAAACTTACAGTTTTTCAATGTAACAGAAAATATTACGATATTTATTTTTATAAAAATTCATTAAATTGTGTGCTTCACTTCATATAAAATAACAAATCTTCAAATATTCAAAATTGGGATGTTACAATATACACTATTTCTACAAGTCATCTGTGTCTTATTTTAGAAAAGATACACGGTTTGTTGTTTAGAACGTTTTATGTTTTGTATTTTTTTTAATGATTTATAATAGGCTAACATCCATATCTGCTAGTCATTAAACATACTGATATACATAATTCATAATTCAATCATATACCACTATTTATCTTTCATTTTTTAAATTATAATAACTAACATGTTTTATCTCTAGGTTTAGGCTTGTCATTTCAAGACAAACATATATAGATCAAGAATGTCATCGGATTAAAAAATGCGGAGGGTCAAATGGAACGTCCGTGTGGTGTTCGACCCGATAGTCTTACTTGGACTGAGTTGATGCATAATCCCTTTCACATAAAGAGAATAAACCACAACTCAATCCAATTAGCCCGATGGATCGAATACCACATGGATGTTCCATTTGCCTTCCTGAAACCGATGGAAATCCTTGATCCATGATCTGTCTTAAATTGGCAAGCTTAAACCTACAGATAAAACATGTTAGTTATTAAGATTTAAAAAAAAAAATTTAAGTTGTGTTTGTCATTGGACCAAAATGCGGGTTCTCGTATGTAATGGAAAATTTCGCTTGCGGTCTAGAAAGTTGTGGCGCCAAACATCAAATATAAGTTCAGACTTCAGACCTTTTTTAAATCACGTAATGAAAGGATAGAAATGATGCCATTTGCTTACGGGCTTCAAATAAAAAAAATTAAAAAAAATGATGCAATTTAGATAGCCCAAAATACTCGCCAAACAAAACGAAATCATAATAAAGCCCAACACAAACCAAACAAATGAACAAAAATGTATGGAACAAAAAAAGAAACAACATTTTGTCCTAGTGCACTCAATATGTACCAACATATCCGCAAACACCAATTTGTTGGTAAACACCATCACAATCCAACAAATTGAGAAAGAAAAAAATATCAAATTCTCTCTACAAGTTTCATCTGCGGCGAAATGGGTAGCAAGTTACGGAATGGCAGTCCTGCACACACATGGAAGGGCCTTAAAGCACCAACTCACTACATACGCGCCTCATGATCACACAAAATGCACAAGAAAACTTGTTACTTTTTAAGTAGCACACCAGCAGTATAACACTGAAATGAAATATACAACTTTTCTTTTTAACCTATAAATTTAGCACATTATTTTATAATTGTGTCATCTGTGTTTTTCATGCATCTTCTAATGCCTTTGGAGCACATTGTGAAACTGCGTCTCCCACAGTGAGGAAGATGTGTTCATGGCCGATGCGGTCTGTATATTTGGCGGCTCTGAGCTTTTCGATGACCACTGGTCCCGGATTGGCGATCTCAAGCTAAGGTAATAACAAATGAAATTAAATATATACAAATTTGTGTTCTAATGAAGGTTGGCTTTATCTGCCCGTCGACTGGATTCATTCCTCTATGGTTTAATATTGATGTGTTATGAATTTAATTTGTTAATATTAGATCAATGGGATTGACTAGGTCCTTGCTTTCTGAGTGAGAAAAAACAACATAGGTATCCATTGAGGGTGACACCCGACACAAGGGTAATAAATTTGCACTTAACCTGAATTTGACGCTTCGTGAGGACTTTGTGCAATTCCTCTAAGTTTTGGATGCCAGTAGTGTCAATGTCAGTCACGGCTGTAGAAAAAGTACATGATGAGTGCATTAATTAATAATTAAATGTTTATATACAGAACAAAATACCATGAATTATATAGATAACTAATCAAGTATAAAACTGCTTACGCGACATCTCAATTATCACATGCTCGATATCCGGTAGGCCTTGCTCTTTGTTCAGATCTTGTTCATCTCTCAACCATCTTAATATTCTGAAAAGGAGATTCCAGTAGTTCTCAGAAAACAGAGGTCAATGGGTGTTTGTCTTCATTTATTTTCTACTAGGAAAAACTTTGCTTATCGACATGAACATAATATAATTGTAGTATTTTGGAGAAGATTATAGGTTTGAAATGCGGAACTAATAAAAGAGGACTCCGGATGCTTCAATAAAGTTCTAGAAAACATCGGAACACCCAAAATGAGGAATAAAAAACAAAGGTACTTTGGTTTGCTCAATCAAAATCGACAAACAGACAAGACAAAGGCATATACAATTGACAAATGCATGCCTTCGCAGGGAAACCGACTCCCTCAACAAATTAGCATACAATCAAATAATATAAGCAACATACCTCTCTTTGATATAGTTGGCATTGGAGAAATATATAGCTGAATCAACTCTTAAGATTACAACTCCTGCCACTTTGCATGCATTGGGATATTGTTCGACATTTCTATTAATAGTTGTTCCCGTAAGGTTGCCAAGAAGAGCAATTCTTGGCCTGGTTACTTGAAGAAGTATCTTAGCTAGTGATAATACAACCTGTTTCATTAAAAAAAAAAAGATGCACGTATATGTAAGATAGTTTTTGTCTACTATGTCAATTAGTCTATTTTGAAGGAGTATTTTGTTTTTAAATCTAATCAATTTAAGATGCATTACCTCAGCGGGTTGTTCAAACAAATACAGTTTTTCGGTATTTTGGTTTATTTTTACTTTGGTGGAATATTTTGGTGCCTTTTCTTAGGAACTTTACTGTTTGAGTAGAAAAAACAGTTCACACTGTTTTTTAAACTGATTATCTTCTAAGACAGAAAAAAGAAAGATAGCCTAATTAATCACATTAAGAAATGAAACTAAGAAACTAATAATGATCATAGTTAAATATGAACCGCAACTAGAAGGCCGATTTCAACTGATTTAAAAATAACACCAAAAAATGCCCCCATTAATACGGCAAAATCCATCTTGTCTACTTTCCAAATATGATATGCAGCTTTAAAATCAATTAGCCCAGTGACAGCACTGATTATAATTGCTGCAATGACAGCACTTGGGGTGTATTTGAAAAGAGGTGTGATTACTAAAAGGGTTAGCAAAACCACCATAGACATAACTATGTTAGACACGGCTGTATTGCATCCTGCCATATAATTCACCGCCGACCTTGAAATTATTGGTGAGAAAACATTCATGGTTGATTTCTTGCCAAACATGGATATGCAATTTTTTGAGGGAAGCAAAAGGAAAAAAAAAAGGGAAAACAAACTATGCATGTCAGTAATAAGACTTGTGCAAACTTTACTAATACTAAAGTTTCATGATCTAAAAGGGGCAATTCAAAAACTTTTCATTCATAATGATACCTGTTGCTACGATGCAAGAAGTCAAAGAACCAGCAATATTCATTACACCTAATGCCAACATTTCTTTGTTTCCATCGATTGGGTAATCTTTTAAGGTTGCGAATGTTCTCCCAATAGCTACTGCTTCCTGATGCATTACACGATATTCATGAGTCCAGCATGATGGTTTTAAAATTCTATAAACAACATTACTTTTTGAACTTCTTAAAGGTTTACCGTTAAGCCGACCATCCAAGTAATGATGCCAATTTTCGCTCCTTTTACCAGGTATGTTCCCGACCAGTAGATCTTGTGCACTGATGATGGGTTTATTCCTTTCTCTATGTGCCTCACCTATATTTTTAATATGTGTATAACTAACCCAGAAAGTGATATAGTTAAAAAGAAAATAGAGTATTTTCTTTTGCATTACGTTGCTTACACTTATCCAACAAATGGGGTTTTGTAGACCTAATATATAAAATGCTGAAAGTTTGAAAACTAGAGAATGGTCTAAAAATTTGAGAAATAATAATTTCCATGAATAGTTTTGTTAATGTTGTTATTGAGTTCATTTCTCGTGTGTTTGTCCTTTGCCTATATCGGTGAAGCACGGAGAGAGAAAGAAAATGGTATAAAAAAGCATACTATGTTAACTCCTTTATCAGCACGGGTTATGTAAACACAAAATGTAGATATGATAACTGAGATCATCGGAGCGATTGCTGCCACCCAAAATAGCTTCTTGTTCCTGCTAGACTACATATGCAATAAGTTGGAGGTGAGTTTCAAAACCTATAAAATTAAATTTCAAAAGATTGTTGAAAAGCCAAACTTCTTACAATAAATTTTGTAGTGAGGAGGAATGCCAGGAACGCCATGCCTATAACCACAGTCTGCCAGTTCCACTGGAAAAGAATAATACCCGAGGTATTTTGTTAGAAATCTGTATTTTTTTTTTCATAATATTACATACAATCTAAATTAGTTTATGATAATTTCCCTTTATTTTGTTTGTTATTCATTTGAAACTAATAAACCATAATGATAAGTAGTTTCTTGCTGTTGAAAAAAAATTATTTTTAGATGATCTGTGCATGAGTTAATTTACTTGCACTTTTTAGACATATGAACACTGCATTGGCTATTTTAGGCATTGGCTATTTTTAAGCATAGGTATTTTAGGAATAGTTGGCATAGTTGTGTAGTTGGTGCTTAATGTAGCTAAGTTGTGGGTGTTTATTTTAGGAATGTTGTAGTGCTTTAAAAATCGTAGAACTCTATGTAATTTGAGTAAGGGAGAAAGGAAATAAAGTTGTTGTGTCTAATCATAAATTATTATTCTCTCTTCAATCTTTTGCATACTGGCACAAAGCAGTGCAGTATTGCAACTGAGTTTATCCCAACAAAATGGTATCAGAGCCGAAGGTTTGATGGGACAAGCAATTGACGACAGAGTCAATTTTCTATTGATAGTAAAGTCAATTGGTGCGCAACCTTGAAGAATTGCAGCAGGAATAACCACTAAAGAAGTGGGGACAACCTTGAAGACAGCATTTCAAGGAAGTTCTCGAGTTGTGGCCATCAAATGGCAAAGTCTAATTTCAAGCCGAGATTTGGAGACGTTGCATATGAAAATAGACAAATCAATGCAGATTTTTCTTTCAAGAGTGACATCTCTTGTCAACCAATTTTGAGCGTATGGAGACAACATGTTTGAGCAAACCATGGCGGAAAAGATGCTGAGAAGCGTAGCACCAAAATTCCGATCATGTGGTTAAAGAAATTGAAGAATCAAAGGATCTATCAACCTATTTCTTTGATGAACTAATTTTACGACCTGAGGCACAATTGGGGCTGATTCGAGCCAATTTTGACTCAGTGAAATGAAACGGAAGAGAAGAAAGAGATTTGGGCAGGAATGGCAAAGCGGAGGAAGCAACAGGCAAGGGAATTAAATCAATTGAAGCACTGACAGTGGGACCAGAGTTCGAATTAGGGAAGTCGACCGTTGAAGCCTTCAGAGTGAGAGATAGGCAATGCGAAGTTGGTCCAAAGCAGTCAGAACTGGAGATGTACTGACTGGAGATGAAACGAGCTTATAATGAAAGGGTCGTTGGCAAATCTGTTAAGCCAACTCAATTGAGTTCTTCCACGCAAGGGCTGAGATGGCAAGCAGAGATTCAGTTGAGCAATCTAACCAACGGATCTGATTGATTCCAACTCGAGAAGTTTCACCTATAAATATAGGATAGATCTGTGTATTTGGATTAGAAAATCCGATATTTGATCTTTACAATTTCTTAGTTTTTACTTGCTCGTTCTTTTGTATCCGTTTACCGAATTCAATCAAGTTAGAGAAGTTCTTTGTTTAAATTTGGGTTCTTTGTTCTGATTTGAGTTGAGGGTCATCACAACTATTGGGATCTCTGAAGACCCATGAAGAGAAGTTCAGATCAGAGGGAAAGGGGATGAAAAGGTGTTTTACAGAAAGGGGGAGTCCTCTCCAGGGTAGAGGCGGACGTGGCCATTGTAGATTTAGCGAGTTATAGTTTGAGCATGACGTAAAAGATGTCCAGTGCTTCTACTGCAAAAGATATGGGTGTGTGCAAGTCGGTTGTTTCAGAAAACAGAGGGAAGAACAGCAAGCATGCTGTGAAGAAGAAAAGAAAGTGCAACCCACGCCTTTCTTGGAGTATACAGAAGGTGGAAGGCAAAGATCCACAACCTTTGATAAAACAACAGAAATTGAAAATGGCATCAAGTATTGTAAGAATAATGGAGCTCAATCATGCGACCTCTAATAAACAGAAGGTAGACATTCTGGCGTAGGCATTAACGTTGGCAAGAGGAAAGTTTGAATAAATCATTAGCAAGTTTGGTATAGTCAATTTTGAATTAAGGGGGAGTGTTTAAAATTAATTCAAAATTATGTTTAGATGATCTGTGCATGTGTTGATTTACAAGCAGTTTTTAGACGTATGAAAACTGCATTGGCAATTTTAGGCATTGGTTATTTTTAAGCAAAGTTATTTTATGGATAGTTGTGTAGTGGGTGCTTAATTTAGCAAAGTTGTGGGTGTTTATTTTGGGAACATTGTAGTGCTTTAAATATCATAGAACTTTATGTAATTTGAGTAGAGAGAAAGGAAATAAAGTTGTTGTGTCTAATCAGAAATTATTATTATTCTCTCTTCAATCTTTTTCATTTTGGCACAAAGCAATGCAGTATTGCAACTGAGTTTATTCCAACACTTACCCCATGGAGAACGTTACTCCAGACAGAGTCCATGAAATTAACAATATCAGTGTTTGTGGTGAATTTTGTGACTCCCAGAAGGCCTTTCAGCTGTTGGAGGGCTATTGTGATGGCTGCACCTGCCATGAATCCTACTACTGCCGCGTGTGATAGAAATTCTATGATAAAACCCAGCCTGATATAGAAAAAATAAAAAAAGCATACCTTTAAGAAACATTTAAAGCAGGAAAGTATTAAACGGTCATCTTAAAAATAACTTATATAGAAAAACTTATATACAACCAATTTAAATAAAACATAGCAAGTTATCCTCATAATTTTATATGAAATTATAAAGCAGTAGATTGAAGTGGTATTTACCTCAGGACACCAAGTCCGGCTTCAGTTATTCCCGCAAAGAAAGTGGCAGTGAAAGCAAGATGGAGGTACTCTTCTGGATTCTTCTTTGGATCAATTTCTTTTTTCAGCAGATCACCAAGCAGGAGTGACACAACTGCCACTGGTCCAATTGCTATATCTCTTGAGCTCCCCATTGCAGCATAAATAAGAGGTGGCACAAAACTCGTATCTACACAACACCAACATTTGTTAATATAACAATTCTTTTACCAAATAACACTTGTTTTGAATTTATATGCAAATTACTACTAGTATGTGGTAGATAGTATTCAGGCAGTCTGCTGGCTCCTATCCTTCTGGCCCAACCCACAGCCCAAATTTATTAAATCTGTTTACTAATAGAAGACTATACAAAGCTTCACACGAATCGCATATAGCTGATATAAAAGTTGCTTTGTGATATATAGATTCCTAATTGTTGGTAAAACAAGCACATTTTTGCTGTATCTAGAGTCATTTTACTTGGTAGTTCATCCTTCTAATTTGTAGGGAATGATAAACTATTGTAATTTTTCTTTCATTTTTGTTTTGATTAAATAGAAAAGGCTCATAAGTTCTACTACTATGTCCACATTTTGTGTTTGTGGAGTTTCAAAACCATGAATTTGTCCTATAGCATATATTTAAGTGATCCTAGTATATATCTCAATATTTTAGTAAACCATTAACACTTGTTGCATATATAATAAAGTAAATACACTGCACTTACAAAGCCCATATTGAGGTGCAACGTTGGCAAGCTTTGCATACCCAATATCCTAGTAAGAAAGAAATAGAAATTTAGTAATCTTGAAATAATCATTTACAATCATAACAGATCCATTGCAATTTGACAATTGTGAATTGAAATTTGGAAATCCAAATGCTGCACAACATATTAAAAGCTAAAGCAATTTATTGAATAAAGAAATGTAAGCACTACTTGTACTATTTTACGATTTCTTATATAGTGTGTGTTCTTTTTTAACATTTCGAATGATGAATACAGTTATCTTCGGTGACTCAACCCTGATATATTCTGGACACACTAATTTGTCATAGGTAATGTCGTTTTAACTGGATCAATATGTCATTTTCATAGGTATTCTGGAAGCATTAATCATCAAAAAGGCAAAACTGTCCATTATGTAAACCTCAATTAGTCAGCGAACATTAAATAAAATCAAAAAATGGTATAGAGTGGTACAACCATATACCCTGGTGCTAATAATTAACAACCAAGCGAATCTCGGTACCTGAGGAATGCATAAGCTTACAATTGTTAATCCGGCAATTAAATCTCCTCTAAATTTTTTGAAGTTATAATCCCTTGCCCAACCAACAATTGGAAAAAGGGACTGAATTCCGAGCAAGAGCTTCTTTCTTTTAGGTTGATCCTTGAACTCGTACAGTGGGTCATCATGGAAAAAAATAGCTCTTTAGTTGAAGCTGCAATATCATGAAGAAGATTTTTTCTCTGAGGAACTTCGACCTTATGGCCGTGGCTGTTGTTATCAGTTCCTATGTCAAAACCAGCACTGTGACACGTTGCAATATTAGGAATATCTAAAAGAAGGAAAGAAGAAGATTCCATCCCATATATGAGGTGGTTGCTCCTACCATACATGGCAGGTTCTCCAATTGATGGCTGGCGGTGATTGTCTCACAAATATGGAGCAAAGTTTCTAACTATGAAAGATTGTAATTGATTTCTTGCATTAATACCAAAAGTACATGCGTTGGTTTTAATTTAAATATAGAGGCTGTGTATGAAGGAAGAACATAGAAAAAAAGATAGAATAGAAAAACTCTCTGTAACTCCATTTTTATGAAATAATAACAAAGGGTGGGAAGGGAGATTCACGGGAGTGCTCGTGTTTGTGTTCTTGTTGGTATTTTGCAATTCTAATAATTTTGTCATGGTATCAGAGCATGGTTGCCTGGTGGTATAGCTAGAGAAATTGTTGCCCTTCTTGTCTTTAACTCCAATTTCTTGTGCTATATCGCTCTAAGGAGCTATCCATCCTCAATCGAAAAATGCCGAACACACCTCCTGATGGATCTCAATCAAGTGCGCCCATTAATCCCATGGATCTCCTGGAAAAACTCACCCAACTTACTCAAGCAATAACCCTTCAACAAACTCAAATGGTGGCTATGCAAAATGCTACCATTGTCAACCCACAACCGGCGACACAATCTGCTGCCATAACCGATGGGTCCATTCATCCCAACCCAATAGACGTGAAAATGAACGGTACTAATTATACCTTCTGGTGTCAAGCAGTTGAGATGTATGTTAAGGGGAGGGAGCGAATGAAGCACCTCACGTGGGTTCCTGCACCTCCGGATAAGACACATCCGGGTTTCCAGAAATGGGAAGTGGACGATGTAGTTGTCAAAGGGTGGCTCATAAACTCGCTCGAGCCACGGCTAAGAAGCAAGTACATTCGACATCCTACTGCAAGAGACGTATGGCAAGCACTAGCAACCACCTTCTATGATGGTAGTGATGAAGCGCAAGTGTTTGTTCTGAATCGGCGGGTCTCACATGTCAAACAAGATGGTAAAACTGTAGAAGAATTCTATGATGAACTGCAGGGTCTATGGCAAGAAATAGACTTCCGCAGCCCAAACCCTATGGTATGTGCCTGTGACATCGAAATGTTTAATAACTTTATTCAAAAGACCAGGGTGTATACTTTTCTTGATGGCCTAGATGACCGGCTCGATAACGTTCGGGCACAAGTATTGCAAATGAGTCCTTTTCCATCCCTTGAGCAAGCTTATGCACATGTTAGGCGGGAATCAAACCGCCAAGGCATAATGATGAAAAATGGACAAGAGACAGTGATAAACTCGGTTGCCATGGCTACACGGGGGTACAGACCTCGCGAGGTAAATGTTAATACTGACAAGTTTTCGAATTTTAAGGATAAATCAAAACTTAAGTGTAGTCACTGTGGTGGCACGAGGCATCTCCGAGAGCAATGCTTTGAACTTGTTGGATATCCTGAGTGGTGGAAAAACACAAAGAAGAAGCAACAAAATGATAAAGGGCGTGCAAGCATGGTAGCAACTGAAGGAAACAAGGCTGAGATGGTTCACTTGGCTGAACTGAATAGCAGCAGAGACGCTGAAGGACCAATACTAGCAGCAGGGAGCTTTGCGGCAGCAGCCAATACTGGGAATATTCCGAGTAAAGCATCAGGTTCAGGTGAAATAGGTACTTTTGTACAAGGTAATAGTTGTCATGGTAATACTTCTGTACAAGGTAATACTTCTGAAAAATTTTATGTGCCAAAGTTAGGCAAAGTTCTCAACAATAATTCCGATAATGTCATAAATCCTCAAGGATGGATCATTGACTCTGGAGCAACAGATCACATGACACATGAACAAAGGGATATGATTAATAAAAAGAGGGCACAAAAAGATGGTATAATAAATGCTAATGGAGGTGTCTATCCCGTAAGTGGGGCTGGGGATATCAAACTCTCACCAACACTGACTCTTAATAACACGTTACTAGTACCTTCACTCTCTACTAAGCTGATTTCTGTTGGACAACTCACTCGAGATTTAAACTGTGTTGCACTTATGTTTCCCTCTCATTGTGTTTTTCAGGATCTCCTCACGAAAGAGATAATTGGCCATGGTACTAAGAGGGAGGGACTGTATTATCTAGATGATTTGAAGACTGGAAGGACATACCTCACGGAAAGTGTAGTAGAGGGTAGAAAAAATAAAGTAATGTTATGGCATAGAAGGCTAGGGCACCCGTCGTTCGGGTATTTAAAGAAATCTTCTCCTCATCTATTTTTGGGATTAAATGAAAAGGATTTTTCATGTAAAACGTGTGTGAAAGCTAAGAGTCATAGGACTTCTTATCTTGATAGTAAAAATAAATGTCTTGTTCCGTTCGATCTTATACATACCGATGTATGGGGGCCCTCTCCAATTTTGTCAAAATCTGGGTGTAGGTGGTATGTTATCTTTATAGATGATTGTACTCGTATGACTTGGCTTTATTTATTAAAGAGTAAGGATGAAGTTACAAAGACCTTTCAATCTTTCTACAGTATGGTTGAAACTCAATTTGAAAAACGAATTAAAATGGTAAGAAGTGATAATGGAACTGAGTACATAAACAAAAACCTTAGAAATTTTTTCAATGACAAAGGTATTCTACACGAGACCTCATGTGTAGGCACCCCCCAACAAAATGGTGTTGCGGAACGGAAAAATAGACACTTGTTAGAAGTAACCCGGTCGCTTTTGCTTGAGAGCAAGGTACCTTCTTATTTTTGGGATAACGCAATTACTTTTGCCACATACCTTATTAATCGAATGCCTACAAAAGCCAACGATTACAAAACTCCTTTGCAAGCTATATCATCACATATAAATATGCCATCTACCTTAAATCTTTCTCCCCGAATTTTTGGATGTACGGTGTTTGTTCATATCTTGAAATCCCACCGTACAAAACTAGATGCAAATGCTGAAAAATGTGTGTTTTTGGGTTTTTGTCCATTCAAAAAGGGATATAAATGTTTCAATCCATCCACCCGAAAATTTCACACCTCCATGGATGTAACCTTTTTTGAAAATGATTTTTTCTTTGATAAAGACCAGTTTTTGGGTCAGGGGGAGAATAATGCAAGTGACCAAAATCTGTTCTTTTTAGACTTAATCCCACAAAATATAAGTTCATCCCAGCTCAATCCAGAACCGGAACTCAATCCAGAACCAGAATTGATCTTATCTCTACCTAATTCTAGTTCCAATCCAGAACCAGGTTATGCTACAGAATCGGACAGAGGTCCGGACAGAGGTCTTGAATCCGGACCTAATCATAATGACCCTGAACTCGGGTCATCCTCCTCTGCTAGTCCCATGAACACCAGCGACTTGGGTCCAGATGACAACATTGTAAATGCACATGAGTCAACAGAAACTTCGTCTGATGGTGTGAATTTTTGGATTGACTTGAATGAGTTTGACTTGAATGAACAACATGAAGAGATAATACAGTCCCAACCTGGTGAATCAGAGCCAATATCTCTAGAGGAGAATCCTCAGGTACGTGTTTCTCAACCAAGATTTAAATTACCACCTCGTACAACTAGGGGCCAACCACCAAAGAGGTATGTACCAGAGGGTGATTCGAGTAACGAAACCAGATATCCCATTGCTAATTACACTAGCACTATAAATCTTAGGGAACCATTGAGAGCCTTTGTGAATAAACTAGCTGCTGTCACGGTTCCTAATAAACTAGAAGAAGCCTTGAAGGATAAAAGGTGGGTCCAAGCAATGGAATCCGAGATGGATGCTCTTAAGAAAAATTGTACTTGGGAACTAGTAGATCTACCAAAAGGAAAAAATACTGTGGGATGTAAGTGGGTCTACTCCATTAAATATAATGAAAAAGGGGAGGTTGATAGATATAAAGCACGATTAGTTGCTAAGGGGTATACACAAGTTTATGGGATTGACTTTCAGGAAACTTTTTCACCTGTAGCAAAGCTAAATACTGTGCGAGTTATCTTATCTCTTGCAGCAAACTTTGATTGGCCACTACATCAATTCGATGTGAAAAATGCATTCCTACATGGCGATCTAGAGGAAGAGATCTATATGGATATGCCACCAGGATACACAAATCATGAGCCAAGACCTAAAGTGTGCAAACTCAAGAAGGCGCTGTATGGACTTAAACAATCACCCAGAGCATGGTTTGGGAGATTTTGTATGGCGATGAAAAGCTATGACTATCAGCAAGGAGAGTCGGATCACACAATGTTCTTCAAAAAAACAGGAGGTAAAATTGCAATTTTAATCATCTATGTTGACGACATGATCATCACTGGAGATGATGATATTGAGATTGGGAGACTTGAGGAAAAATTGAGCAAGGAATTTGAGATGAAAAACTTGGGTGGTTTAAAATATTTTTTGGGTATAGAGGTCTCCCGTAGTAAAATGGGCATCTCTCTTTCTCAGAGAAAATACATCCTTGATCTGCTAACCGAAGTCGGCATGCTTGATTGCAAACCAGCAGACACACCAATGGTTCAAAATATGAAACTTAGTGAGGATCCGAATCAAGTGCCTACCAATAAAGAACGATATCAAAGGTTAGTGGGGAAGTTGATATATTTGTCTCATACCCGACCTGACATAGCCTATCCAGTGGGGGTTGTAAGCCAGTTCATGCATAACCCAAAGGAAGAACACATGGAGGCTGTGATGAGAATAATTAGGTACCTCAAAGGGAATCCAGGTAAGGGCATAACATTTGGAAGACATGGACATACCGACATTGAGGGTTACACTGATGCTGACTGGGCTGGCAATATTGTTGATCGTAAATCTACAGCTGGGTACTTTACGTTTGTTGGCGGTAATTTGGTAACCTGGAGAAGTAAGAAACAAAATGTAGTGGCTCTTTCAAGCGCTGAAGCGGAGTTCCGAGGTATGGTAAAAGGCATTTGTGAGCTTTTATGGTTGAAGAAGCTGGTCACTGAACTCGGCTTCAAACCAGAAAACCCGATGAAATTATTCTGTGACAACAAGGCTGCAATTGACATCTCCCACAATCCGGTGCAACATGATAGAACGAAGCACATTGAGGTAGATCGACATTTTATTAAAGAAAAACTTGACTCTAACATTATTTCTTTGCCATTTGTAAGGTCACATGAACAGGTTGCAGATATTCTCACCAAAGCTGTTGCCAGTAAAGAATTCAACTCGGCTCTAGAAAAACTAATGATGAAAGATATCTACGTGTCAAATTGAGGGGGAGTGTCAAAACCAGCACTGTGACACGTTGCAATATTAGGAATATCTAAAAGAAGGAAAGAAGAAGATTCCATCCCATATATGAGGTGGTTGCTCCTACCATACATGGCAGGTTCTCCAATTGATGGCTGGCGGTGATTGTCTCACAAATATGGAGCAAAGTTTCTAACTATGAAAGATTGTAATTGATTTCTTGCATTAATACCAAAAGTACATGCGTTGGTTTTAATTTAAATATAGAGGCTGTGTATGAAGGAAGAACATAGAAAAAAAGATAGAATAGAAAAACTCTCTGTAACTCCATTTTTATGAAATAATAACAAAGGGTGGGAAGGGAGATTCACGGGAGTGCTCGTGTTTGTGTTCTTGTTGGTATTTTGCAATTCTAATAATTTTGTCATCCTACTTGGCGGGGCTGTGAAGAAATGTCACTGCTGATATCATTTTCAGACGAAACTGAGTTGTCCCTCATCAGGCCTCTGATAAATTGACCCAAGATGGCTCTGAACATTTTTAATGAAAACAAGACAAAAATAATCAGGTTAGCCAATTAATATCATTTTTAAAATGTTGTAGATAAAAGACCACCTTAATCCAATAACATGATGTCTTTGTGAAAGTGCTCTATTGGATTTAAGAAAAGAATATTACTACTATACTGTTATACATAAGAAGCCAATTGAAAGTATCTGAGAATGAATTAAACTGAAAAAACATACACTAAATTTTGCTTTTCTAACAAATTGGAAAAGAAAGAGAAGAAATTTGCCTCACTTGTACAAGAGAACTATTGTCAAGGTAATCTTTGTCTGTGGATAAGTGTAAGATGTCTATAGTCCTATATACATGTAGTGCAACTATATATAAATTCAGGTCAACTCATATCTGCCAACCAAAATTGTGCTGGCAGGTATGAATCTAGATCCAATTTGTTCTAAATGCACTTTAATGCCAATTCATCCCTTTGTATAATAAGAGAGCAACGTAATGTGAACTTTAGCTTTTAATTCTTAAATACTTGTTTTGGTCAACTTATTGTCCTTGCTGTTATGGTGAAATCATTCAGGAAAATAAGTTTTCAAACAATTGTAGTTAGTTTATATTGAAGATAAAATTTTTAATTAGTGAAATGACTTCAATGCCCATCTTTAGACTAGAATCATTCGAACTATTGTGGCTTTGTTCATTGAATTGTTTGGCTAAAGACATTTTCTTGGGTAAGATATAATATGTACGGACAGTTCTCCTTCCGTACTCTTCTTTAGAAAAATGCCCTGTACTTTGTCCTTTCCTCTTTATAAATAGAAATTCCAAAATGCAGAGGGAACCTATTAAAGTTAACTTGATGCAAATGGGGAAGCAAGAAGTCTAATTTCAATGATACCTGTTGGAAATTTCAGACGGATAAAGATACAAAAAAAGGAGAGACAAGAGAATATTTGCTGCTGAAATAAACTCTTCTATTGTATATATTTCGGATACAAAGTACATCTTAATTTATAGTTAAACATTAATCTAAATAAGGACTCCACTAACTCAACTACATGCTATTTCTGTCTAGTGTAAATAAGGAAACCACTTTCTCCACTAACTACACTAATTATAGAACTTCTAATACAAACACACCTGCAGCCCACATTCTCCACTGTTTCTAATTTTAGTGTTATCAATTTTGGATCAATATTCAACACTCCCCCTTGATGCAAAATTGACTACACCAAGCTTCTTCCTCATGCTCTCGAACTTGCCTAGTGATAATGCCTTGGTTAGAACATCTGCCTTCTGATTTTCTGAATTGACAAATTTCAGCTCAACGATCTTCTCTGCAACTAAATCTCGGATGAAATGTAGGCGAATGTCGATGTGCTTTGACCTTCCATGGAACACAGGATTCTTCGTCATGGAAATGGCTGATTGATTGTCACAATAGATCGGTGTTGGCTGCTGCTGCACCTGTCCAACATCTTCTAAAATTCGCCTAAGCCACACTGCTTGACAAGCTGCTGAGTTAACTGCGATGTACTCTGCTTCTGACGATGAAAGAGCCACTGTTGCTTGTTTCTTTGAGCTCCAACTTATAGCACTTGATCCAAGGGAGAAAATATATCCAGATGTGCTTCTTCTATCTTCAGAACAACCTGCCCAGTCACTATCACTATAACCAACTAAATCAAAGAACTTTGCATTGAAATACCACAGCCCATAATCAGTGGTACCCGAGATATACTTCAAAATTCTTTTTGCTGCTCCAAAATGGTGTTTAGTTGGATTGTGCATATGCCTAGATATCACCCCTACTGCAAAACTTATATCTGGTCTTGTGTGGGTTAAATAAATCAAGCCTCCAACTAAACTCCTAAACTTGGTTTCATCACATGGCCCCGTGCCATCATCTTTTACAAGCTTTTCATTATTGTTCATCGGTGTAGCTGCTGCCTTGCAACTATGCATGCCAAATTTCTTTAACAAGTCCACTGCATACTTCCTTTGTGATACAAAGATACTACCATGCTCTTGCTCTACTTCTAACCCGAGAAAATAATGCAGTAAACCTAGATCTGTCATCTCAAACTCTTTTTTCATGTTTGCTTGAAATTCAGTTAGCAATTTCTCACTTGTGCCCGTATAGATCATATCATCTACATACAAGCATACAATCAACACTTCCTCCTTTCCATTCTTCTTAACATACAGATTAGGTTCACTTTTACTTCTCTCAAATCCAGAATTTATGAAATATGCATCGATCTTGCTATACCAAGCCCTTGGTGCTTGTTTCAAACCATACAATGCCTTTGAGAGTTTATACACGCAATCTTCTTTGCCCTTCACCTCAAATCCTCTTGGTTGCTCAACATAAACCTCCTCTACTAATTCACCATTAAGAAAAGCAGATTTTACATCAAATTGAAACACATCTCTTTTCAATTGAGCAGCCAAAGCTAACACCATTCTCACAGTTTCAAACCTTGCAACCGGTGAAAATGTTTCTTCATAATCTATTCCATATTCTTGTGCATAACCCTTTGCCACAAGTCTAGCTTTGAGCTTTTGAACACTTCCATCTGCACCGAATTTAGTTTTGAAAACCCATTTTAAACCAATAATATTTTTACCTTGAGGGCGTTTCACCAATTGCCAAGTTCTGTTTTTCTCAATCGATTGCATTTCTTCTTGCATTGCATTGCGCCACTCTTGTTTTTCTGAGGCTTCTTCATAAGTTGTGGGATCTGCAACAAGGAGTACCTGGGTTGTTTCATACAGCTCTTGCAATGTTTTGAACTTCCTTGATTGCATCTCAGGAATTGAATCTTCAACTGGACTGCTAGAGCTGCTGCTAGGTGGTTGTTCGTGTGGTTGATCTTGTGCCGCTATCTCTTCATTTTCTTCTAATGATTCTTCAACCTGGGTTTGTTGTACAACACTCTCCCACTGCCAACTTGCTTCTTCATTGAATAATACATTTCTACTCACAACAATTTTACCATTTTCTGGATTGTATAGCCGATACCCTTTGGATTGTGTACAATACCCGATGAAAATGCATTTTTCAGATTTTTCATCAAGCTTTGATCTCTTTTGTGGATTGATTAGTGCATAGGCTATACTCCCAAATACCCTTAAATGACTTACTCCAGGTTTTCTCTCAAACCATGCCTCAAATGGGGTTTTATTCATAACGGCTTTTGTGGGTGAAATATTCAAAATATACACAGCAGTTGCCACTGCTTCAGCCCAGAATTTATTTGGTAACTTCTTGGATTTTAACATACTTCTTCCCATCTCTACCACAGTTCTATTCTTTCTCTCAGCAACCCCGTTTTGCTCGGGTGTGTATGGAGTGGTTAACTCACGATGTATCCCTTCACTTTCACAGAAATTTATGAACTCTTTTGATAGAAACTCACCACCCCGGTCAGTTCTTAACACCTTCAGCCTTTTCTCTGATTGTTTCTCTACAAATGCTTTAAACACCTTGAAACTATTGAATGCATCTCCTTTGCTATGTAGGAAATACACCCAACTCATTCTACTATAATCATCTGTGAAAAGAAGAAAATATTTGCTGCCTCCAAGAGATTCGGTTTGCATTGGACCACACAAATCCGCATGAACCAACTCAAGCACTTGAGTTGCTCTCTTGGCTTGGCCTTTTGGAAATGGAAACTTGGCTTGTTTACCAAATATACACCCTTCACAAACACCTATTTGGTTGATTTCGGGTAGGCCATAAACCATTTGCTTTTGGTTCAACAATCTCAAACCATTTGAATTCAAATGACCATATCTATGGTGCCATAACTCAGATGGATTAAACTCCTTTGCAACCATAACTTTCTCCTTTACATCTGAAACTTCTAATGGAAACAACTTATTGATTGCCATGCTAACCTCAACTAATACTTGATTTGTGATTTTGTCTCTTATTGAACATGTTTTCCCTTCAAACAAGATTGAATACCCACAATCCATCAACTGCCCGATACTTAGCAGATTTTGAGACAAATCTGGAATATAATACACATTATGCAAGTATTTAATACCGTTTTCTTTGGTGTGCACTGCAACCGTACCTTTGCCTTCTACTTGAATTAACTTGTCATCACCGAGTTTAACCTTCAATCTGCATGATTCATCAAAATCTACAAACAATTGCTTGAACCCTGACATATGGTTTGAGCAGCCGCTGTCAAGGAACCATATGCTGCTTGCGTCTATCTTTTCATCTATACTGCTGGCCATGAAAAGTGTGGGTTGAGTCTCCTTTTCTTCTGTGTAATTGGCTTGGCTTTCTTCTCTTTGTTTCTTGTAGCAATCTGCTTGATAATGCCCGTATTTGTTGCAGTAGTAACATTGAACTTCTCTCTTGAAATCATCATGTACTTCTGCTGGTCTGCCTCGACCTCTTCCTCCTCTGCTGGAGTTTGTTCTTCCTCTGCTGGGATTGCCTCTGCCTCTGCTGGAATTATTTCTTCCTCTGCCTCGGCCTCTTGGGTAGCCATTAGATCTGCCTCTTGATGACTCCCCCTTCATGTAAAATGCCTTGTCGTCGCCTTTATCTTCAGCCTTTGACATCCTTGCTTCATGAGTCTGCAGTGATCCCATGAGTTCATCAAAGGTGTACGTTGCGAGATCCTTTGATTCTTCAATTGCTGCTACAACATGATCAAACTTGGGTGTTAGGCTTCTCAACACCTTTGCCACCACCGTCTTCTCCTCCATGGTGTCTCCAAATGCTCGAATTTGGTTGACCACCTCTTGTACTCGTGAGAGGAAAATTTGCACGGATTCCTCCTTGTTCATCTGCAATGTTTCAAAGTCCCTGCGTAGGCCTTGAAGTTTGATTGCCATGACTCGAGTACTCCCTTGAAATGCTGTTTTCAGGGTTGTCCATGCCTCCTTTGCATTGGTGGCTGCTGCGATTTTCGAGAAGATGGTGTCATGCACTGCTTGTTGGATGAAAAACAGCGCTCGTGCATCTTTCTTCTGATTCTCTTGCGGATTAGGATCTGGATTAGGAACTCCATTTGCTATCAAGTCCCATAGGCCATGAGACTTGAACAAGGTCGTCATCTTGATGCTCCAAAAAGCATAGTTTTCGCCTTTGAAGAGAGGTATTGCTGGTTGTGTGACATTCACCATGGTGCTGCCGTTTTCTGCCATGAAAACGCCCCAAAGTTGATCGACTCGGCTCTGATACCAATTTGTTGGAAATTTCAGACGGATAAAGATACAAAAAAAGGAGAGACAAGAGAATATTTGCTGCTGAAATAAACTCTTCTATTGTATATATTTCGGATACAAAGTACATCTTAATTTATAGTTAAACATTAATCTAAATAAGGACTCCACTAACTCAACTACATGCTATTTCTGTCTAGTGTAAATAAGGAAACCACTTTCTCCACTAACTACACTAATTATAGAACTTCTAATACAAACACACCTGCAGCCCACATTCTCCACTGTTTCTAATTTTAGTGTTATCAATTTTGGATCAATATTCAACAATACCTCCTTAATTGTTGTAGTTTTTCTTGCAGTTGTCTGATCAGTCAAAACAACCATAAGAAAAACTACAATAATTAAGATCTTGGAAAGAATATATGATCTTGGAAAGAATTAATATACTACCGAATACCAGTGCATGCTGAAACCAGATCACAGATTATATAGCTGCCTAACTTAAGAAAAGGCGATAACAATAAATTTCGAGTTCTGATCGGTACCAGTTCAGTTTTACCAAACAATGTACTTTTGCATTATATTAAAGGAAAATGTGACGTCTAGCAGCCTCACAGGTTCAATAATCAAACAAGAGGTTTTCTTATACTTCTTTGATATTTCTTAAATATTTTAAGAGCAAAGAGTTATCCGGCGAGGTCCTTTTATGTAGCAAATGAAATAGAAGGACATTATATAAATACTTCTTCTTCAGGACTGGTCAGTTTTATTAAATCCTTCAGAAGAAGAGAAAAAAACAGAGAAGAAAATAACTCGTCAGCTTAATACAAAATTAGATTAAATATTTTTCTATTACACCCTCATGGAAACTGAAATAAGACTTAACATATTTTTTTATATTTGTCACTGGACCGCTTCAAATCTGGGGTTGGTGCCTGATGTCAACCGATTTTTTTTACAAAAATATTGAAAAATTTGGAATTTAGAAAGAGGAGGGTTCAAATGCCTCCATTTTTTATGCCTCCACCGTGCCTCCATTTTTAAAAACTTTAATAACTCAAAATTTAAAACATAAAAGTCAAAATAAAACCATTGGATGTGATCTACATCATTTTATCTATGTGCTTAATTATAAAGCATTATCAAATTTTGATTTTGTTTTTATGTGAATTAATAAGTTAAAAAATCAACATCTAGAAATTATCTACATTAATATGTTTTTTTACAAGCTCTTGATGACAACCAAAACAAAATTGAAATGTCATAATTTTTTACACGTGCATAGATAAAATAATGTAGATCATATCAAATGGTTTTATTTTGACTTTTAAGTTTTAAATTTTGAGTTATTAAAGTTTTTAAAAATAGAGGCATGATGGAGGCATTTGAACCCTCCTCATTTAGAAATTATGGCTCAAATCATTCTTTTTATGACAGAAACGAGAAGGAAAAAAAATTAAAATTTCACTTAAACTAGATTTTCAAAGCACTACATTCAAAGTACAATACTTGAAATTCCTAATTTCAGCAGATTAAAATTATTAAATTCCTACATATATTAACTTTAAAAGACTAGAATCTAAAATATCTATAATTGAAGAGTCAGATTTTCAAATATATATCATTTAAAAAACAAACTTTCATAATTCTATTTATGATTTTTGTTTCTCTTCTAGTTAAATGTGTATAGGTCAGAATTTCTTATTCCTGTCTAACCACATCTTAGAATTCATTTAATATTTTTTTCATGTTTTAATTTAAAATTTTCCATTTTTAAATAAAAGAATCGACTAAAATCAATGTCAAATGTGATGAGTGCAGTGTAGCCTTTCCATATTAACATTGATTGATAGAAGATCACGGTCATCCTACTGGTCTCTGTCTATTTAATTTTTTTATTTTTTTTAATAGATATTTCGATTTTCGAAATGAAGTCTGGAATTGTTCTACTAGTTGTATTTCGGGTACAAATGGTTGTTTTCATCTTCTTCTAGTTGTCTTTTATCTTGTAAATGTTGTCTCTCATGTTCTGCTAGTCGTCGTTCGTGTTCTACTAGTTGTCCTTCGTGTTCGACTAGTTGTCTTTCATGTTCTTCTAGTAGTCTTTAATATTCTTCTAGTTGTCTTTCACCTTCTACTTATTGTTTTTCATGTTCTTCTAGTTGTCGTTCATGTTCTTCTACTTGTCTTTCATCTTGTACTGGTTGTCTTTCATGTTCTTCTAGTTGTCTTTCATCTTATACTACTTATTTTTCATGTTCTTCTTGTTGTCTTTCATCTTCTTCTAGTTGTCCTTAATCTTGTAAATGTTGTCCTTCGTGTTGTACTGGTTGTCTTTCATGTTCTTCATCTTCTTCTATTGTCTTTCATCTTGTACATGCTGTCTTTCATGTTCTTTTTGTTGTCTTTCATGTTCTACTAGTTGTTATTCGTGTTCTATTGGTTGTCTTTCGGGTTCTAATGGTTGTCTTCATCTTCTTCTAGTTGTTTTTCATGTTCTTGTAGTTGTATTTTATCTTGTACTGGTTTTCCTTCATCTTTTTCTAGTGGTCTTTAATCTTTTTGTCTTTCATCTTATACAGGTTGTCTTTCATATTCTTCTCGTTGTCTTTCATGTTCTACTAGTTGTCCTTCGTGTTTGACTAGTTGTCTTTCATATTCTTCAAGTAGTCTTTCATTTTCTTTTAGTTGTCTTCCACCTTCTACTTGCTGTTTTTCATGTTCTTCTAGTTGTCATTCATGTTCTTCTAGTTGTCTTTAATCTTGTACTTGTTGTTTTTCATATTTTTCTAGTTGTCTTTTATCTTCTTCTAGTTGTCTTTCACCTTGTATTAGTTAATTTTTATTTTGTACTAGTTGTCTTTCATCTTATACTGGTTGTCTTTCATATTTTTCTAGTACATCTTGTACATGTTGTCTTTCACCTTCAATTAGTTACCTTTCATCTTGTACTAGTTCTCTTTCATGTTCTTCTAGTTGTCTTTTATCTTGTATTGGTTGTCTTTCATGTTCTTATAGTTGTCTTTCATCTTGTACTGGTTATTTTTCATGGTCTTCTTGTTTTCTTTCATCTTCTTCTAGTTATTTTTCACCTTGTACTCGTTGTTTTTCATCTTCTACTAGTTGTCTTTCATCATATACTGGTTGTCTTTAATGTTCTTCTAGTTGTCTTTTGTGTTCTGCTAGTTGTCTTTCGTGTTCATCTTGTGTATCTTGTACTAGTTGTCTTTCACCTTCTATTAGTTGTTATTCATATTGTACTAGTTGTGTTTCATGATCTTCTAGTTGTCTTTCATCTTGTAATGGTTGTTTTTCATGATCTTCTAGTTGTCTTGCATCTTGTACTGGTTGTTTTCATATGCTTCTAGTTGTTTTTATCTTCTTCTAGTTGTCTTTCACCTTTACTGGTTGTTTTTTTGTCTTTTTCTAGTTGTCTTTTATCTTGTGCTGGTTGTCTTTCATGTTTTTGTAGTTGTCTTTCATCTTGTATTGGTTGTTTTTCTCTTCTAATAGTTGTGTTTCATCTTCTATTGGTTATCTTTGGACGTATGTATTCTCATTTAGTGTAACACTTTTATTTGGAACATAGAGAGAGAAAAAATTAGTGTAACACTTCTATTTGGAATATAGAGAGAGAAAAAAAAGAATTATTGCATTTAAGTTTGAAAAGGAGATTACTGGACTTATATGTGAACACTACAACCTAGACAAGTGACTATAATTCGTAGTACTTGAGCATCTACATCCCTGGTATTATTAGAGTTTCTAATCTGATGTGACAGTTTCTAATTCAGTTTTAGGAATGTGGAAGAGTTTTTTATTTAGAAACTATGTATGAAAGTTTCTTATTAAGAAACTGTTTATAAACTCTATGCTGGCCAAATGATTGGCTCAAATGATTTCTGTTTTTTAATTTATTGCTGACGTGTGGTTTAATAGAAACTCTAAAATAATTTCTGAGATGTAGAGTTTAGAAACTTGTGAGACCTTAATTTCTAAAAAGTAGTTAACAGTTATTTAGAAACTCATTTGAGTTGCTAGGATGTAAATGCTCTTAATTGGAAAATGCCTTCGCACGCTGATCACAATATTTCTAAGTTATTAATTGCACATGGCATTTATGAAATTTGTGGAGGTGCCCATTACGGTCAGTGACGTTCCGGTCTGATTTTAATTTTTAACATTAATTTAATTATTTTGAACAATATAATGTCTTTTACAAATGTTAAACACTATTTCTTCTTCTTCTTATTTTTGTTCCATGTAATAATAATATTTTCATTAAAAATTACTTGTTAAATATCTGTAGAAATTAAAAAGTCACAATTCCATACTTTGATGTTTAGATGTTAACAACAACTAGTTTTCTTTAACCTTAATAATCTAAGTGTTGAAGCTAAAAAAATAATCGTCGTTAATTGAATATTAAGGATGGATTTGGACTAACTCTTAATAGAAATATTGTTACTAATTATAGAGAGTTCTACTTGATTTTCTCATTTTGCAATTTTACATCAAAATTCAGTAGAGTCGGCTCCAATGCTGGAGAATCAGTGCAAATTTACAGATTTATGCTCTGATCACACTTTTACCGATTAATAATATGGAACATCGCCAAATAGAATAAGCTCTAATTTTGGTTTTGAGCTTTAATTTTTTATTAAAGCAACAGAATTAGATGCAGTTAATTAATTTCAAATTTCTTCTGATTCTTTGTAGATTGATTGGTAAGAGATGAACAATATTTTTTCTAATTTATAAATTTGTAATTAGTTTTATCAATCTTCTACTTTTTCTGATCTCTATTACTTGAATAAAAAAAAAACAATTTTCCACCTCGAGTAAGGCAATACTGCTGAGTCGCTGATTATTACAGTTAAGTCGATTTGGATATTGGATTGTGGAGCCCACTAACAGCCCATTAACAGCCCAATTAGAAGCCCAATTTTTTTTAAAATTATTCTTGCCCCCTCTCTCTCTCTCTCTCTCTCTCTATATATATATATATATATATATATATATTATTTATACTCTAAGATCCGAAATAATTAATAAAATGAAGATGTGAATCTAGTTCCTCTTCAAAATTGCGGTTATATGTGCCAATAGAAAAAAAAATTAAGATTCTTAATTTCTTTTGACAAAGGATAAAAAACGAATTACACTATATCAGTTTTATTACAACATAGTTGAACATTTTATTTTTCAAAATAGGAAGTCTTATATAGAGTCATCTTGTAATTAAATAACATTGCTAGACAATTTTTTTTTTTACAATATAAAATGATTTCTTCTATATATGGACACTAGTTAGTTGTTTATCCTTCCATTCAAAACAGAATCTTCTAGTTAAAGGACTAGAATGATTTGAAACTCATATTTAACTCATATTTAATTTATTTTTTGTGTATATTTAAAATTGGAAGTATAATTCTCATTTTTATCTGTACTTAATTTGCTGGAAAACTATTTTGGATATCATTACATAATTGAATTGACCAATTTTATGAAAGTATATATAATTTTATGAAAGTATATATAATTTGATCTGTACTCAAAATTACTAGATCTACACTTTTAAAAAATTTCTAAATCTACACTTTTACTAGATCTACTCTTCTAATCCTACTTATATACACTCATACCCTCTAAAAAAAAAATATTATTGCACACTTTTCTACACGCTTCAGGTTGCAAAGAAACACAACACAGTTAGTGTGTCCCAACAAAACAGGCCAGGTCTACTGTTGCTACGGAGAGTTTGGGATTGCATATGCATGCTTGGGCATAAATAAACGAATACCTCATTTTTAAATAAACTATCGTGATGGTATGGTACAGGCTACAGGCCTACAGCTATTTCACCACTTATTGAATAGTAAATGTATTCTAAAGTATGAAACGTGACGCATACAACAATATTTTGATGATGAAATACTTTATTCGAAAGTAGAAATATGTAATGGAAACCAAAGTATGAATGTGTAACATATATATATAGCTTGTAAATAATTTTTGACTCATGCCTGTTTGAGAACAAGTGTATTGTTGGAGCACTATAGAGAAAATAAAATATACAAATAGACTATGTGGATAAAGGTACCCGACTAAAAGCGGAAAGTAAAATTAAATTACTGACATTTTTTAACCTAATATTAATCGCACGAATTGACTTTCCTTGCTAGGTAAAAGACCATCGCGATCTTCTGGCATGATTGCACATTACACGGGTCGACTTCTGTTAATCAAAACAGATAATTAAAATTGTGCCACTCATACTCTGATTTATATGCTTACCATAAAATATTTTCAAAATAAGAGCCAAAAAGGAAACATATAAATAATGAATATAACTAGTTTGTCTTATTGAAACTTGATAATTATCAAGTACAAAATGTACCATAGTTTGTCTTACATTGCAATATACCATACCATAAATATATATATATATATATATATATATATATATATAGAATCTGGCTAATATGTTACATGTAGCATAGAGGGCCTCCGTGCAACGGCTCAATATTTGAGTTTTCAAAATCCTAACGGTCGATCCGAACCGTTCAACATAATCTCCATATGAATATGTACTTGCAACCAAATTTTACATTTTTTTAGAATATTTTTACTATTTTTTTAGATAGGTAGAAAATCACTTGATCTGAAAATTATGTACCATTCAGATTAAGTGATTTTGTACCTATCTAAAAAAATAGTAAAAAAATTTTAAAAAATGTAAAATTTGGTTTGCAAGTACATATTCATATGGAGATCATGTTGAACGGTTCAGATCGACCGTCAGGATTTTGAAAACTCAAATATTGAGCCGTTGCACGGAGGCCCTCTATGCTACATGTAGCACCGTAGCCAACTCCTATATATATATATATATATATATATATATATATATATATATATATATATATAGAGAGATAGGCTATCATGCTTTGGGAATTAAACAGGGTGTTTTAATTCCCGCTCATATCTTCATTTTTAAAGTTCAAATAATCGATCTGAACGTCTCAACACGATCATCATATTGAAATGTGCTTGGAGACCAAATTTTATATTTTTTGGAAATTTTTTACTATTTTTTTAGAATTTTTGAAAATCACAACTTTTCATTAATAAAAAAAATAATAAAAATTCAGAAAAACACTGATTTTCAAAAATTCTAAAAAAATAGTAAAAAATTTCCAAAAAATATAAAATTTGGTCTCCAAGCACATTTCAATATAAAGATTGTGTTGAGAAATTCAGATCGACTATTTAAACTTTAAAAATGGAGATATGAGCGGGAATTAAAACACCCTGTTTAATTCCCAAAGCATGGTAGCATCACTCTATATATATATATATATATATGAGAGAGAGAGTTGGGCCATGGTGTAATGCAATGCATGAGTTATCTTGTGTATTGGACTCCAAATTGTTGGATTTGAAATCCAAAATGTCGATCCAAACCGTTCAATTTGATATGCATATTAAAATGTGCTTGAAAACTAAATTTTTATTTTTTGGAAATTATTTGATTTTTTTTATCATTTTAGAAAATCGTTGTTTTTTTTATGATCCAGAAATTTGCAAAAAACAATGATTTTTTTTTTTTTTAAGAAATAGAAAATGGGTCAGATATTTGGATAATATGGTGTTATTGACACCCCCCTATCAATAAGAGAAAAAAAAAATATAATTAACCCATGTTTATAAAGGTACCCGACTAAAACCGGAAATTTAAACTAAACAACTGGTATCTTTTTAACCTATTATAAATTAATCTCACGAATTGATCACTTTCCTTACTCGGTAATGTTTGCGCATGCATTACTCGGGTTGACTTCTGTTAATCAACGAAAATAATCAAAAAGTTCGTGCGAGATGAGTTCTCTCTCGTCTCCTATCCCTCTCTCTCTCACCAGATACTGCTCACATACTTGATCTCACGTCTTGAATAAATAAACGCTCAAAAAATATGTGTAGAAGGAGAATGAGAAGGAGAAGGGGAGAGAGAGGCACCTTCCCTGTCCCAATTTTCACCAGCCATACATTTCTCCAAGGGGACGCAAAGGGATGGCTTTCAACACCGGTTCGGCCAGGTTTAATCTACGTGCATCTCGATACCGGGTTCCTCGTGACCACAACATCCAGAAAACCTTCAACAATTGCAAGCTCACATTCATTTGCGGATTTGTCACAATTCTGGTGCTACGTGGCACAATCGGACTAGGCAATCTATATGGTTCTTCAACTGTTTCAGATGACCAACGGGTCATGGAGGATATCGACCGGATCCTTCGCGAGATCCGTATCGACTCCGAACCAGAACCCGAAGACTCATTCGCATTCATGTACCACGGCAACTCCACTACTAATAGTTGGAATTACACTGAAGCAGTTAAGGCCACACATTTCTCAATGGGGCCCCAGATATCCAATTGGGACCACCAGCGTCAGGAGTGGTTAAGCCAGAACCCTGATTTTCCTAATCAGGTATCCGGTAAGCCACGGGTCCTTCTCCTTACCGGGTCGCCCCCGAACCAATGCGAAAATCCTCTTGGTGACCACTACCTTTTAAAATACATGAAAAACAAAATTGACTACTGCCGCCTCCATGGGGTTGAAATTATTCACAACATGGCTCATGTTGACAAGGATTTCAGCGAATATTGGGCGAAGCTCCCTTTCATCCGACGGCTGATGTTGTCTCACCCTGAAGTCGAGTGGATATGGTGGATGGACAGTGATGCAATCTTCACCGATATGGCATTTGAATTACCCTTCGACAAATACAAAAATCACAATCTAATTATCCACGGATATCCGGATCTATTATTAGAGCAACACTCGTGGATTGCACTAAACGCTGGCATCTTCCTCATAAGAAACTGTCAATGGTCACTTGACCTATTTGACGCGTGGGCACCCATGGGCCCGAAAGGGATCCTCAGAGATTTAGCCGGCAAGTTATTAACAGAGAACTTGAAAGGGCGTCCTGCATTCGAGGCAGATGACCAATCCGCTCTAATCTATCTTTTAATATCTCAACAAGATAAATGGTTGAGTAAGGTGTACGTAGAGAACTCGTATTACCTTCACGGGTTTTGGGTCGGGTTAGTGGATAAGTACGAGGAGATGATGGCAAAACACCACCCTGGACTTGGAGATGAGAGGTGGCCGTTTGTGACCCACTTCGTCGGGTGCAAACCTTGCGGATTATACGGGGATTACCCGGTAGAAAAATGTCTTAATAGCATGGAGAGGGCATTTAATTTTGCTGATAATCAGATCCTAAGATTGTATGGGTTTGCACATGTAGGGTTGTTGAATACCAAGATTAAGCGGGTCCGGGACCGGACCGCCGACCCACTTCAGGTCAAGGAGAAGCTTGACATGGCAGCCAGAATAATTGTTGAATAGATCAGGTTTTTTATCTTGCTGTCATTAAAATTTATTCGTGTGATAGGTTTGATATTTTTAATGGTTAATGTTTTAATTTACTATTAAGGGTTGTTTTCAAAAAAGAATTACTCCTGGTAAAGGCTGTTCCTTGGAATCTTGATTCTTTCTAGTATTCAGTTTGCAATTTGGTATTTTTTTTTTAATTTTTAGAGGGGATTTTGCTCATAGATAGTTGTTATACATATCCATTTAAGAAGATATATAGTTGTATGGCCTAGTCGTTTAATTTGCTACATATGACTGAATATGTTTTTTTTTCTTATCTTCATAGCTTTGTCAGAACAAGTCAATTCAGTAAGTTTAAACATTATTTCGTTTAATTTGCTACCATTGAGACTTGAGAGTTTTACACCGATCAATTAGACGCTACATAGACTACCAAATCTCGAATTTTTTTTATAAACCATAAATAGAAAAACAGATTTTAGGGAACTAACTTGATTGGTTGGTTTTTTACAAAAACCATAAGTACCGAATATGCTATTTAGTACCAAACAATTTTGTTTTTTCGGTACCGAATATTCTATTCGGCACCTCCAAGTTTCACATATTTTCAGCATGAACTATAACGCAAAACGTAAATGGTAATTCAGTGTTGAATAGGCTATTTGGTACCGAATTATTCGGTACTTAATAGTTTTTGTAAAAAAACCAACCAATCAAGTTGCTTCTTTAAAATTCTGTTTTTTATTTGTGGTTTATAAAAAAAATCACTAAATCTCACGTTTTAGACATTAAGCGTGATATATGGGCTTCATAATGGGCCTAAACATAGGGCTTTTGGCCCAAGTAATCAGTCACCTTTTCCATAAACACATGAGCCCCATAAAACCCAAAATGGAGCTCAGAAATATAGTGGGCTGGCTGACTTTAGTAGGCCATGCTCGGACCATGAAGTTCTCATGGAAATTCAATAGAAATTCAATCCAATAGGATTTAAATTCAAAGATGTGTTCGGTTGATTGTTATGAAAAGAAATTGGGTTGTTTTATGCATGCCATTCTCATGGCAATTCTCTCTAAATTTATTTGTTTCTCCCATGCGCAAAGGAGTGCGTAACATACAATCTTAAGTTTAGAATTATATTTCTTATGATAATTCCCACGATGCAACCAAAAAATTTATTTCCATTTATTCCACATGTTTTCTGTCCATGGGTTTTTTCAAAATTGAATTCTAAAATTCTGTGCTCATATGATCCCATCCTAGATTATCCCGCATTAGTATAACATGCCCTAAAATTCAAGAAACAACTAAAGAAAATTGACATAAAAAATTAGGATGTATAAAATATTTTTTAGGTATAGAGGTAGCTTACTCAAATAAAGGACTCTTTATTTCACAAAGGAAATACACACTTGATCGGTAAATTAGGATGCAGACTGGTATCTACCCCAATTGATGATAACAAGTGTAAATTAAATATTGAAGTTGATCAACTCATGAACTGTATTGAGACAACAATTTGTAACATCACATTGCACTGAATCCCGTATTTCATGAACAGACCAAGCACATAGAAGTTGATTGTCATTTTATTAGATAAAAAGTTCAAGCCAAGAAAATAGAAACACCGTTTGTTCGAAATGAGGATCAACTAGTGAGGATTCGAAACCATTTGAAAAAATCACAAGCAAGATAGGATTAGTGGTTTTTTAAGTGCCAACTAACAATTTCATTAATAAAAAAATGAACTTACAATGAGTCAAACAACTCCAATCCTAAATCCATTATTTTATTCTCACAAAACCTTCCGAACTACTATAAATAACTCTAATCTTCTAATCTCACTTATTTACACTCATAATTACCCTATTACCTTTCCCTATAACAATTGTTGGGCCGTTTTCTTCCAGCGTTTTCACTCTTATTCATAGAAATCCGCATCGTCTGCATTAACTCAAAATAACAACTTTTGAGTTAACACATCTCGGCCGTTTGATTTTAAACGGAGCCAATCCGGCCATAGCTTATAATTTAGGGGGCTTTAATATTAGTGTACGTAGATCTAGTCTGCACGAATTTTAAAACAAATCGGATGGTCCAGATACATTAACTCAAAAGATTCTTTTTTGAGAAATGCAGAGGATACGAATTCTATTCATAGGTAATTATGAGAGAAGGAATAATGATAATGATCAGATTAATTTATTTTTTTTAGATGGTCAAAGGATAATTTGGTAATTAAGAACATTGCATTAGAGCATTTCCATCCCTGGTATTATTAGAGTTTCTATTATGAAGTGACAATTTCTATTAGAGTTTCGCAAATATACGAGAGTTTCTTATTTAGAAACTATGCAGGAAAGTTTCTTATTAAGAAATCATTTATAAATTCCACGCTGGTGAAATCATTGGCTGAAGTTTCTTTCTCCTGCATGAAAGTTTCTTTAATTGCTGATGTGACATTAATAGAAATTCTAATTTCAATTTCAGAGATGTGGAGATTTATAAATTAAGAAAACTTAATTTTTATTTAGTAGTTAACAATTATTTAGAAATCAATTAGAGTTGCTAGACTAAAGATGCTCTTAGATTGTATATTTGCAAGAATATAGATTATTTGCGCATGACTAGCGGCTTTCTTGCTTTTCGTGACAAATTTCATGAGCGGTTATATTTATAAAAAGAAGCTTTAGTATAAATTTTCTCCAAAATTCTATAAATGATGAACTATTTAAGAATTAATAGATGGTACAGTACGGATCAGGTTGATGTTCTTTTATACCCGTACATGTTTAAATTAGTTTTCAAATGGCCAGATTCTTTTGAAAAATATTTTTTTTTAGAAAACTAATTAATAAATACATAGTTACTTATCTTAATTTAATAATACATTACGTAGTTTTCACATATTTATTGAGAAATACGTATGTAATTGTATAATTTTTATATTCAATTATTTATTTTTAATACAAATATTTTTAGTAATTAATTATTTTTTATCATATTTTTTTAGTTTTTTAACATGATTTCATTTTATATTTATAAAGGCGTGTCTGATGATCGTATGACAATATAATTGACCAGATTATATATACTCCGAGAGATGTTATTATACAAAAATTTACTAAATCTGCTTATATAATGCTAAAAAATGGCCCCATTATACAAAAAAAAGATCCATAGAATTTGGAAATTGAGAATTCCACCAAGAATTAATGAAGGTGTTTGCATGGTTGGTAACACTAAACAAGATCCTAACGGTGGATAATCTCATGAACAGAGAATGGTGCATACCAAACAGATGTGTCTTGTGTATGATAGAAGGTGAATCGGTAAAACACATATTTTGCGAATGTGTCACTTCAGTAATGATTCAGATGGCTACCTTACACAGATTTTCTGTTCCTGATCATTCGGTGGTGAGCAACTTTAACTTGGATATGATACAACTTCTAATTGACAAGAAGACACCAAAGAAGATGAGAGAGATTATGGCAGTCACACATTTCGTTACATGGAGGAAAAGATGTGCCAGGATATTTTAATTTTTAGTACTGTTTTCTTTACTAGCTAGTTTTATTTTTTGGGCTTAAATTTTATAATTATTTTCTGGGTTTTGTTTTTTTTTTAAATTAAAAAAGAACTTGCTGTAGAGTGCATTTGTAAGGGAGGTAACAGGTTTTAAATCAAAATCTGATGGAGACTTGGCTATCATCAATATACAAATACGGACATGATCACTATTTTTTATCAAAAAAAAAATATCAAATAAGAAAAGATGAAGAATTTTCTATGGGATAATGTCAAGGGCCTCTTACACTACAACAAAACACGTCTTCAGCGACCGACATCAGCGACCGGTTTGGTCGCCGGTCACTGAAGACCCCCCTCTCCATAAAAAAAAAAAAAAAAAATTAGATGGGCTCTCTTTCTTAGTAGAGCGCTTAATGATGAACTCAACGATCCAAAAAATTGCATTATGGGCCTACTCAACTGTAACCACCCAATAGCCCAATAGCATATGGGCCTACTTAATGTAATCACCAGCTCAGCAGTAATTGTCTACCTTGAGTTGGAAAATATAAAAAGGTTTTTGTTCAAAATTATGTAAGATAATATACTTCACCAATCTAATACACCATTATAATCTAACACAAATTTACAAAGCTCGACAAAAATAATTAGAAATTTATAAATTGAGAAACATAAATTTAAAGAAAAATATTGTTGTCATGTCATTATTTGATCTACAAGTAGTCATAGGATCGATTTGAATCATTAACGGCATCCATTTCCATTCTTCTAATACACAGATATATTTCCAAAAGAAAAATTAAAGCTTATTATATACGAATAGGCCAAGGTACTCAACCCTAAATTAGTCATTTGCACTGATTTTAACGATTTTTGAATCTTAAAATTAACTCCTATGATTCTCCTGCATTGCCCACAAATTAAATTAAGAATCATTTAGACTCAGAAATGACCTGTCATTTAGACTCAGTTAGACACCTAATTAACGTATTTCATAATTACTAATTATACTATTTTTTCTTAGATTTCCCACTAACTGATGTCCATTTTCAAAAGTAATATTAGATATGATATATATTACCACAAATTACATAATTATTTAAAAAAAATAATAGCTGTTTTTAACGTATAATCATAAAAGGTATGAACATGTGACAGTTTTTTTTTATTATTAAACAAGTTAATTTAACAAAATTATTATTCTTCTAAACACTTAGTAGGTTTTTATAACTTTATATTTTTTTAAATTTATTTACAATACGCAAATTTCAAGATGTGTTAAACGAATTTTTTTTTGTTAAAAGGATGTTTCTATGTAATTTTTAAGAACAATATTCTTGTTAAAAGTAACTAATTTAATTATATAAAGATCGTCACACAATAATTTCTTTCAATATTATATATTAAAGAAACTATCGGATTTTTTGAAATAAGAAGTTAACTCTTTTCATTAAAAACATATCAGTTAAAAAATATTAAAATACTTAACGCAATTGAGAACAAAAATTAAAATAGACAGTAAGATGGAACTAAAATATGATGTATGCAAAAATTTATAAATGCTTGTACCTTGTGCTTGGTATATATCTTATGCTTCGTAACATGTGCTATTATTGTAAATACTTTTTGAGATCCACAAAATTCAACGAAATTCACAAAATTGGCTATTTACTTTTCTGGAGAATGCAGAAAACTATCTTATGCTTCGTAACATGTGCTATTATAATTGGCTATTTACTTTTCTGGAGAATGCAGAAAACTATCTTATGCTTCGTAACATGTGCTATTATAATTGGCTATTTACTTTTCTGGAGATCCACAAAATTCAACGAGCAGATTCTTGTACGCACATGACTAGAAGTAGACAATTCAAGAAACAACCGGCTCATATTTGGACTGTTTCAGTGATTCCACTTTAATATGATATGAGATACTATGTGTGACCATTATATACTAGTGGAAAATGTACATTTAGTATCGGCACATCAGGGTCGGACATAACAAAAAGGCGATACTGATATATATCTGAATCGGGCAATTAAAAGGCCGACCTTGAAAATAGATATCAGGATCGGTCGTTTATAAACAGCCGTTCCTGATAGTCCAGAACTTATCAGGAACGGCTGTTTATAAACGACCGATCCTGATGTGGCACTATCAGGATCGGCTATTTAATCTTTATCGATCTTGATGGTCCATATTTTATCAGTATCGGCTCTTCACGTACATCCGATCTTGATTGTGCAAATCCAGAACTTAAAAAATTTCATATTGCTCTCACTCTCTCTCGGTAAAACCTAGCCCCTCCTCCTTTCTCGTATTCCTCTCAAAATCTAACTGCTTCAGATCCGTGTCCTCTCCTGCGCCTCTCAAAACCTAACTGCTTCCTCTCCTTTCCTCCTAGATCAAACCCTAGCCGCCTCCTCTCCTTCAATCCCCACCTTCTCGTCTGATATGATTCTCCAATTTATGAGCGGTCCGTACCTTCAGAGTTATGCTGGTCAAGAGGCGAAGCTAAAGAAGGTGGAAGTGGATGAATTCCAATTAGAGCTTTGGTGTCGATCGGCGCTCACCAGGACTTATTGGAGTGATTTCAGGTATTTAAACAATCTCTCTTGCTTTTAGTTTTGTAAAGTTAATTTCATATTTTGGGGGAATGTCTACTGACGGGTCTCCTCTTTTCTTGTTTTTTCCTTTTTCCTTTTATTCCCTTTTTCCTTGTTTTGAGATTTCAGCCACCCACGGGGCTTTATTGAAAAATCCTGTTGGGGGAGCCTCACTGCCTCTTTTTTACGGTTGTTTGTAACGACTGGTACAGAGGTTACTGGTCTGATGTAATGACGTTATTCTATCTATAAATTCTCAATTGGCAGCTGCTGCCAATTTCTCAAAAAAAAAAATTTGGATAAGGGTATGAGTTAATTTCATTTCTGCTTTTAATTTATGTAAAGTTCTTTCTCTGATCTGATACTAACAACTTGCTTAAAATCTGATTCCAGCAGAAAACTTGCTCAAAATCTGCTGCATCTTTGTCTAAGCCGCCAACTGGCTTCATGCTTGTCCTAGAAGGGAAGGTTCTGTATACAACGTACAATTCATTTCAGTAATTGATAATGTGTAAATTAATTTTCTAGAAATTGATGTTATAGTGACTAATATTAGGTGCATTATGAGAATTAACAGAATAATAACAAAAACTATTTTAAATTGCAGATTGATCTAATGTATAATTGGCCACTATAATGTGTAATTAGGTGAGTGTTTAAAAGTTGGCGAGGACATGATTGCATGGTTCTTTGCCCAGTTGATATGTGAGCAAAGTTAATCCACTCTCTTGTTGGAAGTGAGAAGTTTACCAAATATTTATGATGTGTATACTTGCAATATTGTATAGAACTACATGATTCTTTTAGTACATAATTCTGATATTTTTTTAAGGTTTATATAGTATAACAAGCATTGACTTGATAATTTATTTATTCGACTTGTAGATTAACCATAAGGCAGTGCTTAATTCTGATCTTTTTCCAGTAGTCAATTAGTAACTGTAGCTCCAAAGTCCATGCATTTTCATCAATTTAGTGCTTATGTAGCTCCATAGTGAATGCAATTGTAATAATCGTATATAAACCTTACCTAGATCCATTAGTTCTTATAAAGTTCAAAATGAAACCTTACTAAGATCACTTGCTAATCAAGTTTTGGAATTGATTGAAATTTTGCTTTTCATAATTTGTAGAGCTCTGATGCCAGGAGATGAAGAAACCATGAGTGATCAAGCTATTTGGGAGACTTTACCAGTATGTCTAAATTTACTTGACGTTTTTCATCTTAAACTCGTATATTTTATAAGAAACCATGAGTGATATAGCATAATGGGCATTTACCTGTAAGCATAGTCCCTTGTTTGTTTAATTTCATGAGTGATATAGCATAATGGGCATTTCTTGTTACCATTTCAAAAAATTTCATGCCACGCAATAGTTGTATTAGGAACATATACCTCAGATAGGTGCTGAGATATTACTATGCATTTTTTTTGTTCTACTATGTGTTATATTTGGTTCGAATTTAGACTTTATGACCTAATTAAGGATAATGGGACTATATGGAGAATATTAGACAGATAGTAGCATATTTCATAATAGAGTGGAAGAAAAGAATTTTTGAAAAAAAAAAGTAGAAGCCAAACAAAAGAAAACAAAAGAAATTGAGTTAACAGTAGAAAAGATAAAAAAAAATTAAAAATTATTAGTTACTCTTAGGATGGAAGATCTTTTTATTTTCTTCCACGTTTTATTAAGAAGATGCCGTATAGTTTCCTTTGTTATATGTATTTATTAAACTTTTTTTTTAATAAAATTCTCCTTCTCCAAAACTTTCTACTAGTTAACAAAAATTTTGACGTACAGTTGAGAAGACGAGGTATCAAACAGGGTCAGGGGGTTTTTCTTTCTGTGCTGGTACCACATCATGGGAAAACATGGAATTAATGAGATTGATAGATATGAATAATTTTAATTTCAATTGTAGGGAATCTGGATTGGAATGATTCTTGGGACAGTAATTCAATTGTAAAAATCTATATAAACCTTACCTAGATCCATTAGTTCTTATAGAAAGTTCAAAATGAAACCTTACGAAGATCACTTGCTAATCAAGTTTTGGAATTGATTGAAATTTTGCTTTTCATAATTTGTAGAGCTCTGATGTCAGGAGATGAAGAAACCATGAGTGATCAAGCTATTTGGGAGACTTTACCAGTATGTCTAAACTTGACGTTTTTCATCTTGAAAACTCTTATATTTTATAAGAAACCATGAGTGATATAGCATAGTGGGCATTCACCTGTAAGCATAGTCCCTTGTTTGTTTAATAATGATTTGGTGGGCTGAGCTGACCACAAAAACAATGATTTTTTATGTAAATGTGACAGTTTAATTATTTTGTATGTAAATGTGACAGTTTAATTTGGATAATTTCAGTTAATTATTGTGTTAAGATAATTTTAGGTGTTGCGTTTAGTTAGCATGCTCAAAATGTTTGTGATTGTGCCATATTAATTATTGGCCAACAAATTTGGTGGAGGCTTGCAACATTAAAAAAGAATTTAAAAATCAAATGGAACTACTATCAGGATCGGCTATTTATGGTTGATCCTGATATGTATAAACCGCCAAAATAACATAATTCGTGTCAGTTATTCATTGGAGTCCGATCTTGATTGTGGAATATTAGTATCGGTTGTGTAAAAGGTCTGCCCTAGATTACAATAATCTGTATCGCCTGTTAATAAAGAACCGTTCTAGATTGAGGGATTTAGTATCGGCTGATGGTAACCGATCCTGATTGTGGAATATTAGTATCGGTTGTTTAACCGACACTGATTAGTCCAACTATCTGTAACAGCTGAGTCAGTGTCGCCCTGTGGTCCGTTCCTGATGTGCGTTTTTAACCGACTCTGATGTGCGTTTTTCCACTAGTATTATATAGAACCTAAATCCTTCTATATGTCCCAAGAAATATGTATACTATGGTATAATCTATGTTGCATGGATACGGATACGGGTATCGTATCGGATACGATACGGATACGACGATACATCAATTTAAAAAATCCCGGATACGATATAAAAAAGAAAAAGAAAATAAACAAGAATAATAAATTCAAAATTTACCCTATTTTGCTATAAAAAAATTGATTGTTTCTGAATAAATTCTTATGCCTTATAGGCATATATTGTTCACTATAGAGTATACATTTTATACAAATCTTAAAAATGATACTATATATATATTTTATTTTAATTATTTTATTAATTTAACACTTTTATTATATAATTACATATCAAAATGAACTTAAGTATGTGTTAAATATAAACATTAGTAGTTTGCAACAACAAAAGTTCTATAGTGCAGTGGGAAAGTAATTCGGTTCTTAGCCAGTAGAGCCAAGTTCGATTCCCGGTTTGGGCAAAAAAAATTTTTTTTTGCCCTGCACGGTGCATAGGACCCGGGTCCATGCGTGGGTGCACCATGGTGTTTCGGCCATTTCAATCCATATCGGAGCCGTTTCAATCCATATCGGAGCCGTATCAGGCCGTTTCAATCCGTATCGGAGCGGTATCAGATGGTTAGAGATACGCCACATCATCCGATGCGCCAGCTGTCGTATCCAGTACGTATTGGGTCCGTATCGTACCCGTATCCGTATCCGATACGCATCCGATACGGGTACGGGTCCTAATTTGAAGTATCCGAGTAACGTAGGGTATAATCTTGTCCTGGCCACATAATCAATTAGCACTGGAGACAATGGAGTTCTACCTTCTAATAAGTGACAAAAATGTGTTGGCAAGAAGAAAAAAATAAAATAAAATAAAGTCCATTGTTCCTTGATGCAAGTGCAAGTGCTGATCTCTGTGTTGATCAGTGCATGTGCTTGTAAACTATCTCTGTGTTGATCGATGCAAGTGCTGCCCATTATTATCGGGGAAATAAAATAAAGGTTTTCACATGCTTTCACAAGATAGTTTACTTCGGGCTGTCCCTTGATGGAAGGTTGATTAATTGGCTTCTGGCTGGCCCTTCAACAAAATGAAAATAATTAAACAAGATTAGGAAATATGTTAATTACAATAGCATATCATATGCCGTATATATAATAGTTATATTAATCTTCTAAGTAGAACTAGGGTGTTTTTAAGCTGATCAAGTCTCTTTGTGAGTTTAACTCAAAAAATCTATCGGATTGGCTTTGAATGACGCATACAAACCGTTGAAACCGATCTACTTCACGAGTGATGAGTTTACATGTCAAATTTATAAATTTTCAAACTAATTTAATATAAAGTCATGTGGTCAAAAAAAGATGAAAAATAAACACATTAAAATTAACTTATAAACCATCTTTTTTTTACCGCTTGACTTTATACTAAATTAGTTCGAAAATTTATAAATTTGATATGTAAATGGATCACTCTGTGAAGTAGATGTTTCTATGGTTTGGATACATAGTTTAAAGCCAATTCAATAGATTTTGAATTAAGCTCACAAAGGAGCTTGGTGAGCTTAAGAACACCCTAGTTCTACTCTAATCTTCTTACCTAAACGTACAATTCATTAATTGTAATCAATTACAAGTATTTTATTCAGATCAGATATGACTTGATCGACTCCATCTAAAAAAAGTAGATCTGGATTCAAGTCTGTCCCTTCAGTTAAGAACTACTAGTACAGTCGCTTGTCTTGATGGAAGTGTTCACAGATTAATCTTTTTCTTTTTTTTGTTCTAAATAGAAGTCTTCCCTAAATGGGAGCATCTTAATTCTTAACGGCGTACCTATGTCCAGAGGAATCCATATCCTCTGCATTAACTCAGAATTTGAGTTAATGCATCTTGGCCGTGAAATCCAATCCGAGGTAGAATGCATGGAACTCCTTAATATTGGAGCCAACACAAGTTGCTTGATTTTTTATTTGGTAGAATGCATCTTCTGTTACTCATTAGGTTTTAATATAAGTTTATTTGGTTTTTGAAATTGATTTTGTTCGCTTGATTGTTGTTGCATTATATGTACAACTTCACTTGACTTTGATTATTAGATCTAGTCTGCTATGGTGATGCCCACACCTAGATGATTGAAATTATTAGATCAACCGAATTATGATAAAGAGAATAAATATCATAGATTAGTGATGGAAACCATAGTAGGAGATACCATTAGTTAAAATAAGAAAAGTCCACATGGGAGTCCTAAGACCAGCAGACGAATGTCGCGTTTGATTTCCTCACCATGAGGACACTCAATCAAATTAGGAAGTATAGGCAAAGAACATACCAATGAAATCTAGATTGGATTAGAAAACTACTTGCATCTATCAAGACAAGCTTTAGTCGGACCCCTTGTTAGATAGGGTGATTACGACGCGCTAGTGGTTAGTTGCGAAATTGGATTAGAAAACTTCAACCAACATCTGAAAACCAAATACCAAGTAAGAACTTATTAAAATGGATTGAGTAGTATTGGTAAGCAAAACCCAAATAATTCACTCTATTATCTTATTTCTAATTACATTGTTTTCAGTATTTTCAGTATTTTCAGTAATTCAAAATATCACAACACAACCCTTAAATTCTAGATTCGTCTTGTTAGGTTTTCTAGGGTTTGAGAAGAGGAAGAGAGCAAGAGACAAAGAGACAACTCAAATTGATTTCTATTAGACTTGATTCTCTCTCATACAAAGAGTCTATACATATGCAACATATTAAAGATACAAAGCCCAACGGACCCAAATAGCAATTTGGGTCAAACATAACAATCTCCACCTTGAACCAAATTGCATCTAGCTCGTGAGGCGAAAGGGGTGAGGCGACAGGGGTGAGGCGGCTGAGGGTTGCTCGCGAGGCGAAACCCTTTCTGTCACTTCTTCTAGGTTTCTCGTTCGACAAAGCGCCTCCTCTCTCTCTCTCTCGTCTCTACCTTGAGAGGAGAGGAGAATGAGAGAGAGGGGAGGAACCGGAGCCGATCGGAGCCGAGAGCGCGGTATTGTCGGAGTTCGGAGAGTGGAGTCTCTACGCCATTTCGATCGGAGCGCGGGTGAGTAGATCCGGTCGTCGGAGCGCGGCGGCGGACGAAAAATCGGATCCGGTCGTAGAGAGCGATAGGGAAAGGTAATAGGGTAATTATGAGTGTATATAAGTGAAATTAGAGTTATTTAGAGTAGTTTGGAGAATTTTGTGAGAATAAAAGAGTGGATTTAGGTTTAGAGTCATTTGCCTCGTTGTAAGTTCGTTTTTTTTTATCAATGAAATTGTTAGTTGGCACTTAAAGCCACTAACCTTCAAAAAAAAAAAAGAAGGGCTATTAGTTGGCTTAATTTGAATTTGAAATTTACACAATGACAATAATTAAACAAGATATATGCCTTAAACATACTACTTATAATCTTTTTCTTAACTAAACAATCATACATCTTAATCGATTATAATATTGTTATCAGCGTGTAAGGCATCTTTCTATTAATAGATGGAAAATTATTTCTTTTATTTGTTAGTAGGGAAAATAAATTAATATAAAAGTTATTTGTTCAAAATTGTGTAAGATAAAATATTTCAACTATCTAATCCACTGCAATAACATTACGCAAAAATACGAAAATAAAAAAGAAGCACGACAAAATTAAGTTTAAATTAATAAATTAAGAATAAAGGTTATTGTTGTCCCACCGTTAATTGATCCAGAAAAAAATATTGGAAATTTAAAATAAATGTTGCACCAAATTCATTGTTTTAATAAAAAAAATTTAAGTTTATTCTATTTTGGCTTCCATACTATTAATCCCAACACACATGCTGTTTATAATAACTAATCATAGATTTAAAATTCATAAGATCAAGAAGCTCACTTCTTAAGTGGACAGCTTTTTTATGTTCCTCTTTAGAAGTTGTCGGTTTAAAGAATGAATTTTTTAACACATATGTTGTATCTTTATATAGTAAGACAATTAGTTTAACAGTAAACTAGTTACATAATTATAACTTATAATTATTAAAAAGATGGATGTGTGACTACGCATTTTTAAATATAATCAGACACGTCTAGTAAATTTATAAATATATAAATGTTCCAGAATAAATATGTTAAAAGAAAGTAGTTAACTTTTTGTCAAAATAATATTTTGTGAGAAGTAACTAATTTAATTTTATAAACATACTGTTACCCGGTCTTTTTTTCATTATTATATATTAAAAATAATTAATTTTCTTGTAAAATCAAATAATTAAGTTTATTATGTACTTAATTAGACTCAAATAATTAAGTACTTAATTAGACTCAAATAATTAAGTACTTAATTAGACTCAAATAATTAATTACTTAATTAACTCAAATTAAGGTGGTGTTTGGTTGAGTCCTAAACCATAGAACAAGTGGTTTAGACACCAAATACGGATTAATTTGGTTGGCCTAACTAGATGTAATTCTAAAATTATACATCTAAATTTAAACCACATTTGCAGGTGGTTTAATAATTAGTCCTCCTATGGTCCCATTGTCATTGACAATCAAATTATTTGTTCCTCTCTTTCTTCTTCAGTCGATACTATTTCTTCATTACTTAGACTATGACATAACTTTATTAGACTTCAACTAACCATAAATAACTTAGTCCGGCTTTAGATTGAATAACCTTCTTAGACATCCATAACTTTAATCCTCAGTCAAATACCACCAAGCTGATTCCACCCCATGTGCATAATTGAAACTGGCATATGCTGTAAATAAAAATGGGTAGTCCACCCCAAAGACGAGAGGATTTTAAAAAATCTGTATTTATGCAAGTGCTCCCCAGTTTTCGGGGTTAACAAAAAAATGTATATATATATATATATATACATAGATGTACAGTCATTCATGCACATGCTAATCTAGTTTTTAATGTCCTTGATTGAAGGTTGATTAATTGGCTTCATTCAAATTTGAGATATACATAACGAAAAAAATTAAACATGATATGGTGAACCAGATACTTAGACTGGCATATATACCGTAAATATGCTAGTTATATTCTTTTTCTTGGCCAAACAATTCATTCATCTCAATCAGTTACGAGTATTTTAGTCAGATTAGACGTGATTTTTAAGTTTTTGAGGGGTATACGTGAAATTCCCCCATTAATGTATAACACATCAGTAATAAAGAAGTGAATGAGATGTATTCATTTCAATAAAAAACATGTTGGCACCTTTACTAGTGGAAATATTTATCTTTTTTTTCTTTCTATATCATTCGAGTACAAATACAAACTTCTTTTTGGCTTCCTACAAAAAGCTTATGACCCCCCCCCTAATAGATCATGTAAAATGGCTACATCGTTTTTGATGGACAATATCTTCTCCTTCAAGACCATCCTTCTCTCTGTTGCCATTCTTCTTTTCATCAAAACCCTTTTATCTAATATCAACAAAAACAGCAAAAAGAAACTCCCACCAAGCCCTCCCACATTTCCGTTCATTGGCCACCTACATCTCCTAAAGCCACCTCTACACCAAGCACTCGTTGGCATATCGAAGCGTTATGGCCCGGCCACCTTTCTCCGCTTCGGCTCGCGTCCAACTCTTGTCATCTCCTCTCACACCTTGGCAGAGCAGTGCTTCACAACACATGATATGGCCTTCGCAAATCGACCCCAGCTGTCATCTGTCATGCTGCCCAACGGAATTGGCATGGCCAACTATGGTTCATACTTGCGCAGCGTGCGCCAGATTGCAGTAGTGGAGCTTCTGTCAAATCAAAGGCTTCAAGCCTCTTCAGATATCCGGACCAGGGAGGTCCGAGACATGGCCCGACGGCTCTTTCAATCTCACAACCAAAGTGAAAAATTAGAAAGATCCAGCGGCTTTGAAAAGCTCCAAGTGAAGAATTTTCTATTAGAGTTGATGCTGAATGTGTTATGAATAAGCTTGTTGTAAATAAGGAACTGGCATGAATTGTTCTTTCTCTGGGACGTTGTGTTCTGTTTTGTTTTTTTTTAGCATATTTTAGAATTATGTTATTTAATGCTTATTTGTTTCCTTCTGTAAAGGTGTGGAGAATAAGAAACTACACCTATTGTTATTGTTTTTTAGGAGGGTTTTCTTTCTATATTTGGAGATAATCAAATAATAAAAGGCATGAGAAAATAGAAAATGGTGCTGCCTCATTTTGCACCGCAAATCTTCTTTCTTCCTCTATCTTATTCCATTTTTCATTATTCTTTTATCTGATAACTAAGTTGAAAAACCAACATTTGGTATCAGAGCCAAGACATGGGCAATGGTGACGATGGAACTGGTGAAAAACAAGGTGGTTGAAGCGACACCGCCGAAGATAGTAGTTAGGGGAGGAGGTGTTCCTGTTCAATACCCAATGCTAGATGACACGAACTATGGTTTGTGGGCAGTGAAGATGAAGATACTGCTGCGTGCGTTGGGGTTGTGGGAGGCTGTAGAAGGTCAGGGTGAGGCTGACAAGGAGAAAGACCAAGGTGCCATCGCGGCAATATCTCAAGCAATTCCTGATGCGACGATCATGGCGATTGCAGAGAAAGAAACAGCTAAAGAAGTCTGGCAGATGATCAAGCAGATGACAGTTGGAGAGGACCGTGTCAGAAAGGCAAGGGCACAGGTAGTAAAGAGACAATTTGATCGATTGGTGATGTCTGATTCATCAAGTTTGTTTGACTTCTCACAACTGCTAGTAAGCTTGGTTGGTGAATTGCGCTCTTTGGGAGTGGAATTGAAAGAAAGTAGTGTGGTTGAGAAGCTATTTAGCGCAGTACCAGATAGGTTCCTTCCTATTATTAGTACGATAGAGCAATGGGGAGATACATCCAACATGACTGTTGCTGAGGCAATTGGGCGATTGAGGGTATTTGATGAAGGCATGAAGGGCAGGCAATCGAACAAAGAGTCAGAAGAGGATGAGAAATTGCTTCTTACTCGTGCTCAATGGGAAGCTTTGTCTCTAAAAGAAAGAAACAAAGGGGAAAGCGCTGACAACCAAGGCAGTACTCAGGAAAGAAGGTCAAAGAAGAAATTTGACAAGTCAAAGATTAAGTGCTTCAACTGTGGAATTTTTGGGCATTTTGCCTCTGAGTGCAGGAAGCCAAGAAAGGAAAGAGCTCTCATAGCAGAGGAGGTAGAAGAGGAGCCAGTATTACTGATGCAACAGGTAATTACTGGTGAGCAAGAAAGAAGCATTAATACCAGCATGGGTGAATTGTATTTGGGAAAGCAACAGATCCAATCAACCGATACTTGGTATCTAGACTCTGGGGCAAGTAACCACATGACAGGTAACTTAGGAATCTTCACTGATTTTAAAACAAGTACACATGGTGCTGTTAAATTGGGAGATGGGCATTTAGTGCAGATAGGAGGAAAGGGGACAGTGCTGATTAAGGGAAGAAATGGTGAACATAAGGCCTTGACTAATGTGTATTATATCCCAAAGTTAACTAATAACATCATTAGTCTCGGTCAACTTGAAGAGAAAGGGTGTAAAATTGAGATGATGAAAGGTGAGTTAGTTGTGTTTGACACAGACGGTAAGATGCTGATCAAAGTGAGGAGGACAGAAAATCGTCTGTATGTGTTACAATTGGAGATAGTTCAACCAGTTTGTATGTCAGTAGTCACTGAGTCTAGGGCATGGAGATGGCATGCACGATTTGGGCATATGAATTTTACTGCTCTAAAGAAGATGAGTCAAGAAGGGTTAGTGGAAGGGTTGCCTTTCATTGATCATATTGAGCAAGTTTGTGAAGGCTGTCTGGTGGGCAAGCAACGTAGGGCAACATTTCCAGCCAAAGCACAATTTAGAGCCAGTGAAACATTGGAATTGATGCATGGAGATCTCTGTGGACCTATATTGCCCTCAACCCCTGCAGGCAACAGGTATTTCCTACTTCTGGTTGATGATTACAGTAGGCTCATGTGGCTTGCCTTGTTGCCTAGCAAGGACAAGGCATTCACTGCTTTTAAGAGGATCAAAGTAGCAGCTGAGGTTGAGCAAAACAAGAAATTGAAGGCTCTTAGAACTGACAGGGGAGGTGAATTTAAATCTGCTGAATTTGAGGATCATTGCAAAGAGAATGGTATAAAGAGATACATGACAGCTCCTTATTCTCCTCAACAAAACGGAGTTGTTGAAAGGAGGAATCAGACAGTTATGAGTATGGCTAGGAGTATGCTCAAGGCTATGAAAGTGCCGGTTCAATTTTGGGGTGAGGCAGTGACCACTGCAATTTATATTTTGAATAGGGCATCAACTAAGAGTGTTATTGGAATGACACCTTATGAGGCATGGTATAAGCACAAACCAACTGTGCATCACTTGCGCACATTTGGATGTCTTGTTCATGTGAAGACCACTGGTAACAATGTGAAGAAGCTTGCAGATAGGAGCACAGAAATGGTGTTTCTCGGGTATGAGAAAGGGTCTAAGGCATATAGAGCATACAATCCTATTGAAAATAAGGTGGTGGTGACTAGAGATGCTATTTTTGAAGAAAACAAACCTGGACCATGGCCAATGAATGCTGAGAAGGAGAGCAGTTGTGATGAGACAAGACTAAGGGTACCATTTCAATTTGAAGAAGGTATTACTATTGGAGAAGGCCCAGATGGTGAAACAGGTGATGGTGGTAATGATCATAATAGTGAAAGTGATGAAATCTCAGAGGATGACAGAAATTCACACGAGACTCCTGTCAAGTTGCGCAGTTTGACTGAGATTTATGAAGAGACTGAACCAGTTAGCTATTTGGGAATTTGCTTGATGGGTGTTGAAGAGCCTGCAAGTTTTGATGAAGCTAACAAGGAAGAAAGGTGGAGAGCTGCCATGAAAGAAGAAATTGAGTCAATTGAATGCAATAACACTTGGAGTCTGATAGAACCTGTGAAGGGTAAAAAGGTAATTGGACTGAAATGGGTATACAAGCTCAAGAAAAATTCTGAAGGAAAGGTTGTGAAGCACAAAGCAAGATTAGTTGCGAAAGGTTATGTGCAGCAGCAAGGCATCGACTTTGAAGAGGTATTTGCACCAGTGGCAAGAATTGAGACTATAAGGGTGATCATTGCTCTTGCTGTACAAGGTGGTTGGTTGCTGCATCACATGGATGTAAAATCCGCGTTTTTAAATGGTGATCTCTTGGAAGAAGTGTATGTAACCCAGCCACCAGGATTTGAAGAGAAGGGAAGTGAGTACAAAGTGTTGAAATTACACAAAGCTTTGTATGGTTTGAAGCAGGCACCTCGTTCCTGGAATTCAAAATTGGATAGCACTCTAAATTCGCTTGGTTTTGAAAGAAGTAAGATGGAACATGCTGTGTACAAAAGGAAGCAAGGAGGTAATTGTACTATTATTGGAGTTTATGTTGATGACCTCATAATCACTGGAACTAGTGAGCTTGAAATTGAGAAGTTCAAGGTACAAATGAAAGAAATTTTTAGAATGAGTGATTTGGGGTTATTGAGTTATTACCTCGGAATTGAAGTTAAGCAGAAGAAGGATGAAATTCTGCTAAGTCAAGAAGGTTTTTCTTTCAAAATCTTGAAGCAATGTGGAATGTCAGAATGTAACTTAACAAAGACTCCAATGGAAGCACGACTTAAACTGAGTAAGAATAGTTCTTCAGAGCTAGTTGATCAGAACAAATACAGGAGTATTGTGGGGAGTTTAAGATACTTGTTGCACACAAGACCTGATTTAACTTATTCTGTTGGAATTGTTAGCAGGTTCATGGATTCTCCGAGGACTGAACACATGGCTGCTGTAAAGCAGATTTTGAGGTACATTAGAGGAAGTACCAGCTTGGGGTGTGTATACAAAAGGTGTTCTGACAGTGAGTTGAAACTAGTGGGTTTCTCTGATAGTGATCTAGCAGGAAATTTAGATGATAGAAAGAGTACAACTGGGGTCTTGTTCTATTTGGGAAGCAATCCTATCAGTTGGTTCTCTAGAAAACAAAAGGTAGTCGCATTATCATCATGTGAAGCTGAATACATAGCTGCTGCATCAGCCGCCTGTCAAGGTATTTGGCTTGAAGCACTACTAGCAGATCTGTTGGGTCATGAGTTCAAAAGGGTCAAGCTCAAGATCGACAACATGTCAGCTATTTCCTTGTGCAAAAATCCAGTTTTTCATGACCGTAGCAAGCACATTGATACTAGATATCACTACATCAGAGAAAATGTGGAGAATGGCAGAATTGAAGTTGAACATGTGAGTACTTCTGATCAGCTAGCAGATATACTGACAAAACCATTGGGAAGGGTCAGATTCTGTGAGCTGCGAGAAAGAATTGGGCTGCAAGATACCAGAGAAGGTACAACAAGCTTAGGGAAGTGAATGTTATGAATAAGCTTGTTGTAAATAAGGAGCTGGCATGAATTGTTCTTTCTCTGGGACGTTGTGTTCTGTTTTGTTTTTTTTTAGCATATTTTAGAATTATGTTATAAGATTTAATGCTTATTTGTTTCCTTCTGTAAAGGTGTGGAGAATAAGAAACTACACCTATTGTTATTGTTTTTTAGGAGGGTTTTCTTTCTATATTTGGAGATAATCAAATAATAAAAGGCATGAGAAAATAGAAAATGGTGCTGCCTCATTTTGCACCGCAAATCTTCTTTCTTCCTCTATCTTATTCCATTTTTCATTATTCTTTTATCTGATAACTAAGTTGAAAAACCAACAGAATGTGACCATGATGATGATAGCTGGAAGGCGGTTCAGTGGTGACAGCGCCCAGAACTATGACGAAATGAAACAGTACAAAGAAGCGGTGGAGGGTTGGTTTGAGCTGAGCGGAGGTTCTAATATCGAGGATTTCTTGCCCATTTTTAGAATGCTTGATTTGAAAGGGGTCATGAAGAGAATGAGGGATGTGACAGATGTGAATGAGATAATGGCTCAGAAGTTGATCGACGAGCATAAGCAAGAAGGGGCTGAGAATAGTAACACCATGATTGCCAGAATGCTAGAGCTGCAGAAAGAAGATCCTGAGAAATACAGTAATTCAGTTATCCGAAATATTTGCATAGTAAGTGCCAAGTCTTTTTCTGTAATTTCTGAAATGGTACTTTCCTGTACACATGAACACCCAGAGCAGTTCCTCCATAAGCATGAAAACACATGCTATTTACCAAATTAATTACTTGAATTGAATTGAGTACTTCAAAAGATAATTAAGTTGATCCACATTCATTAGGAAAGGATACTTATAAAATAAAGAAAACAATAAAACATATAAGAGAAGCATAGAGAAATCTGAATTTTGTATTAAAAACAAATAAAAGAAATATTTTTTTAAATTGGAGAGAAACATGACGTTTGAGTGCCGTGTCGATTTCCGAAGGATGGTGACAACCTGGGACACTCGAGTCACGTCCGCGTGCGTGAATGCGTGTCATGACTAGATCAGGTCACATGCCGTGCCGGTTTTCCCAATAGTAGTCACAACCATAGAAGGAGAAATCAGCCGTTTTGGACCGGAATCGGCCGATCCGGATCGGAATCAGACTGTACCTATCCAATTTCAGACCGAGTTACACGGTATATGATTTTTTCATCCAATTTCAGCGGAAACGGTCATATTCCAGTCCAATTTTGGACGGATTGGCCAAATTTCGGCCGAAATGTTTTGATTCAAGTCGTACCATCGGCCGAAATGCGCAAATACCAATTTCCAAAAAAATTTCCCTCCAGCGTGCATGAATCGAACCAAGGACCACTTCCTTATTAACCAAGCCAACTACCACCACACTATACTATCTTTTGTTGCTAAAATACATAACTAAGTATAGGTACAAACGTTGAAATGCTTGTATTATATTATATTAGTGTATTATTTGATTGTAATAATTTGTCAAAACAGAAATTGTTGACAAAATTATTTTTTTATCAATTTTTTCCTACTTTTTAGTATAAAACAAGCTTCTGGCAAAAAAATCCGAGTTTCCGAACCGATTCAGCCGATTTTGACCGATTCACCCGATTCCGATTCTGATTTTTTTCCTTCTATGGTCACAACACGGTACTCTCGAGTCAAGACATATGACTTGGGTCATGTGTCGTGTCGTGCCGTGACGAACCGAATTTTTTTGCATTGCTTGTGATCCGAAATATTCAAATTATTTTCAGATTTTTAAAAATTTATTTATTTTATTTCCTATTAATAAAATATTCGGTAGATACATTGCTATAATTGGACCACAATGAAAAACCAACCCGAAGCTAAATAAACATAGACATGTAAAATAAGCAGAAAAATTTATTTATTTTATTTCCCTGGACAGCAACAAAGCCATTCGGATTACATTAATATCGAAAAAAGTCAGAATACAAACCACTTGTTTTTTTTTTTCTTTTCAAATTAATAGTCATTAATGGTGTTATTATATATGATTGCCTTGATATAATAAAAAAGAGGATACAAATGAATAAATAGAAAAAGAGTAAAGAAAAAAGAAAAGTACTTTATCACTTTACAGGTCACTTGTACAAGAACAAATTGCAAGGCCGTACCAGTATGCAAAAAAGCAAATGGCCAGAATCCGAAATGCAAAAGGCCAGACCAAAATTTGTCTAAAGCCTCTAATTTTGAAATGCATTGAATCAGATAGTTTCTTTTAATTGAAGCACCAAAAGTACCACTGACCTGTTATACAATGTTGCAAAAGATTGTCTCCTGTTGGAAATTACTCAATTTTGTTCATTGTCAATCTTCAAAATTCAAATAGAGCTTGTTGCTAGGAGGATCCGAAACTTCAACCACAACCTTAGTATGGGCAATGGCAAATCTACTTAACAACCCAGACGTACTCAAGAAGGCAGTATCAGAAATTGATTCACATGTTGGGAATGAGAGACTCATAGATGAATCTGACATGACCAACCTGCCTTACCTCCAGCACATTCTAAACGAGACCATGCGGATCTACCCAACAGCACCGCTTCTCGTGCCCCATGAATCAAGCAAAGAAGTCACTATTGGTGGTTATGAAATTCCACCGGGAACAATGCTTCTGGTAAATGTTTACCATATTCAACGGAGCCCTGAAATCTGGGACTAACCCACAAAGTTCAAGCCTGAGAGGTTTGAGAATGGGATTGCGGATGAGAAATGGATGATACCATTTGGCATGGGCAGGAGAAGATGCCCAGGAGAAGCACTTGCAATGCGCAAAATGGTTCTGGTATTAGGGACCCTGATCCAGTGCTTTGACTGGGAAAGAGTCGGAGACAAGCTTGTTGATATGACGGAAGGTGCTGGCTTGACACTTCCTATGGCTGTTCCACTTGAAGCTTTGTATCGCCCGCGCCAAGTCATGATAAAAGTTCTATCTGAATTATGAATTAAAGATATTCCAATTTTCAATGTTAATTCCAGTCCTTGTCTTTAAATGAGAATCATATTGATTCCTCTTATGTGTAATAATCAATAATGACTCTTTGCTTCCTTATATAAGCATCTCTCTGTATCATTGGTTAAGAATTACTACTACAAGATGGTATGACTAATGTTATTTATGTTGTTGTCATGTAGGTTAGCTTTCTTTCCAGTGAAGCCTACATACTTGCGTTTTCTATTGACCAATAATGAAATGCTACAGTTAGCTGCTTTTCAGTACATACTCTGTTGGTGTTTAGGGAGCAATTCGCATTTGGCAGAAACTGTACTATTTTATTGCAAGAAACAACGGAATGTGGACAAAAATAATCAATTCAAAATGGAGTTGTGATGACCCTCAGCTCAGACAATGAAATAACACAGATTGATGCAAAGAAACGAATCAATTTGATTGAATTGTGTTAAAGTGGATAGAACGGAAACGTAAGAACAAAGTAAGAAATTATTAATAACGGACAACAATGTTGATAATCACGACCCTAGACTAATCTTTATTTAGGGGAGTGCTATTTCTAGATCAATAATTACAATATTATGTTCTTAGAGAAAATTTTATGTCTAAATGCCTGTCTTATCATTTACTCTGTCCTCTTTAACTGTCTCAAACTTTCAATTAATAAGGTAATAAAGGTCCCTTTGGAGATTAAAAAAAAAATCTGTTTGAAACCCATATCTCCTTTCACGTCCCCGTATCTTGATATTTCCTTTCTCCTTCCCAAATCTCCATTCTCCTTAATCTCTTCAACCTGTACGCACAGAAAAAAAAAGGAAATAAATCAAATTGTGCGATTTTCATGTACATTGAAATCCAGTCTGTTTCTTCTTTTTTTCATTTGGCATCAGATGATTTTCTTTAATCCAGTATGTTTATATATCCACAATGGATTATTACAATCTCTTTTTTATATAGTTATATAAGTGTTGGATTGGAAATCGTACTCGCTCCAGAATTAAAAAGAGCAAAAGGGAAAAAGACGATCTCGATAAGGCAGCAACCTCAGCCGTCTCTTTCGTCCACCTTTTTCATTTCATCCATGTCATCTCTTCTAGATCTCAACCCGACACAGTGATGTTCTCCCCTCTCTTTTATCTCTACCTTCTCGAGCGGAGAAGAGAATGAAGGAGAGGGGAGGGAGTCGAGCGGAGCTGACCGGAGCCGAGAATGCGTTATCGTCGGAGCCCGAAACTCAAAGCGTAGAGTCCCTACCCATTTGGATCAGTGCAAGACCGTGAATAGATCTAGCCGTCAGAGTGTGGTGGTCTGTATATCCGGCCATCGGAGCCCGGAGCGCGGCAGTGAGTAGATTCGGCCGTCGAAGCACGGTGGCTATCGGACGAAAGCGGATCTGGTTGTGGAGAAGAACATGGAATGAGGTCTTATGATGTTTAAGAGTGTAAATAAGTATAATTAGATGATAACAGTAGTTTAGATGAATAAATGAGTTTGGATCTAGGAACTAGAGTCATTTGACTCGTTGTAAATACGTTTTTTATCAATGAAATTGTTAGTTGACATTTAAAGTTACTGACTTCCAAAATTATATAAGCATTGGATTTAAATTGATAGTCTAGATTATTTATTAGGAGTTTGACTCTAATTTTTTTTTTTTAGTAGTTGTTTTTATTTGCTAATTTGGAAAATTAATTTCTTTTTGTCAAGTCCGCATTATTAAAATTGTAGTGACGGAACATTACGAAATTAATTGAAAAAAAAATACTTAGTTGTAGATGTGATATGAGCACAAGTTTGTCTAAATGGGTTTACTTGTTGGGTTGATAGGTGCTTTAAGGATCCACAAGATATGGGTACAGGTTACATACTATTAAAGGATAGAAGTCTGATACAATATATGGTGTTGGTTTTAGTTATATATATATTTTTATATTTTCAAATGGAGGCTCTTAGTCTAATTCGTGTCATCAAGGCGGTAATTTAATTGGGCATCACTGTGTTGAATATTGATCCAAAATTGATAACACTAAAATTAGAAACAGTGGAGAATGTGGGCTGCAGGTGTGTTTGTATTAGAAGTTCTATAATTAGTGTAGTTAGTGGAGAAAGTGGTTTCCTTATTTACACTAGACAGAAATAGCATGTAGTTGAGTTAGTGGAGTCCTTATTTAGATTAATGTTTAACTATAAATTAAGATGTACTTTGTATCCGAAATATATACAATAGAAGAGTTTATTTCAGCAGCAAATATTCTCTTGTCTCTCCTTTTTTTGTATCTTTATCCGTCTGAAATTTCCAACAAATTGGTATCAGAGCCGAGTCGATCAACTTTGGGGCGTTTTCATGGCAGAAAACGGCAGCACCATGGTGAATGTCACACAACCAGCAATACCTCTCTTCAAAGGCGAAAACTATGCTTTTTGGAGCATCAAGATGACGACCTTGTTCAAGTCTCATGGCCTATGGGACTTGATAGCAAATGGAGTTCCTAATCCAGATCCTAATCCGCAAGAGAATCAGAAGAAAGATGCACGAGCGCTGTTTTTCATCCAACAAGCAGTGCATGACACCATCTTCTCGAAAATCGCAGCAGCCACCAATGCAAAGGAGGCATGGACAACCCTGAAAACAGCATTTCAAGGGAGTACTCGAGTCATGGCAATCAAACTTCAAGGCCTACGCAGGGACTTTGAAACATTGCAGATGAACAAGGAGGAATCCGTGCAAATTTTCCTCTCACGAGTACAAGAGGTGGTCAACCAAATTCGAGCATTTGGAGACACCATGGAGGAGAAGACGGTGGTGGCAAAGGTGTTGAGAAGCCTAACACCCAAGTTTGATCATGTTGTAGCAGCAATTGAAGAATCAAAGGATCTCGCAACGTACACCTTTGATGAACTCATGGGATCACTGCAGACTCATGAAGCAAGGATGTCAAAGGCTGAAGATAAAGGCGACGACAAGGCATTTTACATGAAGGGGGAGTCATCAAGAGGCAGATCTAATGGCTACCCAAGAGGCCGAGGCAGAGGAAGAAATAATTCCAGCAGAGGCAGAGGCAATCCCAGCAGAGGAAGAACAAACTCCAGCAGAGGAGGAAGAGGTCGAGGCAGACCAGCAGAAGTACATGATGATTTCAAGAGAGAAGTTCAATGTTACTACTGCAACAAATACGGGCATTATCAAGCAGATTGCTACAAGAAACAAAGAGAAGAAAGCCAAGCCAATTACACAGAAGAAAAGGAGACTCAACCCACACTTTTCATGGCCAGCAGTATAGATGAAAAGATAGACGCAAGCAGCATATGGTTCCTTGACAGCGGCTGCTCAAACCATATGTCAGGGTTCAAGCAATTGTTTGTAGATTTTGATGAATCATGCAGATTGAAGGTTAAACTCGGTGATGACAAGTTAATTCAAGTAGAAGGCAAAGGTACGGTTGCAGTGCACACCAAAGAAAACGGTATTAAATACTTGCATAATGTGTATTATATTCCAGATTTGTCTCAAAATCTGCTAAGTATCGGGCAGTTGATGGATTGTGGGTATTCAATCTTGTTTGAAGGGAAAACATGTTCAATAAGAGACAAAATCACAAATCAAGTATTAGTTGAGGTTAGCATGGCAATCAATAAGTTGTTTCCATTAGAAGTTTCAGATGTAAAGGAGAAAGTTATGGTTGCAAAGGAGTTTAATCCATCTGAGTTATGGCACCATAGATATGGTCATTTGAATTCAAATGGTTTGAGATTGTTGAACCAAAAGCAAATGGTTTATGGCCTACCCGAAATCAACCAAATAGGTGTTTGTGAAGGGTGTATATTTGGTAAACAAGCCAAGTTTCCATTTCCAAAAGGCCAAGCCAAGAGAGCAACTCAAGTGCTTGAGTTGGTTCATGCGGATTTGTGTGGTCCAATGCAAACCGAATCTCTTGGAGGCAGCAAATATTTTCTTCTTTTCACAGATGATTATAGTAGAATGAGTTGGGTGTATTTCCTACATAGCAAAGGAGATGCATTCAATAGTTTCAAGGTGTTTAAAGCATTTGTAGAGAAACAATCAGAGAAAAGGCTGAAGGTGTTAAGAACTGACCGGGGTGGTGAGTTTCTATCAAAAGAGTTCATAAATTTCTGTGAAAGTGAAGGGATACATCGTGAGTTAACCACTCCATACACACCCGAGCAAAACGGGGTTGCTGAGAGAAAGAATAGAACTGTGGTAGAGATGGGAAGAAGTATGTTAAAATCCAAGAAGTTACCAAATAAATTCTGGGCTGAAGCAGTGGCAACTGCTGTGTATATTTTGAATATTTCACCCACAAAAGCCGTTATGAATAAAACCCCATTTGAGGCATGGTTTGAGAGAAAACCTGGAGTAAGTCATTTAAGGGTATTTGGGAGTATAGCCTATGCACTAATCAATCCACAAAAGAGATCAAAGCTTGATGAAAAATCTGAAAAATGCATTTTCATCGGGTATTGTACACAATCCAAAGGGTATCGGCTATACAATCCAGAAAATGGTAAAATTGTTGTGAGTAGAAATGTATTATTCAATGAAGAAGCAAGTTGGCAGTGGGAGAGTGTTGTACAACAAACCCAGGTTGAAGAATCATTAGAAGAAAATGAAGAGATAGCGGCACAAGATCAACCACACGAACAACCACCTAGCAGCAGCTCTAGCAGTCCAGTTGAAGATTCAATTCCTGAGATGCAATCAAGGAAGTTCAAAACATTGCAAGAGCTGTATGAAACAACCCAGGTACTCCTTGTTGCAGATCCCACAACTTATGAAGAAGCCTCAGAAAAACAAGAGTGGCGCAATGCAATGCAAGAAGAAATGCAATCGATTGAGAAAAACAGAACTTGGCAATTGGTGAAACGCCCTCAAGGTAAAAATATTATTGGTTTAAAATGGGTTTTCAAAACTAAATTCGGTGCAGATGGAAGTGTTCAAAAGCTCAAAGCTAGACTTGTGGCAAAGGGTTATGCACAAGAATATGGAATAGATTATGAAGAAACATTTTCACCGGTTGCAAGGTTTGAAACTGTGAGAATGGTGTTAGCTTTGGCTGCTCAATTGAAAAGAGATGTGTTTCAATTTGATGTAAAATCTGCTTTTCTTAATGGTGAATTAGTAGAGGAGGTTTATGTTGAGCAACCAAGAGGATTTGAGGTGAAGGGCAAAGAAGATTGCGTGTATAAACTCTCAAAGGCATTGTATGGTTTGAAACAAGCACCAAGGGCTTGGTATAGCAAGATCGATGCATATTTCATAAATTCTGGATTTGAGAGAAGTAAAAGTGAACCTAATCTGTATGTTAAGAAGAATGGAAAGGAGGAAGTGTTGATTGTATGCTTGTATGTAGATGATATGATCTATACGGGCACAAGTGAGAAATTGCTAACTGAATTTCAAGCAAACATGAAAAAAGAGTTTGAGATGACAGATCTAGGTTTACTGCATTATTTTCTCGGGTTAGAAGTAGAGCAAGAGCATGGTAGTATCTTTGTATCACAAAGGAAGTATGCAGTGGACTTGTTAAAGAAATTTGGCATGCATAGTTGCAAGGCAGCAGCTACACCGATGAACAATAATGAAAAGCTTGTAAAAGATGATGGCACGGGGCCATGTGATGAAACCAAGTTTAGGAGTTTAGTTGGAGGCTTGATTTATTTAACCCACACAAGACCAGATATAAGTTTTGCAGTAGGGGTGATATCTAGGCATATGCACAATCCAACTAAACACCATTTTGGAGCAGCAAAAAGAATTTTGAAGTATATCTCGGGTACCACTGATTATGGGCTGTGGTATTTCAATGCAAAGTTCTTTGATTTAGTTGGTTATAGTGATAGTGACTGGGCAGGTTGTTCTGAAGATAGAAGAAGCACATCTGGATATATTTTCTCCCTTGGATCAAGTGCTATAAGTTGGAGCTCAAAGAAACAAGCAACAGTGGCTCTTTCATCGTCAGAAGCAGAGTACATCGCAGTTAACTCAGCAGCTTGTCAAGCAGTGTGGCTTAGGCGAATTTTAGAAGATGTTGGACAGGTGCAGCAGCAGCCAACACCGATCTATTGTGACAATCAATCAGCCATTTCCATGACGAAGAATCCTGTGTTCCATGGAAGGTCAAAGCACATCGACATTCGCCTACATTTCATCCGAGATTTAGTTGCAGAGAAGATCGTTGAGCTGAAATTTGTCAATTCAGAAAATCAGAAGGCAGATGTTCTAACCAAGGCATTATCACTAGGCAAGTTCGAGAGCATGAGGAAGAAGCTTGGTGTAGTCAATTTTGCATCAAGGGGGAGTGTTGAATATTGATCCAAAATTGATAACACTAAAATTAGAAACAGTGGAGAATGTGGGCTGCAGGTGTGTTTGTATTAGAAGTTCTATAATTAGTGTAGTTAGTGGAGAAAGTGGTTTCCTTATTTACACTAGACAGAAATAGCATGTAGTTGAGTTAGTGGAGTCCTTATTTAGATTAATGTTTAACTATAAATTAAGATGTACTTTGTATCCGAAATATATACAATAGAAGAGTTTATTTCAGCAGCAAATATTCTCTTGTCTCTCCTTTTTTTGTATCTTTATCCGTCTGAAATTTCCAACAGATCACTGATTGTAGATTTTTCACTGACTTTGAATGTTTGACTACCACTTGACACAACCCATCTCGCATTCTGGTATTCATTGACAAGCTTATTCTGAGTTCATGCTGCTCGTCAGCTTATTTTCTCAAAATCAAGGGTTCACATGTACACACAAGCAAAGAGTTTTCAATCAACAGGCCGACTATATCGCTCACATGGCACGTGCTTACTCTATTCTTAACAAGATTTACATACCCTCTAAAGTGAAGTAAATTTAGCAGATCAATATCATTCCTTTTTACATAATTACTCCCTTACCTATTCCGTTATATTTCAATAAGGAGGGATCCACTTACAGCATTCGTTAGTTACAACATCTTACAACAATTCGGTTTCATGATTTCCAAAGTCCAAACAGTCGATCTAAACCATTCACCATGATCTCTATATTAAAATGTGTTTGGAGATCAAATTTTACATTTTTTTGAATTTTTTTACTATTTATTATGTATTTTACAAAACAGTTGTTTTTAGCAATTCTGGACCACTGAAAAACAACAGTTTTGTAAAATACATAATAAATAGTAAAAAAATTCAAAAAAATGTAAAATTTGATCTCCAAACACATTTTAATATAGGGATCATGTTGAATGGTTTAGTTCGACTGTTTAGACTTTGAAAATCGTTAAACTGAATTGTTGTAAGATATTGTAACTTACAAATGTTGTAAGTGGATCCCTCCTCGTTCAATAAAATGAAAACGCTGGAAGTCAATACCATTACCCAAACCGGCCCAGAAATTACAGCAAGAGCACCTGTACAATTTGTATAGTTTCTTTGGCAACTATTCAAGCAGCATTTAATGCCTCTCTCCTTAACCTTATCTTTTGAACTCCTCATCTGCACTCAATTTGGCTTCTAATCTATCAAGATAAGTACTAGCCATGGATATTACAAACCAAAAATTATCGTGCACGAGTGAGGTTGGGGCTCATATCTTAATGATTATCATCTCCTTCATCATTGTAGGTATCGCAATGATCCTTGTCTTTTCCGACTTGTTCCTAATGTTAGGAATTAGAATTAGATATAAAAGTATTAGTGACCACAAAACAAACCTCTTCTTATCTTTGGCTTATACCCTTGCCCTCCCACTCATGTCCTATTTGTTCTCACAAGCCGAGGAAAATAACCTAGATTCAAAATCTCAAATTATTCTCATCTGGATGGTGCTCATCGAAATCATCCGTATATGTGGTGATCCCATCTTCCCTTGGAGACTATTGAAGTCGGCGGTACAATTTGTTCGATTATTCTGGGTGGGTTTTCTTGTCTACAGCTATACATCTATACAAAGACTCAGGGTGTGTCTCTTCATCCTCTGTTTTTATTTTTCTGTCTATGAGGTTATTAAGGTAATAGCATTCCACAAAGCCAAGAACTCCTATCTAACAGGAAAGAACCCAAAACTAATACACAATTACGTGAAGAGAATAATTCTCAAAGATGAATTTCGGACTACCCCAATGAACAGTTGCGACTACATTGTTATGGGCGAGGAAAATCACGAGATAGCGGTTTGCAGTAATGGCTTCGTCCTAGATGAAAATAAATCTAACTCTGAAGGCATACTGTTAAAAATAAAGGCTAGTTACAAATTTGAATTGTAACGGCTAGTTGTGGGGAATAGTGTCATGTAATTAATAGGTTAGTGGTTAGTGGTTAGTGGTTAGTAGTTGTAATTAACAGTACAACGGCTAGTTTTTATTTTTCATCTATAAATAGAGATACATGTAAAGATAAAAATAAGATTGCAATATTAAGTTATTTTCTTACATCTCTTCTCTCTTAGAAAAGTTAATATGGTATCAGAGCAAAAGACTCTATAACCGAAAAATAAAAAAACCGCAACCAATTTCAGGAAAAGAAAAATTGCTCAAGAAGAAGCAATGAACTTCTCGAAGCTAACAAATATCTTGCTCAATGGCAAAAATTACGTGTCATGGGCAAGGGCAGCATCCGGGCCCTGAGTGGTCGAGAGATGTTGGAATACATCACTCGTGAAAATAAAAAACCATAAATCAAAGATACAAACAAGCTAACTCCCGAAGTGACAACGACAACAAAACAATGGTGAACAACAAACAATAGAATCATCACCTTACTACTAAACTCCATGGAGCTGGCTGTATCCGACCTCTTTATGATGGCTGAAATAGCACATGATTTATGGGAAGCGGTAAAATCTATGTATGGTTAGCAAAATAATTTCTCACATATTTATCAACTCATGCAGGAAATTCGTCAAGAAAAACAAGGGTCGAGAAGCCATACGGAGTACCTTAGTGCTCTTGAGAAAAAATGAAATGAGCTTCGATCCTATCGGCCAATAACAACAGATCTGGCCATACTCCAAAGGCGGGCTGAAGAGGATAATATTTTTCAATACCTCGCGGGTCTGAACCCGAGCTATGAAGTCATAAGATCTCAAATCATGACCACGGTACCTCTTCCTTCTTACTCTCAAATTAAAAGTTTAGTCCAACAAGAGGAAAGTAGGAGACTTGCCATGAATGGTCCACAGACCGCAAGCCATGAGGGACACGAGAACCATGGCTTAGCGGTAAAAAATCCCAATTTCAAACAAAATCCTAGCTTTCAAAATCACCCAAATCAATCTAAAAATGAGAAGTGTAACCACTGCAAAAAAGATGGTCACACTCAGGATAGGTGTTGGCGTCTTTGTCCCCATCTCAGACCAAAATAATCCAAAACCAACGATCAAAATCGAAATTGGGAGAGAAACAATGATAAAAACAGAAGCTATGCTACTTCTAATCAAGAGAATTGGCTTAATGGGAGAGAAACACCGATAACTATCATTAAGCTCTCGTGCCAATACTTGAAATTGGTCCCACTCAACATAGGCATATCCTTAAGACCTGTAGTAATGCTAGCTGATTCACAAAAAACACACCATAAACACAATTTAGTCTTAATTCAGAAATTTTAAATTTTAAATTATAAATTCTAGTAAAGGCCATAATACTAAAAAAAATATTTGATGATTTTCCATGGGATAATGTCAGGGCCTTAGATGGGTATCATCTCTATCCAAAAAATTGCAATAGTACCCAAAAAATTGCATTATGGGCCTACTCAACTGTAACCACCCAATAGCCCAATAGCATTATGGGCCTACTTAACTGTAATCACCAGCTCAGCAGTAATTGTCTAGTACAGTAAGCTAATACACCACTATAATGTAACACAATTACAAAGCTCGACAAAAATAATTAGAAATTTATAAATTGAGAAACATAAATTTAAAGAAAAATATTGTTGTCATGTCATTAATCAATCTACAATAAGTTATAGGATTTGAATCATTAACGGCATCCATTTCCATTCTTGTAATACACAGATATATTTCCAAAAGAAAAATTAAAGCTTATTATATACGAATAGGCCAAGCTTATTATATTCTTGTTAAAAGTAACTAATTTAATTATATAAAGATCGTCACTCAATAATTTCTTCCAATATTATATATTAAAGAAACTATCGGATTTTTTGAAATACGAAGTTTACTCTTTTCATTAAAAACATATCAGTTAAAAAATATTAAAATACTTAACTCAATTGAGAACAGATATTAAAATAGACAGTAAGATGGAACTAAAATATGATGTATGCAAAAATTTATAAATGCTTGTACCTTGTGCTTGGTATATATCTTATGCTTCGTAAAATGTGCTATTATTGTAAATACTTTGTTGACCAACGTCATTTTCTTAATATAATTGGCTATTTACTTTTCTGGAGATCCACAAAATTTGGCGATCATGTACGCACCTGACTACAAGTTAGACAATTCAAGAAACAACCGGCTCATATTTTTACTGTTTAAGTGATTCCACTTTAATATGATATGAAATTAGGGGTGTCAATGGCACCCTTTTAACCGTTTACCCTACCCGTTTACCCTACCCATACCGTTTATGAACATAACTAAGTCCTTCTATTTGTCCCATGAAAAATGAATACTATGATATAATCTTGTCGTGACCACATAATCAGTTAGCTCTCGAGACAATGGACTTCTACCTTCTAATAAGTGACAAAAATGTTTGGCTAAGAAGAAAAAAACTTTGGTAAAGGAAGAAGAATTGACTTAACAATGTTAAATCTCTGTGTTGATCGATGCAAGTGCTGCCCATTATTATCGGGGAAATAAAATAAAGGTGTTCACATGCTTTCACAAGATAGTTTACTTCTGGCTGTCCATTGGTTGATGGGCTACTATTCGGCTTTATTTGAATTTGAAATCTACACAATGACTATATATAATTAAACAAGACGAGGAAACCAGATATTAGATATATGCCTTAAACATGCTAGTTATCATCTTCTTCGACCTTAACTAAATAATCATAGATCATAATCAATTACAAGTATTTTAGTTAGATCAGATGCCAGTCGATCTAGAATTTCGTATAAAATAGCAAAATTCTGCAAATCAAATATAATTAGTATCGACTCAGATTAATAGACTTGTCGCCAAAGAAAAGTTATCTTGTACGTACCTTGGTACATGCGCAGAGACCTATGTTGTTTACAATAACTAATGATAGATTTAAAATTTACAAGAGAAGCTCCCTTCTTAAGCGGACAACTTACTATGTCCCTCTATATTAGAAGTACTCAGTTTCATGATTTTTTTTAACAGATATGTTGTACCTTTAATAAGCACGTAAGACATTTAGTTACTTATAAAAGTTGGATATGTGACTATGTATTTTTAAGATCATTATACAAGTTACTTTTCATAAAAATATTATTCTTGTAATAAACACAGTAGTTAGTTCTTTGTAACATTTTATAGTTCCTTTTAACATATATAATTACAATTCTCAAAATATGTTTGACGACGGTACAGCAGTCACACGGGTGACTATCACTACTTTTGTACCATAATCAGGCAAGTCTAGTAAATTTATAAATATTTAAATGTTATAGAATGAAGATGTTAAACATGCTGTTAACCAGTCTTTTTTTCATTATTATATAATAAAAATAATTAATTTTCTTTTAAAAACAAAAAATTAAGTACTTTGTTTTCAACGTATTCATACCTTGTTAAATAAAAGATATTAATATAAAACATATAAAAGTTTATACATCCTTCATACCTTGTACTACTCTGAATGACATATAGAGCGGCTCGCTATGACTTGCACTCATTGTTGATCAACGTCAATTTTCTGAAAATAACTGGATATTCACATTGCTGGAGGAACAATTAGCTAAGAGTAGCGAACTTACTTTTATACTCAAAGGTGGTGTTTGGTTGAGACCTAAACCATGGAACAAGTGTTTAGATCAACACTAAGCACGGATTAATTTGGTTGGTCTAACTAGACAACTCTAAAATTGTACATCAAAATTTAAACCACATTTCAAGGTGGTTTAATAGTTAGTCCTCCTACGGTCCCATTGTCAGTCACAATCAAATAATTTGTTCTTCTATTTATTCTGTAGTCTATATTATTTCTTAATAACTTGGACCAAGCCATAATTTCATTAGACTTTATTAGACTTCAACTAACCATAAATAATTTAGTCCGGCTTTAGATGGAATAACTTACTTAGACATATACACACACACACACACATAGATGTACAGTCATTCATGCACATGCTAATCTAGTTTTTAATGTCCTTGATTGAAGGTTGATTAATTGGCTTCATTCAAATTTGAGATATACATAACGAAAAAAATTAAACATGATATGGGGAACCAGATAATTAGACTAGCATATATACCGTAAATATGCTAGTTATATTCTTTTTCTTGGCCAAACAATTCATTCATCTTAATCAGTTACGAGTATTTTAGTCAGATTAGACGTGACTTAATCGACCCCATCTAAAAATAAATAAATGTGGATGGTATTCTGTCCCAACATTAATTAGGCGTCACTGGCCACCTGCACAAATTTTCATAAATGCCATATGCGATTAAAAATTAAGAACTATCGAGATCTGCGTGTGAAGGTATCTTAGTACTTACAAATGACTTGTATAGTCGCTTGTCTAGGTGGAAGTCACTACGGCAGAAAGGGGCATCCGCGACCGGTTTTCCGGTCGCTGATAATATAGGCGCCGGTCGCTGATACTCATTCCGGTCGTAGAAAGCCAATTTCGGTCGCTGAAAGCCTTGTTGCAGATACTCTTCTGATGACGTCACCGGTCGCTGAATGACATCATCCCGGTCGCTGATACCGTTTTTGCGACCACATTTTTTTTGTCGCTGTTAATTTTTCTGACGTCGGAAAAAGACATCTGCGACCAAAAGAACGGTCGCGGATACTTAAAACCGGTCGCATAAAGTGTTTTTCGAATTTTTTTATTATTTAAATTTGCAACATTTAATAATTGGTACGACACATACCAACATACAACATAAACATACAAACAAATTTAAGCGTAAACATCGAGCAATTACATACAAACAAACATAAACAACAAATAATTCGTTGGTTCTCATCCTTGTACCTAAAATAAATCCAGATGCGTGCAAAATAAATCCAGCAATTAGAGATTAAATGTTTTCTCGCTGTAGAATGATACAAACTTGAATTAGAGCTGTAGCATGATACAAATTTGCTGTAGAATGATAAATCCAGCAAACTTGCTGTAGAATGATACAAACTTAAATAAATCCAACTGCTTAATGCTTCAGCACTAGCTGTAGAATGATACAAACTTGAATTAGAGCAACAGTTGATTTTAGATATCAATTCTTCATCAGCCAAATATTTCTCGCTGTTGTAGCACATGTAAAGGAATCCATCCTCATCCTTGTACCCTTCATATATGGAATCCATCCTCATACTAACTTGTGTAGTGTATGTACCTGGCATCCTCGAACACAATGCTGAAATAATTTTCCCAACTCCCGAGGCTCATTGCAGCCTGAATATGGAGGCCCTGTGCACGTGCAACGATCGTCTTCTCAGTGCCGTTTCCATCGTACACGGGCCAATCATTAACAACGGTATTACCAAAATTAGTCGGATGTTTTGGGGCTACTATTGTTGATTGGTTACCGTTTGATCCCCCAGGCGTGTGGTGCAAGTACAAGTGGAAGTAAAGCTCATTTTTCTGGAGTATGGAAACAGGAGCGATGTTGAACGCCATGGCTATACAGGAGTGTTGGTAAAAGGAGGAGAGAATATATCAAGGTTAAGTTGAGAGAAATGAGAGAGGGGGAGAGGGGTATTTATAACCATGCATACATGCCCTCTCTAGATTTATAAAATTAATTTTCTTGATGTGATGGTGCTACAAGCTAGATGATCTTTCACGACTTCTGAGAATTGATTTTTTTGTTAGAATGTTGTTCATGTAAAATTGTGTAATGTAATTGTAAATGTTATTTATATTAATAAATGTATTGTTTTTGTTTTGTGTTATTTTCAAATTCAAATTTTTTTTTTCAAATTTAGTATTTTTGGTAAATTTGTAAATGTAGTATTTTTTTGTATGAATTCAGATCTAGGGTAACTATATATTTAAAAGAATATATGAATTATACACATGTTTTTAATTAAAACCATGTATGATGGGTGTTTTCATACACTGTTTAAACTAAAAAAACCGTGTATGAATGTTTTTGCGAAAAAAATTGGTAATGCTTTTGGAGATACATACACAGTTCTACAACTTTGTACATTTTCCCAACACTTTCGTACACGATGCCCCTAGACATGGATCCATATCCTCGACGGTACCGTAAAAGATTTCCTATTACAATTAGCTATTTACGGTTTGAGATTAACTCTCATCCTATTTGGGATTCGGGCTGACTGAGGGGGCAGTGTTATTGGGCTTTGAGATTTGTGCCAAGTTAAAAAGAACGGTCCAGATCAAGTAATTGTAAAAGATTCCCTATAACGGTACTGCACTGGATGTGAATTCCCTAGACATGCTTGCAAAACCATGCAAAACCCCATTTTTTCACTGTGTACAAACCATATTTGTGTAGTAGTGTGTACTTAATATTTTAATGGGATATATACACTACAGCAAACAGGACCATCAGCGACCGGAATTCCGGTCGCTGATACATATGTCGCCGGTCGCAGAAAGCCAAATTTGGTCGCTGAAAGACCGGTCGATGTAAGCCTTGTCGCTGATACTCTTCTGATGACGTCGCCGGTCGCAGAAAGTCTTCTTTCAGGTTTTTGAATTTTTTTTTTATTATTTAAATTTACACCATTTAATAATTGATACGACACGTACCAACATACAACATAAACATCGATACATGCATACACATAATACAAGACATCGATACAATAGTAATTAAAATCCACAATTACAACCATTTACAATAGTAATTAAAAGTCAGTTTCAGCAAAGTCAGTTTCGCTCGCCAAAACAAAATCCACTATATCTCAAAGTCAGTTTCAGAAAATTACAGAGAGATTCTAATGTATATATAAAAGACAAACCCACTGAAAGGGCGTAAAAACAGACTAATCTGGATCGTACATCTTAATGGGTAACTTGACTAATCTGGGCCGTTGGTAAAAGGATTTTCATGCAATTGACTTCTCAGAAATAATTTTCTCCGGACTGAACAATTTTAAATTGACTAATCTGGTGCTTCGTAACCTCAGACACCGCTCGCAGGGGGCTGCCGCCCCCCTGCCACCCCCCGCATACTCCTAGAATCAGGCCCACATACATAACATTTACAATAACAATTTTAAATTTTACATTATCCAATTGATATTTATGAACCTATGGACACCCAAAAAAGAAAAGAGACCAACATTTTTATAATCAATTTGCAAGTTCACAATAATTTCATTTCCTTTTTATTTACTCACACATCCTCCAGTCCAGAAGTTGTAGAAATTGAAGCAACACAAGGAAACCAATATCTGCGCCTACCGTCTCTATGGCCATCATCAATCATGGCAAGTCCTTCCTATTAAATAAGCAGCATGGGGATCAAATTCATATTTTTCTACAACCTAACTTCTGACAACCACATTTTACAGAAACTGAGACATAACCAACACCTATTAAAGCATCATTTGTTTACATGATTTCATTTATGATTTGAGTAATTTTAGCTTCAATCTTCTCATTTAAAAAAAGGTTAATTATGAATAGCACGATGATCACAGAGGAATGAATACACGGCCTACAAGTTGAACATAAACCAAACTAAAGGCCTAATAGAGGTTTCCCTTTGCTGGGCTGAGTCGGTAATTGCTAGCTCTTAAGTACCAAATCAGCACTCAGTAACAAAAAAAGTGCATAACTACATAAGTTACAGAATGGTACTATTAAGTCTATAACTGCACAAATTAAACATTCACCAAAGTCCCAACAACAACAACAACAACAACTATGAAGTCTTTACCAAAATCCCACATAAACCAAAAATAAAAAGCAATAATACTAGAAGTTGTGAATACAAATTACCTGGTCTGAGATAAATGTCATCATCAGCTTTGACATAAAAGTCTGAATCATACAATGCATATGCAGCCTTGAAGAACGCTAACCTACAACACCAGATCAGATCAGCTATCTCCTTTTATAAACTCTTAACTGATTGTATGACATGCTGGATAAACTTGACTAAAACCAGTAAATTACAATTAGTTCTCCCGTAGTGTATGACATGCATATATTTTAGAAGATGCAAATCCAAATTAGAAGATGCAACAGTAAAGGGCAGTAGACAATCACTTTTAGTGGAAGATTGCATCAATTTAAAGATAAAGGTAAAAAAGATGAAAAGCATAAGACTATTAAAAGATAACTTTTAGTGCTTATGAAATTCTTGCATTCATACACGTCAAGCAAGATTTTGAAACAGTATATATCAAAGCAAGAAGTTAATAGCCTAAATTCCAAAACAGATACTAATATTTTATTCACTAAAGTATATAATGAGCACCAAAAAGTATATAATGAGAAAACAACATGTGGTCGGCTGTACATAAACGAGCACCAAAAAGTCATGCATATATAAATTTACAATGTCTAATAAAAGAATCATGGATTGAAGTTTCTACAAGTGACCTGATTGATCAAGGATCAGTACTTAGGGTGTAAGTTTCTTCAAATTCTCAGTTAAGCCCAAAATTAAACCTCAATCTTGAGATGTAATAACAATTTAGCCCAACCAGACAGCAATTTAACCCAAATTTTGCAACCGTAAACCCTAAAGGAATACAACATAGCAACCTAAATTAAAACCTAAAGCTTCAGATCTTTCCAGGATATTTGCAAAAAAATCACCTGCTTTGCTTAATTTCATATACCGTTCTTTAATTTGAATAAGGCGATAAGATCAAGCCTTTTATCCAAAAAGAATAAGGCAAAAAGAGATCATTTACCTGCATCTAAGTACAACTTGTACGGGAACCTCTCGATCTCTGTCATGTTTGTGGCTTGTCGAGTTTCCATCAGCCCATCTTAGATCAAGATTTCGTCTCTCTAATCGTGGTGTGTAGATCAGAGAAGGGAAGGAGTCGGTGCCACAGAAAACTCTAATCTCCTATTCGGAGTGGGAGTCGCTGCCATTGAATCTTAAACCTTCCTCTAAAATATGGAAACTAGAAAAATCAAAAACCCTAGAACAACGATCAATAGTCTAATCGTGAGAAAAGGAAAGCAAGAATTGATCATTTACCTGTATCAGTGTCACAAGTGGGGAACGAGAGTGGAGGGCGGAGAGAAAAGAGAGATGATCGAGTGGAGAGAAGAGAGACAGAGAGAAAGGGAGCGATGAGAAAGAGGAATGGGCGGAAAAGAGAGGGGTCGGAGGAGAAGAGAGGGGTGGCACGGAGAAGAGAGGGATCTGGCGCTTTTTTTTTTTTACCCCGAACTTTCAGCGACCGGTGTTTTCGCCGGTCGCTGAACCGGTCGCTGAAACAATTGGTCGCCAATAATTTTCATAAATTTTTATTTTATTTTAAGAAAATAAGTTTCAGCGACCGGCGAAAACACCGGTCGCTAATACCGGTCGTAGATACTCTTTTTTGTTGTAGTGATATAGCCGCAAAAATTGACATGAAAGATGGCCAGAGAAAAAAAGATCAAGCAAGTGGCGATAAGTCACCAATGATTGAGGTCATGATCACTTGGAGAGAAGATAGAGCATGAGCGATAGAAGGTGACGATGTGAAAACCGGAGTAAACACACTAAACATCCGGAGGCGTAGATTAGGTGATGGTGAACTTGGGAGCAAGATTGAAGTTCTAGTGGATAGGATAATACCTTCTGTGTAAGAGGTTGAATGAAGTATCAAAAACTGAATAGAAAAAAGTTCTATGATTAGACCCGTGGGAGATAAAAAATCTCAAAATGTTAGAAAATGAGGTCGTCCGAGAGCAGATTACTGCAGAGACGGGTCAGATCTGAATCTGTATCTTGAGTGTAATATATGAATAGATAGATGGATAGATAGATAGCTAGATACATACATAGTAATTAAAGTGTTGAAGACGCTGGCCACATGTGCATGTTTGTCGCCAAATAAAAATTCTGCCTAAGTTCAAGAAGGTTCAGTCATCCGGTCTCCTTAGGATGACTTATATAGTTATATCCATAGCTATATCTATTTACGTATATATATGTATATATATGTAAGTATAGGTATATACATGTATATATATGTATATGTATATGTATAGGTATATGTATATATATGTGATGCAACAATGATTTGGGATTTCCTAACTTGATAAAAGAATGAAATTTAGTTCACCGAACATCAGAATTCTAAACTTCTCTAGTTTTATCATGACATGCCAAAATATATCTCAAAAAGTTAAGGTTCAGAGCTATATTGTTTATAGTTTAGTTATACAAGGTGTCTTAATTTTTTCACTATATCAGATGTGGTCTTTGGTGCATTTTGAAAGTGCCACGTTGGATTAATTTATTAAATATGTATTTCATATTGAGATTTCAAATTACTAGTCCTTGCTGTATAATCCTTGAGCAGAAAAGAAAAAGAGTAGTTGAAAAGGTTAAGGAGAGACATTAATGGTTGGAAAAGAAACGGTTGAGGGGCAACAATGGTAATTAATGGCAAAGGTGTTTTGTCCCGTGTTCATTAATGGTTGCTTCTACATGCAAAAGGAAAACAGAGAAATTGTACAGATGCTCTTGCTGTAATTGCTGGGCCGTTTTCTTCCAGCGTTTTCAATCTTATTCATAGGAGTCCGCATGGTCTGCATTAACTCAAAAGAGCATCTTTTGATTTAACGCATCTCGGCCGTCTGATTTTAAACGGAGCCAATCCGGCCACAACTTATAATTCAGGGGCCCTTTAATATTAGTGTAGATCTAGCCTGCACAAATTTTAAAGCGAATCGGACGGTCTAGATACATTAACTCAAAAGATTCATTTTTGAGTTAATGCAGAGGATACGAATTCTATTCATAGGTAATTATGTGAGAAGGAATAATGATAATGATCAGATTAATTTATTTTTATTGATGGTCAAAGGATAATTTGGTAATTAAGAACATTGCATTAGAGCATCTCCATCTCTGGTATTATTAGGGTTTCTATTATGAAGTGACAATTTCTATTAGAGTTTCGTGAATATACGAGAGTTTCTTATTTAGAAACTATGCAGGAAAGTTTCTTATTAAGAAATCGTTTATAAATTCTACGCTGGTGAAATCATTGGCTGAAGTTTCTTTCTCCTGCATGAAAGTTTCTTTAATTGCTGATGTGAGATTAATAGAAACTCTAATTTTGATTTTAGAGATGTGGAGATTTATAAATTAAGAAAGACTTAATTTTTATTTAGTAGTTAACAATTATTTAGAAATCAATTGTTTGAACTTTGAAAATGGAGAAAAAGACGTGGAGCATGATTGGAGCACAAAACTAATAGTGCATTTTAACCCTACTCTTATTAAGTATGTATTTCATATTGAGATTTGAAATTATTAGTCCTTGTTGTATAATCCTTGAGCAGAAAAGAAAAAGAGTAGTTGAAAATGTTGAGAGACATTAATGGTTGGAAAAGAAACGGTTGAGGGGCAACAATGGTAATTAATGGCAAAGGTGTTTTGTCCCGTGTTCATTAATGGTTGCTTCTGCATGCGAAAGGAAAACAGAGAAATTGTACAGATGCTCTTGCTGTAATTGCTGGGCCGTTTTCTTCCAGCGTTTTCACTCTTATTCATAGGAGTCCGCATCATCTGCATTAACTCAAAAGAGTATCTTTTGAGTTAACGCATCTCAGCCGTTTGATTTTAAAAGGAGCCAATTCAGCCATAGCTTATAATTCAGGGGTCCTTTAATATTAGTGTAGATCTAGTCCGTATGAATTTTAAAGCAAATCGGACGGTCCAGATACATTAAGTCAAAAGATTCTTTTTTGAGTTAATGCAGAGGATACGAATTCTATTCGTAGGTAATTATGTGAGAAGGAATAATGATAATGATCAGATTAATTTATTTTTATTTAGATGGTCAAAGGATAATTTGGTATTTAAGAACATTGCATTAGAGCATTTCCATCCTTGGTATTATTAGAGTTTCTATTATGAAGCGACAGCTTCTATTAGAGTTTCGCGAATATACAAGAGTTTCTTATTTAGAAACTATGCAGAAAAATTTCTTATTAAGAAATTGTTTATAAATTCCACGCTAGCGAAATCATTGGCGAAGTTTCTTTCTCCTACATGAAAGTTTCTTTAATTGCTGATGTGGCATTAATAGAAACTATAATTTCAATTTCAGAGATGTGGAGATTTATAAATTAAGAGAGACTTAATTTTTATTTAGTAGTTAACAATTATTTAGAAATCAATTAGAGCTGCTGGAATAAAGATGCTCTTAGATTGTATATTTGCAAGTATATAGATTATTTGTGCATGACTAGCGGCTTTCTTGCTTTTCGTGGCAAATTTCATGAGTGGTACATATTTATAAAAAAAGCTTTAGTATAAATTTCTCCGAAATTCTATAAATGATGAACTATTTCAGAAATATTCTCGAATTATGAAATTTTGACCTTGACAAAACATTCCTGAATCTCAATCTTGTCACTGGGATATCTGGTAATGTAATACATCGTACAGCACGGATCAGGTTGATGTTCTTTTATAGCCGTACATGTTTAAAATTAGTTTTCAAATGGCCAGATTCTTTTGAAAAATATTTTTTTAGAAAACTAATTAATAAATACATAGTTACTTATATTAATTTAATAATACATTACGTAGTTTTCACATACTTATTGAGAAACACGTATGTAAGGAAATTTTCTATAGAGAGAAACAAAAAGAGTACATTATATTTTTGATTGGTAGAAAGCTCAGTAGAATTTCTACCGATTCTAAAAATCAAAAAGTTTGGATCGGTAGAAATTCTACCGATCCAAACTTAGTTTTTTTTTAAATTTGATGTATAGATGGAGAGAATTCTTATATTAGATTTCTAGTAAAATATGAAGTTTTTAAAAAAATAGATGGAATGTTTCTGTTATATCTAAATTTTAAGATACTCTATCAATTTTTGTTAAAAAAAATATTTTACTAGAAAAAATAAAAGAAAAAAAAAACAACTGGTTTGGATCGGCAAAATTTCTACTGATCCAAAACTTTTTTAATTTTAGAATCGGTAGAAATCCTACCGATCTTTCTACCAATCAAAAATGTAATGTACTCTTTCTGCATGTTTCTCTGTCTTCTATTGCTTAATTTCTACGGATAAAAAATTTCCCGTATGTAATTGTATATTTTTTATATTCAACTATTTATTTTTAATACAAATATTTTTAGTAATTAATTATTTTATCATATTTTTTTATTTTTTAACATGATTATTTTATATTTATAAAGCCGTGATCATTATCTGATGATCGTAAGAAAATGTAATTGACCAGATTATATATACTCCGAGAGATGTTATTATACAAAAATTAACTAATTAAATCTGTTATATGATACTAAAAAATGGTCCCATTATACAAAAAAAGATCCATAGAATTTGGAAATTGAGAATTCCACCAAGAATGAAGGTGTTTGCAAACCAAAAACAAGATCCATAGAATTTGGTAAATAAGGAAAAGAAAATCCAAAATTGTTGATTTCTACGTCTTCTTGAAAACTATTGTTCTTTAAACAAAAAATACTAATTAATCCCAAATATACCCCCAAGCTAAGCTGCAACGTCTATAAATACGCTGCATTAAGTATAATGAAATAGGCATCAAGCAATAGAAATCTCAACCAATGTCTCCACTCTCAAATTCAATGGGCATTTTCTCTCCTCTTTTCCTGCTCCACTTATTTCTCATTGTTTTATCACCATCCATCTCTACCGCTGCAAACTCAAAGCTCTTTGCCGAATACATTGGTGCAGAATTTGCTGGTGTTACCTTTACTGATGTCCCAATTGATCCCAGTGTAGATTTCCATTTCATCCTCGCCTTTGCTATAGACTACCCCAACTTAGGTACCCCTTCTCCTACCAATGGCCACTTCAATGTATTCTGGGATTCAAATAAGCTTATCCCTTCCGCTATTGCTTCAATCAAGAATTCACATAAGAATGTTAAATTTGCGCTCAGCCTCGGTGGAGACAGCGTTGGTGGAAAAGACGCTATCTTCTCACCCAGTTCGATAGAAACTTGGGTTAATAATGCGGTCTCATCTCTCACGGACATCATTAAACAGTATCACCTCGATGGGATTGACATAGACTATGAACATTTCAATTCTGGTGATCCAACTACTTTTGTTGAGTGCATCGGCAAACTATTAACAACACTAAAGAACAACAAGGTGATCTCATTTGCATCCATTGCTCCTTTCGATAGCGTTGGAACCTATTATTCACAGTTGTACAACAAGTACGGAACCGTGATAGACTATGTCAACTTCCAATTCTATTCCTACAGTCAGACAACTTCAGTTTCACAATTTCTAAGCTACTTCGACAAACAAAGCTCAACATATGCTGGTGGGAAGGTCCTCGTAAGCTTCCTTACTGATGTGAAGAGTATTGGCAACAGCTATGGGGGGTTGACACCAGAAAACGGTTTCTTTGACGCATGCGATAACCTAAAGAAGAAAGGTGAACTTCACGGTATATTTGTTTATTCTGCAGATGATACTTTCAAGAACAAGAACAATTTTAAGTATGAGAAGCAAGCACAGCAGCTGTTGGCCGGTTCTGGCTGAGCAGTGCCATTACAGTTTGTGTTGAAATATAAATGTCTAAAATATGTTGTACCCAGTAAGATCTTGGTTTTTTCCAAGTGTTGTATACATGTTGTGCGGGTGTTGGGGTTGTTTTGGAGGTTTACTAGGTGTTGAGAATACACTTGGCAACTAAAGATCTGGGAATCAAACAAGATATGCTAGGATCCATATCTAATTGAAGAAGGAAAGAAGGTGTGAAGAAAGGAAGATGGATATGCACAGCCTATATATTATTCCATATATAGATAATAGTTTATTTCCTTCTAATATCAAATTATTGTATTCTATATTTAACGCATATACTTGATTTACTCAAGATACCAAGTTGTGTTGATAAATAGGAGATGCTACAGCCGTGTAATTGATTATTGAAAAACAGAGAAATAAAATCGGGTGGGAAGGGAGCTTTCTTGGGAGTCTTGTGTTCTCTTTATTTTTCCGTTAATTTAACATGGTATCAGAGCGTGGTTGCCTGGTGGTATAGCTAGGGAAATTGTTGCCCTTCTTGTCTTTAACTTCAATTTCCCGTGCTATACTGCTCTAAGGAGCTGTCCACACTTTCTTGATAAAACAATGTCAGAAGCTGACTCCCAAGAATCAACCACCACGGCTGCGTTGATTGAGCAGATGGCAAGAATGATGACTCAAATGGCGGCTATACAAGCTGCTGCCATAAACAACCCTCAACCGGCAACACAAATCATAACTCAAACTGCTGCCATGACCGAGGGTACAATTCATTCAAGCGCTATTGATGTAAAATTTGATGGCACAAACTACTCTTTTTGGAGCCAAGCGGTGACGATGTACGTCCGTGGCAGAGAAAGGATGAGGCATCTCACAAGAGAACCGACCCCACCACCTATAGCTGAACCATCATACCAAAGATGGGCAACTGACGATGTTGTAGTAAAAGGCTGGATTATTAATTCCCTTGAACCTCGATTAAGGGGGAGTTATATTCGGGATCCAACTGCTAGAGATGTGTGGAAGGCAATAGCAACAACATACTACGACAACAATGATGAGGCTCAGGTTTATGCCCTCAACCGTCAAGTCATGCGTGTGAGACAAGAAGGGCGAGCTATTGAAGAATATTTCGACGAACTTCAAGGATTGTGGCAAGAGATTGACTTCCGATGCCCAAACCCCATGGAGTATGCCGTAGATATCGACAAATTCAACACCTTTATTCAGAAGACAAGGGTGTACACTTTTCTTGATGGACTTGATGACTCGTTAGATGGTGTAAGGGCACAGGTGGTGCTGCTCAGTCCGTTTCCATCTATTGAGCAGGCATATGGGTATGTAAGAAGAGAAGCCAATCGCCAAGGAATTATGGTTAAGGGATGTACGGATTCAAACTCATTAGCAATGGTTTCCAAGGGATACAAACCTGGTAAGATGTATGATTTCCAAGGAAAGAAAAATTTTCATATTGACAAATCCAAACTGAAGTGCATGACTTGTGGAAAAAGTCGGCACACAAAGGAGAATTGTTTTGAAGTGGTAGGTTATCCTGATTGGTGGAAAGGTGACAAGAAGAAGATTGAAGAAAAAGGCAAAGGAGTAGCAGCCACAACAGCAGCTATTAACAGCCGAGAGGCCAGCAAGCAGCAAGTAGACCCGAACCAGCATGGCCAGCAACATCCAGCGGCAGCAACCAGAACCGGCCAGCAGCAAGCAGCAGCCAGCAGCAGCCAACAGCAGCCAGAACCGAACCTTAACTGTGAAGGTAAAAATAGCGGTTTTAAAATCAGCATGGGTAAGTGTAATATCTCAGATGTGAACAGGAAAAATGAAGGTTGGGCTATTGATTCGGGTGCAACCGACCATATGACACACGAAAAAACTGCTTTAGAAACCATGTGTACACCACGTAAAACCGGAATAATTAATGCAAATGGGGAAGTTTATCCTGTAGAAGGTGCAGGGGAAATTGTGTTATCAAACCAAATCAAGTTGAAAAATACACTTGTGGTCCCTTCTCTTGCAACAAAATTGATATCCGTTAGTCAACTCACAAAGGATCAAAATTGCAGTGTGCTTATGTTTCCTGACTATTGCGTATTCCAGGATATTCTCACGAAAATGATCATTGGCCATGGTACTAGACGAGATGGGTTGTATTACTTGGATGAATTCAAAACCGGCAGTAATTATATAGCTAGAGGGGATCAAATATCTAGTAGGGATAAAATTTGGTTATGGCATAAAAGACTAGGACACCCATCATTCGGGTATATGAAAAGGTTGTTACCTGATTTATTTGTGAATCTAGATCCTAAAGATCTTGTTTGTGAAACTTGTATCAAGTCCAAGAGTCATAGAACAACTTATCATAATAGTATGAATAAATGTGCAAGTCCTTTTGATTTGGTGCATACAGATGTTTGGGGACCATCCCCGATTATTTCTAAATCTGGTTGTAGATGGTATATTTCCTTTAGTGATGATTGTTCCAAAATGATTTGGCTTTATTTACTGAAAACAAAAGATGAAGTTTCTAAAGTTGTTCAAGATTTTCACAAAATGGTGCAGACTCAATTTGGAAAAGAAATAAAAATCATAAGAAGTGATAATGGGACAGAATACGTGAATAAATGTTTGCAGAATTTTTTTAAGGAGAATGGAATTATTCATGAGACAACATGCATAGGGACACCACAGCAAAATGGAATTGCAGAACGTAAGAATAGGCACCTCCTTGAAATAACCCGATCACTACTGCTTGAGAATAAGGTACCACGTATATTTTGGGATTACAAGTGCAAATGAGAATGTTACAATCATAGGCACCTCATTTGCACTTGCTTGAGTCAAGTATATTTTGGGTATAACACCTCATTTATACCCTTTTTGGTTTGCAATCATAGGTACCACGTATATTCTATATTTAACGCATATACTTGATTTACTCAAGATACCAAGTTGTGTTGATAAATAGGAGATGCTACAGCCGTGTAATTGATTATTGAAAAACAGAGAAATAAAATCGGGTGGGAAGGGAGCTTTCTTGGGAGTCTTGTGTTCTCTTTATTTTTCCGTTAATTTAACACTAGGTCAAGATGACTGGAGGGCTGTGTAACTAAAGTTGTATTCATGAAGATTTCATATGTGTGAGATTACACGTCCCTGTTAAAAAAAAGTATTATTATTATGATTGTGATTATGATTGTCGTTTTTTTTTTAGTAAAAACCAGGATCTAGTCCTTGTTTTCATTAACCTTGAATGGTTACAGTGTTTTGGGTATCCTTTTTGGGAGTCCCCGAGTGTGTGTGAAAAAATTACAAAAAAACAACAAAAAAGACAGTGTAGGTGGTGGGTGCGTGTAAAAGGGAAAAATCTGAAAATAAAAAAGAAAGGGAGCTAAGAAATGAAAACATAATAGAAAGTAGACTATACAGGATGTTTCACTTTGTGAATTGACTATATCTCTCCCTGTTGTTGTGCCTCTGCATGATTACCGGCGCCGCTCCTTTCTTCTCAGATCTGGGACATAATGGTTTCAAGGGAACTTGTCTTGTCCCGGAAGAGCCTGTTACATCTCTCTCGCCAAACTACAAAGTGTGCTGTGAGTATCACTGATCTGGTCTGTCTACTGACGGAATTGTCTGTAATTGCAGCTATGAGGTTGGTATTAGTCGTGAGTCTATGATGGAAGTCTGTTTGCCGGTGCAGGTGGTCATGTATTGCTCGTGTGAGTGAACATTTGTTGAATAAGTGTTCCGTCGATTCATCGCTTGCCCGGCACATGTAACACATGCCCACAATGTGAAATCCCCTTTTTCTCAGATTGTGCGCGGTGAGAATCTTGTCATTGCATAGCAACCATGCAAATACTTTGAACCTTGGCGGTACTTTTAGCTTCCAAATCCTTCCCGTGTGTGTTGCTATCCTCGGTACATCGCATAACCTGAAATACACAGAACTAACCGAGAACCTTCCATGTTGATGTGGTATCCACTGTGAGTCATCCTGGCCGGTTGTGAGTAGCACCGATGCCATATCTATCTCCATGGCCGTCAGCTCTTCGGAGGCTAGGTCCGACAGTACCGGGCGCACAATGTCCCGCACCCACCGCTGTTATTTAACCTCTCGTACCGACATGTCGGGGTTGGTCGCATACGTGAATAGCTCGGGGTACCTTCCTTTCATAGTCCCTTGTCCCCAATTCTCAGTCCAGAATGCCACTGTATCTCCTTGTCCTAGCAATCGCAAAGTGAATGCATTGCAAATTTCCTTTGATTCTAACAAATCTGTTGAAAAAAATTTGGACCTTTTTACCCCCTGGATGTGCTGCCGGCAGTATATATTCTGGAAAATGGTTTTCCAAAGGTGCTGCCTTGGTGTGTTCCATTGCCAGCACCACTTGGCAAGTAGTGCCGTGTTGAAATGCTTGATATCAATTATCCCCAACCCACCAAGTATCTTTGGCAGCGAGACCATAGCCCAATTTGCCAAATGTATTTTCCTTTGAGCCTGCGCTCCATGCCATAGGAAATCCCGTCGAATTTTTTCTATCTCCTGTACCAGCCAGACAGGCAGTTTGAAGACCAACATGAAGTAAATGGGTATGGCCATAAGGACCGAGTTGATAAGAACAATTCTTCCCGCGATCGTTAGAAATTTGGCAGTCCATCCCATGAGTCTTCTCTTAATCTTTTCCAATAGGGGTCTGTATGCCTCTTTTTTAAGTCTCCCTGTTGTTAAAGGTAGCCCTAGATACGTCAGTGGCAATCGGCCCTGCTTGCAACCCATGCCGGAGATGAGTTGGGTTACATTGTGTTTATTGAGAAAAATCATTTTAGATTTGTGCATGCTCACCGTTAGGCCTGAAATTAGAGAGAATGAGGTGAGTACCAACTTCAAAATCTGAATTTGCTGTAGCTCCGGTTTGACAAAAAAGATTGCGTCATCCGCATATAGCAAACATGGTTGCATACCTGGAATCGGTAGCCTCAATGCACCGATCGATGTCAACCGATGTAGCCATCTAGGTAAGAAATCGATTGCCAAAATGAAGAGGAGGGGGGATATGGGGTCGCCTTGTCGTACCCCTCTTCTTAGCTGAAATTTTTTCCCCACTAGTCCATTAATGATGACCTGCGATGAGCCTTTAAGGACCAGGTTTTCCATCCAACGATTCCACAGTGACGGGAAACCCAATGCCTCCATAACGTGTAATATGAACTCCCATCCCACCGTGTCAAAAGCTTTGTGGATGTCGGCTTTGAAGACCGACAGTGGCAAATTAGTGATATTGGTGAAATTTATGATTTCCTTTGCGTAAAGAAAGCCTTCCGTAATTTGTCTTCCTTTTGTAAATCCTGTTTGAGCCAAGTGGCTATGCTGTCAATACGCGGCTATAGGCGGTTTGCCAGTATTTTGGAAATTATTTTTTGGAAGCTATGCACCAGACTGATGGGGCGGTAATCAGTTGGTTTGGATGGGTTTTCTATTTTAGGAATTAGGACTATGAACGAGGTGTTGAGGTTGTGAATTGGCTGAGGGTCGGTGGTGACTCCGTGGAGTACCGTTGTTAAGTCCGGTAATAATGTTTCCAAAAAACAGTTGTAGAATTCCCCCGTCAGCCCATCGGGGCCGGGGGCCTTGTTGTTTGGCATCATTTTAATAACAGCCCTGATTTCTTCCTCTGTAATGGGATGCGCTAGCTGTTGCAAATCATGTGGTGACGGGTACAACGCGTTCCAGTGCAATGTCGACAGGTGTTCCTCTTGCGTACCCATAAGTCAATGTAGAATTCTCTGAAGATTCTACCCTTATTCCTTTGGTCTTTATAGGTTCGGCCCTGGTGTTCTACTTGTGAGATTGTGTTGTTTCTTTTTGCTGAGGATGCGTAGGCATGGAAAAGCTTAGTATTTTGATCTCCCTCTAGTTGCCATTTGATTTTTGCTCTTCGCTTCCAAAGATCTTCTTCACTCATCGCCAACTCCGTGTATCTTCTTTTGATACGAGCTTTCAGTCTTTTTTCCAAAGGTATAGGCTGCCTTATTTCTTCCACCCTGTCAATCCAGCCTATGTAGTCTCGGCATGCCTCTATTTGTCTAGTGACATTCCCTATGTTGCCCTTCGTCCATTGCATTATTTGGGACTGCAAGTGTTGCATTTTGTCATGGAGCTGCTGTGGGTTTGTCGCCACCGGTCGTGTTCCCCAAACTGTTTTGACAAAGGTTCTGAATTTTTCAGATCGCAACCAAAAAATTTCGCATCTGAAAATTAGAGATTTTCTGAATTTTGTTGTGGCCGAATAGACCACGGGGGTGTGGTCTGAGTTGGTGTTGGGTAGTGCCTTCTGTCTAGAGTCGGAGAAGATATCATTCCACTCGGTTGATGTGAGAAAGCGATCAAGCCTGGCCATAATTGTGTTGTTTCTTTTTTACCTGACATGGGCATATTATCAAACCCAGATTTGAGATAAGTGTGGCGAAGGCATTGGGCCACCTCCAATTTGTACCCGTGTTTCTATCTTGCTGATGCAAAGTTGTATTAAAGTCACCGCATATGAGCCATGGAGTGCCATCTGTTGACTCTTGCGCTCGAATTTCATCAAAGAATTGTTGCCTCTTGTCTTGTCTCGATGGGCCATATACTCCCGTAATGCGAATATTCTGGTCCAGCACCTTATCTTTCAAGGTGACCGAGAGGCAAAACTCAATGGTATTATGATCTATCTCCTCGTATCTCCTTCCATACCAAGCTACAAGGATACCCCCTTTGGTTCCTCTCGAGTCCAGAGTCCTATATCCATCCAACCTTCTTCCGCATATTTCTTTTCTTAAATTTTCATCCATCCCCCGCAATTTTATTTCTTGGAGACAAATCAAGTTCGGTTTTTCCAAGAAAAAGGTTTGTCGAATCGCCAATCTCTTCTCTCTTTCATTCAGCCCCCGTACATTCCAAGTGATAAATTTTATTTTGGTTTTATGATTCATGATAACTGAAATTGCCTCCTGGCTTGTCTCCCCCTCAGAAGATGTTTGCTAATAAGAATTTTATATAAAAGAGATGAGGTCTTACACAGTCCAGCTACCCCTAAACTTCTTCCTGTTGCTACCCTCCTAATACAATCTGCCTTCCTCTTTGCTGGTAAACTAAAAAAACAAGATTCATCACTAAGCCACTCTCTCTGCTCACTACCTGCCCTACTCAGTGTGTACCCTCCCTGAAGGGGAGCGGCACTTTTCTTGCAACAAAACAAAAAAGAAAAAACCTAAAAATTGCACTTAACATATGGCACAAAATGCCTCATCTCTTGGAGAATCCCTTCTTGCTCAGACCTCGGTGACGACCTGAGTAATGGCCATCTCGATCTTGTCCCCCGGTTCAATGCCCGCCGCCAAGGTGATTGCTTCTGCCTGTCCCACTGTTAGCGGCTCAAAAGAGTGAAGGTAATCAAGCTTGATCGGACATAGGTTGGTTTTTTTCTTGTGGGTTTTTCTAGCTATGGAGACCGAATCAGGCTTAGAGACACGCCTGGCTCTCTCTTCTGGATTGATGAATTCGCTTTGACCCCTTGCTGAGATGCGTGCGCTGCGCCTTGCTGGGAATCCCAGTTTCTCAAAACCTGGTGGCGGCCCATCCTCTATATTTTCTGGGCAAGCTATTTCTTGCTGCGCTGCTGGGCTTTGTTGCTCACTCTCAGTGGTCGGGCTGTGCTCCCACACTATTACAGAAAAAGAGATTGCAGACGGACATTACCGGAAGAGCAACACGGATTTCCCTGCCGTGTATGAGTTGAGTGTGTATAAAAGGTACCCTCTATAGACACGGATATTTACCCGTGTTAATCTAACGCTTTCTATACGGATTACCAAATAAACAGCCGTGAACATACACCTGCCTGTGGCGCTCTCCATATAACCGAGCAAAATGGATATTACATAAACGACTGTGTAGGACTACTCTTTATTCACGGACATTGCAACTAAACGTCCGTGTAGGTTACTTTACCTACACGGACATTTAGTTGCATATCCGTGTCCCTCTCTTAACAAATCAATAAAAAATAAAATAATCCTTGTATCTCCGAACTCGTTCTACACGGACATTGGTCAGAACAACCGTGTCGAATTACTCTATCTACACGGACATTTAATTTCATATCCGTGTCCTGTCATAACTATCGTACACGGACAAATATAAAATAATCGGTGTAAAACACCGAAAACGATCTACACGGGTTTTTGTTAAATAACCGTGTAAATTATTGTTTTCTACACGGACTTTTAACTTCATATCCGTGAAGCTTTCTTAACTATCATACACGGACTGTATAAAAGAATATCTGTACTCATTTCTACACGGTTGTTTGTTTAACAACAGTGTGGAATTACTGTGTTTTACACGGACGTTTAGTTTCATATCCGTGAAGTTCTCTTAACTACCATACACGGACTATATAAAAGCATCCGTGTAGCTCTCTGTACACATACACGGGCTTTTGTTTAACGTCCGTGTAGCGTTTGCTTTTGACACGGACTTATAATTCACATCCGTGTAGGTATCGTAACTATCATACACGGACAAATATAAAATAGTCTATGCTCACTCAACTCGTTCTACACGGGCTTTAGTTTAATATCCGTGTTGAATTGTCCCATTTTTTTTTCTTAATTTTTTTCGTTTCTGGGCTAGCCTCCAGTTTAATTTGCTAGCCAGTTTTCCAGATAATTTGACATTAAATTATGCTTGCTAAATTCATATATACACTAAATTGTTATACAAATCCATGTTCAGCATTACAATATTCAGATAGAAACCATCTTGCCCAGCTACATCTTATAAAGTCGATCTGCTCCTTGCTGTACTCAGTTTGCTTTGATGGTTGCTACAATTATAATTTGGTATTAGTTAGTAACAATAAAAGGTAGATGCAAGACAGTCGCAAATATCAATTGCTAATGTAATGAAATGAGAATTATAAGTAAGCATAATATGAAAATATCAATTGCTATTATATAGGCACAATTAATATGAATTACATAGCACATCTGGAAATGTGAATTGCATTCTTTCGACAAAGTGAAGCATGGAAATCATCATGTAATATCCGCATTCCCAACCCGCCTCCTGTTGCGGGCTCTACAATTTACATTTAGCGGCCTATGTTAGAATGACAATAATTTTTTGAACAAAATATGAAATTATAGAATTGTGTTGTGCTCACCGGCCACCACCTCCAAGTCAACCTATTTCCCATTTTCTTGTCCTTGCTGCGCAATCCTCCTTTTGTAACGTATGCAGCAAAAGCCCTTACAAAATGGAGTGACTCTAATTAGCAATTCCACAATTTGTTATAATTGGGAAAAAATCAAACATAGTGAAAGATTATTGCTTACTTTTGCACATACGGGTAGATTGCTTTGCACGTGCTAAATCCGATCCTTTCTTTGGGCTGCGAAGAATCTATCAAGTAAACCGCACTCATGCAAGGCACAATGATGATCAAACACCAGTGTCCCCTGTGGGAGGAGAAGAATTATAGGATCTTAGCATACAGTACCCAGATATTTTGGCATATATAATAGTGAGACACGTGTTTGCTTGACTTGATGGTGTGATTTCAATTATTTATATATTTAATCACAAGGTTAGAACTAACATCTGGTGGTATGGCAAGAGAAGAAATCTCTTCTTCGCCTTAGTAGCTTGGAGCATCGCGCCACACAGGTAATTCATAGACTCCTCGTAGCATTTTTCACGTTCGACGCACTAAGTACGCAGGTGTCCAGAAAAGCACACAAGTTCTGTTTGCTCTTGCATTGAGAACTATTGATTAGCCTCCTGAAAAATTATCATATGACATTAGAATATATTCTTCAGTGCTATACACATGATATAAACAATTTTTGGTCACTAACATGAGGAAAATGGTGATGTGCCCCACATCGAGCCATTTATCGGACCCCGAGGCATGTAGAAAGTCCTTGAAGTCGGTGAACGACAGCATTACAGTCGAGCCATCGTGTAGAAATATCCCCGGAGGGACAGGTATGACGACTTCCGTCATGTCCTTGGGTGCCGCCATCAAGCGGTCGTGGAGATCCCGCAAATCCTTTCCGGGAAGGAGCTTGTATTCTTCCTCGGTGAGCAGACGAGGTGGAGGTCCTGCTGGTTGGACAGGAGGGTCATGGCCTGCTGGTCCGGATGTAGGGTCAGCAACTACTGGTCCGGCCGTAGGGTCAGGTTCTGATGTTTGGGTAGGAGGGTCATGGCCTGCTGGTGGGGCAGTAGGGTCAGCAACTGCTGCTCCGGCAGCAGGGTCAGCAACTGCTGCTCCGGCAGGAGAGACATGTTCTGCTGTTTGGGAAGGTCCTTCTACTTCGTCCCTCCGTACCGGTGACATCACGCCCTCCGTGCGACTACCATCATCTCCTCGTGTCTGTATCGAAATTTTTTACCTTTTTCAGGTATTTCAAAAGGAAGTGCTTTGAATGTAACCAAATAACTTGACTATTTATGCATTACCTGATCCAAAATAATCTGATTCTTGGGCCATTGTACGAATGACAGCCGGGCATCGACATAGAGCATGCCACTCTCAATTATTTAGACAGGAAGAGGTACGCGCTCCCATCCCTTCATGACATTGTGAATCTGTACGGCGGCATGGCCGGGAAGTAGCTGCTGATTGTGCACTTTGTCGGCTGCTGGATGTACCATGCCCTTAGCAACAATCAGAGGCTTACTCCCGAGCCACAGCACGAGTTCGCATTCTGTGGCGTCCTGCATTTTCGTGCAAGTAGTTATTTTTAAATTGGAATATTGTCCAACAAGTAGTAATTGCCTTTAGAATACGAACAAGTAGTGATTACCTTGAGATGATCCAAGTCGTATCCGAACGTCCCGGATGCCTGACTACTTCGCCGAACTCCCGTCGGGGTGGGAGGTGCGTGCTCGGCTGGCTGCGCCATAGCTGTAATTTCGGCACGCAACCTTGATTCCAACTCCTCCATCTTTGCGTTGTACTCGGCGCTCACCTCCTTGCGCAATTGCGCAATTATCTCGTCTTTGTTCACTTTCGCACGAGATTTCCTTCGAGGTTTTGGTCCATTGAATACGTCCTTCCAGCCCCTGTAGGCACCTACACCCCTTACTCGTCCAGGGTGTTCTGGATTCCCGAGCGCTATGGACAAGGAGTCATCTTGCCTTTCGACCGACCGAGCACCGGAATTGACCTCCTCCTCCACCTCCAACTATGAATAGAAAAATTAGTTATAGCAAAAGAATTAGTGATGTACACAAAGTTTTTAACACGCTTGAATTACACATAGTTCTAACAAACGACTCTTACCATTCTCTGAACCACGGATTGCAACGCGGGATGTAGTACGATCCTCCCATCAGCGGTTAACTCGGACCTTGCCAACGTCCAATTTTGGGCCCTAGGATTTTTTATCCTAACCACGGGTGAGTCAACGTCTTTGTTCAACTCCAGTATTTTAGCCCACTCGTCCCTTTTACCCTGGTAACCACCCGACCCCAACTTGTGCGGATACTTGTTCATTCCTATGATCCTCCTGCCCTCCTCCCTTGTTTTCTTCACACATCCAAGTAAAAAAATTAGCCTAATATTTTCTATTTATTAAAAAGTAAATAAACCAATTAAAAAGCAAACAAAAAAATTACAAGTTGTGAGTGGAACACCATTTCAACTTCATATTAATTCAGTTATTCAAAATAAACACCATTTCACATTTATATATGATTGGAACAACAGCAACAGGGTGTCTATTTCAGACACGTACCATTTACCAACATAATTCAAATCAATAAAGGAAAAAAGGTAATTTTGCTGAATTTACATACCTTGAACTCGTCCGTGCTCTTCATCTCCACAAACTTCTCCCACTTCTCTTGAGTCACCCAAGGATAGTAGCCTACCGGGCTTTTACCTTGATCCATGAAATCCGTACTCAGCGTGCTTTTGAATTGCTTCCAAGCTTCATTCATTATCTTCAAAGTCTTATCCTTTACCATCTCCGGGATGTCATCCGGGATGTTCCACTGAGCCTGCATTGACACCCAAATTACTGCATTTAAGTTCATGTACAATTAAAAAAAAAATATTAACTGGTTAGGTACTTCACCTTCACAATGTTCCACCAGTCGTTCTTTTGGTCTTTCGAAAAATGATCCCATCTCTCTACCAGGATGTCTGCCTTTTGCTTCACCAAATTGCACACATAATTTCCGTACTCAGCTCGTCTTGTACCCTTCGCACACCCATTTTTACTGAACTCGATGTCCAGTTGCTTTGCCTCGGACGTGGACGCGCACATTGTCGGACCTCTTTTCCTTTTGGCCGAACCTGATTGGGCAGCAACTTGGTGCTCGCCTTCTTCCATCATATCTACGTGCTCATTCTCAATCGACATGGTTCTATAAAAAAAAATAGAACTTTTTCAGTAAATACCAAAGTAAATACAGTAAATACATGCAGTAAATACCAAAACTTTTATACCAAAATTTCTTCGCAATGGAGGTGTTGAGCGTTTCCCCGAGAAAGAAGAGGTAGGTTGTCGGACCGGAGGGTTGGTTGGACAGGAGAGGCGACGAAATCGAGGTGAGGTGGGGAAGAAGGACTCGAAGCGGCGCGAGCTAAGTTTCGAAATGTTTGGAAAAGAATTGAAGGCGCGAGCTAAGTTATGAAAAATTTGGAAGAGCAGGCGCGTAATATGTATTGTAACCCTAGTTCTACACGGACAATTCACTTAATTCATTTGGGTTGGAACACCTTTATACATGGACATTTTATCTAAACTCCGTGTAGAGAGGAAGTACAAGATCTACACGGACTTTTTATCAAATATCTGTGTAGAAAGAGGGAGAGCTACACGGACTTTCGCATTAAAGTCCGTGTAGAAAGACCCTTTCGACACAGACTTGATTTTAACATCCGTGTCTATACCTTTTCGGACATTGCAACGACACTCGTGCACGAATACCTTTCGAAACGGCCGTTTAATTAAACGTCCGTGTCTTTTTACAATTATACACGGACATGTAATTAAACGTCCGTGATAAAAGTATAAAAATCAGATTATTTATTTAAGTTTTGTTTAATTTGAACAATTCCATGACGGAATTCGAAAAGTTGCCTTTTTAATTATTATTTCTAAGGAGAAGACGAAACGACTCTTCAAAATTCTATATAATCTGAGAAACCCCGATTGAGATTTGGAATGTTCAAATGGCCGTGCCACCGCCCCCCTCAAATGTGCCACGGCGAAGCCCAAGGGGGCACCCACCACCAAATGTGCCATGCCCTCAGCCCGGGTCAAATGTGCCAGGGCCACGGCCACCCTCAAACCCTCCCGAAGTCCCTCTCGAAGTCCCTGCCGAAGGTCCCGCAGTCCCTCCCGGCTTCGAAATGCCTCCTCCCTACGTGAAGAGGACATGGCCATGGCCCCCCTCAAGTGTGCCACGGCGAAGCCCAAGGGGGCACCCACCACCAAAGCCCTACGTAGAGGCAATCCAGCCAGACCATTCTTCCCTTGGATTAGAAGCTAGGCCAAGGCAGCCACCACCATCTAACTAGTTTAATTAAGTTATTTTTTTTTGTTTGCTTTGTAGTTATTTTGTAGTTTTTCTTTAAATTTGTGGTACATGTATGTGATCAGAGTCAAAATAATGATGATTTACGTAGGGTTTTGGCTTATGTTTGGCATATTTTCTCACACTTATGTTTACTTTATTAGAGAAAAAGGCTACTGTCACCCTTCTTTATGTTTTATTACAGAAAACAGGTTTTGGGACTATTTTACACCAAATGGAGCTAGAATCGGGTCAATCGGATCAGCGACGCTCATCGACTAAGTCCCTGTTACGGCCAGTATTGACTAATACGGACCAGGCCTAGCACAGACCAGAAGATAGCGCTGGAAGCATTAAATCCTAACTGCCAAGGTCCTAATACGGACCGTATCACCTGATACGGTCCGTATCCGAAGGCGTCTCTTGGGAAATAACTGCCGACAGCTGTTTCCAGATCAGTTTCTTAGCCCCTACTCAACCTCTACACGTCCCTACACTCCTATATAAGGCCCCTGGGCAGAAGGAATAATCATCTTTGTAATTAGGGTTAGATTTGATTAAAGTGAGAAGAGAGGAGTGCTTGTAACCATAGCGTTCCGCGGCTAAGTTCCTTTTCTTAGGGCTAGGCAGTAAACCTTGTTACTCTTGATGTTTTGATACATATATTTCTGTTGATTATGATTTCTTGTTGTTGTGCTAAAATGCTTTTGTGATTTATTATCTCTTCATCTAATTTCAATGATCTAGTTTGAGTCCGTTAGGGTAGTGACAGTACCTTAATGGTAAGAGAAACTATTTGTATGAATTAGCCTCGTTGAGATCTATTAGGTTTATGTGAAGAAAACCTTAGCAGGGAAACCATAAACCAGACCAACAAAACGCGTACCAAATTCCATCACATGCGTAAAGAAATTCGCAGTGATCTATGTAGTAATTTGGGATATTTGAGAGATCAGACAATTGCGTAAGGTAAATCGCAGTGTCCTATGTAGAATCTCGGTGAAAGATCTGTCATTCTTGCGTAACATAAATCGCAGTGACCTATGTGGTGTCTTTCATTAAAACAACAATAGGAAATCAGACGCAACAGGAATATATTGTCAAGGCGGATTGAGTGGCAATGGTGTGCCGAAACCCTAGGAATTCTCATCTCTATCTTTATTTTAATTACTTTTAATTTTTTCCTAATTTACATTGATCAAAACAACATCTCTCAATTTTTAGATTTCGTCTAGCCTTTCGAAAGATTGTGATTCGATCGCTCAAAGCATTGAACCAATATTCCCTGTGGATCGACCTCGAATATACTACTCGATAGGATTGTGCGCTTGCAGTCCGAACCGATAGCATTTCCGAGTTTATAAATATTGATAGAAACATTGCTCTCTTTTGAGTGATCAAGATTTTTGGCGCCGTTGCCGGGGAGTAACGGTTCATTGTGCAAGGCCTCGCGAGACGCCCTTGCTTTGACCATTGAATCCAATTAATTAGAAACGCCTAGATTTCTTTTTATTTTCTGCATTTTTATTTTTCTTTTATTTTCAATTTCGTTTTTATTTTTATTTTCTTTTTATTTTCAGTTTTTAGTTTAATTTTCAGATTTTCTTTTCTTTGTAGGAAACTGCACGCTGGCCGAATCATCCGTACGAAGATCCGAGAGGATTGCTAGTAGGAGAGGACAATTCGCTTCCACATCACCGATAAGAACCAATCATAGTTCCTCATCAAGTAATTCTGAAAGCACTAGTACAAAAAACCCCTTCACCGACCCTTCATCACCGACTGTTTTAACCGAAGCATCAGTGTTGCTATACCTACACTGACTCTTTTATTAAATAACAGTCAGTGTTGTTGCTCAACACTAACGCTTGAAAAATAGTCAGTGTTTGTTATCCACACTGACGGTTTTTAAAAAAAACAGTCAGTGTTGCTTATCAACACTGACTGTTTTCAAAGCGTCAGTGTTGAGTATCAACACTGACTGTTTTTAAAGCGTCAGTGTTGGTGCTCAACACTGACGCTTTAAAAACAGTCAGTGTTGGTGTTCAACACTGACTGTTTTTGAAAACAGTCAGTGTTGCTGCGAACACTGACTGTTTTAAAAAACAGTCAGTGTTGAACACCAACAGTGACTGTTTTTAAAGCGTCAGTGTTGAGCACCAACACTGACGCTTTAAAAACAGTCAGTGTTGGTTTTCAACACTGACTGTTTTTGAAAAACTGTCAGTGTTGGCGTTCAACACTGACTGTTTTCTTAAAAACAGTCGGTGATTTTTTTTTTAATGCCGCTGAAATTTTGAAAAACAGTGACTTCATTTTAGTGTAGTTCTCATGTTCTGTGTAAATAAAGTGCACTAAAACAATTGTTTAAAGATATTTTGAGAACTTACAAGTGATTATAAATGTCTTTATAATTAACACAATCATAGTAACTATACATGCTAACATGCTTGTTTTGGACATCTTTTCCTAGAGCTTGAAATCAAGAGGAATTCAATTCCCGGGAAGAGACGATGAGGGTCTGGCTCCAGTATTTATAATTTATTAGGGTTGAATTTTATTTAAAAATAACAATTTATGTGTATTAGGTGAATTTTATTTAACAATTATATTTATTATTCATATTTTTGTTTGTTTCATTTTTCATTTTATTTTACATTTTTTCCTTAATTTTTTTTTTCCAAATATCATAATTAAAAATATATTATTTTGGTTTGAACATTTCATTGAACACATGTAATACATTAATTTATTTAATAAAATCAAGTTAAAACTTAAAATCTTTCAAGTTTTTACAAATACCAATTTAATAATTACAAGATAATGCAAGAAATAATTTATAAGACAGAAATATTTTAATCATCAAATTTTTATAAAAAAGCTTTACTCAAATTTTTATAAATATTTACTCAATTTTTTTAAAAAAACAGTCAGAAATATTTTAATCATCAATAAAATTGCAATTGACATTGCAATGAAGTAATTAACTCAAATTTCGAATTTGTTCCTGAAGAATTTAGATTGTTCGTTACGAATCCTAAACTGCTTGTTATCGAGTAATTTGTCTTCTGAATTTTCAAATGACCTGATTTTGAGTAAATTCAATTTTAAGTTTATTTCAGAAGATACACACTCGGAAGTTTCGTGGAACACCTCTCGTGCATTCAAGAAACAATTTTATTGCAATAGAAGAATAAAAAATAGAAAAATCCAAATGGGTTATTCAACAATTTTTAGTTAAATATGTTTAAGTACTCCAAACATGTACAATCAATACATTCCAACAACCAAGCACAATAAAATAATAAATTAGACAATATAAAGTCATCAACCATACAACAAGACAACTGCAGAGAAAAGTATGAAATTAAGAAAAAGAGTAAATTAAGCAAGAATGAGTTTAAATTTATTATGTAATTTCGTGAACTCAACTTTATATATTATCATATGATCAGAAGAATCATATTTAATTATATTAGTAGTTCAAATGTAGCTCTTCTTGTCATATTTCAAATTATAAATTCACAATGTTGATCTTTATTTACATCCAAAATAAAATGGTTATGTTTTGTTACTTTCCAATATGGTTTAATATAATATTAGAGATTATAAACTAAATTAGTTGATACATCGATTCTTCAACAAATATCAACGTCCTTATCATATACCGGATGAACTTGCAAAATAAAAAATTAGAAGGCACATACTTGGTTCCTGATATATAGATCAAATTCAGGCGTTTAAATTCGTTCAATGAAGTCAATTCAATATAGTCAGTGTTAAAAAATTTGGCACATACTTGGTTACCTTAACAATAAAATATTTAACCAATCTCTTAGAGCTTTACTTCATTAAAATTTGAGTAAATATTTATAAAAAAAATTTGTTATCAACACTGACTGTTTTTTAAAAAATAGTCAGTGTTAACAGCTAACATTGACTGTTTTTAAAAAAACAGTCAGTGTAGGCTGCCAACACTGACTGTTTTAAAACAGTCAGTGTAGACAGCCAACACTGACTGTTTTTTTATTTAACCGTCAGTAATTTTTTTATTTACTGACTGTTTTTTTGTTCAGCCGTCAGTGATTTATTCATTCACCGACTGTTTTTTTTTTTAGCTAGCCGTCAGTGTGATTCTCCTTCCGAAAATTTTCCTTCCCGATTTATAACTTTCGATCTGCCGCGAAATATTTCATTTCCCTCTTCTTTGCCGAAAAACCCACCCAAAATTTTTGAGTTGAGTTTCTCTCTTTCGATCAGCCTGGCGATCTCCCAAACACCCCGCCTTGCTGCCTCCGGCTCCGCCAAGCACCCGAGCACCCGAGTCGCCTTGCTGCCTCGCCCCGCCTCGCTACCTCGCCTTGCTGCCTCGCCCCGCACCAGCACCCGAGCACCGCTGGAGCGCGGAGGAGTGCGTTGTGCGCCCGAGCACCCAAGCACCCGAGCACCTGCTGGAGCTACGCTGAGGAGTGCGTTGTGCGCGGAGGAGGAGTGCGCGGCCTGAGGAGCTCACTGCTGCCACTGGTACGGTACCAAATCAAAACCTAAGTAGGTGCAGTGAAAGAAAATATCAAATCTCCCGTGCCACTGGTACTGTTGACAGTTGAATCCTTTTGAAAAACACTAGATGATTCAACTAGCTAGTACAGTAAAAATTGGAGCTTTATTCACATTCAACTCCACAACCGGGAGGTCGGCCAAGTCCGCAATAGAGATGGCAGTAGCGGATGTTAATGCGGATCCGAGAGTCCTTAACGGGTCCCATTTAGATGTCATTTTGCAAGATACCAATTGCAGTGGGCTCCTGGGCACAATTGAAGGTATCGATTAGTAATATTTAGTATTACAATTTGGGTTCTTTAAAAGTTTACTTCTAGTGTGGCTCTTTGTGCTTTTGATTCTAACTCAGAGTTACACTGCCAGCTTGACATCTATGCTGACAGTTCAGCAATTATCAACTGGAATCCAAGGGCTGGATTCCCTCATATCTAGCAATGAACCAATCGGCTATCAAGTGGGGTCATTTGCCAAGAATTATTTAATTGAAGAACTTAACATTGCCGAATCCAGGTTTTTTCTATTTTCAGAAACCTTCCATACAAGCTTAATTTTATAGCAAAGCAAGAAAATATATTGAATAAATCATGATTTAATGTACTGTTTGTTTGGTTTAACTTGATTTGGGTTTACAGAACAAGGTAGTTTTATCAATACTTAAAAGAATTTAGTCTTTCTTTGCTTTTGTACTTTTGATTAAATTGTCCAGACTAGCGAGTTATTTGTATTTGACATCTTCATTTTCTCTAAGAATGAATTATGAAAGGGTTTCCTATTAAAGGGATTGAGTTATCCAAGACAGTGAATTATGAAAGTGATTGAGTTATTTGTATTTGACATCTTCATTTTCATCTTCATAAACATGCAGGCTTTCTTTAGTTCTATCCAAGACACCAAATAATATTATTTCTCTCTATTGCTGACTATTCTTTATCATGTCAGGAACTTTGATTCTGTCAACAAGGGTCAAACATTTTTTTTAAGGTTAGTGACTTTTTTTATCTGAAAGCACTGAGTCTTTATCTTGCATCTCTACTTGATATATGTTATCATGCATGTTTATACCCCTCTATCTCTATGTCTCTCAATATCTCTATGTTTGACCTGAATGAAAAGGTATGCCTCCGAAACGTCTCTTTATCCCTATTATCTCATTAAATGCTGTTTTGCCTTTGCAATTTTTGTTCAAACTGATAATTTGATGAGAAAAAAATACTTTGGTTAAGATACCCAGCAATTTCATCTGCTCTTGCTCCAGAGAGGAAGTTCTCTTCACCAACTTCTTTCTTATTTCCATATGTGAATACTAATAAAGACTCTCATTTATTGCAAACTTCATTTTGGAACAGTATAATTTAGTTGCAGCTTTGGGATTTCACACCTCATGGCGACATGGAACTGATCAAAGTCTAAGTAGGTACATATTGGCACAGAAAGACATGGAACTGGTGTATTGCTATACCAGTACAGTGAGTACCAGGTAGGTCCTGGGTATTTTCTGTTTTAATTCCCATTTCACCCCTATGTTTGATTTTGTTTTAGATTCGGAGTGGACGCCGGCAACATGGATGAGGTGCAGCAGCCGAGGGCAAAATGGTCAAATTTCTTAAAGGTATTAATCATTTAATCTAAAATGTTAATAAAACAAAGTTACAGCAGAGGCCTAATGTGTTGAACAAAGTTACAGCAGAGGCCTAATGTATTCAATCAAAAAGTTGGACCCACCACCAAAGGCCATCTTGTCAGTACATGCAACAATTTGATTATGTAATTTCAAGTTTTTTAGTTTTTAGAAAAAAAATGTGTTGATATTATTGTTTTTCATCTCAGGGTCTTACTACAAAAGAAAGAAAAAATCTTGACCCAACAGCCGTTCCTTTTGCCAGAGGCTTTGGTTCAGAGATCCAAGGGCTTCGAGAAGGGTCAACCCTACTAGAAGTGGTATACAAATAAAAATTCTCTATGCTTCTTATCTCTAGTTCTTACTTTAGACTTTAAAAATTGTAAATTGAATTACTAGCTGTTAATCAAGGCATTGCCCACACTTTGGCTAGCTAATCTGGGTAGAATAGGAGGTTTTAATTATGTTGATTTCACTTTATCTTTATTTTCAACGAGTGCTTGATGTAATTAAACAATGTACTGGTTTGATATGTGAAATGGAAGCCTAAGGGCATTTGTGAATGAATATGGGTTATGTAATTTTTTTTTTATGTTGTCTAAATTATTTGCATGATATTTTGTTTAATGTCAATGAATGTTGAATGGTAATTATGGCTAGTAATAATATGGATGCTAGCCCCGATACAAGCAGAATTATGCCAAAATTTTATACCAACACCGACTGTTTTTAGGTCCTACACTGACTGTTTTGAAAGCGTCAGTGTTGGTGCTCAACACTGACGCTTTAAAAACAGTCGGTGTTGGTGCTCAACATTGACGCTTTAAAAACAGTCGGTGTTGGCGTTCAACACTGACTCTTTAAAAACAGTCAGTGTTGAATACTAACACTGACTCTTCAATAACAGTCAGTGTTGAGCCCAACACTGACTGTGTTTAAAGAGTCAGTGTTGAACGCCAACACTGACGCTTTTAAAAACAGTCAGTGTTGAACCCAACACTGACTGTTTTTAGAGCGTCAGTAAAAGGTAACCTTCACTGGCGCTGGCTTTACTGACGCCGCTGTAACAGTCGGTGTAGGGGTATTTTAACAGTCAGTGAAGGGGGTTTTTGTACTAGTGAAGCGAAGAAGACTCAGATTCGATCAACATGAATATCCCACCGAACGAACCGATTAACAATGGTGATCAAGGAGTTCACGATGCAGCAAGACCCAAACTTCTACGAGACTATTGCGTATCGCGCGCGAATGATCCTAATTCTAGTATAAACCCGCCAACTGTTAAAACCGTAATTTTGAGATCAAACCTGCTCTCATAAATATGGTTTCACAACAGCAATTTGGAGGATTTCCACATGAAGATCCACATTTTCATTTGTCAATTTTCCTAGGGATATGCGAGACGATAAAGATCAACAGAGTTACCGATGAAACAATCAGGCTAAGGCTATTTCAATTTTCATTAAAAGATAAAGCAAGAGCATGGTTGTTTTCCTTACCGGCCAATTCCATTCAAACCTGGCACCAATTGTTTAATGTGTTTATTGCAAAATATTTTCCACCATCCAAAACTTCGAGGTTTAGAAATGTAATTACTAATTTTGAACAAAGGGATGGTGAAACATTGTGCGAGGCATGGGATAGATATAAGGATATGTTAAGGTGTTGTCCACATCATGGTCTAGAAAGATGGCTGATTGTCCAAACTTTTTATAATGGTCTAAATCCTACCGATAGGTTGTCTATTGATGCTTCCGCAGGAGGAGCAATCATGAACAAGGAACCTGACGAGGCTTACAACCTAATTGAAGAGATTGCAATCAACCAACACTACTGGATCCCTGAGCGAAAGAAGCCAACTCCAACACCTGGCATGCACCGAGTAGATGATATATCCATGCTGAGCGCAAAGATTGATGCTTTGCAACTAGCACTCAACAAGCAAACCAAGCAGCGAACGGTAGCAGCAGTCAATGCCGCAACAGCATGTGGCTATTGTGGAGGAGCGCATGAGATGACCGAATGTATGAATGTGACGGAAACTGAGGAAGAAATGGAGCAAGCAAACGCAATCGACAACAGCTTTCGACCTCAGCCCGCCTACAATACATACCATCCGAACAACCGAAACCATCCAAATCTCTCATACGCAAACAATCAAAGGCATGCTGCACCCCAACAAAACTACCAACCACAGCCCAATTATCAACCAAGATACAACAATCCTCAACAGAATTATCAACCAAGGCAATACAACCAACCACAGCAACCTGACATCACATCTTTAATGGAGAGATTCCTAGAGAAGCAAGATAAGGCTAACGCCGAGTCCGCATTTGTAAGGGGGGTAACAGGTTTTATATCAAAACCTGAGGGCTTGTAAGACTTTGTTATCATCAATATACAAATACGGACATGATCCCTATATTTTATCAAAAAAAAAATCAAATAAGAAAAGATGAAGAATTTTCTATGGGATAATGTCAGGGCCTCTTAGATGGGTATCATCTCTCTTTCTTAGTAGAGCGCTTAATGATGAACTCAACGATCCAAAAAATTGCAATAGTATCCAAAAAATTGCATTATGGGCCTACTCAACTGTAACCACCCAATAGCCCAATAGCATTATGGGCCTACTTAACTGTAATCACCAGCTCAGCAGTAATTGTCTAGTACAGCAATCTAACACCACTATAATGTAACACAAATTTACAAAGCTCGACAAAAATAATTAGAAATTTATTAATTGAGAAACATAAATTTAAAGAAAAATATTGTTGTCATGTCATTATTTGATCTACAAGTAGTCATAGGATTTGAATCATTAAGAGCATCCATTTCCATTATTGTAATACACAGATATATTTCCAAAATAAAAATTAAAGCTTATTATATATGAATAGGCCAAGGTACTCAGCCCTAAATTAGTCAGTTGCACTGATTTTAACGATTTTTGAATCTTAAAATTAACTCTTATGATTCTCCTGCATTGCCCACAAATTAAATTAAACAAGACTCATTTAGACCCAGAAATGACCTGTCATTTAGACTCATTTAGACACCTAATTAACATTTTCATAATTACTAATTATACTAATTTTTCTTAAATTTCCCACTAAGTGACGTCCATTTTCAGACGTAATATTAGATATGATATATATTACCACAAATTGCATAATTATTTAAAAAAAAAATAGCTGTTTTTAACATATAATCATAAAAAGTATGAACATGTGACAGTTTTTTTTTTTATTATTAAACAAGTTAATTTAACAAAATCTTATTCTTGTAAACACTTAGTAGGTTTTTATAACTTTATAATTTTTTAAATTTATTTACAATACGCAAATTTCAAGATGTGTTAAACGAAACAAAAAATGTTAAATGGATGTTTCTATGTATTTTTCAAGAACAATATTATTGTTAAAAGTAACTAATTTAATTATATAAAGATCGTCAGTCAACAATTTTCTTTAATTACTATATATTAAAAGAAACTATCTGAATGTTAGAAATAAGAAGTTAACTGTTTTCATTAACAATATATCAGCTGAAGAATATTAAAATACATAGCACTATTGAGAACAAAAATTAAAATGGAAACTATGATGGAATTCTAAAATATAATGTATGCAAAAAATTATAAATGCTTGTACCTTGTGCTTGGTATATATCTTATGCTTCGTAACATGTGCTATTATTGTAAATACTTGGTCGACCAACGTCAGTTTCTCTGTATAGAATTGGCTATTTACTTTTCTGAAGATCCACAAAATTCGGCGAGCAGATTCATGTATGCACATGAGTCATGACTAGAAGTTAGACAATTCAAGAAACAACCGGCTCATATTTGGACTGTTTAAGTGATTCCACTTTAATATCGAATGAAAACTTTGTCTGATCCTTGTAGAACCTATATCCTTCTATATGTCCCAAGAAATATGTATACTATGGTATAATCTTGTCCTGGCCACATAATCAATTAGCACTGGAGACAATGGACTTCTACCTTCTAATAAGTGACAAAAATGTTTTGCTAAGAAGAAAAAAAACTTTGGAAAAGGAAGAAGAATTGACTTCACATTGTTTAATCTCTGTGTTGATCGATGCAAGTGCTGCCCATTATTATCGGGGAAATAAAATAAAGGTGTTCACAAGCTTTCACATGAAAGTTTACTTCGGGCTGTCCCTTGATTGAAGGTTGATTAATTGGCTTCTGGCTGGCCCTTCAACAAATTCATATGCCGTATATATAATAGTTATATTAATCTTCTGAGTAGAACTAGGGTGTTCTTAAGCTGACCAAGTCTCTTTGTGAGTTTAACTCAAATTTCATCGGATTGGCTTCGAACAACGCATACAAATCGTTGAAACCGATCTATTTCACGAGTGATGAGTTTACATGTCAAATTTATAAATTTCAAACTAATTTAATAAGTCAAGCGGTAAAAAAACGATGAAAAATGAACACATTAAAATTAACTTATAAACCATCTTTTTTTGACCGCTTGACTTTATACTAAATTAGTTCGAAAATTTATAAATTTGACATGTAAATGGATCACTCTGTGAAGTAGATCAGTTTTAATGGTTTGGATGCATAGTTTGAAGCCAATTCAATAGGTTTTTGAATTAAGCTCACAAAGGGACTTGGTGAGCTTAAGAACACCCTACTTACTCTAATCTTCTTACCTAAATGTACAATTCATTAATTGTAATCAATTACAAGTATTTTATTCAGATCAGATATGACTTGATCGACTCGATCTAAAAAAAGTAGATCTGGATTCAAGTCTGTCCCTTCACTTGGCGTAAAGGGAACCTGCACACATTTTCTAACTAATTTAGAAACATTGTGATCAGCTTGTGAAGGCATCTTCCAATTAAGAACGACTAGTACAGTCGCTTGTCTTCATTAATTGTTCTCCATTTCAAACTAAATGAAATAAAGCATCTTTTTATTTTTTTCTAAATAGAAGTCTTCTCTAAATGGGAGCATCTTAATTCTTAACGGCGTACCTATGTCCAGAGGAATCCATATCCTCTTCATTAACTCAGAATTTGAATTAATGCATCTTGGCCGTCAAATCCAACCCGAGGTAGAATGCACGGGGCTCCTTAATATTCGAGGCAACACAAATTGCTTGATTGTTTATTTGGTAGAATGCATCTTCTGTTACTCATTAGGTTTTAATATAAGTTTATTTGGTATTTGAAATTGATTTTGTTCGCTTGATTGTTGTTGCGTTTTATGCTCAACTTCACTTAACTTTGATTATTAGATCTAGTCTGCTATGGTGATGCCCACACCTAGATGATTGACATTATTAGATCAACCGAATTATGATAAGGAGAATAAATATCATAGATTAGTGATGGAAACCATAGTAGGAGATACCATTAGTTAAAATAAGAAAAGTCCACATGGGAGTCCTAAGACCTGCAGACGAATGTCGTGTTCGATTTGCTCACCATGAGGACACTCAATCAAACTAGGAAGTATAGGCAAAGAACATACCAGTGAAATCTAGATTGGATTAGAAAACTACTTCCATCTATCAAGACAAGCCTTAGTCGGACTCCTTGTTAGATAGGGCGATTACGTCGCGCTAGTGGTTAGTTGCTAAATTGGATTAGAAACTTCAACCAACATCTGAAAATCAAATACCAAGTAAGAACTTATTAAAATGGATCGAGTAGTATTATGCGCTTGTAATCCGACTCGTATAGGAAACTGGGTTGTAAATTTTATTAGTTATTCATATTCTTGTCATCTGGGGTTGGTGTGGAGACAACTTCTCATGAAGATTAATGTACCTTTGTTTCTGAAAAGAGACCGCATTTCTGATTTTGTTATTAGTGATTTCTACAGGGTACTTTTGTAACTACATCGGTTGTATGATTTTTATGTTGAACAAAGAGATAATAGGAATATTTAAGTAATTAGATGTTTTGCGTAAATTTATGATTATGTTGTATGTTTTTTAATTTATGTTGCTGGTGTGTTGCTTAGAAAGAGTATTACTCCATGTTACTTTATGGATGCATGTTTTTTATTATTAACGATAGAAAAATAGGAGCTTAGCCAATTATATAAATAAATTCTGTAAAAAAAGAAAAAAAAACTTCTTCTATCGGTACATAACATATTTCCTGTAGAAGAATAGGCTTTCACTTTATCGTTATGATATCCATTACAGATAGAAGAACAAAACTTCCTCTATCGGTAATGGGTACCATACCGGTAGAATATATAAAGTAAATATTATATCGGCACAGAGCCGATAGAAGACATATAAGATACTCTTCTATAAGATCTTCTATCATGTTGGTCTCTAGCGGTAGTGGCTCTGTTAGGGGAGCCCTTTTTTACCCGTTAGAAGACTGCAGATTTGTAATAGTACCTTGTGCTATTATTGTAAATGCTTGGTTCACAAACGTCATTTTCATAAAATAATTAGCTATTTACTTTGCTGAAGATTCACAATTGGGGACGCAGATTCATGTACGAACATGACTACAAGACAGACAATTCAAGAAACAACCGGCTCATTTTTTATTCTTTTAAGTGATTCCACTTTAATATCAAATGAAATATTGTATCCGATCCTTATAGAACCAAAATCCTTCTATCCGTTCCAAGATAAATTAATACTATGATATAATCTTGTCGTGGCCACATAATTGAATTATTTAGCGCTCGACACAATGGGCTTCCACCTTCTAATTGTTGGAAGTTGATTCAAAATTAACACACCTAATTAAGATGGCTGCCGAAGTTAGTGGGTTAGAATTTCTTCAAAATTAGAAGTTTGTATTTGTCATGTGTTCTAGAGTTAGTATTTATATATTTAGTTGAGTTAGTGGAGAATATGGTTTCCTTATTTACACTAGGCAGAAATAGCATGTAGTAGGGTGAGTGGATTCCTTATTTAGATTAATGTTTAGCTATAAATTCAGATGTACTTTGTATCCGAATTAATAAGGCAATAGAAGTTAATTTCAGCCGCAAATTTCTTCTCTCTATTTTGTTGTATCCTTCCGAAATTTCCAATACTAATAAGTGACAAAAATGTTTTGGTATGAAGATAAAAACTTCGCTAAAGGAAGAAGAATTAACTTCACATTGTTAAATCACTGTCTTGATGCAAGTGCTGCCCATTATTATCGGGGAAATAAAATATGGGTATTCACATGCTTTCACATGCATGATAGTTTACTTCTGGCAGTTCATCGGTTAAAGGGCTATTAGTTGAGGGTTTACGAGGGCTCGCTCTCTTGCGAGGCGGCCGAGGGAGACGGCTGCTCTCTCACCCGTCACTCTCTCACCTCGGCCTCGCTCATTCTCTCAGCTCTGACCAAAAGATGTTGCGAAAAGGGGTGAGGCGATTGAGGGCTGCTCGCGAGGCGGAACCCTAGCTCGCAGCGACAGGGGTGACGCGAGGCGGCTAAGGGCTGATCGCGAGAGGGGTGAGGTGGCTGAGGGCTGCTCGCGAGGCGGCTGACGGTTGCTCGCGAGGCGAAACCCTAGCTCGCAGCGACAGGGTTGACGCGGCTGAGGGTTGCTCGCGAGGCGAAACCCTAGCTCGCAGCGACAGGGTTGACTCGCGAGGCGAAACCCTAGCTCGCAGCGACAGGGTTGACGCGGCTGAGGGTTGCTCGCGAGGCGAAACCCTAGCTCGTGAGGCGAAAGGGGTGAGGCGACAGGGGTGAGGCGGCTGAGGGTTGCTCGCGAGGCGAAACCCTTTCTGTCACTTCTTCTAGGTTTCTCGTTCGACAAAGCGCCTCCTCTCTCTCTCTCTCGTCTCTACCTTGAGAGGAGAGGAGAATGAGAGAGAGGGGAGGAACCGGAGCCGATCGGAGCCGAGAGCGCGGTATTGTCGGAGTTCGGAGAGTGGAGTCTCTACGCCATTTCGATCGGAGCGCGGGTGAGTAGATCCGGTCGTCGGAGCGCGGCGGCGGACGAAAAATCGGATCCGGTCGTAGAGAGCGATAGGGAAAGGTAATAGGGTAATTATGAGTGTATATAAGTGAAATTAGAGTTATTTAGAGTAGTTTGGAGAATTTTGTGAGAATAAAAGAGTGGATTTAGGTTTAGAGTCATTTGCCTCGTTGTAAGTTCGTTTTTTTTTATCAATGAAATTGTTAGTTGGCACTTAAAGCCACTAACCTTCAAAAAAAAAAAAGAAGGGCTATTAGTTGGCTTAATTTGAATTTGAAATTTACACAATGACAATAATTAAACAAGATATATGCCTTAAACATACTACTTGTTATCAGCGTGTAAGGCATCTTTCTATTAATAGATGGAAAATTATTTCTTTTATTTGTTAGTAGGGAAAATAAATTAATATAAAAGTTATTTGTTCAAAATTGTGTAAGATAAAATATTTCAACTATCTAATCCACTGCAATAACATTACGCAAAAATACGAAAATAAAAAAGAAGCACGACAAAATTAAGTTTAAATTAATAAATTAAGAATAAAGGTTATTGTTGTCCCACCGTTAATTGATCCAGAAAAAAATATTGGAAATTTAAAATAAATGTTGCACCAAATTCATTGTTTTAATAAAAAAAATTTAAGTTTATTCTATTTTGGCTTCCATACTATTAATCCCAACACACATGCTGTTTATAATAACTAATCATAGATTTAAAATTCATAAGATCAAGAACCTCACTTCTTAAGTGGACAGCTTTTTTATGTTCCTCTTTAGAAGTTGTCGGTTTAAAGAATGAATTTTTTAACACATATGTTGTATCTTTATATAGTAAGACAATTAGTTTAACAGTAAACTAGTTACATAATTATAACTTATAATTATTAAAAAGATGGATGTGTGACTACGCATTTTTAAATATAATCAGACACGTCTAGTAAATTTATAAATATATAAATGTTCCAGAATAAATATGTTAAAAGAAAGTAGTTAACTTTTTGTCAAAATAATATTTTGTGAGAAGTAACTAATTTAATTTTATAAACATACTGTTACCCGGTCTTTTTTTCATTATTATATATTAAAAATAATTAATTTTCTTGTAAAATCAAATAATTAAGTTTATTATGTACTTAATTAGACTCAAATAATTAAGTACTTAATTAGACTCAAATAATTAAGTACTTAATTAGACTCAAATAATTAATTACTTAATTAACTCAAATTAAGGTGGTGTTTGGTTGAGTCCTAAACCATAGAACAAGTGGTTTAGACACCAAATACGGATTAATTTGGTTGGCCTAACTAGATGTAATTCTAAAATTATACATCTAAATTTAAACCACATTTGCAGGTGGTTTAATAATTAGTCCTCCTATGGTCCCATTGTCATTGACAATCAAATTATTTGTTCCTCTCTTTCTTCTTCAGTCGATACTATTTCTTCATTACTTAGACTATGACATAACTTTATTAGACTTCAACTAACCATAAATAACTTAGTCCGGCTTTAGATTGAATAACCTTCTTAGACATCCATAACTTTAATCCTCAGTCAAATACCACCAAGCTGATTCCACCCCATGTGCATAATTGAAACTGGCATATGCTGTAAATAAAAATGGGTAGTCCACCCCAAAGACGAGAGGATTTTAAAAAATCTGTATTTATGCAAGTGCTCCCCAGTTTTCGGGGTTAACAAAAAAATGTATATATATATATATATATACATAGATGTACAGTCATTCATGCACATGCTAATCTAGTTTTTAATGTCCTTGATTGAAGGTTGATTAATTGGCTTCATTCAAATTTGAGATATACATAACGAAAAAAATTAAACATGATATGGTGAACCAGATAATTAGACTGGCATATATACCGTAAATATGCTAGTTATATTCTTTTTCTTGGCCAAACAATTCATTCATCTCAATCAGTTACGAGTATTTTAGTCAGATTAGACGTGATTTTTAAGTTTTTGAGGGGTATACGTGAAATTCCCCCATTAATGTATAACACATCAGTAATAAAGAAGTGAATGAGATGTATTCATTTCAATAAAAAACATGTTGGCACCTTTACTAGTGGAAATATTTATCTTTTTTTTCTTTCTATATCATTCGAGTACAAATACAAACTTCTTTTTGGCTTCCTACAAAAAGCTTATGACCCCCCCCCTAATAGATCATGTAAAATGGCTACATCGTTTTTGATGGACAATATCTTCTCCTTCAAGACCATCCTTCTCTCTGTTGCCATTCTTCTTTTCATCAAAACCCTTTTATCTAATATCAACAAAAACAGCAAAAAGAAACTCCCACCAAGCCCTCCCACATTTCCGTTCATTGGCCACCTACATCTCCTAAAGCCACCTCTACACCAAGCACTCGTTGGCATATCGAAGCGTTATGGCCCGGCCACCTTTCTCCGCTTCGGCTCGCGTCCAACTCTTGTCATCTCCTCTCACACCTTGGCAGAGCAGTGCTTCACAACACATGATATGGCCTTCGCAAATCGACCCCAGCTGTCATCTGTCATGCTGCCCAACGGAATTGGCATGGCCAACTATGGTTCATACTTGCGCAGCGTGCGCCAGATTGCAGTAGTGGAGCTTCTGTCAAATCAAAGGCTTCAAGCCTCTTCAGATATCCGGACCAGGGAGGTCCGAGACATGGCCCGACGGCTCTTTCAATCTCACAACCAAAGTGAAAAATTAGAAAGATCCAGCGGCTTTGAAAAGCTCCAAGTGAAGAATTTTCTATTAGAGTTGATGCTGAATGTGACCATGATGATGATAGCTGGAAGGCGGTTCAGTGGTGACAGCGCCCAGAACTATGACGAAATGAAACGGTACAAAGAAGCGGTGGAGGGTTGGTTTGAGCTGAGCGGAGGTTCTAATATCGAGGATTTCTTGCCCATTTTTAGAATGCTTGATTTGAAAGGGGTCATGAAGAGAATGAGGGATGTGACAGATGTGAATGAGATAATGGCTCAGAAGTTGATCGACGAGCATAAGCAAGAAGGGGTTGAGAATAGTAACACCATGATTGCCAGAATGCTAGAGCTGCAGAAAGAGGATCCTGAGAAATACAGTAATTCAGTTATCCGAAATATTTGCATAGTAAGTGCCAAGTCTTTTTCTGTAATTTCTGAAATGGTACTTTCCTGTACACATGAACACCCAGAGCAGTTCCTCCATAAGCATGAAAACACATGCTATTTACCAAATTAATTACTTGAATTGAATTGAGTACTTCAAAAGATAATTAAGTTGATCCACATTCATTAGGAAAGGATACTTATAAAATAAAGAAAACAATAAAACATATAAGAGAAGCATAGAGAAATCTGAATTTTGTATTAAAAAGAAATAAAAGAAATATTTTTTTAAATTGGAGAGAAACATGACGTTTGAGTGCCGTGTCGATTTCCGAAGGATGGTGACAACCTGGGACACTCGAGTCACGTCCGCGTGCGTGAATGCGTGTCATGACTAGATCAGGTCACATGCCGTGCCGGTTTTCCCAATAGTAGTCACAACCATAGAAGGAGAAATCAGCCGTTTTGGACCGGAATCGGCCGATCCGGATCGGACTCAGACTGTACCTATCCGATTTCAGGCCGAGTTACACGGTATATGATTTTTTCATCCAATTTCAGCGGAAACGGTCATATTCCAGTCCAATTTTGGACGGATTGGCCAAATTTCGGCCGAAATGTTTTGATTCAAGTCGTACCATCGGCCGAAATGCGCAAATACCAATTTCCAAAAAAATTTCCCTCCAGCGTGCATGAATCGAACCAAGGGCCACTTCCTTATTAACCAAGCCAACTACCACCACACTATACTATCTTTTGTTGCTAAAATACATAACTAAGTATAGGTACAAACGTTGAAATGCTTGTATTATATTATATTAGTGTATTATTTGATTGTAATAATTTGTCAAAACAGAAATTATTGACAAAATTATTTTTTTATCAATTTTTTCCTACTTTTTAGTATAAAACAAGCTTCTGGCAAAAAAATCCGAGTTTCCGAACCGATTCAGCCGATTTTGACCGATTCACCCGATTCCGATTCTGATTTTTTTCCTTCTATGGTCACAACACGGTACTCTCGAGTCAAGACATATGACTTGGGTCATGTGTCGTGTCGTGTCGTGCCGTGACGAACCGAATTTTTTTGCATTGCTTGTGATCCGAAATATTCAAATTATTTTCAGATTTTTAAAAATTTATTTATTTATTTCCTATTAATAAAATATTCGGTAGGTACATTGCTATAATTGGACCACAATGAAAAACCAACCCGAAGCTAAATAAACATAGACATGTAAAATAAGCTGAAAAATTTATTTATTTTATTTCCCTGGACAGCAACAAAGCCATTCGGATTACATTAATATCGAAAAAAGTCAGAATACAAACCACTAGTTTTTTTTTTTCTTTTCAAATTAATAGTCATTAATGGTGTTATTATATATGATTGCCTTGATATAATAAAAAAGAGGATACAAATGAATAAATAGAAAAAGAGTAAAGAAAAAAGAAAAGTACTTTATCACTTTACAGGTCACTTGTACAAGAACAAATTGCAAGGCCGTACCAGTATGCAAAAAAGCAAATGGCCAGAATCCGAAATGCAAAAGGCCAGACCAAAATTTGTCTAAAGCCTCTAATTTTGAAATGCATTGAATCAGATAGTTTCTTTTAATTGAAGCACCAAAAGTACCCACTGACCTGTTATACAATGTTGCAAAAGATTGTCTCCTGTTGGAAATTACTCAATTTTGTTCATTGTCAATCTTCAAAATTCAAATAGAGCTTGTTGCTAGGAGGATCCGAAACTTCAACCACAACCTTAGTATGGGCAATGGCAAATCTACTTAACAACCCAGACGTACTCAAGAAGGCAGTATCAGAAATTGATTCACATGTTGGGAATGAGAGACTCATAGATGAATCTGACATGACCAACCTGCCTTACCTCCAGCACATTCTAAACGAGACCATGCGGATCTACCCAACAGCACCGCTTCTCGTGCCCCATGAATCAAGCAAAGAAGTCACTATTGGTGGTTATGAAATTCCACCGGGAACAATGCTTCTGGTAAATGTTTACCATATTCAACGGAGCCCTGAAATCTGGGACGAACCCACAAAGTTCAAGCCTGAGAGGTTTGAGAATGGGATTGCGGATGAGAAATGGATGATACCATTTGGCATGGGCAGGAGAAGATGCCCAGGAGAAGCACTTGCAATGCGCAAAATGGTTCTGGTATTAGGGACCCTGATCCAGTGCTTTGACTGGGAAAGAGTCGGAGACAAGCTTGTTGATATGACGGAAGGTGCTGGCTTGACACTTCCTATGGCTGTTCCACTTGAAGCTTTGTATCGCCCGCGCCAAGTCATGATAAAAGTTCTATCTGAATTATGAATTAAAGATATTCCAATTTTCAATGTTAATTCCAGTCCTTGTCTTTAAATGAGAATCATATTGATTCCTCTTATGTGTAATAATCAATAATGACTCTTTGCTTCCTTATATAAGCATCTCTCTGTATCATTGGTTAAGAATTACTACTACAAGATGGTATGACTAATGTTATTTATGTTGTTGTCATGTAGGTTAGCTTTCTTTCCAGTGAAGCCTACATACTTGCGTTTTCTATTGACCAATAATGAAATGCTACAGTTAGCTGCTTTTCAGTACATACTCTGTTGGTGTTTAGGGAGCAATTCGCATTTGGCAGAAACTGTACTATTTTATTGCAAGAAACAACGGAATGTGGACAAAAATAATCAATTCAAAATGGAGTTGTGATGACCCTCAGCTCAGACAATGAAATAACACAGATTGATGCAAAGAAACGAATCAATTTGATTGAATTGTGTTAAAGTGGATAGAACGGAAACGTAAGAACAAAGTAAGAAATTATTAATAACGGACAACAATGTTGATAATCACGACCCTAGACTAATCTTTATTTAGGGGAGTGCTATTTCTAGATCAATAATTACAATATTATGTTCTTAGAGAAAATTTTATGTCTAAATGCCTGTCTTATCATTTACTCTGTCCTCTTTAACTGTCTCAAACTTTCAATTAATAAGGTAATAAAGGTCCCTTTGGAGATTAAAAAAAAAATCTGTTTGAAACCCATATCTCCTTTCACGTCCCCGTATCTTGATATTTCCTTTCTCCTTCCCAAATCTCCATTCTCCTTAATCTCTTCAACCTGTACGCACAGAAAAAAAAAGGAAATAAATCAAATTGTGCGATTTTCATGTACATTGAAATCCAGTCTGTTTCTTCTTTTTTTCATTTGGCATCAGATGATTTTCTTTAATCCAGTATGTTTATATATCCACAATGGATTATTACAATCTCTTTTTTATATAGTTATATAAGTGTTGGATTGGAAATCGTACTCGCTCCAGAATTAAAAAGAGCAAAAGGGAAAAAGACGATCTCGATAAGGCAGCAACCTCAGCCGTCTCTTTCGTCCACCTTTTTCATTTCATCCATGTCATCTCTTCTAGATCTCAACCCGACACAGTGATGTTCTCCCCTCTCTTTTATCTCTACCTTCTCGAGCGGAGAAGAGAATGAAGGAGAGGGGAGGGAGTCGAGCGGAGCTGACCGGAGCCGAGAATGCGTTATCGTCGGAGCCCGAAACTCAAAGCGTAGAGTCCCTACCCATTTGGATCAGTGCAAGACCGTGAATAGATCTAGCCGTCAGAGTGTGGTGGTCTGTATATCCGGCCATCGGAGCCCGGAGCGCGGCAGTGAGTAGATTCGGCCGTCGAAGCACGGTGGCTATCGGACGAAAGCGGATCTGGTTGTGGAGAAGAACATGGAATGAGGTATTATGATGTTTAAGAGTGTAAATAAGTATAATTAGATGATAACAGTAGTTTAGATGAATAAATGAGTTTGGATCTAGGAACTAGAGTCATTTGACTCGTTGTGAATACGTTTTTTATCAATGAAATTGTTAGTTGACATTTAAAGTTACTGACTTCCAAAATTATATAAGCATTGGATTTAAATTGATAGTCTAGATTATTTATTAGGAGTTTGACTCTAATTTTTTTTTTTTAGTAGTTGTTTTTATTTGCTAATTTGGAAAATTAATTTCTTTTTGTCAAGTCCGCATTATTAAAATTGTAGTGACGGAACATTACGAAATTAATTGAAAAAAAAATACTTAGTTGTAGATGTGATATGAGCACAAGTTTGTCTAAATGGGTTTACTTGTTGGGTTGATAGGTGCTTTAAGGATCCACAAGATGTGGGTACAGGTTACATACTATTAAAAAATAGAAGTCTGATACAATATATGGTGTTGGTTTTAGTTATATATATATTTTTATATTTTCAAATGGAGGCTCTTAGTCTAATTCGTGTCATCAAGGCGGTAATTTAATTGGGCATCACTGATTGTAGATTTTTCACTGACTTTGAATGTTTGACTACCACTTGACACAACCCATCTCGCATTCTGGTATTCATTGACAAGCTTATTCTGAGTTCATGCTGCTCGTCAGCTTATTTTCTCAAAATCAAGGGTTCACATGTACACACAAGCAAAGAGTTTTCAATCAACAGGCCGACTATATCGCTCACATGGCACGTGCTTACTCTATTCTTAACAAGATTTACATACCCTCTAAATTGAAGTAAATTTAGCAGATCAATATCATTCCTTTTTACATAATTACTCCCTTACCTATTCCGTTATATTTCAATAAGGAGGGATCCACTTACAGCATTCGTTAGTTACAACATCTTACAACAATTCGGTTTCATGATTTCCAAAGTCCAAACAGTCGATCTAAACCATTCACCATGATCTCTATATTAAAATGTGTTTGGAGATCAAATTTTACATTTTTTTGAATTTTTTTACTATTTATTATGTATTTTACAAAACAGTTGTTTTTAGCAATTCTGGACCACTGAAAAACAACAGTTTTGTAAAATACATAATAAATAGTAAAAAAATTCAAAAAAATGTAAAATTTGATCTCCAAACACATTTTAATATAGGGATCATGTTGAATGGTTTAGTTCGACTGTTTAGACTTTGAAAATCGTTAAACTGAATTGTTGTAAGATATTGTAACTTACAAATGTTGTAAGTGGATCCCTCCTCGTTCAATAAAATGAAAACGCTGGAAGTCAATACCATTACCCAAACCGGCCCAGAAATTACAGCAAGAGCACCTGTACAATTTGTATAGTTTCTTTGGCAACTATTCAAGCAGCATTTAATGCCTCTCTCCTTAACCTTATCTTTTGAACTCCTCATCTGCACTCAATTTGGCTTCTAATCTATCAAGATAAGTACTAGCCATGGATATTACAAACCAAAAATTATCGTGCACGAGTGAGGTTGGGGCTCATATCTTAATGATTATCATCTCCTTCATCATTGTAGGTATCGCAATGATCCTTGTCTTTTCCGACTTGTTCCTAATGTTAGGAATTAGAATTAGATATAAAAGTATTAGTGACCACAAAACAAACCTCTTCTTATCTTTGGCTTATACCCTTGCCCTCCCACTCATGTCCTATTTGTTCTCACAAGCCGAGGAAAATAACCTAGATTCAAAATCTCAAATTATTCTCATCTGGATGGTGCTCATCGAAATCATCCGTATATGTGGTGATCCCATCTTCCCTTGGAGACTATTGAAGTCGGCGGTACAATTTGTTCGATTATTCTGGGTGGGTTTTCTTGTCTACAGCTATACATCTATACAAAGACTCAGGGTGTGTCTCTTCATCCTCTGTTTTTATTTTTCTGTCTATGAGGTTATTAAGGTAATAGCATTCCACAAAGCCAAGAACTCCTATCTAACAGGAAAGAACCCAAAACTAATACACAATTACGTGAAGAGAATAATTCTCAAAGATGAATTTCGGACTACCCCAATGAACAGTTGCGACTACATTGTTATGGGCGAGGAAAATCACGAGATAGCGGTTTGCAGTAATGGCTTCGTCCTAGATGAAAATAAATCTAACTCTGAAGGCATACTGTTAAAAATAAAGGCTAGTTACAAATTTGAATTGTAACGGCTAGTTGTGGGGAATAGTGTCATGTAATTAATAGGTTAGTGGTTAGTGGTTAGTGGTTAGTAGTTGTAATTAACAGTACAACGGCTAGTTTTTATTTTTCATCTATAAATAGAGATACATGTAAAGATAAAAATAAGATTGCAATATTAAGTTATTTTCTTACATCTCTTCTCTCTTAGAAAAGTTAATATGGTATCAGAGCAAAAGACTCTATAACCGAAAAATAAAAAAACCGCAACCAATTTCAGGAAAAGAAAAATTGCTCAAGAAGAAGCAATGAACTTCTCGAAGCTAACAAATATCTTGCTCAATGGCAAAAATTACGTGTCATGGGCAAGGGCAGCATCCGGGCCCTGAGTGGTCGAGAGATGTTGGAATACATCACTCGTGAAAATAAAAAACCATAAATCAAAGATACAAACAAGCTAACTCCCGAAGTGACAACGACAACAAAACAATGGTGAACAACAAACAATAGAATCATCACCTTACTACTAAACTCCATGGAGCTGGCTGTATCCGACCTCTTTATGATGGCTGAAATAGCACATGATTTATGGGAAGCGGTAAAATCTATGTATGGTTAGCAAAATAATTTCTCACATATTTATCAACTCATGCAGGAAATTCATCAAGAAAAACAAGGGTCGAGAAGCCATACGGAGTACCTTAGTGCTCTTGAGAAAAAATGAAATGAGCTTCGATCCTATCGGCCAATAACAACAGATCTGTCCATACTCCAAAGGCGGGCTGAAGAGGATAATATTTTTCAATACCTCGCGGGTCTGAACCCGAGCTATGAAGTCATAAGATCTCAAATCATGACCACGGTACCTCTTCCTTCTTACTCTCAAATTAAAAGTTTAGTCCAACAAGAGGAAAGTAGGAGACTTGCCATGAATGGTCCACAGACCGCAAGCCATGAGGGACACGAGAACCATGGCTTAGCGGTAAAAAATCCCAATTTCAAACAAAATCCTAGCTTTCAAAATCACCCAAATCAATCTAAAAATGAGAAGTGTAACCACTGCAAAAAAGATGGTCACACTCAGGATAGGTGTTGGCGTCTTTGTCCCCATCTCAGACCAAAATAATCCAAAACCAACGATCAAAATCGAAATTGGGAGAGAAACAATGATAAAAACAGAAGCTATGCTACTTCTAATCAAGAGAATTGGCTTAATGGGAGAGAAACACCGATAACTATCATTAAGCTCTCGTGCCAATACTTGAAATTGGTCCCACTCAACATAGGCATATCCTTAAGACCTGTAGTAATGCTAGCTGATTCACAAAAAACACACCATAAACACAATTTAGTCTTAATTCAGAAATTTTAAATTTTAAATTATAAATTCTAGTAAAGGCCATAATACTAAAAAAAATATTTGATGATTTTCCATGGGATAATGTCAGGGCCTTAGATGGGTATCATCTCTATCCAAAAAATTGCAATAGTACCCAAAAAATTGCATTATGGGCCTACTCAACTGTAACCACCCAATAGCCCAATAGCATTATGGGCCTACTTAACTGTAATCACCAGCTCAGCAGTAATTGTCTAGTACAGTAAGCTAATACACCACTATAATGTAACACAATTACAAAGCTCGACAAAAATAATTAGAAATTTATAAATTGAGAAACATAAATTTAAAGAAAAATATTGTTGTCATGTCATTAATCAATCTACAATAAGTTATAGGATTTGAATCATTAACGGCATCCATTTCCATTCTTGTAATACACAGATATATTTCCAAAAGAAAAATTAAAGCTTATTATATACGAATAGGCCAAGCTTATTATATTCTTGTTAAAAGTAACTAATTTAATTATATAAAGATCGTCACTCAATAATTTCTTCCAATATTATATATTAAAGAAACTATCGGATTTTTTGAAATACGAAGTTTACTCTTTTCATTAAAAACATATCAGTTAAAAAATATTAAAATACTTAACTCAATTGAGAACAGAAATTAAAATAGACAGTAAGATGGAACTAAAATATGATGTATGCAAAAATTTATAAATGCTTGTACCTTGTGCTTGGTATATATCTTATGCTTCGTAAAATGTGCTATTATTGTAAATACTTTGTTGACCAACGTCATTTTCTTAATATAATTGGCTATTTACTTTTCTGGAGATCCACAAAATTTGGCGATCATGTACGCACCTGACTACAAGTTAGACAATTCAAGAAACAACCGGCTCATATTTTTACTGTTTAAGTGATTCCACTTTAATATGATATGAAATTAGGGGTGTCAATGGCACCCTTTTAACCGTTTACCCTACCCGTTTACCCTACCCATACCGTTTATGAACATAACTAAGTCCTTCTATTTGTCCCATGAAAAATGAATACTATGATATAATCTTGTCGTGACCACATAATCAGTTAGCTCTCGAGACAATGGACTTCTACCTTCTAATAAGTGACAAAAATGTTTGGCTAAGAAGAAAAAAACTTTGGTAAAGGAAGAAGAATTGACTTAACAATGTTAAATCTCTGTGTTGATCGATGCAAGTGCTGCCCATTATTATCGGGGAAATAAAATAAAGGTGTTCACATGCTTTCACAAGATAGTTTACTTCTGGCTGTCCATTGGTTGATGGGCTACTATTCGGCTTTATTTGAATTTGAAATCTACACAATGACTATATATAATTAAACAAGACGAGGAAACCAGATATTAGATATATGCCTTAAACATGCTAGTTATAATCTTCTTCGACCTTAACTAAATAATCATAGATCATAATCAATTACAAGTATTTTAGTTAGATCAGATGCCAGTCGATCTAGAATTTCGTATAAAATAGCAAAATTCTGCAAATCAAATATAATTAGTGTTGGAATTACAAGTTGACACGTGTAGTTGGTGTCACACCGGATCTAAAGGAGAAGATCAAGATTCTTACCAAAACCGAATTCCTGCTGAAATTGAATGATCCTGCTGGAATTAAATCAATTATTACCATAATTGATTGATTGAATATTGTCCACCATATTGGCTGATTTATTACCATATTGGCTGATTTATTACCAAAACCATGTACAGGGGGAAAACTTACCAAATTCGTGTGAAGCTCCAAAACAGCCTATATAAACCTTGTAACCCTCTGTTCTAAAATTCAATTGAGTATTGAGTGAGTTGTAATCAGAAATTATTATGAAATAAAAGAGTGTGTGTGTGTGTTGATCCGTGGAGTGCGCTATAGGCGATACCACGTTAAAATCTTTGTGTTCGCTTGATCAATTTTCTGTGATGATGATATAATTTTGTCATGGTATCAGAGCGGGGATTCTAGGACCAAGCGTGTTCGACTAATCTCGCCGAAACCACAAAAACCAACCTGAAATTTCTGTCATTGAAACCATGGCAGATACACCACCTGAAAAACCCCTTCCAACAAATGAATTAGGAGAGTCTTCAACCACTACCGCTCTCTTAGAAAAATTAACTCAACTCCTCATCCTACAGCAATCACCCCCTAGCACTACACCCTCAACCGAAGGATCTGCACCACCTATTTCCGTGAAACTAGATGGTACAAATTATGGGCTGTGGTCTCAGGTGGTGGAGATGCACATCAAAGGACGAGATAAGTTGAGACATATCACCGGCACCTCAAATCAACCGCTGCCAACAGATCCATCATATCGAAAGTGGAGTATCGATGACTCAATTGTGAAGGGATGGCTCATTAATTCGCTTGAACCAAGGTTAATTGGCAATTTCATCCGTTTCCCGACTGCAAAAGATGTTTGGGACGCAATAGCTACAACCTTCTTTGATGGCAATGATGCATCTCTCGTGTATGATTTGAACAAGAGAGTTGCAAAACTCAAGCAAGAGGGGGGACCAGTTGAAGGATACTACAGCAAGTTGCAAACCCTTTGGCGGGAGATAGATTTTCGACGTCCAAATCCAATGGAGTACTCCAGCGACATCGAGAAATTCAACTCTTATATTCAAGAGAGCAGGGTATACACCTTTCTAGACGGACTTGATGATCGTCTCGACAATGTGAGAGCTGATGTGCTTCAAATGAACCCATTTCCCACTGTCGAACAAGCCTTTGCACGAGTTCGAAGGGAAGAGATGCGCCAGATGGTGATGGTAAAAGGAGACGAGGTGGGCAACAACCCGATGGCCTTAGTCTCGCGTGGCTACAAGCCAGCTGAGGTAAATTTGACCCTTACTAAAACAGGACCAAAGAACAATTTGATGTGCACTCATTGTGGGGGTTCAAAGCATACTAGAGAAAATTGCTTTAAGTTGGTTGGATATCCCGACTGGTGGAAAGAACAGAAAAAACGGAAACAAGATGGTCAAAAAGGGCGTGCAACTGTCGTGACGTCTGGACCAGCAGAACCGAACCAGAGGGGTCAGAACAGTGGCTCCGGTCAGAATAGTGGCTCGGGTCAGAATGCAGAAACAGGTCAGAACAGTGGAGTCGCACATACCACTACAGCAATGCCTCGGGATCGGTTAGTTTTGGGTTCTAATTCTGGTCCAGCAGGTAAACAGTCAGCTCAAGGTAATGTTTCAATTTCTGAAAATAATTGTGAGTTCCAAAACTTGCGAAAATGGGTGATTGATTCTGGAGCAACTGACCACATGACCTTTTCAGAAAAAGACCTTGTAAACATTACTGGACCTCAGAAGAATGAGATTCTAAATGCAAACGGGATTTCTTATCCAGTAAAAGGAACTGGAGATGTACCTATTTCTCAAAACTTAACTCTTAGAAATACCCTATTTCACTACTACAAAAACTGGTTTTGTACACTGCACATTGTACACGGATTTGGCAATTATATTAAAAACAGTGTACAAAATATGAGTTCAAAAGATCTGAACGATTTCTACACGGATAATTAGTTAACAATCAGTGTCGAATTATTATAGAGAGCTACACGGTTTATTAGAAACCACAAATTCGTGTGTAAATAAGTGTGTGTGCAAATAATTGAGAGAGCTACACGGACTTTTAATACAAAGCCGTGTAGGAACATTACACACGGTTTTTTGATATATAGCCGTGTATAAATCTTATAATTGTACACGGCTTTATAACTAAAAGGCCGTGTAGAAATAGGTGGAGAGCTACACGGATATATAACTAAATAGCCGTGTATAAATCTTATAATTGTACACGGCTTTATAACTAACAAGCCGTGTAGAAATAGGAGGAGAGCTACACGGATATATAACTAAATAGCCGTGTATAATAGTGTAGGGTTTTATTATCTTCCCTTCCAGAGCGCCGTTTTGATCAAGTTTTTAGTTCATACATATCGAACTGTGCTTTTTATTTCTGCGAATTGATCGAGGCCAGCAGCTGAGATCTGAGATCTTTGAATTAAGTTTGTATTTTCTCCTCTCCATCTTTCTAAGGTTAGTAATATGTATTTAAATCATTTTCTTTCTCTAATTTTCTGTTATTTAGGCTTATTTAGGTCATTTCATGCATGCTTGAATTCTTAATTTTAGATGTAATTAATTAGTGTATTGTGGTCCAATAACCGACCTTTAGATGCTTTTAGGTCCATGCCCGTTCAAAATTAATCCAATAGGGATTAATTTTGGATAGTCCCCGTTTTGGGACTGCTCTTTGAATATTATGTCTCATTTAGGATGTGAACACATATTAGCGGGATTTAATTAGTATTTGAGGAAAGTTCGACAGTATTTTCCCTTATTGCTCCTACGAGTATGTGGTTCGTACGCATACTTGGGGAGTTAAGGGGAAATGCTGCCGAATTTTTCTCAAATACTAATTAAATCTCGCTAATATGTGTTCACATATGAGACATAATATTCAAAGAGTGGGTTAGGATTGTAAACCGGCCCTTTGTAAGCCCAAAATTTTGTACACGAAGGAGAATGTTGACCATGCATGATTAATTGATCAAATCATTTTTTTAATTTAATTTACAGATGGATCGAAGCTGGATGTATGAAATGCGACGTGACAGTGAAGAATATTTGGTTCGCGTTGATGAGTTTATAAAATTTGCTGAGAGTTATAGAGTGAATAAAAAAGAAGAAGACATTTTATGTCCTTGTAAAGATTGTAAAAATTTATTAAGATTTTTGGACATCGAAGAAATTAGAGCTCATTTGATTTGTCGGGGATTTAAGAAGAGATATACATGTTGGTTCATGCATGGTGAGAAATTTGGGGAAAGTAGTAGTGCCAATAAGGATTGTAATCGTGAATTGAATGATGAGAATGTTGGAATTTCTGATAATTTTGAACTTGATTGGAACGAGGATTATGAGAGTGCCGAATATTCTGATATTAACGTCGAACCCGAAAATGACGATGATGAGATGGAGAGGAATTTTGATGAAAATGTAGAACACGAGTTTACTGAAAATTTGGAGGATATGTTACGTGATGTGGAAGATGAAATTAGTGATAAAAATTATGATAAATTTCAAAATTTGTCTAATGAATCCAAGAAGCCGTTGTATCCCGGGTGTACCAAATTTACAAAACTGTCAGCTGTGTTGAAATTATTAAACTTAAAAGCAGACAATGGTTGGAGCGATAAGAGTTTCACGTCCTTATACTCGTTGCTAAGGGCGTTGTACATCCACTCGCCAAAAGTGTACACCATACTCAGCTAAGACCCGACCATGCATGCGTGCAGGTTGAGTTAGTCTTGGATGGATGGCAGCGCGTACCCCTTCCTGTCCCTACCGACGAAGCGGTTGTGCTTGATGACGCACGGATGTCATTTGTCCAATGGCCCAAGAGTCAGATTGTTTTGGATCAGGTAATCCATAAAATAACTCATTTATTTTGTTACGTTCAACTCATTCTTTTTGAAATACTAGAATAATACATCTATAACTTGATACAGACACGAGGAGATGATGTCACCGGTACGGCGATGTCACCGGTACGTCAGGAGGTGGCTTGCGACGTCGGGGCTGACGCGCCACAATCACCGCCCCGTCCTATGGTCACAGAAGAAGAATACAGCTGTTTGCCCAATGATTTGCGCTTTCTCCACGACTACTTGATGACGGCGCCCGAAGGCATGGAGGCTATCATCATCCCTGTCCCACCTGGGATGTTTCTACACGAAGGCAGGGATCTCCTGCTGTCGTTCAAAGACTTCAAGGACCTCTTCCATCACTCGTCATCCGACAAATGGCTCGATGTGTCACACATCACCATTTTTCTCATGTTAGTGATATTAAAATATTTTCATTATTGTATAGAACTCAAATATATATTCTAATTACAATATGATGAGTTTCAGGAAGCTAGTCCGAAACTGTGATGAGATGGTTGAAAAGAAGAACTTGTGCATGTTTCTGGACCCCGAGAAAGTGAGTTCTACGGCAGTGACATATTATCCGGATATGGCTATCGAGTACATGTGTTCTGCGATGCATCGTGCTAAGGCGGAGGAGAAGAAATTCATTCTCATGCCATACCACGAGGGGTTAGTTCTAATCTTAACTTATGTGTTGTTTATATTTTAATTAAAGAATTGTATAAAGAAATTCATTCTCATGCTAAAGTACTATAATTCTTCTCCTCGATCCAACAGCAAACATTGGTGCACGATTCTCATTGTGCCGTACTTAAGCACGGGCATAATTATTGATTCTTGTAAGCCAGGAGGAAGGACCGCGGCTGCCAATTGCAAAGTTATCTTGCCTTTTGTGAATAAGTAAGCAATAATAATTCTATAGGTTTGCATTTCTTTCAATCATATCAAATTATAAAATTGCTAATTACATTCACTCACTTTTGTAAGGGCTTTTGTGAAATATATTAAAGAGGGAGGATCACATAGCACGGGCCCGGGCAAGAAAAGCAAGTTGAATTGGAAGTACTTGAAGGTGAGCACACGGCCTTGAGTTAGAAATTTCATATCTTGTTAAAAAAATTATTGTCATTCTAACAAATGCCGCTAAATGTAAATTTCAGTGCCCGCAACAGAAGGAGGGTTGGGAATGCGCTTATTACACGATGATATTCATGTTTGACTTTGTCGAAAGAATACAATTCGAATTCCCAGATGCGGTATGTACTTCATATGAATTTCCTATATAATAAGCAATTGATATCTACCTTTTCTGAAATACTAACTATTATCAAATTATAATTTTGTAGAATGTGACAAAACAAGCGCATTACACCAAGGATCAGATCGACGATGTGCGGTGCATGTGGGCAAGGTGGTTTGCCATGGAATTTTGTAATCCTCGATATGGATTTGCATAATTTTGTATAATTTGGTGTATATGAATATTGTATAATTTATTGCATATGGATTTCTGGCTAATCTGAAAAATATGAATTTCTTGCTTAATATGGATTTATTGCTAATCTGGAAAATATGGATTTCTTGTTATATGAAATCTGGAAAATCTGGAATATATAGTTCTGTAACAAAAATGGCTAGCAAAACTGGAGGCTAGCCGAAAAACAAAAAATACAAAAAAAAAAAAAAAATGTACTTTCTACACGGACATTTAACTAAAGTCCGTGTAGAAAAAAGATAGCTACACGGTCATTTAGTTAAATGTCCGTGTAGAAAGAGGAGAGCTACACGGACATTTAACTAAATGTCCGTGTAGAAAGAGTTAAGCTACACGGTTTTTTCGTTAAAAGTCCGTGTACAAAAAGAATCGTACACGGTTTTTTAGGTAATATCCGTGTAGCTCGGTAAATGGAGTGCGACACATTCTGGTCTTTGTACACGGCTGTTTGTGAAGTTATACGTGTAGAATCTTTAAAATTGCACACGGCCAAAAGTCCGTGTGTAGTTATTGAACTAATCGTACACCCTCGATTTAAACACGGTAGGAAATCCGTGTAGCTCTTCCTTTATTGTCCGTGTATAATCTCTTTTTTTGTAGTAGTGTTTGTTCCATCATTGTCTACTAGACTGATATCGGTTAGTCAGATTACAAAGGAATTGAACTGTGCAGTCTTAATGTTTCCTGAATTTTGTATCTTCCAGGATGTTCTGACGAGGGAGATTATTGGGCGTGGTACTAAGCGGGGAGGATTGTATTACTTGGACAACTCGAAAATGGGACATACATGCATTGCAAGAAGTGAATCCGAAAATTTGAGAAACAAAGTTTGGTTGTGGCATAGGAGGCTTGGGCATCCCTCATTTGGGTACATGAGAAAATTATCCCCTACGTTATTTTTGGGTTTAAATAATGAAGAATTTGTTTGTGAAACGTGTATTAAGGCCAAGAGCCATCGTGCAACTTATCCTGATAGCTTGAATAAAAGTCTTGTTCCTTTTGATTTAATTCATACCGATGTTTGGGGTCCGTGCCCAGTTGTGTCTAAATCTGGTTGTAGATGGTTTATCCTTTTTACTGATGATTGTACTCGTATGACATGGCTTTATCTCCTCAAGTCTAAAGAAGAAGTACCAAACGTGTTCAAAGTTTTTTACAAAATGGTAAAAACCCAATTTGAGAAAGAAATAAAGGTGGTAAGAAGTGATAATGGTAGGGAGTACATTAACAAAAATCTACAAGATTTTTTTAAAGACAATGGCATAGTACATGAAACCTCGTGTATAGGAACACCCCAACAAAATGGAATTGCAGAATGGAAAAATAGACATATCCTTGAAACCGCTAGATCACTTCTATTTGAAAACAATGTACCACAAACATTTTGGGATAATGCTGTGTCCACTGCCGTCTATTTGATCAACCGGACTCCTACAAAAACCAACCAATTCAAAACTCCATTACAAAGGTTAGCTGATCATGTAAACATCCCATCTATCCTAAACATGTCCCCCAAAATATTTGGATGTACCGTGTATGTTCATGTTCAAAAGAATTTTCGTTCCATCTACACAACAATGGATGTAACTTTCATTGAAACCGAACCCTATTTTAATAAACACCAAGTTCCCGTTCAGGGGGAAACAGAGTATGAACCTGAACTGTTGTTTAGTGAGTTAACTGGCCCAAGTTGTGAACATTTAAATTCAGTCACAAACCGAACCCAGTCAGCGCAAGAAACAGAGCCGGACCCAGGTATAAACCAAAATAGAGCACTATCCGAAACAGAAACAGAGCAATCTGAAACAGAGCCGAACCCAAACATAAACCGAAACAGAGCACTGCTCGAAACAGAAACAGAGCATGAGCTGAACATAATTCGAAACAGAACAGAGCCTGCAGAACCTGAAATTTCAGAATCTTGCCCAGTCAGAAACGGGTCTGAAACAGACCCTAGTGCGCAATCTCCTGGAGTTAACATCTGGATTGAGTTGGATACGAGTAATGCAGAAGTAATACAATCTGAACCGCAACCACATGGCCCAGAGTCTCCCAGAGTTATTCATGAGGTAAGTCCACAGAACTAAGACTCTATTATACAATCTAGGTTACCACCAAGAATCAATAGAGGTAAACCACCAAAACGGTACATTCATGAAAATGGAACAAACAACGAAAGTAACTATCCTATTGCAAATTACACAACCACTGACCGACTCTCTGAACCCTTGAGAAGTTTTGCCCATCAAGTCTCTTCGGTAGTTGTACCAGAAATGGTAGAGGAAGCTATTAAAGATCCAAAATGGGTAGAAGCAATGGAAATATAAATGGATGCACTAGAGAAAAACCGAACTTGGAAGTTAGTGGATTTACCCGAGGGAAAGAAAACCGTGGGGTGTAAATGGGTCTTTTCTATAAAATATAATGTAGAGGGAAGAATTGAGAGATATAAAGCACGACTTGTAGCCAAAGGGTATACTCAGACATACGGAATTGATTTCCAAGAAACTTTCTCACCAGTTGCTAAACTAAATACTGTGCGAGTTCTCTTATCTCTTGCAGCGAATTTTGATTGGCCACTACACCAATTTGATGTAAAGAATGCCTTTCTACATGGTGATCTAAAAGAAGAGATTTACATGGATCTTCCACCTGGGTACCATTGTTCTGAAACAAAACGAAAAGTGTGCAAATTAGAGAGGTCCTTGTATGGCTTGAAACAATCTCCTAGAGCGTGGTTTGGTAGGTTTTGCAATGCAATGAAAGGATATGAGTACGAACAAAGCAACTGCGATCACACTCTGTTCTTCAAACGGAACCAAGGTAAACTTACAGTGCTAATCATATATGTGGATGATATGATTATTACAGGTAACGATCATGAGGAGATCAAATTGCTAGAGACAAAACTGTCTAAAGAATTTGAAATGAAAGATTTGGGTGGCTTGAAATACTTTCTAGGAATTGAAGTAGCTCGGAGTAACAAAGGTATTTTCCTATCTCAAAGGAATTATATTCTCGACTTACTTGCTGAGGTTGGAATGCTAGAGTGCAAACCAGCTGACACACCAATGATCCAAAATCACAAGTTGGGGTTAGATCCGAACCAGAGACCAGCCAACAGAGAAAGGTACCAAAGGTTAGTTGGGAAATTGATTTATTTATCTCATACTAGACCTGACATAGCTTATGCAGTAAGTGTTGTTAGCCAATTCATGCATTCTCCGAGTGAAGAACATATGGAGGCTGTAATGAGGATTCTGAGGTATCTAAAAGGTGCCCCTGGAAGAGGGATAATGTTTGAGAAACATGGACATCTTGAAATAGCTGGCTATACCGACGCAGATTGGGCTGGGAGTGTGAGCGACCGGAAGTCAACGGCAGGTTACTTCACATTTGTGGGGGGAAACCTAGTTACTTGGAGAAGTAAGAAACAAAATGTGGTAACCTTGTCCAGTGCCGAAGCAGAATTTAGAGGAGTGGTAAAAGGTATTTGTGAATTATTATGGTTACAAAGACTTTTAACCGAACTTGGTTTTGAACCAACCAGTGAAATGAAATTGTTTTGTGATAACAAGGCTGCAATAGACATCTCTCATAACCCAGTACAGCATGACAGAACAAAGCACATTGAAGTAGATAGGCATTTTATCAGAGAGAAAATAGACTCAAAGGTCATTGAAATTCCGTTTGTAAGATCGGGTGAGCAGCTAGCAGACATGCTAACCAAAGCCGTATCAAGCAAGGTGTTTAATGAGTCTCTGTGCAAATTGGGTATGATCGATATTTACGTGCCAACTTGAGGGGGGATGTTGGAATTACAAGTTGACACGTGTAGTTGGTGTCACACCGGATCTAAAGGAGAAGATCAAGATTCTTACCAAAACCGAATTCCTGCTGAAATTGAATGATCCTGCTGGAATTAAATCAATTATTACCATAATTGATTGATTGAATATTGTCCACCATATTGGCTGATTTATTACCATATTGGCTGATTTATTACCAAAACCATGTACAGGGGGAAAACTTACCAAATTCGTGTGAAGCTCCAAAACAGCCTATATAAACCTTGTGACCCTCTGTTCTAAAATTCAATTGAGTATTGAGTGAGTTGTAATCAGAAATTATTATGAAATAAAAGAGTGTGTGTGTGTGTTGATCCGTGGAGTGCGCTATAGGCGATACCACGTTAAAATCTCTGTGTTCGCTTGATCAATTTTCTGTGATGATGATATAATTTTGTCAATTAGTATCGACTCAGATTAATAGACTTGTCGCCAAAGAAAAGTTGACATCTTGTATACCTTGGTACATGCGCAGAGACCTATGTTGTTTACAATAACTAATGATAGATTTAAAATTTACAAGAGAAGCTCCCTTCTTAAGCGGACAACTTACTATGTCCCTCTATATTAGAAGTACTCAGTTTCATGATTTTTTTTAACAGATATGTTGTACCTTTAATAAGCACGTAAGACATTTAGTTACTTATAAAAGTTGGATATGTGACTATGTATTTTTAAGATCATTATATAAGTTACTTTTCATAATAATATTATTCTTGTAATAAACACAGTAGTTAGTTCTTTGTAACATTTTATAGTTCCTTTTAACATATATAATTACAATTCTCAAAATATGTTTGACGACGGTACAGCAGTCACACGGGTGACTATCACTACTTTTGTACCATAATCAGGCAAGTCTAGTAAATTTATAAATATTTAAATGTTATAGAATGAAGATGTTAAACATGCTGTTAACCAGTCTTTTTTTCATTATTATATAATAAAAATAATTAATTTTCTTTTAAAAACAAAAAATTAAGTACTTATTTATATGTACGCATATCAGTTAAACGAAACTATGTTTTCAACGTATTCATACCTTGTTAAATAAAAGATATTAATATAAAACATATAAAAGTTTATACATCCTTCATACCTTGTACTACTCTGAATGACATATAGAGCGGCTCGCTATGACTTGCACTCATTGTTGATCAACGTCAATTTTCTGAAAATAACTGGATATTCACATTGCTGGAGGAACAATTAGCTAAGAGTAGCGAACTTACTTTTATACTCAAAGGTGGTGTTTGGTTGAGACCTAAACCATGGAACAAGTGTTTAGATCAACACTAAGCACGGATTAATTTGGTTGGTCTAACTAGACAACTCTAAAATTGTACATCAAAATTTAAACCACATTTCAAGGTGGTTTAATAGTTAGTCCTCCTACGGTCCCATTGTCAGTCACAATCAAATAATTTGTTCTTCTATTTATTCTGTAGTCTATATTATTTCTTAATAACTTGGACCAAGCCATAATTTCATTAGACTTTATTAGACTTCAACTAACCATAAATAATTTAGTCCGGCTTTAGATGGAATAACTTACTTAGACATATACACACACACACACACATAGATGTACAGTCATTCATGCACATGCTAATCTAGTTTTTAATGTCCTTGATTGAAGGTTGATTAATTGGCTTCATTCAAATTTGAGATATACATAACGAAAAAAATTAAACATGATATGGGGAACCAGATAATTAGACTAGCATATATACCGTAAATATGCTAGTTATATTCTTTTTCTTGGCCAAACAATTCATTCATCTTAATCAGTTACGAGTATTTTAGTCAGATTAGACGTGACTTAATCGACCCCATCTAAAAATAAATAAATGTGGATGGTATTCTGTCCCAACATTAATTAGGCGTCACTGGCCACCTGCACAAATTTTCATAAATGCCATATGCGATTAAAAATTAAGAACTATCGAGATCTGCGTGTGAAGGTATCTTAGTACTTACAAATGACTTGTATAGTCGCTTGTCTAGGTGGAAGTCACTACGGCAGAAAGGGGCATCAGCGACCGGTTTTCCGGTCGCTGATAATATAGGCGCCGGTCGCTGATACTCATTCCGGTCGTAGAAAGCCAATTTCGGTCGCTGAAAGCCTTGTTGCAGATACTCTTCTGATGACGTCACCGGTCGCTGAATGACGTCATCCCGGTCGCTGATACCGTTTTTGCGACCACATTTTTTTTGTCGCTGTTAATTTTTTTGACATCGGAAAAAGACATCTGCGACCAAAAGAACGGTCACGGATACTTAAAACCGGTCGCATAAAGTGTTTTTCGAATTTTTTTATTATTTAAATTTGCAACATTTAATAATTGGTACGACACATACCAACATACAACATAAACATACAAACAAATTTAAGCGTAAACATCGAGCAATTACATACAAACAAACATAAACAACAAATAATTCGTTGGTTCTCATCCTTGTACCTAAAATAAATCCAGATGCGTGCAAAATAAATCCAGCAATTAGAGATTAAATGTTTTCTCGCTGTAGAATGATACAAACTTGAATTAGAGCTGTAGCATGATACAAACTTGCTGTAGAATGATAAATCCAGCAAACTTGCTGTAGAATGATACAAACTTAAATAAATCCAACTGCTTAATGCTTCAGCACTAGCTGTAGAATGATACAAACTTGAATTAGAGCAACAGTTGATTTTAGATATCAATTCTTCATCAGCCAAATATTTCTCGCTGCTGTAGCACATGTAAAGGAATCCATCCTCATCCTTGTACCCTTCATATATGGAATCCATCCTCATACTAACTTGTGTAGTGTATGTACCTGGCATCCTCGAACACAATGCTGAAATAATTTTCCCAACTCCCGAGGCTCATTGCAGCCTGAATATGGAGGCCCTGTGCACGTGCAACGATCGTCTTGTCAGTGCCGTTTCCATCGTACACGGGCCAATCATTAACAACGGTATTACCAAAATTAGTCGGATGTTTTGGGGCTACTATTGTTGATTGGTTACCGTTTGATCCCCCAGGCGTGTGGTGCAAGTACAAGTGGAAGTAAAGCTCATTTTTCTGGAGTATGGAAACAGGAGCGATGTTGAACGCCATGGCTATACAGGAGTGTTGGTAAAAGGAGGAGAGAATATACCAAGGTTAAGTTGAGAGAAATGAGAGAGGGGGAGAGGGGTATTTATAACCATGCATACATGCCCTCTCTAGATTTATAAAATTAATTTTCTTGATGTGATGGTGCTACAAGCTAGATGATCTTTCACGACTTCTGAGAATTGATTTTTTTGTTAGAATGTTGTTCATGTAAAATTGTGTAATGTAATTGTAAATGTTATTTATATTAATAAATATATTGTTTTTGTTTTGTGTTATTTTCAAATTCAAATTTTTTTTTCAAATTTAGTATTTTTGGTAAATTTGTAAATGTAGTATTTTTTTGTATGAATTCAGATCTAGGGTAACTATATATTTAAAAGAATATATGAATTATACACATGTTTTTAATTAAAACCGTGTATGATGGGTGTTTTCATACACTGTTTAAACTAAAAAAACCGTGTATGAATGTTTTTGCGAAAAAAATTGGTAATGCTTTTGGAGAAACATACACAGTTCTACAACTTTGTACATTTTCCCAACACTTTCGTACACGATGCCCCTAGACATGGATCCATATCCTCGACGGTACCGTAAAAGATTTCCTATTACAATTAGCTATTTACGGTTTGAGATTAACTCTCATCCTATTTGGGATTCGGGCTGACTGAGGGTGCAGTGTTATTGGGCTTTGAGATTTGAGATTAACGGTCCAGATCAAGTAATTGTAAAAGATTCCCTATAACGGTACTGCACTGGATGTGAATTCCCTAGACATGCTTGCAAAACCATGCAAAACCCCATTTTTTCACTGTGTACAAACCATATTTGTGTAGTAGTGTGTACTTAATATTTTAATGGGATATATACACTACAGCAAACAGGACCATCAGCGACCGGAATTCCGGTCGCTGATACATATGTCGCCGGTCGCAGAAAGCCAAATTTGGTCGCTAAAAGACCGGTCGATGTAAGCCTTGTCGCTGATACTCTTCTGATGACGTCACCGGCCGCAGAAAGTCTTCTGTCAGGTTTTTGAATTTTTTTTTTATTATTTAAATTTACACCATTTAATAATTGGTACGACACGTACCAACATACAACATAAACATCGATACATGCATACACATAATACAAGACATCGATACAATAGTAATTAAAATCCACAATTACAACCATTTACAATAGTAATTAAAAGTCAGTTTCAGCAAAGTCAGTTTCGCTCGCCAAAACAAAATCCACTATATCTCAAAGTCAGTTTCAGCAAATTACAGACAGATTCTAATGTATATATAAAAGACAAACCCACTGAAAGGGCGTAACAACAGACTAATCTGGATCGTACATCTTAATGGGTAACTTGACTAATCTGGGCCGTCGGTAAAAGGATTTTCATGCAATTGACTTCTCAGAAATAATTTTCTCCGGACTGAACAATTTTAAATTGACTAATCTGGTGCTTCGTAACCTCAGACACCGCTCGCAGGGGGCTGCCGCCCCCCTGCCACCCCCCGCATACTCCTAGAATCAGGCCCACATACATAACATTTACAATAACAATTTTAAATTTTACATTATCCAATTGATATTTATGAACCTATGGACACCCAAAAAAGAAAAGAGACCAACATTTTTATAATCAATTTGCAAGTTCACAATAATTTCATTTCCTTTTTATTTACTCACACATCCTCCAGTCCAGAAGTTGTAGAAATTGAAGCAACACAAGGAAACCAATATCTGCGCCTACCGTCTCTATGGCCATCATCAATCATGGCAAGTCCTTCCTATTAAATAAGCAGCATGGGGATCAAATTCATATTTTTCTACAACCTAACTTCTGACAACCACATTTTACAGAAACTGAGACATAACCAACACCTATTAAAGCATCATTTGTTTACATGATTTCATTTATGATTTGAGTAATTTTAGCTTCAATCTTCTCATTTAAAAAAAGGTTAATTATGAATAGCACGATGATCACAGAGGAATGAATACACGGCCTACAAGTTGAACATAAACCAAACTAAAGGCCTAATAGAGGTTTCCCTTTGCTGGGCTGAGTCGGTAATTGCTAGCTCTTAAGTACCAAATCAGCACTCAGTAACAAAAAAAGTGCATAACTACATAAGTTACAGAATGGTACTATTAAGTCTATAACTGCACAAATTAAACATTCACCAAAGTCCCAACAACAACAACAACAACAACTATGAAGTCTTTACCAAAATCCCACATAAACCAAAAATAAAAAGCAATAATACTAGAAGTTGTGAATACAAATTACCTGGTCTGAGATAAATGTCATCATCAGCTTTGACATAAAAGTCTGAATCATACAATGCATATGCAGCCTTGAAGAACGCTAACCTACAACACCAGATCAGATCAGCTATCTCCTTTTATAAACTCTTAACTGATTGTATGACATGCTGGATAAACTTGACTAAAACCAGTAAATTACAATTAGTTCTCCCGTAGTGTATGACATGCATATATTTTAGAAGATGCAAATCCAAATTAGAAGATGCAACAGTAAAGGGCAGTAGACAATCACTTTTAGTGGAAGATTGCATCAATTTAAAGATAAAGGTAAAAAAGATGAAAAGCATAAGACTATTAAAAGATAACTTTTAGTGCTTATGAAATTCTTGCATTCATACACGTCAAGCAAGATTTTGAAACAGTATATATCAAAGCAAGAAGTTAATAGCCTAAATTCCAAAACAGATACTAATATTTTATTCACTAAAGTATATAATGAGCACCAAAAAGTATATAATGAGAAAACAACATGTGGTCGGCTGTACATAAACGAGCACCAAAAAGTCATGCATATATAAATTTACAATGTCTAATAAAAGAATCATGGATTGAAGTTTCTACAAGTGACCTGATTGATCAAGGATCAGTACTTAGGGTGTAAGTTTCTTCAAATTCTCAGTTAAGCCCAAAATTAAACCTCAATCTTGAGATGTAATAACAATTTAGCCCAACCAGACAGCAATTTAACCCAAATTTTGCAACCGTAAACCCTAAAGGAATACAACATAGCAACCTAAATTAAAACCTAAAGCTTCAGATCTTTCCAGGATATTTGCAAAAAAATCACCTGCTTTGCTTAATTTCATATACCGTTCTTTAATTTGAATAAGGCGATAAGATCAAGCCTTTTATCCAAAAAGAATAAGGCAAAAAGAGATCATTTACCTGCATCTAAGTACAACTTGTACGGGAACCTCTCGATCTCTGTCATGTTTGTGGCTTGTCGAGTTTCCATCAGCCCATCTTAGATCAAGATTTCGTCTCTCTAATCGTGGTGTGTAGATCAGAGAAGGAGAAGGAGTCGGTGCCACAGAAAACTCTAATCTCCTATTCGGAGTGGGAGTCGCTGCCATTGAATCTTAAACCTTCCTCTAAAATATGGAAACTAGAAAAATCAAAAACCCTAGAACAACGATCAATAGTCTAATCGTGAGAAAAGGAAAGCAAGAATTGATCATTTACCTGTATCAGTGTCACAAGTGGGGAACGAGAGTGGAGGGCGGAGAGAAAAGAGAGATGATCGAGTGGAGAGAAGAGAGACAGAGAGAAAGGGAGCGATGAGAAAGAGGAATGGGCGGAAAAGAGAGGGGTCGGAGGAGAAGAGAGGGGTGGCACGGAGAAGAGAGGGATCTGGCGCTTTTTTTTTTTTTACCCCGAACTTTCAGCGACCGGTGTTTTCGCCGGTCGCTGAACCGGTCGCTGAAACAATTGGTCGCCAATAATTTTCATAAATTTTTATTTTATTTTAAGAAAATAAGTTTCAGCGACCGGCGAAAACACCGGTCGCTAATACCGGTCGTAGATACTCTTTTTTGTTGTAGTGATATAGCCGCAAAAATTGACATGAAAGATGGCCAGAGAAAAAAAGATCAAGCAAGTGGCGATAAGTCATCAATGATTGAGGTCATGATCACTTGGAGAGAAGATAGAGCATGAGCGATAGAAGGTGACGATGTGAAAACCGGAGTAAACACACTAAACATCCGGAGGCGTAGATTAGGTGATGGTGAACTTGGGAGCAAGATTGAAGTTCTAGTGGATAGGATAATACCTTCTGTGTAAGAGGTTGAATGAAGTATCAAAAACTGAATAGAAAAAAGTTCTATGATTAGACCCGTGGGAGATAAAAAATCTCAAAATGTTAGAAAATGAGGTCGTCCGAGAGCAGATTACTGCAGAGACGGGTCAGATCTGAATCTGTATCTTGAGTGTAATATATGAATAGATAGATGGATAGATAGATAGCTAGATACATACATAGTAATTAAAGTGTTGAAGACGCTGGCCACATGTGCATGTTTGTCGCCAAATAAAAATTCTGCCTAAGTTCAAGAAGGTTCAGTCATCCGGTCTCCTTAGGATGACTTATATAGTTATATCCATAGCTATATCTATTTACGTATATATATGTATATATATGTAAGTATAGGTATATACATGTATATATATGTATATGTATATGTATAGGTATATGTATATATATGTGATGCAACAATGATTTGGGATTTCCTAACTTGATAAAAGAATGAAATTTAGTTCACCGAACATCAGAATTCTAAACTTCTCTAGTTTTATCATGACATGCCAAAATATATCTCAAAAAGTTAAGGTTCAGAGCTATATTGTTTATAGTTTAGTTATACAAGGTGTCTTAATTTTTTCACTATATCAGATGTGGTCTTTGGTGCATTTTGAAAGTGCCACGTTGGATTAATTTATTAAATATGTATTTCATATTGAGATTTCAAATTACTAGTCCTTGCTGTATAATCCTTGAGCAGAAAAGAAAAAGAGTAGTTGAAAAGGTTAAGGAGAGACATTAATGGTTGGAAAAGAAACGGTTGAGGGGCAACAATGGTAATTAATGGCAAAGGTGTTTTGTCCCGTGTTCATTAATGGTTGCTTCTACATGCAAAAGGAAAACAGAGAAATTGTACAGATGCTCTTGCTGTAATTGCTGGGCCGTTTTCTTCCAGCGTTTTCAATCTTATTCATAGGAGTCCGCATCGTCTGCATTAACTCAAAAGAGCATCTTTTGATTTAACGCATCTCGGCCGTCTGATTTTAAACGGAGCCAATCCGGCCACAACTTATAATTCAGGGGCCCTTTAATATTAGTGTAGATCTAGCCTGCACAAATTTTAAAGCGAATATACGAGAGTTTCTTATTTAGAAACTATGCAGGAAAGTTTCTTATTAAGAAATCGTTTATAAATTCTACGCTGGTGAAATCATTGGCTGAAGTTTCTTTCTCCTGCATGAAAGTTTCTTTAATTGCTGATGTGAGATTAATAGAAACTCTAATTTTGATTTTAGAGATGTGGAGATTTATAAATTAAGAAAGACTTAATTTTTATTTAGTAGTTAACAATCACTACTACAAAAACTGGCTTTGTACACTGCACATTGTACACGGATTTGGCAATTATATTAAAAACAGTGTACAAAATATGATTTTTTACTTGTTGAAAAGATCTGCACGATTTCTACACGGATAATTAGTTAATAATCAGTGTAGAATTATTAGAGAGAGCTACACGGTTTATTAGAAACCAAACATCCGTGTGTAAAGAGGTCCGTGTCCAAATAATTGAGAGAGCTACACGGACTTTTAATACAAAGCCGTGTAGGAATATTACACACGGTTTTTTGATAATATATCCGTGTATAAATAGTATAATTGTACACGGATGAATAACAAAAGAGCCGTGTATGTTTAGTTGGAGAGCTACACGGCTTTATAACTAAATAGCCGTGTATAATAGTGTAGGGTTTTAATGTCTTCCCCTTCCAGCGCCGTTTTGATCAAGTCTTTTAGTTAATACATCTCTCTGAACTGAGCTTTTTCCTATCAGATTTCTGCGAATTGATCGAGGCCAGCAGCTGAGATCGGAGATCTTTGAATTAAGTTTGTATTTTCTCCTCTCCATCTTTCTAAGGTTAGTAATATGTATTTAAATCATTTTCTTCCTCTAATTTTCTGTTATTTAGGCTTATTTAGGTCATTTCATGCATGCTTGATTTCTTAATTTTAGATGTAATTAATTAGTGTATTGTGGTCCAATAACCGACCTTTAGATGCTTTTAGGTCCATGCCCGTTCAAAATTAATCCAATAGGGATTAATTTTGGATAGTCCCCGTTTTGGGACTGCTCTTTGAATATTATGTCTCATTTAGGATGTGAACACATATTAGCAGGATTTAATTAGTATTTGAGGAAAGTTCGACAGTATTTTCCCTTATTGCTCCTACGAGTATGTGGTTCGTACGCATACTTGGGGAGTTAAGGGGAAATGCTGCCGAATTTTTCTCAAATGCTAATTAAATCTCGCTAATATGTGTTCACATATGAGACATAATATTCAAAGAGTGGGTTAGGATTGTAAACCGGCCCTTTGTAAGCCCAAAATTTTGTACACGAAGGAGAATGTTGACCATGCATGATTAATTGATCAAATCATTTTTTTAATTTAATTTACAGATGGATCGAAGCTGGATGTATGAAATGCGACGTGACAGTGAAGAATATTTGGTTCGCGTTGATGAGTTTATAAAATTTGCTGAGAGTTATAGAGTGAAGAAAAAAGAAGAAGACATTTTATGTCCTTGTAAAGATTGTAAAAATTTATTAAGATTTTTGGACATCGAAGAAATTAGAGCTCATTTGATTTGTCGGGGATTTAAGAAGAGATATACATGTTGGTTCATGCATGGTGAGAAATTTGGGGAAAGTACTAGTGCCAATAAAGATTGTAATCGTGAATTGAATGATGAGAATGTTGGAATTTCTGATAATTTTGAACTTGATTGGAACGAGGATTATGAGAGTGCCGAATATTCTGATAATGTCGAACCCGAAAATGACGATGATGAGATGGAGAGGAATTTTGATGAAAATGTAGAACACGAGTTTACTGAAAATTTGGAGGATATGTTACGTGATGTGGAAGATGAAATTAGTGATAAAAATTATGATAAATTTCAAAATTTGTCTAATGAATCCAAGAAGCCGTTGTATCCCGGGTGTACCAATTTTACAAAACTGTCAGCTGTGTTGAAATTATTAAACTTAAAAGCAGACAATGGTTGGAGCGATAAGAGTTTCACGTTCTTATTACAGCTTTTAGGAGAAATGCTCCCAGATAACAACGAGTTACTCGGTACAATATATCAGGCAAAGAAGTTGATATGTCCAATGGGGTTGAAGATCGAAAGAATACATGCATGTCCGAATGACTGTGTATTGTATCGTAACGAGTACGAGGCCATGCATGTCTGTCCTAAATGCGGTGTTTCATGATATAAACGTCGTAAGGACCAGGACACTGATGATTGTAACGAGGACACAAATGGCCGACCTCCGGCTAAGGTGTTGTGGTATTTGGCGATAATACCGAGATTCAAACGGTTGTTTGCGAATCCCAAAGATGCAAAATTATTGCGCTGGCACGAAGAAGAGCGCAAAAATGACGGTAAACTAAGGCACCCGGCTGATTCTCCTCAATAGAGAAACATTGACAGACATTTCAAAGAATTTGGTTCTGAAACGAGGAACCTTAGGATTGTGGTGAGCTCAGATGGAATGAGTCCGTTTGGAAGTATGAGCAGTCGGCACAGTACTTGGCCAGTTCTTTTATGCATCTACAATCTTCCTCCTTGGTTGTGCATGAAACGCAGATATATAATGATGTCATTACTAATCCAAGGACCCAGACAACCCGGAAATGACATAGATGTATATCTCGCACCATTAATCGAGGACCTCCAAAAATTGTGGCGTGATGGCGTCCCGGTGTGGGATGCGTATATGAAAGAGACCTTTAACTTGCGGGCCATGGTGTTTTGCACCGTAAATGATTTCCCCGCGTACGGGAATTTGTCGGGTTACACTTGTAAAGGAGCAAAAGCGTGCCCGATCTGTGAAGATGACACGCAGGTGCTGAGGTTGAAAAATTGTCAAAAGAATGTATTCATGGGGCATCGTAGGTTTCTTCCTAATAATCACCCATATCGTAAGAAGAAGATGGCATTCCACGGGAAAATTGAGCTTGGAGTGGCTCGTCATCCATTAGACGGAGAGAGTGTCTTCGAACGGGTAAAAAACATTGATGTTGTTTTTGGAAAATGCGCCAAAGCACAACCGAATAATATTTGGAAAAAGAGGTCCATATTTTGGGAGCTACCGTACTGGACATATTTAGAAGTGGGGCATTGCCTAGATGTCATGCATGTCGAAAAAAATGTCTGTGACAGTTTAATTGGTTTATTATTGAACATTCCGGGGAAGACTAAGGATGGTATTAAAGTGAGAACAGACATGGTAGAGATGGGAATACGACACGAGCTCGCACCGCAGGAGAAAGGGAAGCGCACATACCTACCCCCCGCACTGTGCACAATGTCAAAGAAAGAGAAAACAAGCTTTTGTGAATGCCTTAATGGTATAAAAGTCCCATCAGGATATTCTTCGAATATTAAGAAGTTGGTGTCGGTGAAGGACTTGAAACTGGTCGGTCTGAAATCTCACGACTGTCATGTTTTATTGACACACATAATTCCCGTTGCAATACGGGGAATTTTACCAAAGCATGTTCGTCAAACCATTACGAAGCTTTGTTCTTTCTTCAATGCAATAAATTCCTAAGTGATAGACCCTCTAAAATTGGACTCTTTGCAAAAGGAGGTCGTCGTGACTCTTTGCCAACTTGAGATGTATTTTCCGCCATCTTTTTTCGATGTCATGGTTCACCTTGTTGTTCATCTTGTGAGAGAAATTAAGATTTGTGGTCCCGTGTTTCTTCGGTATATGTATCCATTCGAGAGATACATGGGCATCTTGAAAAAATACGTAAGGAACCGACATCGACCCGAAGGCAGCATTATAGAAGGATATTCTACGGAGGAGGTGATTGATTTTTGCACCAACTACTTGACCGGTGTGGATCCTATTGGCGTTCCAAAATCTCGATACGAGGGAAGGCTCCAAGGAGTCGGGACAATTGGGTTGAGAGCCGTAGTTGCTGATCTAAATGAACTACAAAAGGCACATTTTATTGTACTACAACACATGACAGATGTTGCTCCCTATATAGATGAGCACATGACAATCCTTCAACAACAAAACTACACGAGGAGTCAGAAGTGGCTTACTAACGAGCATAATCGTTCTTTTATAGGATGGCTGAAAGAAAGAGTGCAGTCACACCCCGTACCTGAAATTGTTAAACTGCTTGGCGAAGGACCCCAAATTGTTGTTAGAACATTCCAAGGATACGAGATTAATGGATATACATTTTACACTAAATCCCAGAGTGATAAGAGCACGATGCAAAACAGCGGGGTGACGTTGGTGGCGACCTCTCAAGAATTCAGTAGATCCGGAGATGGCCGGACTGTAATAGCATCAAAGTCATATTATGGCGTTATTCAAGAAATTTGGGAGCTCATTTACAGTCCTCGCCTGAGCATTCCCGTGTTTCGGTGTCAATGGGTCGAAGACCGAGGTGTTAAAGTTGACAACGACGGGTTCACACTCGTTGATTTAAACAGGGTTGGGCATGTTGATGATCCGTTTATACTCGCCAATCAAGCCACCCAAGTCTTTTATGCCACTGACCCAAGTGATGCTAGGTTGAGCGTCGTCCTATCCAGAAAAAGAAGGATTGTCGGGGTAGAAAATGTCGTCGATGAAGAAGAGTACGATCAGTTCGACGAAGTACCTCCATTTTGTACCGATGTGCAAACTGAGGTAGCAACACTTGAAGGGGTAGACGAAGCTGACTACATGCGGTCCGACCACAATGAAGGATTATGGGCCGAGGGTACTGTTCAAATAGTGGAAAAAAGAAGAAAAAGGAAAAAAAAGCATAATGTATAATATTTATTTTGTTTAAGACCGTGTAGCTTTTAATATTGCAACCATTACTTTATAAATATATCAAATAAAAAAGGAAAAAAAGAGGGAAATAAGGAAAAAAACATGATGTAGTATTAGTATTATCAAATATTAGTATTAGTTTTTGAAAATATTAGTTAAAACATTTAATAATAAAATAAAATAAATAAAATTTCATTATTAGATTTTAATATTAGTTGCTTGGTACAAATATCGGTATAAGTTTTTAAATATTAGAAATCTGAAATTTTACTTAATTTATTATTACTTTAGAAATATTAGAAATCTGAAATTTTACTTAATTTATTATTACTTTATAAATATTCACCTCCTGAAATTTTACTGAACCTGGGACCCGCCTGTCGGACCTATTTATACACGGACATTTAGCTAATAGTCCGTGTAGAAATGGAAGAGAGCTACACGGACTATTAGCTAGATGTCCGTGTAGAAAGGATATTTGCACACGGACTTTAGAGTTATGTCCGTGTAGAAAGCTCTTTGTACACGATCTTTTAAGTTAAAAGTCCGTGTATAATGAGGAAAACACTATTATTTCGAAATCCTTCTCTGCCAAAATTTTCACAAGTCAGAAAATCCTCACAGAGAATATTAAGCGGTTCAGTTCCAAAAACCCTCACAGAGAATTTCGAAAGCCTTCTCCGAGCTCTTCACCGCCTCACCGCCTCGCCGCCTCACCGCCTCACCACCTCGGTCTCTCTCACCCGTGGTCTCTCTCTCTCTAACCCGCGGTCTCTCTCACCCGTGGTTAGCGTCTCTCTCTCTCTCGTTATTTTTCTTATTGGGTTTGAACCCGTTAGCCATGGTTGGCTAATTTTGTTACCGGATATCTTTATGGTGCTATACCGAGTTAGTATTGAATAATCTAGGTTAATTTGATATAGGGTATTTTAGGGTATTTTAGGTTAATTGATTAATCTAGGTTATATGTCAAAAATTGTGCATGCTATATATTCTTATTAGACTATAAGTTAATGAAACAACCAATGCATGCTATATATTCTTATTTCTATTTGACCGACACATTGTTTTTTTACCACCTCATCCCCTCTTTTGATATAATTATATTTCATAGTACATTTCATTTAATTCTTACGGTGTGTATATTTGAAAACTATTATTGAAATATTATAGATAATTATTTAGATAACTATTATTTGAAATTAACCTATTATTTGAAAACTATTACTTGAAAACTATTATTTGAAAACTATTATTTGAAAACTATTATTGAAATATTATTGAAATAGCATCTATTAGATGTGTTTTCAATTATTTAGATTAAAATATTATAGATAAGTTTTTTTTAATATTAATAATTATTTAAAAAAAATCACTAATTTGAAATTTAATATGAATTTGATCGATTGAGTCTCTAATTAATGTATTTGTTTCAATCAAATACCAAATCAGCCCTTTATAAATAAATAAATATATTTGAGAAACGGAAACAAATTTCACAAGTTACAAAATATTATTGGTACATAGGATTTTTGTACAAAATATCAATTTTATGATTATAGGATTTTTGTACAAAATATCAATTTTATGATTTGATCTTTAATTTCATGATTTGGTCACTTATGATTTGATCTTTAATTTCAATTATTGGTACAAGAATATCAATTTTTGTACAAGAATATCAATTATTGGTCACTTATGATTTGATCTTTAATTTCATGCAGAACCATGTCGGATGAGGATGAGTACGTCGATATGATGGCAGAAGAGGAGCAGCAAGCTACTGCCTCATCAGAAAGAAGGAGAAGAGGGCCGACAATGTGCACGAGCATTTCCTATATAATAAGCAATTGATATCTACCTTTTCTGAAATACTAACTATTATCAAATTATAATTTTGTAGAATGTGACAAAGCAAGCGCATTACACCAAGGATCAGATCGACGATGTGCGGTGCATGTGGGCAAGGTGGTTTGCCATGGAATTTTGTAATCCTCGATATGGATTTGCATAGATTTGTAATAAAAATATGTTTCGAATGAATTTATTGCTATATGAATTTTGTATAAATTTAGTAATTTCTTGCTAATTAATCTGTTTCGAATGAATATTTGTATTTCTGTTGCAAAAAATTGGCTAGCAGAGCTGGAGGCTAGCCCAAAAACAAAATATACAAAAAAAAAGGTATTTATACACGGATATTTCACAATTGTGCGTGTACGATAGAAAAAACAAAATCAAAAATTAGCTATTGCACACGGTTATTTAACAGTTGTCCGTGTACAATAGCATAGAGCTACACGGACATTTTATAAAAAACCGTGTGCAATAATAATCATACACGGATATTTTAGAAAAATCCGTGTATGATAACCTTGCTGGAGGCGAAATACAAAAAATCCTCAACTATTTGTACACGGATATTTACCAAAAGTCCGTGTATAATAGCTAAGAGAGCTACACGGACTTTTAATACAAAGCCGTGTAGAAAGAGGAATCGTACACGGTTAATTAGGGGATATCCGTGTAGCTCGGTAACTTGTAGAGCGACACCCCAGGTCTTTGTACACGGCGGTTTACAAAGTAATCCGTGTAGAAATTGTTATAATCTCACACGGTTAAATATCCGTGTGTAGTCTGACCTATTCATACACCCTGGCTTTAAACACAGCAGGAAATCCGTGTAGCTCTTCCATTAATGTCCGTGTGCAATCTGTTTTTCTGTAGTAGTGAATTTATTTAAAAATCAATTAGAGTTGCTGGACTAAAGATGCTCTTAGATTGTATATTTGCAAGTATATAGATTATTTGTGCATGACTAGTTGCTTTCTTGCTTTTCGTGACAAATTTCATGAGTGGTTATATTTATAAAAAAAACTTTAGTATAAATTTTCTCCAAAATTCTATAAATGATGAACTATTTCAGAAATATTCTCGAATTATGAAATTATGACATGGACAAAACATTCCTGAATCTCAATCTTGTCACTGGGATATCTGGGAATGTAATAAATCGTACAGTACGGATCAGGTTGATGTTCTTTTATACCCGTGCATGTTTAAAACTAGTTTTCAAATGGCCAGATTCTTTTAAATATTTTTTTTAGAAAACTAATTAATAAATACATAGTTACTTATCTTAATTTAATAATACATTACGTAGTTTTCACATATTTATTGCGAAACACGTATGTAATTGTATATTTTTATATTCAATTTTTTATTTTTAATACAAATATTTTAGTTATTAATTATTTTATCATATTTTTATTTTTTAACATGATTACATTTTATATTTATAAAGGCGTGATCATTATCTGATGATCGTAAGAAAATGTAATTGACCAGATTATATATACTCCGAGAGATGTTATTATACAAAAATTTACTAAATCTGCTTATATAATGCTAAAAAATGGTCCCATTATACAAAAAAAGATCCATAGAATTTGGAAATTGAGAATTCCACCAAGAATGAAGGTGTTTGCATGGTCGGTAACACTAAACAAGATCCTAACGGTGGATGATCTCATGAGGAGAGGATGGTACCAAACAGATGTGTCTTGTGCATGATAGAAGGTAAATCGGTAAAACACATATTTTGCGACCACCGAAGAAGATGAGAGAGATGATGGCAGTCACACATTTCGTTACACAGAAGACGTTATTTTTGTAGTCCTTTTAATTTTTAATTTTTAGTACTGTTTTCTTTAATAGTTTTATTTTCTGGGCTTACATTTTATAATGTTTTCTGGGTTTTTTTTTTTTTTAAATTCAAAAAGAACTTGCTGCAGAGTCTGCGTTTGTAAGGGGGGTAACAGGTTTTATATCAAAACCTGATGGCTTGTAAGACTTTGTTATCAAAATATACAAATACGGACATGATCCCAATATTTTATCAAAAAAAAAAAAATCAAATAAGAAAAGTTGAAGAATTTTCTATGGGATAATGTCAGGGCCTCTTAGTAGAGCGCTTAATGATGAACTCAACGATCCAAAAAATTGCATTATGGGCCTACTCAACGTAACCACCCAATAGCCCAATAGCATTATGGGCCTACTTAAATGTAATCACCAGCTCAGCAGTAATTGTCTACCTTGAGTTGGAAAATATAAAAAGGTTTTTGTTCAAAATTATGTAAGATAATATACTTCACCAATCTAATTATACACCGTTATTATGTAACACAAATTTACAAAGCTTGACAAAAATAATTAGAAATTTATAAATTGAGAAACATAAGAAAAATATTGTTGTCATGTCATTATTCAATCTACAAGTAGTCATAGGATTTGAATCATTAACGGCACCATTCCATTCTTCTAATACACAGATATATATGAATAGGCCAAGGTACTCAGCCCTAAATTAGTCAATTTGCACTGATTTTAACGATTTTTGAGTCTTAAAATTAACTCCTATGATTCTCCTGCATTGCCCACAAATTAAATTAAGCAAGAATCATTTAGACTCAGAAATGACCTGTCATTTAGACTCATTTAGACACCTAATTAACATTTTTCATAATTACTAATCATACTAATTTTTCTTAAATTTCCCACTAACTGATGTCCATTTTCAAATGTATTAGATATGATATATATAACCACAATTACATAATTAGCTTTAACACAATAATAGCTGTTTTTATCATATAATCATAAAAAATATGAACATGTGACAGTTTTTTTTATTATTAAACAACTTAATTTAACTAAATTATTATTCTTGTAAACACTTAGTAGCTTTTTATAACTTTATATTTTTTTAAATTTAGTTATAATACTCAAATTTCAAGATGTGTTAAACGAATTTTTTTTTGTTAAAAGGATGTTTCTATGTATTTTTCAAGAACAATATTCTTGTTAAAAGTAACTAATTTAATTATATAAAGATCGTCACTCAATAATTTCTTTCAATACTATATATTAAAGAAACTATCGGTAAAGAAACTATCGGATTTTTTGAAATAAGAAGTTAACCCTTTTCATTAAAAACATATCAGTTAAAAATATGATGGAACTAAAATATGATGTATGCAAAAATTTATAAATGCTTGTACCTTGTGCTTGGTATATATCTTATGCTTCGTAACATGCGCTATTATTGTAAATACTTTGTTGAGATCCACAAAATTCAACAAAATTCACAAAATTGGCTATTTACTTTCTGGAGAATGCAGAAAACTATCTTATGCTTCGTAACATGTGCTATTATAATTGGCTATATTTACTTTGCTGGAGATCCACAAAATTCAACGAGCAGATTCAGGTACGCACATGACTAGAAGTAGACAATTCAAGAACAACCGGCTCATATTTGGACTGTTTAAGTGATTCCACTTTAATATCAAATGAAATACTATGTGTGATCATTATAGAACCTAAATCCTTCTATATGTCCCAAGAAAAATGAATACTATGGTATAATCTTGTCCTGGCCACATAATCAGTTAGCACTGGAGACAATGGACTTCTACCTTCTAATAAGTGACAAAAATGTTTTGCTAAGAAGAAAAAAATAAAATCAAACAAAGTCCATTGTCCCTTGATGAAAGTGCTGATCTCTGTGTTGATCAAGGGTGTTGATCAGCACTTGATCTCTGTGTTGATCTGTTCTTGGGTAAATTATCTCTGTGTTGATCGATCCAAGTGCTGCCATTATTATCGGGGAAATAAAATAAAGGTTTTCACATGCTTTCACAAGATAGTTTACTTCGGGCTGTCCCTTGATGGAAGGTTGATTAATTGGCTTCAGGCTGGCCCTTCAACAAAATGAAAATAATTAAACAAGATTAGGAAACATGATAATTACAATATCATATCATATGCTGTATATATAATAGTTATATTAATCTTCTGAGTAGAACTAGGGTGTTCTTAAGCTGACCAAGTATCTTTGTGAGCTTAACTCAAAAATTCGTCGGATTGGCTTCAAACGGCGCATACAAACCGTTGAAACCGATCTACTTCACGAGTGATGAGTTTACATGTCAAATTTATAAATTTTCAAACTAATTTAATATAAAGTCAAGCGGTCAAAAACATATGAAAAATGAACTAATTAAAATTAACTTATAAACCATCTTTTTTTGACCGCTTGACTTTATACTAAATTAGTTCGAAAATTTATAAATTTGATATGTAAATGCATCACTCGTGAAGTAGATCGGTTTCAACGGTTTGTATGCGTCGTTTGAAGCCAATTCAATAGGTTTTTGAATTAAGCTCACAAAGGGGCTTGGTAAGCTTAAGAACACCCTACTTCTACTCTAATCTTCTTACCTAAACGTACAATTCATTAATTGTAATCAATCACAAGTATTTTATTCAGATCAGATATGACTTGATCGACTCCATCTAAAAAAAGTAGATCTGGATACAAGTCTGTCCCTTCACTTGGCGTAAAGGGAACCTGCACACATTTTCTAACTAATTTAGCAACATTTTGATCAGCGTGTGAAGGCATCTTCCAATTAAGAACGACTAGTACAGTCGCTTGTCTTGATGGAAGTGTTCACGGATTAATCCATTAAATGTTCTCCATTTCAAACTAAATGAAAGCATCATTTTTTTTTTTCTAAATAGAAGTCTTCTCTAAATGGGAGCATCTTAATTCTTAACGGCGTACTTATGTCCAGAGGAATCCAAATTATAACAGCTAATTTATTTTGTAGAATAGAAAATAGTGCATTGTAGGAAATAGTGTCTTGTAATTAATAGCAGTAGGGAATAGTGCATTTCAACAACCAGTTTTTTTGTTACCTTGTAACTATAAATAGGAACACTTGTAAATAGAAAAATAAGATTGCAATATAATTTGTTTTCTTAATCTCTTCTATCTCTATCTTACAAAAATAACATGGCTCAAGAATAAGCACAAAACAATGAAAAACACTTTGCTCAAGAAAAACACTTTGTAATTGAAAAACCACAAAACCGCAACAAATTTCAGCAAAAGAAAGATGGCCCAAGAAGAAGCAACGAACTTCTCCAAGGTAACAAACACTTTGCTCAATGGCAAAAATTACGTGTCATGGGCAAGGGCATCATCCAGGGCCCTGAGTGGTCGAGAGATGTTAGAATACATCACTGGTGAAAATAAAAAACTAGAAACCGCAGATCCAAACAAACTAAGTCCTGATGAAAAGATGGCAGCAAAACAATGAAAAACAACAAACGATAGAATCATTATCTCACTAATAAACTCAATGGAGCCGGCTATATCCGAACTCTTTATGATGGCCGAAAGAGCACATGAGTTGCGGGAAGCGGTAAAAGCTATGTATTGTCAGGAAAATAATTTCTCACATATTTATCAACTTATGTTGGAGATCTAACAAGAAAAACAAGCGTCGAGATGAAATACCGAGTACCTTGGTGCTCTTGAAAAAAAATGCAATGAGCTTCAATCCTACCGGCCAATAACAACATATCTGGCCACACTCCAGAAGCAGACTGAAGAGGATTATATTTTTCAATACCTCACGGGATTAAATCCGAGTTATGAGGACGTAAGATCTCAAATCATGATCACAGTACATCTTCCTTCTTATTCTCAAATCAAAAGTTTAATTCAATAAGACGAGAGTAGAAGTCTTTCCATGAATGGTTCACAAACTGCAAGTAACGAGGGACACGAGATCCATGACTTAGTTGTAAAAAATCCCAATTTTAATCAAAACCTTAGCTTTCAAAAATGAGAAATGTAGCCACTGTAAAAAAGATGGTCACACTCAGGATAGGTGTTGGCATCTCTATCCTCATATAAGACCAAAAAAATTCAAAAGGCAATGATCGTAATCAAAATTGGAAGAAAAAACAGTGAGAAAAAAACAGAAGTTACGTTGTTTCTAGTGAAGGGAATAGATTTAATGGGCTAGTGGGTACATCTGAATGTGGATTCAGACCCAATAATACTAATCAAACCACCATTGGGAGTGGATTCTTAGCTAATGGATCCAATTAACACACTGGCAGACCCGCTAAGGATTGTGGCGGACCCAATAATGTTTTTGGCCGACCCAGTTCTGGACTTGGCGGACCTAGTAGAGAGACCTGGACTCTCTTTTCCTGGCACTGATGGGTCACCCTGGAGCGGGTCAGAAGGCTATTGTGCTGGCGGGTCAGATGGGTCAAGGAGTATTCTAGGCGCTGGTGGGTCAGTTTCTGGCGGGTCAGGAGCTAGGGATCAAGTTCAACAAGTTCTCTAACAGCTTTCTTTACTGCTTAGCAATCATAACACTCCTAACGCTTGTGGTATTGCTTCTAACTAAAAAGATTTATTTTTTAACAAAATTATTATAGACAACGGTGCAACAGATCATATGTTTGGTAGCAAACAATTATTGTCAAATCTAAACCCGGCCAAAAGTGATAAATATGTCTTGGTTGTAAATGACATGAAGGCAAAAATAAATGGTATAGGAGAAATTAATTTATGTAATAAACGAATTAAAAATATTTTGTATTTAGAGACATTTCCCATAAACTTAATTCTATGAATAAATTAACACAAAAATTAAATTGTAATGCAATTTTTTCTTGTAAAAACGTCATATTTCAGGACCGGGAAACCGACATCAAGATTGGTGAAGGATTTCTTGAAAATGGACACTATCTTTTGAATTCCAACAAATTAAAATTTTGTGCTTCCGCAAAATTCGTTACCTCTAATCTTTGGCATAAGGGACTTGGGCATCCTTCCGACAAGATTTTAATCAGTGTATTAGATTTCAAAAATTTGAATTGTACTAATTGTGAAATCTGTAAGTTAGCAAAAACAAACAAAGCTTCATTTTTCTCTTTCTACTAGCAAAAGTGAAGTAGTTTTTGATTTAGTACATTTTGATGTATGGGACCGGCCCCAATTGATTCATATAATGGATTCAAATATTTTGTTATATTTATTGATGATTTTTCAAAAGCAACTTTGTTATATTTACTTAAATCTAAAGATGAAGTATTTGATTGCTTTTATGAATTTTTATGTCTTATAGAAACTCAATTTAATGTGAAATTAATTTTTTTTTAGATCAGATAATGGAACGGAATTTATAAATAAAAAAAATTCAAGCCTCTTTAAATAAAAAATTATTATACAACAAACAACATGCATAAACACTCCGAACAAAATGGAGTATCGGAAATGAAAAATAGACACTTATTAGAAATGACACGATCTTTATTATTTCAAAATAATGTTCCTAAAATTTATTGGTTTGATGCCGTACTTTGTGCCACACATTTAATTAATAGATTGCCTAGTGTCAATTTGATAAATAAAAGTCAATTAGAAATTCTTTATCAACAAAAAATCACTTATGACCATATGAGAGTATTTGGTTGTACAAGTTTCGTACATATCAAAAGAAAAGACAAACTTGATTTTGTATCACAAAACACCTTTTTTAGGGTACTAATGTTATAAAAAGGGTTATAAATGTTATGATCCAATTAATAAAAAATTGTATCTTTCTAGTATTGAAAATGAATCAGAACCAAAAATTACCAAGAAGCAATTCAAAGTCCAATTTGGTGCAAGGCTATGAATGAGGAACTAAAAGCCTTAGAATAAAATGAAACTTGAAATATTGTTCCACTACCAACAAATAAAAAATCTGTTGGTTGTAAATGATTGTAAATGGGTATATAAAAAATATGTTGGTTGTCTATTTTTTAGGAATAGAAGTAGCTTCTTCAAATAAAGGACTCTTTATTTCTCAAAAAAATATACACTTGATTTATTAAAGGAAACCGGTAAAATATGATGCAAACTGACCTTTACTCCAATTGACAACAAGTGCAAATTAAATAATGAAGATAGTGAACCTTTGAAAGACATAAATCAATTTCAAAGACTTGTAGGAAAATTAATCTGCCTAACGGTTACTCATCCGGATATTTCTTTTTCTTTAAGCCAAATAAGTAATGCACTCACCAAGAACACTACATTTAAAACCTGTAAATAGAATCTTAAGGTACTTAAAACATAATTCCGGTAAGGATATTCGGATAAAAATAATAAATCTAATGATATATGTGCTATTCCGATGCAGATTGGCCGGAAGCTTCGATAGAAAATCGACAACCAGTTTTTGCACAGTTGTAGGCGCAAATCTAGTCAAATGGAAAAAAAAAATGTTGTAGCATGATCAAGCGTTGAAGCTGAATATCATGCCATGGCATCAACCGCAAGCGAACTAACATGAATCAAGCAACTCCTATCAGACATGTGATTTAAAACTCAAGAACCTATGAAAATTTATTGTGACAACAATTTGGCACGGCACAGCATCAAATCCCGTGTTTCATGAGCGAACAAGACATATAGAAGTGGATTGCCACTTTATTAGAGGAAATGTTCAAGCAATGGAAATTGATCATATCTAAAAAATGAAGATCAACTTGCGGATATCTTCACCAAAAGCTTGGATCCGAGTCCATTTGAGAAAATTACAAGCAAGCTAGGATTGTACGATATATACATTCCTAGCTTGAGGGTGAGTGTTGAAATATAAAATAGAATTCAAATTATAACAGCTAGTTAATTTAATATAACAGAAAATAGTGTATTGTAGGAAATAGTGCCTTGTAATTAATAACAGTACAAAATAGTGCATTCCAATGGCTTGTTTTTTTGTTACTTTGTAACTAAAAATAGAAACACTTGTAAACAGAAAAATAAGATTGCAATATAATTTATTTTCTTAATCTCTTCTCTCTCTATCTTACAAAAATAACAGAAACTATGTTTTCAACGTATTCATTCCTTGTTAAATAAAAAATAAGTTAATATATAACATATAAAAGTTTATACATCCTTGATACCTTGTACTACTCTGAATGACATATATAGCGGCTCGCTATGACTTGCACTCATTGTTGATCAACGTCAATTTTCTGAAAATAACTAGCTATTCACATTGCTGGAGGAAGAATTGGCTAAGAGTAGCCAACTTACTTTTATACTCAAAGGTGGTGTTTGATTGATATTGAGACCTAAACCATGGAACAAGTGTTTAGATCGACACTAAGCACGGATTAACTAGACTACTCTAAAATTGTACATCAAAATTTAAACCACATTTCAAGGTGGTTTAATAGTTAGTTCTCCTACGGTCCCATTGTCAGTCACAATCAAATAATTTGTTCTTCTATTTCTTCTGTAGTCTATATTATTTCTTAATAACTTGCACCATGCCATAATTTCATTAGACTTTATTAGACTTCAACTAACCATAAGTAATTTAGTCCGGCTTTAGATGGAATAACTTAGACATCCATGCATAACTTTAATCCTCACTCAAATACCACCAAGCTGATTCCACCCCATGTGCATAATTGAATCTGGCATATGCTGTAAATGAAAATGGGTAGTCCACCCCGGCCAAAGACGAGAGGATTTTAAAAAATCTGTATTTATGCAAGTGCTCCCCAGTTTTCGGGGTTAACAAAAAAATGTATATATATATACATATACATAGATGTACAGTCATTCATGCACATGCTAATCTAGTTTTTAATGTCCTTGATTGAAGGTTGATTAATTGGCTTCATTCAAATTTGAGATATACATAACGAAAAAAATTAAACATGATATGGTGAACCAGATAATTAGACTAGCATATATACCGTAAATATGCTAGTTATATTCTTTTTCTTGGCCAAACAATTCATTCATCTCAATCAGTTACGAGTATTTTAGTCAGATTAGACGTGATTTTTAAGTTTTTGAGGGGTATACGTGAAATTCCCCCATTAATGTATAACACATCAGTAATAAAGAAGTGAATGAGATGTATTCATTTAAAAAAAAAACATGTTGGCACCTTTACTAGTGGAAATTTTTAGCTTTTTTTTCTTTCCATATTATTCGAGTACAAACGCAAACTTCTTTTTGGCTTCCTACAAAAAGCTTATGATCCCCCCCTAATAGATCATGTAAAATGACTACATCGTTTTTGATGGACAATATCTTCTCCTTCAAGACCATCCTTCTCTCTGTTGCCATTATTCTTTTCATCAAAACCCTTTTCTCTAATATCAACAAAAACAGCAAAAGGAAACTCCCACCAAGCCCTCCCGCACTTCCGTTCATCGGCCACCTACATCTCCTGAAGCCACCTCTACACCAAGCACTCGTTGGCATATCGAAGCGTTATGGCCCGGCCACCTTTCTCCGCTTCGGCTCCCATCCAACTCTTGTCATCTCCTCTCACACCTTGGCAGAGCAGTGCTTCACAACACATGATATGGCATTTGCAAATCGACCCCAGCTGTCATCTGTCATGCTGCCCAACTTAATTGCCATGGCCAACTATGGTTCATACTTCCGCAGCGTGCGCCAGATTGCAGTAGTGGAGCTTCTGTCAAATCAAAGGCTTCAAGCCTCTTCAGATATCCGGGCCAGGGAGGTCCGAGACATGGCCCGACGGCTCTTTCAGTCTCACAACCGAAGTGAAAAATTAGAAAGATCCAGCGGCTTTGAAAAGCTCCAAGTGAAGAATTTTCTGTTAGAGTTGATGATGAATGTGACCATGATGATGATAGCTGGAAGGCGGTTCAGTGGTGACAGCGTACAGAACTATGAGGAATTGAAACGGTACAAAGAAGCGGTGGAGGGTTGGTTTGAGCTGAGCGGAGGTTGTAATATAGAGGATTTCTTGCCCATTTTTAGAATGCTTGATTTGAAAGGGGTCATGAAGAGAATGAGGGATGTGACAGACGTGAATGAGATAATGGCTCAGAAGTTGATTGACCAGCATAAGCAAGAAGGGGCTGAGAATAGGAACACCATGATTGCCAGAATGCTAGAGCTGCAGAAAGAGGATCCTGAGAAATACAGTAATTCAGTTATCAGAAATATTTGCATAGTAAGTGCCAAATCTTTTTCTGTAATTTCTTAAATGGTCCACATAATCTATCACTTTCCTGTACATATGAACACCCAGAGCAGTTCCGAATTCAGATCCTCCCCGGTACCATAATAGGGAATCTTTTACAATTACTTGATCTGGACTGTTCTTTTTAACTTGGCACGAATTTCAAAGCCCAGTAATACTGTCCCCTCTGTCAGCCCGAATCTCAAAGCGGCTGAGAGTTAATCTCAAACCGTAAAGTGAAGGGAATCTTTTATAGTAATGTAGAGGATACTTGTCCGAGCTGTTCCTCCATAAGCATGAAAACACATGCTATTTACCAAATTAATTACTTGAATTTAATTGAGTACTTCAAAAGATAATTAAGTTGATCCACATTCATTAGGAAAGGATACGTATAAAATAAAGAAAACAATAAAACATATAAGAGAAGCATAGAGAAATCTGAATTTTTTATTAAAAAGAAATAAAAGAAATATTTTTTTAAATCGGAGAGAAACATGACGTTTGAGTGCCGTGTCGATTTCTGAAGGATGGTGACAACACGGGACACTCGAGTCACGTCCGCGTGCGTGAACGCGTGTCATGACTAGATCAAGTCACATGCCGTGCTAGTTTTCCGAATAGTAGTCACAACCATAGAAGGAAAAATCGGCCGTTCCATACCAGAATCGGCCGATCCGAGTCGGAATCAGACTGTACCGATCGATTTCAGGCCGAGTTACACAGTATATGATTTTTTCATCCAATTTCGGCCGAAACGGTCATATTCCGGAATGGCCAAATTTCAGGGGAAACGTTTTGATTCCAGACACACCATCGGCCAAAACGTGCAAATACCAATTTCCAAAAAAATTACCCTCTAGCGTGAATCTAACTAAGGGCCACTTCCTTATTAACCAAGCCAACTACCACCACACTATACTATCTTTTGTTGCTAAAATACATAACTAAGTATAAGTATAAATGTTGAAATGCTTGTATTATATTATATTAGTGTATTATTTGATTGTAATAATTTGTCAAAACAGAAATTGTTGACAAATGATTTTTTTTATCAAATTTTTCCTACTTTTTAGTATAAAACAAGCTTATGGCAAAAAAATCCGAGTTTCCGATCCGATTCGGCCGATTCTGACCGATTCACCCGATTCCGATTCCACGGTCAAAAGACCGATCCCAATTCCGATTACGATTTTTCCTTCTATGGTGACAACATGGTACTCTCGAGTCAAGACATATGACTTGGGTCATGTGTCGTGTCGTGCCGTGACGAACCGAATTTTTTGGCATTGCTTGGTGGACGCCATAGTTTATGGGTGTTTTTCTTGTGATCCAAAATATTCAAATTATTTTCAGATTTTTAAAAATTTATTTATTTTATTTCCTATTAATAAATTCGGTAGGTAAATTGCTATAATTGGACCACAATGAAAAACCAACCCGAAGCTAAACAAACATAGACATGTACAATAAGCTGACAAATTTAATTATTTTATTTCCTTGGACAGGACCAAAGTCATTTGGATTACATTAATATCGAAAAAAGTCGGAAGACAAACCACTTGTTTTTTTTTTTCTTTTCAAATTAATAGTCATTAATGGGGTTATTATATATGATTGCCTTGATATAATAAAAAAGAGGATACAAATGAATAAATAGAAAAAGAGTAAAGAAAAAAGAAAAGTACTTTATCACTTTACAGTCCACTTGTACAAGAACAAATTGCAAGGCCGTACCAGTATGCAAAAAAGCGAATGGCCAAAATCCGAAATGCAAAAGGCCAGACCAAAATTTGTCTAAAGCCTCTAATTTTGAAATGCATTGAATCAGATAGTTTCATTTAATTGAAGTACCAAAAGTACCCACTGACCTGTTATACAATGTTGCAATCGATTGTCTCCAGTTGGAAATTACTCAATTTTGTGCTTGGTACTCAATTTTGTTCATTGTCAATCTTCAAATAGAGCTTGTTGCTAGGAGGATCTGAAACTTCAACCACTACCTTAGTATGGGCAATGGCAAATCTACTTAACAACCCAGACGTACTCAAGAAAGCAGTATCAGAAATTGATTCACATGTTGGGAATGAGAGACTCATAGATGAATCTGACATGACCAACCTGCCTTACCTCCAGCACATTCTCAACGAGACCATGCGGATCTACCCAACAGGACCTCTTCTCGTGCCCCATGAATCAAGCAAAGAAGTCACTATCGGCGGTTATGAAATTCCACCGGGAACAATGCTTCTGGTAAATGTGTACCATATTCAACGGAGTCCAGAAATCTGGGACGAACCCACAAAGTTCAAGCCAGAGAGGTTTGAGAATGGAAATGTGGATGAGAAATGGATGATACCATTTGGCATGGGCAGGAGAAGGTGCCCAGGAGAAGCACTTGCAATGCAAAAAATGTTTCTGGTATTAGGGACCCTGATCCAGTGCTTTGACTGGGAAAGAGTCGGAGACAAGCTTGTTGATATGACGGAAGGTGCTGGCTTGACACTTCCTATGGCTGTTCCACTTGAAGCTTTGTATCGCCCACGCCAAGTCATGAGCAAAGTTCTATCTGAATTATGAATTAAGGATATTTCAATTTGTAATGCTAATTCCATTCCGTGTCTTTAAATGAGAATCAGATTGATTCCTCTTATGTGTAATAATCAACAATGACTCTTTGCTTCCATATATAAGCAACTCTCTGTATCAATGGGTAAGAATTACTACTACAAGATGGTATGACTAATGTCTATTTATGATGTTGTCATGTAGGTTAGCTTTCTTTCCAGTGGAGCCTACATACTTGCGTTTTCTATTGACCAATTTCAAATTAACGTCCTTGAAATGCTACAGTTAGCTGCTTTTCAATACATACAGGGACTCTGTTGGTCTTTAGGGAGGAATTCACATTTGGCAGAAACTGTACTATTTTATTGCAAGAAACAACGGAATTGTGGACAAAAAATAATCAATCCAAAATGGAGTTGTGACGACCCTCAGCTCAGACAATGAAATAACACAGATTGATACAAAGAAACAAATCAATTTGATTGAATTGGGTAAAACTGGATATAACGGAAACGTAAGAACAAACTAACTAATTCGTAATAACGGATAACAATGTTGATAATCACAACCCTAGACTAATCCTTTATCTAGGGGAGTGCTACTTTTAGATCAATAATTACAATATTATGTTCTTAGAGAAAATTTTATGTCTAAATGCCTGTCTTATCATTTACTCTGTCCTCTTTAACTGTCTCAAACTTTCAATTAATAAGGTAATTAAGGTCCCTTTGGAGATTAAAAAAACAAAATCTGTTTGAAACCCATATCTCCTTTCACATCCCCGTATCTTCATATTTCCTTTCTCCTTCCCAAATCTCCATTCTCCTTAATCTCTTCAACCTGTACGCACAGAAAAAAAAGGAAATAAATCAAATTGTGAGATTTTCATGTACATTGAAATCCAGTCTGTTTCTTCTTTTTTTCATTTGGCATCAGATGATTTTCTTTAATCCAGTATGTTTATATATCCACAATGGATTATTACAATCTCTTTTTTATATAGTTATATAAGTGTTGGATTTGAAATCGTACTCGCTCCAGAATTAAAAAGAGCAAAAGGGAAAAAGACGATCTCGATAAGGCTGTTGAATATTGAGACAAAATTAGAGTCCGAATATTCCAGATTTAGAGATCTGGATGCAACGTGTTTTGTGATGTATTTTTAGGCATGTAGTGGAGTTAGTGGTTTCCTTATTTACTCTAGACAGAATTAGTGCGAGTAGTGGGGTTAGTGGTTTCTAAATTTAGTTGAGTCATGAGTTGTGGTAGGTTTCCATATTTAGTTTTTTGTAGTGCTATAAATTCAGCATGTTGTAATCGAATTAATCAAGAAGTGAAGTAAAATTATTTGTGTCAATCCTTCTTCCTCTGTTTACTCTTCCAACAAAGTGGTATCAGAGCCGAGTCGATCAACCCTGGGGCGTTTTCATGGCAGAAAACGGCAGCACCATGGTGAATGTCACACAACCAGCAATACCTCTCTTCAAAGGCGAAAACTATGCTTTTTGGAGCATCAAGATGACGACCTTGTTCAAGTCTCATGGCCTATGGGACTTGATAGCAAATGGAGTTCCTAATCCAGATCCTAATCCACAAGAGAATCAGAAGAAAGATGCACGAGCGCTGTTTTTCATCCAACAAGCAGTGCATGACACCATCTTCTCGAAAATCGCAGCAGCCACCAACGCAAAGGAGGCATGGACAACCCTGAAAACAGCATTTCAAGGGAGTACTCGAGTCATGGCAATCAAACTTCAAGGCCTACGCAGGGACTTTGAAACATTGCAGACGAACAAGGAAGAATCAGTCCAAATTTTCCTTTCAAGAGTACAAGAGGTGGTCAATCAAATCCGAGCATTTGGAGACACCATGGAGGAGAAGACGGTGGTGGCAAAGGTGTTGAGAAGCCTAACACCCAAGTTTGATCATGTGGTAGCAGCAATCGAAGAGTCCAAAGATCTAGCAACCTACACCTTTGATGAACTCATGGGGTCACTGCAGACTCATGAAGCAAGGATGTCAAAGGCTGAAGATAAAGGCGACGACAAGGCATTTTACATGAAGGGGGAGTCATCAAGAGGTAGATCTAATGGCTACCCAAGAGGCCGAGGCAGAGGACAAAACAATTCCAGCAGAGGCAGCCACAATCCCAGCAGAGGACGGGCTAATTCCAGCAGAGGAGGTAGAAGTAATCAAGGAAATTCATACGACGATTCCAAGAGGGATGTTCAATGCTATTATTGCAACAAGTATGGGTACTACCAAGCAGAATGCTACAAGAAGCAAAGAGAAGAGAGTCAAGCAAATTATATAGAAGAGGAGGATACGCAACCAACTCTCTTCATGGCCAGCAGCGCGGTTGACAAAGTTGATGCAAGCAGCATCTGGTTTCTCGATAGCGGGTGTTCAAATCACATGTCCGGATTCAAGCAGTTGTTTGAAGACTTCGATGAAGAAGCAAGTTGGCAGTGGGAGAGTGTTGTACAACAAACCCAGGTTGAAGAAACAATAGAAGAAAATGAAGAGATAGCGGCACAAGATCAACCGCACGAACAACCACCTAGCAGCAGCTCTAGCAGTCCGGTTGAAGATTCAATTCCTGAGATGCAATCAAGGAAGTTCAAAACATTACAAGAGCTGTATGAAACAACCCAGGTACTTCTCGTTGTAGATCCTCAGCTCAGACAATGAAATAATCAATCCAAAATGGAGTTGTGACGACCCTCAGCTCAGACAATGAAATAACACAGATTGATACAAAGAAACAAATCAATTTGATTGAATTGGGTAAAACTGGATATAACGGAAACGTAAGAACAAACTAACTAATTCGTAATAACGGATAACAATGTTGATAATCACAACCCTAGACTAATCCTTTATCTAGGGGAGTGCTATTTTTAGATCAATAATTACAATATTATGTGCTTAGAGAAAATTTTATGTCTAAATGCCTGTTTTACCATTTACTCTGTCCTCTTTAACTGTCTCAAACTCTCAATTAATAAGGTAATAAAGGTCCCTTTGGAGATTAAAAAAAAAAAATCTGTTTGAAACCCATATCTCCTTTCACATCCCCGTATCTTCATATTTCCTTTCTCCTTCCCAAATCTCCATTTTCCTTAATCTCTTCAACCTGTACGCACAGAAAAAAAAGGAAATAAATCAAATTGTGCGATTTTCATGTACATTGAAATCCAGTCTGTTTCTTCTTTTTTTCATTTGGCATCAGATGATTTTCTTTAATCCAGTATGTTTATATATCCACAATGGATTATTACAATCTCTTTTTTATATAGTTATATAAGTGTTGGATTTGAAATCGTACTCGCTCCAGAATTAAAAAGAGCAAAAGGGAAAAAGACGATCTCGATAAGGCAGCAACCTCAGCCGTCTCTTTCGTCCACCTTTTTCATTTCATCCATGTCATCTCTTCTAGATCTCAACCCGACACAGTGATGTTCTCCCCTCTCTTTTATCTCTACCTTCTCGAGCGAAGAAGAGAATGAAGGAGAGGGGAGGGAGTCGAGCGGAGCTGACCGGAGCCGAGAATTCCACAAAGCCAAGATCTCTACCTTGTGTCTCTTCATCCTCTGTTTTTATTTTTCTGTCTATGACGTTATTAAGGTAATAGCATTCCACAAGCCAAGATCTCCTATATAATAGGAAAGAACCCAAAACTAATACACAATTACATGAAGAGAATTATTCTCGAAGATGAATTTCAGACTACCCCAATGAACAGTTGCGCCTACATTGTTATGGGCGAGGAAAATCACGAGATTGCTGTTTGCAGTAATGGCTTCGTCCTAGGTGAAAAAAAATCTAACTCTGGAGGCATACTCACAATTGGCAGAGTTTTCCAGCTCACCTCATCTGACGATGAAGTCTTTTTTTTGCCGAATTATTGGCGTGAGACTTGCCTCTCCCTTGACCTTGCTAAATTGTTGAGGAAAAGGTTTGCCAAGCTCCTGTTGGGAGTTTTTCGGAAAAAAACAGAAACAGAATTCAGCAACAGAATTTTCTCACAACACAATTTCATTGATTCATCAACAGAAAAATACATGGTATTTAAGATGGTGCCTCTCCCTAATTTCGCACCCCACTAACTCCACTAATTTTGCTATAACCAACCTATAACCAACCCACTACATGACATATTAATTAAAAACTACCCACTACTTCCTGCACATGTCTAAACAGAAAACTTGCTGCCTAAGTTTACAATCAGTTTTTAATTAATTCATAACAGAAAATAAAACTGCAGCAAAAACCGAAAACTTCTAAAAACTGCATCTCTTATGCATTTTGCTGCTGACTTGGATTATTTTCAACACCCCCTCTTAATCCAAAGTCCAGCACATTCATCATGTCTCGACACCAGTTAAACTTCTCTCGTGTGAGTGATTTGGTCAGCACATCTGCAACTTGCTGGTTCGTGTTCACATACTGGAACTCTATCATCTTTTGCTCAATCAGATCTTGTATGAAATGGAGACGAGTGTCTATGTGCTTTGTTCTGTTGTGATGCACCGGGTTGTTACTAATTGCAATTGTCGACTGATTATCACAATAGAGTATTGTTGCACCTTTCTGCTCACAATCTAACTCTTCCAATAAGCGCCTTAACCATACACCTTGGCATGCTGCTGATGTTACTGCATTGTACTCAGCTTCTGCGGTTGATAGTGGAATTGTTGACTGTTTCTTCGAATTCCAACTTATTACGCTGTTGCCAAAGAAGAACACCTAACCTGTTGTGCTTTTTCAATCATCTATGCTGCCTGCCCAGTCACTATCGCTGTAGCCTGTCAAACACGGTTCGTCAACACCCTTGTACCACAGACCATATCTTGTTGTACCTGCAATGTACCTAAGAATTTGCTTTGCTGCTCCCATGTGTTGTTTAGTTGGATTCTGCATGTATCTCGGAACCATTCCAACTGCATGTGTGATGTCTGGTCTTGTGTGCGTCAAGTACAACAGACCTCCCACCAAACTCCTAAACCGAGTTGCATCTGCAGCTCCAGTTCCATCAATAGCTGTCAACTTCTCGTTTGTATTCATTGGAATTAGTACGGGATTGCAATCTTTTAATCCGAACTTTTCTACCAAGTCTCTTGCATACTTGCGTTGGGACACAAAGATTCTTCCCTTCTCTTGTTCAACCTCCAGACCTAGAAAGTAATGCATTTCTCCTAGATCGGTCATCTCAAACACATGCATCATTTGCTCTTTAAACTCCTTCACCATTGCGTCATCAGTGCCAAAATAAATCATATCATCAACATAGAGACATACCGCTATTAAACCTCTTTTTTCTTTGCGTTTGACATAGAGATTAGGCTCATTCTTGCTTCTCTCAAATCCCAATTTCTGAAAATGTGCATCAATCTTGCAGTACCATGCACGAGGGGCTTGCTTCAAGCCGTATAATGCTTTGAACAAACGGTACACCCAGTGTTCTTTGCCCTTCACCACAAACTCTTCCGGTTGCTCAACATAAACCTCTTCTTTTAGCTCACCATTGAGGAATGCTGACTTCACATCAAATTGATAGATAGGTTCTCTCAATTGTGCAGCCAATGCAATCAACAACCGAACCGTTTCAAATCTGGCCACCGGGGAGAACGTCTCTTCATAGTCTATGCCTTGCTTTTGCGCATATCCTTTTGCCACTAATCTTGCTTTGTATTTTAATACACTGCCATCTGGACCAAATTTAGTCTTGTAAACCCATTTAACTCCAATTGCATTGCGATCTTTTGGTAATTCCACCAACTTCCAGGTTTGGTTTTGCTCGATTGAACTCATTTCTTCTTTCATTGCTTGCACCCATTCCTTTCTTTCTACGGCTTCTTCATAGGATAATGGATCTGCTACATACAAAACCTGAGTTGCTTCATGCAATTCTTGTAAGGATCGTACCTTTCTTCCTTGTGTATCCGGATCAACCATCCGATGTGATGTGCTACTCGAGCTTGGACTACTTTGCGGCTGCTCACTGCTGCCTTCTTCTTCTTCATCTTCTATTTCTGCTATTGGTGTGTTGTCTTCCTCCATAGACCAATTCCAACTAGCATTCTCATCGAACATGATATTTCTACCGACTATAATCTTCTTTGTCACCGGATTAAACAACCTATAACCTTTAGATTGTATGCAATACCCGATGAACACACACTTTTCAGATTTTGAGTCCAGTTTTTTTCGGTTTTGTGTAGTTATGAGAGTGTAAGCAATGCACCCAAAAACACGCAAATGCCCCACACTGGGCTTCCTTTCAAACCACACTTCAAATGGTGTTTTGTTCATCACTGCCTTGGTTGGTGACAGATTTAGAACATATACCGCTGTTGCTACTGCTTCAGCCCAAAAACTATTCGGCATACCTTTAGATTTCAGCATACTTCTTGCTAGTTCTACTACCGTGCGGTTCTTGCGTTCAGCTACACCGTTTTGCTCAGGTGTGTATGGAGTGGTCAGTTGCTGTAGCACCCCTTCTTTATCATAAAACTGCTTGAATTCTTTTGATTGAAACTCACCCCCACGATCTGATCTTAGAGCTTTCAGCCTAGTCCCTGTTTGCGTCTCTGCCATGACTTTGAACCTTTTGAACAGCCCAAACGCTTCACTTTTATAGCTAAGGAAATAAACCCAGGTCATCCTACTATAATCATCAATAAACAGCATAAAATACTTGCTTCCTCCCATTGATTCAACCTCCATAGGCCCGAACAAGTCAGTATGCACCAACTCGAGTACCTTGGTTGCACGCATCGACTGATCTTATGGAAATGGCAGCTTCGATTGCTTGCCAAACACACATCCTTCACATAACCCGATTTCACCAATTTCGGGTAACCCATTCACCATGTTCTTTTGATTCAACAATCTCAAACCATTCATGTTTAGATGACCATACCTCAAATGCCATAGTTCGCTAGAACTAATCTCCTTGGCTGCAACACGCATCGACTGATCTTTTGGAAATGGTAGCTTCGATTGCTTGCCAAACACACATCCTTCACATAACCCGATTTCACCAATTTCGGGTAACCCATTCACCATGTTCTTTTGATTCAACAATCTCAAACCATTCATGTTTAGATGACCATACCTCAAATGCCATAGTTCGCTAGAACTAATCTCCTTGGCTGCAAGTGCCTTGTCTTTCACCTTGGCTATCTCTAGAGGGAACAAGTTGTTTTGTGTCTTCTTGATTGTTGCCATTGTCTGATCCGTGGTTTCATCTACAATTCTGCAATTGTCGCCTTCAAACTTGATGGTACACCCGCTGCCCATCATCTGACCAATGCTGAGTAGGTTTTGGGACAGTTGAGGAATATAGTACACATCATGTAGCATCCGTGTATTGTGAGTGCTAGTCTGCACGGCTACTCTTCCTTTTCCTTCAACATGAATCTCTTTATCGTCACCAAGCTTTACTGCCTTCTTGTATGACTCATCTAATTCATCCAATAGATGTTTGAAACCCGTCATATGGTTTGAGCACCCGCTGTCCAAAAACCAGATTTGACTCACATCTTATTCTTCATTAGTTTTGGCCATGAACAATCGTGCCTGATTACTCTTCTCTTCAACGAAACTTGCTTGTCCTTCTTCTCTTTTCTTCTTGTAGCAGTCGGCCTGCACATGGCCGGGCTTGTGACAGTAATAGCACTCCACGTCTTGACCTTCTTCTCTCTGTTTCTTGTAGCAATCGGCTTGCATATGACTTTCTTGTGACAGTAGTAGCATTCTACATCTTTCTTCGGTTGATTAGAATGCGGTTGATTGTAACTCGGCTTGCCTCTGCCTCTGCCGCCTTGACTGCCTCGACCTCTGCTGTAACTTTGGCCTCTACCTCTGCCTTGCTGTTGGCTTCTTGAGGAATTGCCATTGGTATAGAAAGCTTTGGTGTCGTCCTTCACTTCATGGACTTGCAGTGATCCCATCAACTCATCAAACGTGTAGTTGGACAGATCTTTGGATTCTTCGATCGCTGCCACGACATGGTCGAATTTTGCTGTAAGGCTGCGGAGCACCTTCATAACCACTATCTTTTCTGTGAGATCCTCGCCACAACTCTTGATTTGGTTGACGGTGGATGTGACTCTTGTGAGAAACGCTTGAACAGATTCGCCTTGATTCATGTTCAACGTCTCGAACTTTCTTCTCAAGCCCTGCAACTTGATGGCTACCACCTTGGAACTTCCCTGAAATGCGGTTTTCAGAGTTGTCCAGGTCTGGTTTGCTGTTTCTGCTGCTGCAATCTTCGCAAACACCGATTCGTGTACGGCTTGCTGAATGAAGAAGAGCGCCTTTGCATCTCGCTTGGCTGTGTCGATTGGTGTCAGATCAGGATTCGGTATTCCCTTGTCTGCTAGTTCCCACAATCCATGAGATTTCAGCATAGTTCGTATCTTGATGCTCCAGAATTCGTAACTCTCACCCTTGAACAAAGGTACCATCTGATTTGACATGCTAATGGTGCTGTTGTTGCCTGCGTCGGCCATGGTCGGATCTGCCTTGATCTCTCACCTTTGGCTCTGATACCAATTTTGTTGGGAGTTTTTCGGAAAAGAGAGAAAAAACAGAAACATAACAGCAGCAGAATTTTCTCACAACACAATTTCATTGATTCATCAACAGAAAAATACATAATATTTAAGATGGTGCCTCTCCCTAATTTCGCACCCCACTAACTCCACTAATGCTGCTATAACCAACCTATAACCAACCCACTACATGACATATTAATTAAAAACTACCCACTACTTCCTGCACATGTCTAAACAGAAAAATTGCTGCCTAAGTTTACAATCAGTTTTTAATTAATTCTTAACAGAAAATAAAACTGCAACAAAAACCGAAACTTCTAAAAACTGCATCTCTTATGCATTTTGCTGCTGACTTGGATTATTTTCAACAGCTCCCAGTAGATGAGGCCAGATGTAAAAAGGTCCTTGATTTTGTACTAGAAGGGCTAATTGACTATATTGGCACCAATCAAGATATTCAAGCGGACGGAAATGATGGAGAAAGAAACCCCATGGAGAGGGTATTTATCATTATCAGAGAAGAGCTGAATTTAGTTTCTGAATTGTTGCACATGAAGGTGTTCATTTATCACTATTTTAAATGGTATTCTCTGGTAGATATTATTGGGATTTTCATTATGGCCGGTATTGCAAATTACTACGAAATTTCATTTGGTAATAATAAATCTGCATTCAAATCCTTTATGGCACATGAAGAAAACAATCATTGTTTTTTTCTTGTTCTTGGACGTGGTTCTAGGGTGCTGAAAGTCTCCGGTATTTATGAGTTCATCACAAATGCACTGGCTGGGGCAAGCCTGTACCTCCTAACTAGCAACTTAGTGAAGTTTATCTTTAAATTTGATACGATGGCTAGGGAAACTGGTCCTATCAAATTGAATAAAAAATCACGTTTGCTACCAATTCTTTCACGCCTTACAAAGTGGATCCAAAAAATAAGAGCACAAGGAAAGAATGTCAAGGAAGCTAAAGTTTATTTTTCCGCCCTTGATGTATCAATTCTTGCACGCCTTCCAAAGTGGATCCAAAAAATAATTCCAAGATCATCCCCAACTCCAACTATAATTGGAGAAACTTCACTAAAAAACTATAGGATGGAACATTTGAATTGGGCTTGCCCACCTACTGGTAGTATCACAGAGGCCGTCATTGTTTGGCACATCGCCACAACGCTCTTCTACGACCAGGAAACGTCACATGCACCACAACACAATAACAATCCCTTCAAGAAGGAGCAAAACGTAGCCGCAGCGTTGTCCAGCTATTGCCTCTATCTAGTGGCGCACCTTCCAGAGCTCTTACCAGATGAGGTTGAGTTGACAGAAAACATGTATGTAAGTGTGATAAAAGAGATATTGGCCATTCATTGGTGCTGGATTCCCTGGATGGGATACTGGGTGAGAAAAGCTCGCTGTAACAATGCACTGCAAACAATGTGGGTTCAAAGTTCATTAGTCGGAAAGGGTGTCAAGCTGGCCAACGATCTAGTGAGTTGTGCTAATGATGGATCACTGGTGTGGACGATGTTGGCTGAATTTTGGGCGGAGGTGATATTGTTCATCGCTCCATCCGACAATGTTGATGGTCATGAGAAAATTTTAGAAAGAAGGGAGTTTATCACACAACTATGGGCATTACTTACCCATGCTGGTATTGTTACTAGGCCCAAACCCACAGAGCACCAGGATCATCACAGTGAGAGCAATGTGGTTAGTAGAGATATAAATGTTTGAATTGTCTCTGTCATTTATTCCGCTCATTTTCCTTTTGGCATATGATAGTTGTGTTGGGTTCGTATTTATGTACTCTTGCTATTTTGTTTGTGTGGTGTGCTTATTAATGTATTCTTAATTTTATGAGTAAGTTGCTTACCTAAATTCTTTGTGTACTTCCAGCACATAAATTAGTTGTTTTGTTTGAGTTATATCTGTCATTTGTACCACTTCTATTAGGCAACGAGGCTTCAATTTTTCAGAACATTTATGGTTGTTGGTTTTTCCTATCTTCTCAAATTTGTTCTTAATCTTTATATTTTCTATTTATACCGTGCAACAGTTGATTTATAGCTGATTAAAAAAAATATTTTGTTTTTACAGCTATATAATATGCTTCTAACCAAGGTCAAAATTGTTCAACCTGGCCCGTTCAGAGACTATTTTTGTTCAAAATCTTTTGAGGCCGAAGTTCCTCTCCTAAAAAAAATACTCTAAAAGTCTAATTCAAAGGCACAAAAGGTCAGAAGATTACAAACCCAATGCAAAACTCAATTCTATGTGTACGACATCATGTGCTGAGTACGTTCAGACGTATACAATTCAACCTAAGAGTTTGATTGTGTTTATTTTGGCCCATCGAGTAGAGCATCTATAACATCCAAATCTGTAAACTTTTTCCAAATTTGTATACCTAAATTCATCGGCCCGAATCATTCATTAGGGTCGTGTGCAAAAAAGGTTATCCTTAACAGTGTGTGGGCTTCTCGCGAGAATACTACCTGCTTGTTGGACGCCATAAACTATGACGTCCTGTCCAGTCCAGTATAAAACTTCTATAATTCGGCAATCAATAGTACTTCACTATCAAAGTTCAAATTATACAATCTTTTTCTATTTCTTGTACCTTGTATCAGTAACACAGTTTTAGGATATATCTTTAAAATGCTTGATGTTGCCATAGTCACAAGATTTGCGAATAAAACGTTTTTTTGAGGTTTTCAACATGGTTCTGGAAATCGAAATCAGTCACTTAATTGTGGAATCGGAGTTGGAAGAATCGGCCGGAATCGACTGAATCGGATCAGAAAGTCGGATTTTTTGGCACAAGCATGTCTTGTACTTAAAAAAAAATTTTGCTAAATAATTATGTTGAAATGAAAGTTACACTAAAATAATTCACTATTATAACCATTCTGCAAATTTTTCAATCTACGGTAATTAACTATGTAAATATTAATAACACTCATTAAGTTAATTCGGATGGATAACAATCAAATTTGTATCTAATCACTTATAAATTAAAATATATCTAATTTTAAAATAAAATTAGACTATTCCATATGATAATAAAAAAATAATATTCACAAAAGAGAAATAAAATATATAATTTTTATTCTACAATTTTTATAACAATCAAACTTCTAGCATTATATTGGGACTTTTGATAAAAACAATACAAGAACAAATTAATAATTGAAAAATGTACAATAAAATTTGGTATTTTGCACATGTATTTAATTGACGAGGAATATTCTAGCATAATATTTTAAAGTCAAATGAATGATTCAAAAAGTCAGCCACTTAAAGAGGTCCACGTGGAACTCTCTTAAGGGGTGCTATATGAAGGCGAACACATATCCTCTGCATTAACTCAAAAGGGAATCTTTTGAGTTAATGCATCTCGCCGTTTGATATTAAACGGAGCCAATCCGGGTGTTTGATTTTAACGGAGGCGCCCTTTAATATTTGTGCGGATCTATTTGCACGGATCATAAAGTGAATCGGATGGTCCAGATGCATTAACTCAAAAGATTTCCTTTTGAGATATTGCAGAGGATATGAGTTCATAAGAAGGCACGGATCGAGGCCTAGATGTGTTTCTTGTGCGTAATCTTAGCCGTTGATCTAGCTTGGGTGAATGGCCGGTGGCTCTTAGTGAAAAGAAAAAGTTCAGAACCTTTACTAGCCTACACGTTGTAGTCTTGGAGTTGAAACTGCTTAATAATGTCATGATTTTTGGTTCTCTGAGCCCGGTCTATGTAAACCTATTAATGCATTGATATCTAGAAACAAGAAATTTATACACTGTGTCTATTTATAATATTTGTCGATTAATCTTTCTCCTTCAAACCTCAAACGTTAGTCTTTCTTAAAAAAAACAAAAATGGCGTGAACTTCTTCTCCGAAAAAAAAACGGCTTGGAACTTTTCGACACGGCTGAACTCCAGACCAAAACTCAGCTGACTCGGCCAAAACTCGGTCTAACTTGGCTTAACTCGGTCTAACTCGGTCTGAAAATCGGCTAACTCGACCAAGTCAAGCACTGTTCAACCGAGTTTTGCCGAAAAACTCGCACGGGCGCGAGACTTGGGTGAAACTCGGATCGGACATGACCGAGTCCGAGTTGACACGGAATCGGTTAAGTTTCCAAACTATGGTTTCCAAACCAAACAACGAATAAAACCCAAAAAATTGAATTTTATGAATTATTCATGAATAAAATATTTTTTATGAAATATTCGCAAATAAAACGCAAAAAAAAATTATATTTTTTTTTTTTTTTTTTGGGTTTTCTTTTGCTCCCTTGTGGTGCCAAATCATATCCGAATTATTCACGAATCATAAAATTTTTGACCCTGCCGAACCGAACCTGAATAATTCATCTATCACTATTAATGTGGTCAGACGGTTTTTGATGTGTGTACAACTTCAGTAGATCTTACACTTAAATTGTGTTTACATTCAACCCTTTTTGATAAAAAAAGCTAATTTGAAGTTTTTGATGGGTAAATATCTAAATCAAGAAGTTACGATGGGTGTATATATGAATTTGTTGTTTATAAGCTGTACAAATTACTCGTTCAGAAAACCGTACCACCCCACATGCAAAATGGAATTAATATAATTCCCAACCCAAGAAAAGACTAACACAGTAGCCAGTAGGGTTGTTGGTGCTAAGAGACATAGAAAAAGTTAAACAACAGAGGGGTCTACAGAAAAACCATGATATATAATTAATGTATAACACATCAGTAATAAATAGGGCTGCTAATGAGTCAAGCTCGGCTCAAAACTCAGCTCAGCTCGTCATATAACTAAACAGGCTCAACTGAACCGAACCCGAATAATTCATCTGTCACTATTGATGTGTGTACAACTCAGCTGCTAATTTTAATGTATAACACAGTAGCCAGTAGGGTCGATTCCGCCGAACCGAACCCGAAGAATTCATCTGTGACTATTGATGTGTGTACAACTTCAGTAGATCTTACACTTAAACTGTGTTTACATTCAACCCTTTTTGATAAAAAAACTAATTTGAAATTTTTGATGGGTAAATATCTAAATCAAGAAGTTACGACGGGTGTATATATGAATTTGTTGTTTATAAGCTGTACAAATTACTCGTTCAGAAAACCGTACCACCCCACATGCAAAATGGAATTAATATAATATACAACCCAAGAAAAGACTAACACAGTAGCCAGTAGGGTTGTTGGTGCTAAGCTATGTTGCACGGATACGCCTAAATAGGTGATGTATCGGTATTGGACACGTATCGGATACCAATACGCGCCCGATACGGCACCGATACGTATCCGCCTACGTGGCGTATCCTTACTCAGCCGATACAGTCACCGATACGCTTTGACTTGCATGGATACAGCCAGATACGCCCCTGGATACCGCGCGGTCCACCGTGCACCGCGCCAAAATCACATGCACTGTGTGGTCCACTGTGGACCGATAATTAAAATAATAAAAAAATATTATATATAATAACCGTATCGTATCCTTGATTTTTGAAAATTACCGTATCGCCGTATCCATATCGTATCCGATACGATACCCGTACCCGTATCCGTATCCATGCAACATAGGTGCTAAGAGACATAGAAATTACTCGTTCAGAAAACCGTACCACCCCACATGCAAAATGGAATTAATATAATACACAACCCAAGAAAAGACTAACACAGTAGCCAGTAGGGTTGTTGGTGTTAGTTGAAGCCAAACGCTAAGAGACATAGAAAAAGTTAAACAACAGAGGGGTCTAAAGAAAAACCATGATAATTAATGTATAACACATCAGTAATAAAGAAGTGAATGAGATGTATTCATTTCAATAAAAAACATGTTGGCACCTTTACTACAGGAAATTTATGGCTTTTCTTCCTTTCTATGTCATTCGAGTACAAATGCATTATGCAACCTTCTTTTTGGCTGCCTACGAAAAGCTTATACCCCCACCCTAATAGAGTGTCAAGTAAAGTGGCTACATTTGTGCGCATCGCTTCAATATTCATGCTGATCTATGATGCACGGATCTTAAAGCAATTTCGATCCACGCGAATCGCATTAAGATCTGTGCATATCGCTTCAATATGCGTGTGTGTTAGCATCAAGATTTTTGTTGATCTTGCGTGCACATATCTAAAAGCAGTTCGGACGGTAGATAAACCGTTCAAATTCAAATTTGAGTCTCATGGGCTTTATATGTTTTTAATAAAGGGTAAAATGGATATTTTATAAATTTAGAATGAGTTTTAATATAAAAGACAATAACATGGGTACATTTGTCAGTATTTGAAGTTTAGAGGAGAAAATACGTGATTTCAAATTTTAGAGGGGAAAATACGTAATTTTGAAGTTTTTGAGGGGTATACGTGAAATTCCCCCATTAATGTATAACACATGAGTAATAAAAAAGTGAATGAGATGTATTCATTTCAATAAAAAACATGTTGGCACCCTTACTAGTGGAAATTTTTAGCTTTTTTTTCTTCTATATCATTCGAGTACAAATGAAAACTTCTTTTTGGCTTCCTACAAAAAGCTTATGATTCCCCCCTAATAGATCATGTAAAATGGCTACATCCTTCTCTCTGTTGCCATCCTTCTTTTTTTTCAAGACCATCCTTCTCTCTGTTGCCATTCTTCTTTTCATCAAAACCCTTTTCTCTAATATCAACAGAAATTGCATAATTATTTAAAAAAAATAATAGCTGTTTTTAACATATAATCATAAAAAGTATGAACATGTGACAGTTTTTTTTTATTATTAAGCAAGTTAATTTAACAAAAGTATTATTCTTCTAAACACTTGGTAGGTTTTTATAACTTTATATTTTTTTAAAATTTATTTACAATACGCAAATTTCAAGATGTGTTAAACGAATTTTTTTTTGTTAAAAGGATATTTCTATGTAATTTTTAAGAACAATATTCTTGTTAAAAGTAACTAATTTAATTATATAAAGATCGTCACTCAATAATTTCTTTCAATATTATGTATTAAAGAAACTATCGGATTTTTTGAAATAAGAAGTTAACTCTTTTCAAATGAAATACTGTGTGATCATTATAGAACCTAAATCCTTCTATATGTCCCAAGAAAAATGAATACTATGGTATTATCTTGTCCTGGCCACATAATCAGTTAGCACTGGAGACAATGGACTTCTTCCTTCTAATAAGTGAGAAAAATGTTTTGCTAAGAAGAAAACAATAAAAATAAATAAAGTCCATTGTCCCTTGATGCAAGTGCTGATCTCTGTGTTGATCAAGGGTGTTGATCAGCACTTGATCTCTGTGTTGATCTGTTCTTGGGTAAATTATCTCTGTGTTGATCGATCCAAGTGCTGCCATTATTATCGGGGAAATAAAATAAAGGTTTTCACATGCTTTCACAAGATAGTTTACTTCGGGCTCTCCCTTGATTGAAGGTTGATTAATTGGCTTCTGGCTGGCCCTTCAACAAAATGAAAATAATTAAACAAGATTAGGAAACATGATAATTACAATATCATATCATATGCTGTATATATAATAGTTATATTAATCTTCTGAGTAGAACTAGGGTGTTCTTAAGCTGACCAAGTATCTTTGTGAGCTTAACTCAAAAATTCGTCGGATTGGCTTCAAACGGCGCATACAAACCGTTGAAACCGATCTACTTCACGAGTGATGAGTTTACATGTCAAATTTATAAATTTTCAAACTAATTTAATATAAAGTCAAGCGGTCAAAAACAGATGAAAAATGAACTAATTAAAATTAACTTATAAACCATCTTTTTTTGACCGCTTGACTTTATACTAAATTAGTTCGAAAATTTATAAATTTGATATGTAAATGCATCACTCGTGAAGTAGATCGGTTTCAACGGTTTGTATGCGTCGTTTGAAGCCAATTCAATAGGTTTTTGAATTAAGCTCACAAAGGGGCTTGGTAAGCTTAAGAACACCCTCACTTCTACTCTAATCTTCTTACCTAAACGTACAATTCATTAATTGTAATCAATCACAAGTATTTTATTCAGATCAGATATGACTTGATCGACTCCATCTAAAAAAAAGTAGATCTGGATACAAGTCTGTCCCTTCACTTGGCGTAAAGGGAACCTGCACACATTTTCTAACTAATTTAGCAACATTTTGATCAGCGTGTGAAGGCATCTTCCAATTAAGAACGACTAGTACAGTCGCTTGTCTTGATGGAAGTGTTCACGGATTAATCCATTAAATGTTCTCCATTTCAAACTAAATGAAAGCATCATTTTTTTTTTTCTAAATAGAAGTCTTCTCTAAATGGGAGCATCTTAATTCTTAACGGCGTACTTATGTCCAGAGGAATCCAAATTATAACAGCTAATTTATTTTGTAGAATAGAAAATAGTGCATTGTAGGAAATAGTGTCTTGTAATTAATAGCAGTAGGGAATAGTGCATTTCAACAACCAGTTTTTTTGTTACCTTGTAACTATAAATAGGAACACTTGTAAATAGAAAAATAAGATTGCAATATAATTTGTTTTCTTAATCTCTTCTATCTCTATCTTACAAAAATAACATGGCTCAAGAATAAGCACAAAACAATGAAAAACACTTTGCTCAAGAAAAACACTTTGTAATTGAAAAACCACAAAACCGCAACAAATTTCAGCAAAAGAAAGATGGCCCAAGAAGAAGCAACGAACTTCTCCAAGGTAACAAACACTTTGCTCAATGGCAAAAATTACGTGTCATGGGCAAGGGCATCATCCAGGGCCCTGAGTGGTCGAGAGATGTTAGAATACATCACTGGTGAAAATAAAAAACTAGAAACCGCAGATCCAAACAAACTAAGTCCTGATGAAAAGATGGCAGCAAAACAATGAAAAACAACAAACGATAGAATCATTATCTCACTAATAAACTCAATGGAGCCGGCTATATCCGAACTCTTTATGATGGCCGAAAGAGCACATGAGTTGCGGGAAGCGGTAAAAGCTATGTATTGTCAGGAAAATAATTTCTCACATATTTATCAACTTATGTTGGAGATCTAACAAGAAAAACAAGCGTCGAGATGAAATACCGAGTACCTTGGTGCTCTTGAAAAAAAATGCAATGAGCTTCAATCCTACCGGCCAATAACAACATATCTGGCCACACTCCAGAAGCAGACTGAAGAGGATTATATTTTTCAATACCTCACGGGATTAAATCCGAGTTATGAGGACGTAAGATCTCAAATCATGATCACAGTACATCTTCCTTCTTATTCTCAAATCAAAAGTTTAATTCAATAAGACGAGAGTAGAAGTCTTTCCATGAATGGTTCACAAACTGCAAGTAACGAGGGACACGAGATCCATGACTTAGTTGTAAAAAATCCCAATTTTAATCAAAACCTTAGCTTTCAAAAATGAGAAATGTAGCCACTGTAAAAAAGATGGTCACACTCAGGATAGGTGTTGGCATCTCTATCCTCATATAAGACCAAAAAAATTCAAAAGGCAATGATCGTAATCAAAATTGGAAGAAAAAACAGTGAGAAAAAAACAGAAGTTACGTTGTTTCTAGTGAAGGGAATAGATTTAATGGGCTAGTGGGTACATCTGAATGTGGATTCAGACCCAATAATACTAATCAAACCACCATTGGGAGTGGATTCTTAGCTAATGGATCCAATTAACACACTGGCAGACCCGCTAAGGATTGTGGCGGACCCAATAATGTTTTTGGCCGACCCAGTTCTGGACTTGGCGGACCTAGTAGAGAGACCTGGACTCTCTTTTCCTGGCACTGGTGGGTCACCCTGGAGCGGGTCAGAAGGCTATTGTGCTGGCGGGTCAGATGGGTCAAGGAGTATTCTAGGCGCTGGTGGGTCAGTTTCTGGCGGGTCAGGAGCTAGGGATCAAGTTCAACAAGTTCTCTAACAGCTTTCTTTACTGCTTAGCAATCATAACACTCCTAACGCTTGTGGTATTGCTTCTAACTAAAAAGATTTATTTTTTAACAAAATTATTATAGACAACGGTGCAACAGATCATATGTTTGGTAGCAAACAATTATTGTCAAATCTAAACCCGGCCAAAAGTGATAAATATGTCTTGGTTGTAAATGACATGAAGGCAAAAATAAATGGTATAGGAGAAATTAATTTATGTAATAAACGAATTAAAAATATTTTGTATTTAGAGACATTTCCCATAAACTTAATTCTATGAATAAATTAACACAAAAATTAAATTGTAATGCAATTTTTTCTTGTAAAAACGTCATATTTCAGGACCGGGAAACCGACATCAAGATTGGTGAAGGATTTCTTGAAAATGGACACTATCTTTTGAATTCCAACAAATTAAAATTTTGTGCTTCCGCAAAATTCGTTACCTCTAATCTTTGGCATAAGGGACTTGGGCATCCTTCCGACAAGATTTTAATCAGTGTATTAGATTTCAAAAATTTGAATTGTACTAATTGTGAAATCTGTAAGTTAGCAAAAACAAACAAAGCTTCATTTTTCTCTTTCTACTAGCAAAAGTGAAGTAGTTTTTGATTTAGTACATTTTGATGTATGGGACCGGCCCCAATTGATTCATATAATGGATTCAAATATTTTGTTATATTTATTGATGATTTTTCAAAAGCAACTTTGTTATATTTACTTAAATCTAAAGATGAAGTATTTGATTGCTTTTATGAATTTTTATGTCTTATAGAAACTCAATTTAATGTGAAATTAATTTTTTTTTAGATCAGATAATGGAACGGAATTTATAAATAAAAAAAATTCAAGCCTCTTTAAATAAAAAATTATTATACAACAAACAACATGCATAAACACTCCGAACAAAATGGAGTATCGGAAATGAAAAATAGACACTTATTAGAAATGACACGATCTTTATTATTTCAAAATAATGTTCCTAAAATTTATTGGTTTGATGCCGTACTTTGTGCCACACATTTAATTAATAGATTGCCTAGTGTCAATTTGATAAATAAAAGTCAATTAGAAATTCTTTATCAACAAAAAATCACTTATGACCATATGAGAGTATTTGGTTGTACAAGTTCCGTACATATCAAAAGAAAAGACAAACTTGATTTTGTATCACAAAACACCTTTTTTAGGGTACTAATGTTATAAAAAGGGTTATAAATGTTATGATCCAATTAATAAAAAATTGTATCTTTCTAGTATTGAAAATGAATCAGAACCAAAAATTACCAAGAAGCAATTCAAAGTCCAATTTGGTGCAAGGCTATGAATGAGGAACTAAAAGCCTTAGAATAAAATGAAACTTGAAATATTGTTCCACTACCAACAAATAAAAAATCTGTTGGTTGTAAATGATTGTAAATGGGTATATAAAAAATATGTTGGTTGTCTATTTTTTAGGAATAGAAGTAGCTTCTTCAAATAAAGGACTCTTTATTTCTCAAAAAAATATACACTTGATTTATTAAAGGAAACCGGTAAAATATGATGCAAACTGACCTTTACTCCAATTGACAACAAGTGCAAATTAAATAATGAAGATAGTGAACCTTTGAAAGACATAAATCAATTTCAAAGACTTGTAGGAAAATTAATCTGCCTAACGGTTACTCATCCGGATATTTCTTTTTCTTTAAGCCAAATAAGTAATGCACTCACCAAGAACACTACATTTAAAACCTGTAAATAGAATCTTAAGGTACTTAAAAAATAATTCCGGTAAGGATATTCGGATAAAAATAATAAATCTAATGATATATGTGCTATTCCGATGCAGATTGGCCGGAAGCTTCGATAGAAAATCGACAACCAGTTTTTGCACAGTTGTAGGCGCAAATCTAGTCAAATGGAAAAAAAAAATGTTGTAGCATGATCAAGCGTTGAAGCTGAATATCATGCCATGGCATCAACCGCAAGCGAACTAACATGAATCAAGCAACTCCTATCAGACATGTGATTTAAAACTCAAGAACCTATGAAAATTTATTGTGACAACAATTTGGCACGGCACAGCATCAAATCCCGTGTTTCATGAGCGAACAAGACATATAGAAGTGGATTGCCACTTTATTAGAGGAAATGTTCAAGCAATGGAAATTGATCATATCTAAAAAATGAAGATCAACTTGCGGATATCTTCACCAAAAGCTTGGATCCGAGTCCATTTGAGAAAATTACAAGCAAGCTAGGATTGTACGATATATACATTCCTAGCTTGAGGGTGAGTGTTGAAATATAAAATAGAATTCAAATTATAACAGCTAGTTAATTTAATATAACAGAAAATAGTGTATTGTAGGAAATAGTGCCTTGTAATTAATAACAGTACAAAATAGTGCATTCCAATGGCTTGTTTTTTTGTTACTTTGTAACTAAAAATAGAAACACTTGTAAACAGAAAAATAAGATTGCAATATAATTTATTTTCTTAATCTCTTCTCTCTCTATCTTACAAAAATAACAGAAACTATGTTTTCAACGTATTCATTCCTTGTTAAATAAAAAATAAGTTAATATATAACATATAAAAGTTTATACATCCTTGATACCTTGTACTACTCTGAATGACATATATAGCGGCTCGCTATGACTTGCACTCATTGTTGATCAACGTCAATTTTCTGAAAATAACTAGCTATTCACATTGCTGGAGGAAGAATTGGCTAAGAGTAGCCAACTTACTTTTATACTCAAAGGTGGTGTTTGATTGATATTGAGACCTAAACCATGGAACAAGTGTTTAGATCGACACTAAGCACGGATTAACTAGACTACTCTAAAATTGTACATCAAAATTTAAACCACATTTCAAGGTGGTTTAATAGTTAGTTCTCCTACGGTCCCATTGTCAGTCACAATCAAATAATTTGTTCTTCTATTTCTTCTGTAGTCTATATTATTTCTTAATAACTTGCACCATGCCATAATTTCATTAGACTTTATTAGACTTCAACTAACCATAAGTAATTTAGTCCGGCTTTAGATGGAATAACTTAGACATCCATGCATAACTTTAATCCTCACTCAAATACCACCAAGCTGATTCCACCCCATGTGCATAATTGAATCTGGCATATGCTGTAAATGAAAATGGGTAGTCCACCCCGGCCAAAGACGAGAGGATTTTAAAAAATCTGTATTTATGCAAGTGCTCCCCAGTTTTCGGGGTTAACAAAAAAATGTATATATATATACATATACATAGATGTACAGTCATTCATGCACATGCTAATCTAGTTTTTAATGTCCTTGATTGAAGGTTGATTAATTGGCTTCATTCAAATTTGAGATATACATAACGAAAAAAATTAAACATGATATGGTGAACCAGATAATTAGACTAGCATATATACCGTAAATATGCTAGTTATATTCTTTTTCTTGGCCAAACAATTCATTCATCTCAATCAGTTACGAGTATTTTAGTCAGATTAGACGTGATTTTTAAGTTTTTGAGGGGTATACGTGAAATTCCCCCATTAATGTATAACACATCAGTAATAAAGAAGTGAATGAGATGTATTCATTTAAAAAAAAAACATGTTGGCACCTTTACTAGTGGAAATTTTTAGCTTTTTTTTCTTTCCATATTATTCGAGTACAAACGCAAACTTCTTTTTGGCTTCCTACAAAAAGCTTATGATCCCCCCCTAATAGATCATGTAAAATGACTACATCGTTTTTGATGGACAATATCTTCTCCTTCAAGACCATCCTTCTCTCTGTTGCCATTATTCTTTTCATCAAAACCCTTTTCTCTAATATCAACAAAAACAGCAAAAGGAAACTCCCACCAAGCCCTCCCGCACTTCCGTTCATCGGCCACCTACATCTCCTGAAGCCACCTCTACACCAAGCACTCGTTGGCATATCGAAGCGTTATGGCCCGGCCACCTTTCTCCGCTTCGGCTCCCATCCAACTCTTGTCATCTCCTCTCACACCTTGGCAGAGCAGTGCTTCACAACACATGATATGGCATTTGCAAATCGACCCCAGCTGTCATCTGTCATGCTGCCCAACTTAATTGCCATGGCCAACTATGGTTCATACTTCCGCAGCGTGCGCCAGATTGCAGTAGTGGAGCTTCTGTCAAATCAAAGGCTTCAAGCCTCTTCAGATATCCGGGCCAGGGAGGTCCGAGACATGGCCCGACGGCTCTTTCAGTCTCACAACCGAAGTGAAAAATTAGAAAGATCCAGCGGCTTTGAAAAGCTCCAAGTGAAGAATTTTCTGTTAGAGTTGATGATGAATGTGACCATGATGATGATAGCTGGAAGGCGGTTCAGTGGTGACAGCGTACAGAACTATGAGGAATTGAAACGGTACAAAGAAGCGGTGGAGGGTTGGTTTGAGCTGAGCGGAGGTTGTAATATAGAGGATTTCTTGCCCATTTTTAGAATGCTTGATTTGAAAGGGGTCATGAAGAGAATGAGGGATGTGACAGACGTGAATGAGATAATGGCTCAGAAGTTGATTGACCAGCATAAGCAAGAAGGGGCTGAGAATAGGAACACCATGATTGCCAGAATGCTAGAGCTGCAGAAAGAGGATCCTGAGAAATACAGTAATTCAGTTATCAGAAATATTTGCATAGTAAGTGCCAAATCTTTTTCTGTAATTTCTTAAATGGTCCACATAATCTATCACTTTCCTGTACATATGAACACCCAGAGCAGTTCCGAATTCAGATCCTCCCCGGTACCATAATAGGGAATCTTTTACAATTACTTGATCTGGACTGTTCTTTTTAACTTGGCACGAATTTCAAAGCCCAGTAATACTGTCCCCTCTGTCAGCCCGAATCTCAAAGCGGCTGAGAGTTAATCTCAAACCGTAAAGTGAAGGGAATCTTTTATAGTAATGTAGAGGATACTTGTCCGAGCTGTTCCTCCATAAGCATGAAAACACATGCTATTTACCAAATTAATTACTTGAATTTAATTGAGTACTTCAAAAGATAATTAAGTTGATCCACATTCATTAGGAAAGGATACGTATAAAATAAAGAAAACAATAAAACATATAAGAGAAGCATAGAGAAATCTGAATTTTTTATTAAAAAGAAATAAAAGAAATATTTTTTTAAATCGGAGAGAAACATGACGTTTGAGTGCCGTGTCGATTTCTGAAGGATGGTGACAACACGGGACACTCGAGTCACGTCCGCGTGCGTGAACGCGTGTCATGACTAGATCAAGTCACATGCCGTGCTAGTTTTCCGAATAGTAGTCACAACCATAGAAGGAAAAATCGGCCGTTCCATACCAGAATCGGCCGATCCGAGTCGGAATCAGACTGTACCGATCGATTTCAGGCCGAGTTACACAGTATATGATTTTTTCATCCAATTTCGGCCGAAACGGTCATATTCCGGAATGGCCAAATTTCAGGGGAAACGTTTTGATTCCAGACACACCATCGGCCAAAACGTGCAAATACCAATTTCCAAAAAAATTACCCTCTAGCGTGAATCTAACTAAGGGCCACTTCCTTATTAACCAAGCCAACTACCACCACACTATACTATCTTTTGTTGCTAAAATACATAACTAAGTATAAGTATAAATGTTGAAATGCTTGTATTATATTATATTAGTGTATTATTTGATTGTAATAATTTGTCAAAACAGAAATTGTTGACAAATGATTTTTTTTATCAAATTTTTCCTACTTTTTAGTATAAAACAAGCTTATGGCAAAAAAATCCGAGTTTCCGATCCGATTCGGCCGATTCTGACCGATTCACCCGATTCCGATTCCACGGTCAAAAGACCGATCCCAATTCCGATTACGATTTTTCCTTCTATGGTGACAACATGGTACTCTCGAGTCAAGACATATGACTTGGGTCATGTGTCGTGTCGTGCCGTGACGAACCGAATTTTTTGGCATTGCTTGGTGGACGCCATAGTTTATGGGTGTTTTTCTTGTGATCCAAAATATTCAAATTATTTTCAGATTTTTAAAAATTTATTTATTTTATTTCCTATTAATAAATTCGGTAGGTAAATTGCTATAATTGGACCACAATGAAAAACCAACCCGAAGCTAAACAAACATAGACATGTACAATAAGCTGACAAATTTAATTATTTTATTTCCTTGGACAGGACCAAAGTCATTTGGATTACATTAATATCGAAAAAAGTCGGAAGACAAACCACTTGTTTTTTTTTTTCTTTTCAAATTAATAGTCATTAATGGGGTTATTATATATGATTGCCTTGATATAATAAAAAAGAGGATACAAATGAATAAATAGAAAAAGAGTAAAGAAAAAAGAAAAGTACTTTATCACTTTACAGTCCACTTGTACAAGAACAAATTGCAAGGCCGTACCAGTATGCAAAAAAGCGAATGGCCAAAATCCGAAATGCAAAAGGCCAGACCAAAATTTGTCTAAAGCCTCTAATTTTGAAATGCATTGAATCAGATAGTTTCATTTAATTGAAGTACCAAAAGTACCCACTGACCTGTTATACAATGTTGCAATCGATTGTCTCCAGTTGGAAATTACTCAATTTTGTGCTTGGTACTCAATTTTGTTCATTGTCAATCTTCAAATAGAGCTTGTTGCTAGGAGGATCTGAAACTTCAACCACTACCTTAGTATGGGCAATGGCAAATCTACTTAACAACCCAGACGTACTCAAGAAAGCAGTATCAGAAATTGATTCACATGTTGGGAATGAGAGACTCATAGATGAATCTGACATGACCAACCTGCCTTACCTCCAGCACATTCTCAACGAGACCATGCGGATCTACCCAACAGGACCTCTTCTCGTGCCCCATGAATCAAGCAAAGAAGTCACTATCGGCGGTTATGAAATTCCACCGGGAACAATGCTTCTGGTAAATGTGTACCATATTCAACGGAGTCCAGAAATCTGGGACGAACCCACAAAGTTCAAGCCAGAGAGGTTTGAGAATGGAAATGTGGATGAGAAATGGATGATACCATTTGGCATGGGCAGGAGAAGGTGCCCAGGAGAAGCACTTGCAATGCAAAAAATGTTTCTGGTATTAGGGACCCTGATCCAGTGCTTTGACTGGGAAAGAGTCGGAGACAAGCTTGTTGATATGACGGAAGGTGCTGGCTTGACACTTCCTATGGCTGTTCCACTTGAAGCTTTGTATCGCCCACGCCAAGTCATGAGCAAAGTTCTATCTGAATTATGAATTAAGGATATTTCAATTTGTAATGCTAATTCCATTCCGTGTCTTTAAATGAGAATCAGATTGATTCCTCTTATGTGTAATAATCAACAATGACTCTTTGCTTCCATATATAAGCAACTCTCTGTATCAATGGGTAAGAATTACTACTACAAGATGGTATGACTAATGTCTATTTATGATGTTGTCATGTAGGTTAGCTTTCTTTCCAGTGGAGCCTACATACTTGCGTTTTCTATTGACCAATTTCAAATTAACGTCCTTGAAATGCTACAGTTAGCTGCTTTTCAATACATACAGGGACTCTGTTGGTCTTTAGGGAGGAATTCACATTTGGCAGAAACTGTACTATTTTATTGCAAGAAACAACGGAATTGTGGACAAAAAATAATCAATCCAAAATGGAGTTGTGACGACCCTCAGCTCAGACAATGAAATAACACAGATTGATACAAAGAAACAAATCAATTTGATTGAATTGGGTAAAACTGGATATAACGGAAACGTAAGAACAAACTAACTAATTCGTAATAACGGATAACAATGTTGATAATCACAACCCTAGACTAATCCTTTATCTAGGGGAGTGCTACTTTTAGATCAATAATTACAATATTATGTTCTTAGAGAAAATTTTATGTCTAAATGCCTGTCTTATCATTTACTCTGTCCTCTTTAACTGTCTCAAACTTTCAATTAATAAGGTAATTAAGGTCCCTTTGGAGATTAAAAAAACAAAATCTGTTTGAAACCCATATCTCCTTTCACATCCCCGTATCTTCATATTTCCTTTCTCCTTCCCAAATCTCCATTCTCCTTAATCTCTTCAACCTGTACGCACAGAAAAAAAAGGAAATAAATCAAATTGTGAGATTTTCATGTACATTGAAATCCAGTCTGTTTCTTCTTTTTTTCATTTGGCATCAGATGATTTTCTTTAATCCAGTATGTTTATATATCCACAATGGATTATTACAATCTCTTTTTTATATAGTTATATAAGTGTTGGATTTGAAATCGTACTCGCTCCAGAATTAAAAAGAGCAAAAGGGAAAAAGACGATCTCGATAAGGCTGTTGAATATTGAGACAAAATTAGAGTCCGAATATTCCAGATTTAGAGATCTGGATGCAACGTGTTTTGTGATGTATTTTTAGGCATGTAGTGGAGTTAGTGGTTTCCTTATTTACTCTAGACAGAATTAGTGCGAGTAGTGGGGTTAGTGGTTTCTAAATTTAGTTGAGTCATGAGTTGTGGTAGGTTTCCATATTTAGTTTTTTGTAGTGCTATAAATTCAGCATGTTGTAATCGAATTAATCAAGAAGTGAAGTAAAATTATTTGTGTCAATCCTTCTTCCTCTGTTTACTCTTCCAACAAAGTGGTATCAGAGCCGAGTCGATCAACCCTGGGGCGTTTTCATGGCAGAAAACGGCAGCACCATGGTGAATGTCACACAACCAGCAATACCTCTCTTCAAAGGCGAAAACTATGCTTTTTGGAGCATCAAGATGACGACCTTGTTCAAGTCTCATGGCCTATGGGACTTGATAGCAAATGGAGTTCCTAATCCAGATCCTAATCCACAAGAGAATCAGAAGAAAGATGCACGAGCGCTGTTTTTCATCCAACAAGCAGTGCATGACACCATCTTCTCGAAAATCGCAGCAGCCACCAACGCAAAGGAGGCATGGACAACCCTGAAAACAGCATTTCAAGGGAGTACTCGAGTCATGGCAATCAAACTTCAAGGCCTACGCAGGGACTTTGAAACATTGCAGACGAACAAGGAAGAATCAGTCCAAATTTTCCTTTCAAGAGTACAAGAGGTGGTCAATCAAATCCGAGCATTTGGAGACACCATGGAGGAGAAGACGGTGGTGGCAAAGGTGTTGAGAAGCCTAACACCCAAGTTTGATCATGTGGTAGCAGCAATCGAAGAGTCCAAAGATCTAGCAACCTACACCTTTGATGAACTCATGGGGTCACTGCAGACTCATGAAGCAAGGATGTCAAAGGCTGAAGATAAAGGCGACGACAAGGCATTTTACATGAAGGGGGAGTCATCAAGAGGTAGATCTAATGGCTACCCAAGAGGCCGAGGCAGAGGACAAAACAATTCCAGCAGAGGCAGCCACAATCCCAGCAGAGGACGGGCTAATTCCAGCAGAGGAGGTAGAAGTAATCAAGGAAATTCATACGACGATTCCAAGAGGGATGTTCAATGCTATTATTGCAACAAGTATGGGTACTACCAAGCAGAATGCTACAAGAAGCAAAGAGAAGAGAGTCAAGCAAATTATATAGAAGAGGAGGATACGCAACCAACTCTCTTCATGGCCAGCAGCGCGGTTGACAAAGTTGATGCAAGCAGCATCTGGTTTCTCGATAGCGGGTGTTCAAATCACATGTCCGGATTCAAGCAGTTGTTTGAAGACTTCGATGAAGAAGCAAGTTGGCAGTGGGAGAGTGTTGTACAACAAACCCAGGTTGAAGAAACAATAGAAGAAAATGAAGAGATAGCGGCACAAGATCAACCGCACGAACAACCACCTAGCAGCAGCTCTAGCAGTCCGGTTGAAGATTCAATTCCTGAGATGCAATCAAGGAAGTTCAAAACATTACAAGAGCTGTATGAAACAACCCAGGTACTTCTCGTTGTAGATCCTCAGCTCAGACAATGAAATAATCAATCCAAAATGGAGTTGTGACGACCCTCAGCTCAGACAATGAAATAACACAGATTGATACAAAGAAACAAATCAATTTGATTGAATTGGGTAAAACTGGATATAACGGAAACGTAAGAACAAACTAACTAATTCGTAATAACGGATAACAATGTTGATAATCACAACCCTAGACTAATCCTTTATCTAGGGGAGTGCTATTTTTAGATCAATAATTACAATATTATGTGCTTAGAGAAAATTTTATGTCTAAATGCCTGTTTTACCATTTACTCTGTCCTCTTTAACTGTCTCAAACTCTCAATTAATAAGGTAATAAAGGTCCCTTTGGAGATTAAAAAAAAAAAATCTGTTTGAAACCCATATCTCCTTTCACATCCCCGTATCTTCATATTTCCTTTCTCCTTCCCAAATCTCCATTTTCCTTAATCTCTTCAACCTGTACGCACAGAAAAAAAAGGAAATAAATCAAATTGTGCGATTTTCATGTACATTGAAATCCAGTCTGTTTCTTCTTTTTTTCATTTGGCATCAGATGATTTTCTTTAATCCAGTATGTTTATATATCCACAATGGATTATTACAATCTCTTTTTTATATAGTTATATAAGTGTTGGATTTGAAATCGTACTCGCTCCAGAATTAAAAAGAGCAAAAGGGAAAAAGACGATCTCGATAAGGCAGCAACCTCAGCCGTCTCTTTCGTCCACCTTTTTCATTTCATCCATGTCATCTCTTCTAGATCTCAACCCGACACAGTGATGTTCTCCCCTCTCTTTTATCTCTACCTTCTCGAGCGAAGAAGAGAATGAAGGAGAGGGGAGGGAGTCGAGCGGAGCTGACCGGAGCCGAGAATTCCACAAAGCCAAGATCTCTACCTTGTGTCTCTTCATCCTCTGTTTTTATTTTTCTGTCTATGACGTTATTAAGGTAATAGCATTCCACAAGCCAAGATCTCCTATCTAATAGGAAAGAACCCAAAACTAATACACAATTACATGAAGAGAATTATTCTCGAAGATGAATTTCAGACTACCCCAATGAACAGTTGCGCCTACATTGTTATGGGCGAGGAAAATCACGAGATTGCTGTTTGCAGTAATGGCTTCGTCCTAGGTGAAAAAAAATCTAACTCTGGAGGCATACTCACAATTGGCAGAGTTTTCCAGCTCACCTCATCTGACGATGAAGTCTTTTTTTTGCCGAATTATTGGCGTGAGACTTGCCTCTCCCTTGACCTTGCTAAATTGTTGAGGAAAAGGTTTGCCAAGCTCCTGTTGGGAGTTTTTCGGAAAAAAACAGAAACAGAATTCAGCAACAGAATTTTCTCACAACACAATTTCATTGATTCATCAACAGAAAAATACATGGTATTTAAGATGGTGCCTCTCCCTAATTTCGCACCCCACTAACTCCACTAATGTTGCTATAACCAACCTATAACCAACCCACTACATGACATATTAATTAAAAACTACCCACTACTTCCTGCACATGTCTAAACAGAAAACTTGCTGCCTAAGTTTACAATCAGTTTTTAATTAATTCATAACAGAAAATAAAACTGCAGCAAAAACCGAAAACTTCTAAAAACTGCATCTCTTATGCATTTTGCTGCTGACTTGGATTATTTTCAACACCCCCTCTTAATCCAAAGTCCAGCACATTCATCATGTCTCGACACCAGTTAAACTTCTCTCGTGTGAGTGATTTGGTCAGCACATCTGCAACTTGCTGGTTCGTGTTCACATACTGGAACTCTATCATCTTTTGCTCAATCAGATCTTGTATGAAATGGAGACGAGTGTCTATGTGCTTTGTTCTGTTGTGATGCACCGGGTTGTTACTAATTGCAATTGTCGACTGATTATCACAATAGAGTATTGTTGCACCTTTCTGCTCACAATCTAACTCTTCCAATAAGCGCCTTAACCATACACCTTGGCATGCTGCTGATGTTACTGCATTGTACTCAGCTTCTGCGGTTGATAGTGGAATTGTTGACTGTTTCTTCGAATTCCAACTTATTACGCTGTTGCCAAAGAAGAACACCTAACCTGTTGTGCTTTTTCAATCATCTATGCTGCCTGCCCAGTCACTATCGCTGTAGCCTGTCAAACACGGTTCGTCAACACCCTTGTACCACAGACCATATCTTGTTGTACCTGCAATGTACCTAAGAATTTGCTTTGCTGCTCCCATGTGTTGTTTAGTTGGATTCTGCATGTATCTCGGAACCATTCCAACTGCATGTGTGATGTCTGGTCTTGTGTGCGTCAAGTACAACAGACCTCCCACCAAACTCCTAAACCGAGTTGCATCTGCAGCTCCAGTTCCATCAATAGCTGTCAACTTCTCGTTTGTATTCATTGGAATTAGTACGGGATTGCAATCTTTTAATCCGAACTTTTCTACCAAGTCTCTTGCATACTTGCGTTGGGACACAAAGATTCTTCCCTTCTCTTGTTCAACCTCCAGACCTAGAAAGTAATGCATTTCTCCTAGATCGGTCATCTCAAACACATGCATCATTTGCTCTTTAAACTCCTTCACCATTGCGTCATCAGTGCCAAAATAAATCATATCATCAACATAGAGACATACCGCTATTAAACCTCTTTTTTCTTTGCGTTTGACATAGAGATTAGGCTCATTCTTGCTTCTCTCAAATCCCAATTTCTGAAAATGTGCATCAATCTTGCAGTACCATGCACGAGGGGCTTGCTTCAAGCCGTATAATGCTTTGAACAAACGGTACACCCAGTGTTCTTTGCCCTTCACCACAAACTCTTCCGGTTGCTCAACATAAACCTCTTCTTTTAGCTCACCATTGAGGAATGCTGACTTCACATCAAATTGATAGATAGGTTCTCTCAATTGTGCAGCCAATGCAATCAACAACCGAACCGTTTCAAATCTGGCCACCGGGGAGAACGTCTCTTCATAGTCTATGCCTTGCTTTTGCGCATATCCTTTTGCCACTAATCTTGCTTTGTATTTTAATACACTGCCATCTGGACCAAATTTAGTCTTGTAAACCCATTTAACTCCAATTGCATTGCGATCTTTTGGTAATTCCACCAACTTCCAGGTTTGGTTTTGCTCGATTGAACTCATTTCTTCTTTCATTGCTTGCACCCATTCCTTTCTTTCTACGGCTTCTTCATAGGATAATGGATCTGCTACATACAAAACCTGAGTTGCTTCATGCAATTCTTGTAAGGATCGTACCTTTCTTCCTTGTGTATCCGGATCAACCATCCGATGTGATGTGCTACTCGAGCTTGGACTACTTTGCGGCTGCTCACTGCTGCCTTCTTCTTCTTCATCTTCTATTTCTGCTATTGGTGTGTTGTCTTCCTCCATAGACCAATTCCAACTAGCATTCTCATCGAACATGATATTTCTACCGACTATAATCTTCTTTGTCACCGGATTAAACAACCTATAACCTTTAGATTGTATGCAATACCCGATGAACACACACTTTTCAGATTTTGAGTCCAGTTTTTTTCGGTTTTGTGTAGTTATGAGAGTGTAAGCAATGCACCCAAAAACACGCAAATGCCCCACACTGGGCTTCCTTTCAAACCACACTTCAAATGGTGTTTTGTTCATCACTGCCTTGGTTGGTGACAGATTTAGAACATATACCGCTGTTGCTACTGCTTCAGCCCAAAAACTATTCGGCATACCTTTAGATTTCAGCATACTTCTTGCTAGTTCTACTACCGTGCGGTTCTTGCGTTCAGCTACACCGTTTTGCTCAGGTGTGTATGGAGTGGTCAGTTGCTGTAGCACCCCTTCTTTATCATAAAACTGCTTGAATTCTTTTGATTGAAACTCACCCCCACGATCTGATCTTAGAGCTTTCAGCCTAGTCCCTGTTTGCGTCTCTGCCATGACTTTGAACCTTTTGAACAGCCCAAACGCTTCACTTTTATAGCTAAGGAAATAAACCCAGGTCATCCTACTATAATCATCAATAAACAGCATAAAATACTTGCTTCCTCCCATTGATTCAACCTCCATAGGCCCGAACAAGTCAGTATGCACCAACTCGAGTACCTTGGTTGCACGCATCGACTGATCTTATGGAAATGGCAGCTTCGATTGCTTGCCAAACACACATCCTTCACATAACCCGATTTCACCAATTTCGGGTAACCCATTCACCATGTTCTTTTGATTCAACAATCTCAAACCATTCATGTTTAGATGACCATACCTCAAATGCCATAGTTCGCTAGAACTAATCTCCTTGGCTGCAACACGCATCGACTGATCTTTTGGAAATGGTAGCTTCGATTGCTTGCCAAACACACATCCTTCACATAACCCGATTTCACCAATTTCGGGTAACCCATTCACCATGTTCTTTTGATTCAACAATCTCAAACCATTCATGTTTAGATGACCATACCTCAAATGCCATAGTTCGCTAGAACTAATCTCCTTGGCTGCAAGTGCCTTGTCTTTCACCTTGGCTATCTCTAGAGGGAACAAGTTGTTTTGTGTCTTCTTGATTGTTGCCATTGTCTGATCCGTGGTTTCATCTACAATTCTGCAATTGTCGCCTTCAAACTTGATGGTACACCCGCTGCCCATCATCTGACCAATGCTGAGTAGGTTTTGGGACAGTTGAGGAATATAGTACACATCATGTAGCATCCGTGTATTGTGAGTGCTAGTCTGCACGGCTACTCTTCCTTTTCCTTCAACATGAATCTCTTTATCGTCACCAAGCTTTACTGCCTTCTTGTATGACTCATCTAATTCATCCAATAGATGTTTGAAACCCGTCATATGGTTTGAGCACCCGCTGTCCAAAAACCAGATTTGACTCACATCTTATTCTTCATTAGTTTTGGCCATGAACAATCGTGCCTGATTACTCTTCTCTTCAACGAAACTTGCTTGTCCTTCTTCTCTTTTCTTCTTGTAGCAGTCGGCCTGCACATGGCCGGGCTTGTGACAGTAATAGCACTCCACGTCTTGACCTTCTTCTCTCTGTTTCTTGTAGCAATCGGCTTGCATATGACTTTCTTGTGACAGTAGTAGCATTCTACATCTTTCTTCGGTTGATTAGAATGCGGTTGATTGTAACTCGGCTTGCCTCTGCCTCTGCCGCCTTGACTGCCTCGACCTCTGCTGTAACTTTGGCCTCTACCTCTGCCTTGCTGTTGGCTTCTTGAGGAATTGCCATTGGTATAGAAAGCTTTGGTGTCGTCCTTCACTTCATGGACTTGCAGTGATCCCATCAACTCATCAAACGTGTAGTTGGACAGATCTTTGGATTCTTCGATCGCTGCCACGACATGGTCGAATTTTGCTGTAAGGCTGCGGAGCACCTTCATAACCACTATCTTTTCTGTGAGATCCTCGCCACAACTCTTGATTTGGTTGACGGTGGATGTGACTCTTGTGAGAAACGCTTGAACAGATTCGCCTTGATTCATGTTCAACGTCTCGAACTTTCTTCTCAAGCCCTGCAACTTGATGGCTACCACCTTGGAACTTCCCTGAAATGCGGTTTTCAGAGTTGTCCAGGTCTGGTTTGCTGTTTCTGCTGCTGCAATCTTCGCAAACACCGATTCGTGTACGGCTTGCTGAATGAAGAAGAGCGCCTTTGCATCTCGCTTGGCTGTGTCGATTGGTGTCAGATCAGGATTCGGTATTCCCTTGTCTGCTAGTTCCCACAATCCATGAGATTTCAGCATAGTTCGTATCTTGATGCTCCAGAATTCGTAACTCTCACCCTTGAACAAAGGTACCATCTGATTTGACATGCTAATGGTGCTGTTGTTGCCTGCGTCGGCCATGGTCGGATCTGCCTTGATCTCTCACCTTTGGCTCTGATACCAATTTTGTTGGGAGTTTTTCGGAAAAGAGAGAAAAAACAGAAACATAACAGCAGCAGAATTTTCTCACAACACAATTTCATTGATTCATCAACAGAAAAATACATAATATTTAAGATGGTGCCTCTCCCTAATTTCGCACCCCACTAACTCCACTAATGCTGCTATAACCAACCTATAACCAACCCACTACATGACATATTAATTAAAAACTACCCACTACTTCCTGCACATGTCTAAACAGAAAAATTGCTGCCTAAGTTTACAATCAGTTTTTAATTAATTCTTAACAGAAAATAAAACTGCAACAAAAACCGAAACTTCTAAAAACTGCATCTCTTATGCATTTTGCTGCTGACTTGGATTATTTTCAACAGCTCCCAGTAGATGAGGCCAGATGTAAAAAGGTCCTTGATTTTGTACTAGAAGGGCTAATTGACTATATTGGCACCAATCAAGATATTCAAGCGGACGGAAATGATGGAGAAAGAAACCCCATGGAGAGGGTATTTATCATTATCAGAGAAGAGCTGAATTTAGTTTCTGAATTGTTGCACATGAAGGTGTTCATTTATCACTATTTTAAATGGTATTCTCTGGTAGATATTATTGGGATTTTCATTATGGCCGGTATTGCAAATTACTACGAAATTTCATTTGGTAATAATAAATCTGCATTCAAATCCTTTATGGCACATGAAGAAAACAATCATTGTTTTTTTCTTGTTCTTGGACGTGGTTCTAGGGTGCTGAAAGTCTCCGGTATTTATGAGTTCATCACAAATGCACTGGCTGGGGCAAGCCTGTACCTCCTAACTAGCAACTTAGTGAAGTTTATCTTTAAATTTGATACGATGGCTAGGGAAACTGGTCCTATCAAATTGAATAAAAAATCACGTTTGCTACCAATTCTTTCACGCCTTACAAAGTGGATCCAAAAAATAAGAGCACAAGGAAAGAATGTCAAGGAAGCTAAAGTTTATTTTTCCGCCCTTGATGTATCAATTCTTGCACGCCTTCCAAAGTGGATCCAAAAAATAATTCCAAGATCATCCCCAACTCCAACTATAATTGGAGAAACTTCACTAAAAAACTATAGGATGGAACATTTGAATTGGGCTTGCCCACCTACTGGTAGTATCACAGAGGCCGTCATTGTTTGGCACATCGCCACAACGCTCTTCTACGACCAGGAAACGTCACATGCACCACAACACAATAACAATCCCTTCAAGAAGGAGCAAAACGTAGCCGCAGCGTTGTCCAGCTATTGCCTCTATCTAGTGGCGCACCTTCCAGAGCTCTTACCAGATGAGGTTGAGTTGACAGAAAACATGTATGTAAGTGTGATAAAAGAGATATTGGCCATTCATTGGTGCTGGATTCCCTGGATGGGATACTGGGTGAGAAAAGCTCGCTGTAACAATGCACTGCAAACAATGTGGGTTCAAAGTTCATTAGTCGGAAAGGGTGTCAAGCTGGCCAACGATCTAGTGAGTTGTGCTAATGATGGATCACTGGTGTGGACGATGTTGGCTGAATTTTGGGCGGAGGTGATATTGTTCATCGCTCCATCCGACAATGTTGATGGTCATGAGAAAATTTTAGAAAGAAGGGAGTTTATCACACAACTATGGGCATTACTTACCCATGCTGGTATTGTTACTAGGCCCAAACCCACAGAGCACCAGGATCATCACAGTGAGAGCAATGTGGTTAGTAGAGATATAAATGTTTGAATTGTCTCTGTCATTTATTCCGCTCATTTTCCTTTTGGCATATGATAGTTGTGTTGGGTTCGTATTTATGTACTCTTGCTATTTTGTTTGTGTGGTGTGCTTATTAATGTATTCTTAATTTTATGAGTAAGTTGCTTACCTAAATTCTTTGTGTACTTCCAGCACATAAATTAGTTGTTTTGTTTGAGTTATATCTGTCATTTGTACCACTTCTATTAGGCAACGAGGCTTCAATTTTTCAGAACATTTATGGTTGTTGGTTTTTCCTATCTTCTCAAATTTGTTCTTAATCTTTATATTTTCTATTTATACCGTGCAACAGTTGATTTATAGCTGATTAAAAAAAATATTTTGTTTTTACAGCTATATAATATGCTTCTAACCAAGGTCAAAATTGTTCAACCTGGCCCGTTCAGAGACTATTTTTGTTCAAAATCTTTTGAGGCCGAAGTTCCTCTCCTAAAAAAAATACTCTAAAAGTCTAATTCAAAGGCACAAAAGGTCAGAAGATTACAAACCCAATGCAAAACTCAATTCTATGTGTACGACATCATGTGCTGAGTACGTTCAGACGTATACAATTCAACCTAAGAGTTTGATTGTGTTTATTTTGGCCCATCGAGTAGAGCATCTATAACATCCAAATCTGTAAACTTTTTCCAAATTTGTATACCTAAATTCATCGGCCCGAATCATTCATTAGGGTCGTGTGCAAAAAAGGTTATCCTTAACAGTGTGTGGGCTTCTCGCGAGAATACTACCTGCTTGTTGGACGCCATAAACTATGACGTCCTGTCCAGTCCAGTATAAAACTTCTATAATTCGGCAATCAATAGTACTTCACTATCAAAGTTCAAATTATACAATCTTTTTCTATTTCTTGTACCTTGTATCAGTAACACAGTTTTAGGATATATCTTTAAAATGCTTGATGTTGCCATAGTCACAAGATTTGCGAATAAAACGTTTTTTTGAGGTTTTCAACATGGTTCTGGAAATCGAAATCAGTCACTTAATTGTGGAATCGGAGTTGGAAGAATCGGCCGGAATCGACTGAATCGGATCAGAAAGTCGGATTTTTTGGCACAAGCATGTCTTGTACTTAAAAAAAAATTTTGCTAAATAATTATGTTGAAATGAAAGTTACACTAAAATAATTCACTATTATAACCATTCTGCAAATTTTTCAATCTACGGTAATTAACTATGTAAATATTAATAACACTCATTAAGTTAATTCGGATGGATAACAATCAAATTTGTATCTAATCACTTATAAATTAAAATATATCTAATTTTAAAATAAAATTAGACTATTCCATATGATAATAAAAAAATAATATTCACAAAAGAGAAATAAAATATATAATTTTTATTCTACAATTTTTATAACAATCAAACTTCTAGCATTATATTGGGACTTTTGATAAAAACAATACAAGAACAAATTAATAATTGAAAAATGTACAATAAAATTTGGTATTTTGCACATGTATTTAATTGACGAGGAATATTCTAGCATAATATTTTAAAGTCAAATGAATGATTCAAAAAGTCAGCCACTTAAAGAGGTCCACGTGGAACTCTCTTAAGGGGTGCTATATGAAGGCGAACACATATCCTCTGCATTAACTCAAAAGGGAATCTTTTGAGTTAATGCATCTCGCCGTTTGATATTAAACGGAGCCAATCCGGGTGTTTGATTTTAACGGAGGCGCCCTTTAATATTTGTGCGGATCTATTTGCACGGATCATAAAGTGAATCGGATGGTCCAGATGCATTAACTCAAAAGATTTCCTTTTGAGATATTGCAGAGGATATGAGTTCATAAGAAGGCACGGATCGAGGCCTAGATGTGTTTCTTGTGCGTAATCTTAGCCGTTGATCTAGCTTGGGTGAATGGCCGGTGGCTCTTAGTGAAAAGAAAAAGTTCAGAACCTTTACTAGCCTACACGTTGTAGTCTTGGAGTTGAAACTGCTTAATAATGTCATGATTTTTGGTTCTCTGAGCCCGGTCTATGTAAACCTATTAATGCATTGATATCTAGAAACAAGAAATTTATACACTGTGTCTATTTATAATATTTGTCGATTAATCTTTCTCCTTCAAACCTCAAACGTTAGTCTTTCTTAAAAAAAACAAAAATGGCGTGAACTTCTTCTCCGAAAAAAAAACGGCTTGGAACTTTTCGACACGGCTGAACTCCAGACCAAAACTCAGCTGACTCGGCCAAAACTCGGTCTAACTTGGCTTAACTCGGTCTAACTCGGTCTGAAAATCGGCTAACTCGACCAAGTCAAGCACTGTTCAACCGAGTTTTGCCGAAAAACTCGCACGGGCGCGAGACTTGGGTGAAACTCGGATCGGACATGACCGAGTCCGAGTTGACACGGAATCGGTTAAGTTTCCAAACTATGGTTTCCAAACCAAACAACGAATAAAACCCGAAAAATTGAATTTTATGAATTATTCATGAATAAAATATTTTTTATGAAATATTCGCAAATAAAACGCAAAAAAAAATTATATTTTTTTTTTTTTTTTTTGGGTTTTCTTTTGCTCCCTTGTGGTGCCAAATCATATCCGAATTATTCACGAATCATAAAATTTTTGACCCTGCCGAACCGAACCTGAATAATTCATCTATCACTATTAATGTGGTCAGACGGTTTTTGATGTGTGTACAACTTCAGTAGATCTTACACTTAAATTGTGTTTACATTCAACCCTTTTTGATAAAAAAAGCTAATTTGAAGTTTTTGATGGGTAAATATCTAAATCAAGAAGTTACGATGGGTGTATATATGAATTTGTTGTTTATAAGCTGTACAAATTACTCGTTCAGAAAACCGTACCACCCCACATGCAAAATGGAATTAATATAATTCCCAACCCAAGAAAAGACTAACACAGTAGCCAGTAGGGTTGTTGGTGCTAAGAGACATAGAAAAAGTTAAACAACAGAGGGGTCTACAGAAAAACCATGATATATAATTAATGTATAACACATCAGTAATAAATAGGGCTGCTAATGAGTCAAGCTCGGCTCAAAACTCAGCTCAGCTCGTCATATAACTAAACAGGCTCAACTGAACCGAACCCGAATAATTCATCTGTCACTATTGATGTGTGTACAACTCAGCTGCTAATTTTAATGTATAACACAGTAGCCAGTAGGGTCGATTCCGCCGAACCGAACCCGAAGAATTCATCTGTGACTATTGATGTGTGTACAACTTCAGTAGATCTTACACTTAAACTGTGTTTACATTCAACCCTTTTTGATAAAAAAACTAATTTGAAATTTTTGATGGGTAAATATCTAAATCAAGAAGTTACGACGGGTGTATATATGAATTTGTTGTTTATAAGCTGTACAAATTACTCGTTCAGAAAACCGTACCACCCCACATGCAAAATGGAATTAATATAATATACAACCCAAGAAAAGACTAACACAGTAGCCAGTAGGGTTGTTGGTGCTAAGCTATGTTGCACGGATACGCCTAAATAGGTGATGTATCGGTATTGGACACGTATCGGATACCAATACGCGCCCGATACGGCACCGATACGTATCCGCCTACGTGGCGTATCCTTACTCAGCCGATACAGTCACCGATACGCTTTGACTTGCATGGATACAGCCAGATACGCCCCTGGATACCGCGCGGTCCACCGTGCACCGCGCCAAAATCACATGCACTGTGTGGTCCACTGTGGACCGATAATTAAAATAATAAAAAAATATTATATATAATAACCGTATCGTATCCTTGATTTTTGAAAATTACCGTATCGCCGTATCCATATCGTATCCGATACGATACCCGTACTCGTATCCGTATCCATGCAACATAGGTGCTAAGAGACATAGAAATTACTCGTTCAGAAAACCGTACCACCCCACATGCAAAATGGAATTAATATAATACACAACCCAAGAAAAGACTAACACAGTAGCCAGTAGGGTTGTTGGTGTTAGTTGAAGCCAAACGCTAAGAGACATAGAAAAAGTTAAACAACAGAGGGGTCTAAAGAAAAACCATGATAATTAATGTATAACACATCAGTAATAAAGAAGTGAATGAGATGTATTCATTTCAATAAAAAACATGTTGGCACCTTTACTACAGGAAATTTATGGCTTTTCTTCCTTTCTATGTCATTCGAGTACAAATGCATTATGCAACCTTCTTTTTGGCTGCCTACGAAAAGCTTATACCCCCACCCTAATAGAGTGTCAAGTAAAGTGGCTACATTTGTGCGCATCGCTTCAATATTCATGCTGATCTATGATGCACGGATCTTAAAGCAATTTCGATCCACGCGAATCGCATTAAGATCTGTGCATATCGCTTCAATATGCGTGTGTGTTAGCATCAAGATTTTTGTTGATCTTGCGTGCACATATCTAAAAGCAGTTCGGACGGTAGATAAACCGTTCAAATTCAAATTTGAGTCTCATGGGCTTTATATGTTTTTAATAAAGGGTAAAATGGATATTTTATAAATTTAGAATGAGTTTTAATATAAAAGACAATAACATGGGTACATTTGTCAGTATTTGAAGTTTAGAGGAGAAAATACGTGATTTCAAATTTTAGAGGGGAAAATACGTAATTTTGAAGTTTTTGAGGGGTATACGTGAAATTCCCCCATTAATGTATAACACATGAGTAATAAAAAAGTGAATGAGATGTATTCATTTCAATAAAAAACATGTTGGCACCCTTACTAGTGGAAATTTTTAGCTTTTTTTTCTTCTATATCATTCGAGTACAAATGAAAACTTCTTTTTGGCTTCCTACAAAAAGCTTATGATTCCCCCCTAATAGATCATGTAAAATGGCTACATCCTTCTCTCTGTTGCCATCCTTCTTTTTTTTCAAGACCATCCTTCTCTCTGTTGCCATTCTTCTTTTCATCAAAACCCTTTTCTCTAATATCAACAGAAATTGCATAATTATTTAAAAAAAATAATAGCTGTTTTTAACATATAATCATAAAAAGTATGAACATGTGACAGTTTTTTTTTATTATTAAGCAAGTTAATTTAACAAAAGTATTATTCTTCTAAACACTTGGTAGGTTTTTATAACTTTATATTTTTTTAAAATTTATTTACAATACGCAAATTTCAAGATGTGTTAAACGAATTTTTTTTTGTTAAAAGGATATTTCTATGTAATTTTTAAGAACAATATTCTTGTTAAAAGTAACTAATTTAATTATATAAAGATCGTCACTCAATAATTTCTTTCAATATTATGTATTAAAGAAACTATCGGATTTTTTGAAATAAGAAGTTAACTCTTTTCAAATGAAATACTGTGTGATCATTATAGAACCTAAATCCTTCTATATGTCCCAAGAAAAATGAATACTATGGTATTATCTTGTCCTGGCCACATAATCAGTTAGCACTGGAGACAATGGACTTCTTCCTTCTAATAAGTGAGAAAAATGTTTTGCTAAGAAGAAAACAATAAAAATAAATAAAGTCCATTGTCCCTTGATGCAAGTGCTGATCTCTGTGTTGATCAAGGGTGTTGATCAGCACTTGATCTCTGTGTTGATCTGTTCTTGGGTAAATTATCTCTGTGTTGATCGATCCAAGTGCTGCCATTATTATCGGGGAAATAAAATAAAGGTTTTCACATGCTTTCACAAGATAGTTTACTTCGGGCTCTCCCTTGATTGAAGGTTGATTAATTGGCTTCTGGCTGGCCCTTCAACAAAATGAAAATAATTAAACAAGATTAGGAAACATGATAATTACAATATCATATCATATGCTGTATATATAATAGTTATATTAATCTTCTGAGTAGAACTAGGGTGTTCTTAAGCTGACCAAGTATCTTTGTGAGCTTAACTCAAAAATTCGTCGGATTGGCTTCAAACGGCGCATACAAACCGTTGAAACCGATCTACTTCACGAGTGATGAGTTTACATGTCAAATTTATAAATTTTCAAACTAATTTAATATAAAGTCAAGCGGTCAAAAACAGATGAAAAATGAACTAATTAAAATTAACTTATAAACCATCTTTTTTTGACCGCTTGACTTTATACTAAATTAGTTCGAAAATTTATAAATTTGATATGTAAATGCATCACTCGTGAAGTAGATCGGTTTCAACGGTTTGTATGCGTCGTTTGAAGCCAATTCAATAGGTTTTTGAATTAAGCTCACAAAGGGGCTTGGTAAGCTTAAGAACACCCTCACTTCTACTCTAATCTTCTTACCTAAACGTACAATTCATTAATTGTAATCAATCACAAGTATTTTATTCAGATCAGATATGACTTGATCGACTCCATCTAAAAAAAAGTAGATCTGGATACAAGTCTGTCCCTTCACTTGGCGTAAAGGGAACCTGCACACATTTTCTAACTAATTTAGCAACATTTTGATCAGCGTGTGAAGGCATCTTCCAATTAAGAACGACTAGTACAGTCGCTTGTCTTGATGGAAGTGTTCACGGATTAATCCATTAAATGTTCTCCATTTCAAACTAAATGAAAGCATCATTTTTTTTTTTCTAAATAGAAGTCTTCTCTAAATGGGAGCATCTTAATTCTTAACGGCGTACTTATGTCCAGAGGAATCCAAATTATAACAGCTAATTTATTTTGTAGAATAGAAAATAGTGCATTGTAGGAAATAGTGTCTTGTAATTAATAGCAGTAGGGAATAGTGCATTTCAACAACCAGTTTTTTTGTTACCTTGTAACTATAAATAGGAACACTTGTAAATAGAAAAATAAGATTGCAATATAATTTGTTTTCTTAATCTCTTCTATCTCTATCTTACAAAAATAACATGGCTCAAGAATAAGCACAAAACAATGAAAAACACTTTGCTCAAGAAAAACACTTTGTAATTGAAAAACCACAAAACCGCAACAAATTTCAGCAAAAGAAAGATGGCCCAAGAAGAAGCAACGAACTTCTCCAAGGTAACAAACACTTTGCTCAATGGCAAAAATTACGTGTCATGGGCAAGGGCATCATCCAGGGCCCTGAGTGGTCGAGAGATGTTAGAATACATCACTGGTGAAAATAAAAAACTAGAAACCGCAGATCCAAACAAACTAAGTCCTGATGAAAAGATGGCAGCAAAACAATGAAAAACAACAAACGATAGAATCATTATCTCACTAATAAACTCAATGGAGCCGGCTATATCCGAACTCTTTATGATGGCCGAAAGAGCACATGAGTTGCGGGAAGCGGTAAAAGCTATGTATTGTCAGGAAAATAATTTCTCACATATTTATCAACTTATGTTGGAGATCTAACAAGAAAAACAAGCGTCGAGATGAAATACCGAGTACCTTGGTGCTCTTGAAAAAAAATGCAATGAGCTTCAATCCTACCGGCCAATAACAACATATCTGGCCACACTCCAGAAGCAGACTGAAGAGGATTATATTTTTCAATACCTCACGGGATTAAATCCGAGTTATGAGGACGTAAGATCTCAAATCATGATCACAGTACATCTTCCTTCTTATTCTCAAATCAAAAGTTTAATTCAATAAGACGAGAGTAGAAGTCTTTCCATGAATGGTTCACAAACTGCAAGTAACGAGGGACACGAGATCCATGACTTAGTTGTAAAAAATCCCAATTTTAATCAAAACCTTAGCTTTCAAAAATGAGAAATGTAGCCACTGTAAAAAAGATGGTCACACTCAGGATAGGTGTTGGCATCTCTATCCTCATATAAGACCAAAAAAATTCAAAAGGCAATGATCGTAATCAAAATTGGAAGAAAAAACAGTGAGAAAAAAACAGAAGTTACGTTGTTTCTAGTGAAGGGAATAGATTTAATGGGCTAGTGGGTACATCTGAATGTGGATTCAGACCCAATAATACTAATCAAACCACCATTGGGAGTGGATTCTTAGCTAATGGATCCAATTAACACACTGGCAGACCCGCTAAGGATTGTGGCGGACCCAATAATGTTTTTGGCCGACCCAGTTCTGGACTTGGCGGACCTAGTAGAGAGACCTGGACTCTCTTTTCCTGGCACTGGTGGGTCACCCTGGAGCGGGTCAGAAGGCTATTGTGCTGGCGGGTCAGATGGGTCAAGGAGTATTCTAGGCGCTGGTGGGTCAGTTTCTGGCGGGTCAGGAGCTAGGGATCAAGTTCAACAAGTTCTCTAATAGCTTTCTTTACTGCTTAGCAATCATAACACTCCTAACGCTTGTGGTATTGCTTCTAACTAAAAAGATTTATTTTTTAACAAAATTATTATAGACAACGGTGCAACAGATCATATGTTTGGTAGCAAACAATTATTGTCAAATCTAAACCCGGCCAAAAGTGATAAATATGTCTTGGTTGTAAATGACATGAAGGCAAAAATAAATGGTATAGGAGAAATTAATTTATGTAATAAACGAATTAAAAATATTTTGTATTTAGAGACATTTCCCATAAACTTAATTCTATGAATAAATTAACACAAAAATTAAATTGTAATGCAATTTTTTCTTGTAAAAACGTCATATTTCAGGACCGGGAAACCGACATCAAGATTGGTGAAGGATTTCTTGAAAATGGACACTATCTTTTGAATTCCAACAAATTAAAATTTTGTGCTTCCGCAAAATTCGTTACCTCTAATCTTTGGCATAAGGGACTTGGGCATCCTTCCGACAAGATTTTAATCAGTGTATTAGATTTCAAAAATTTGAATTGTACTAATTGTGAAATCTGTAAGTTAGCAAAAACAAACAAAGCTTCATTTTTCTCTTTCTACTAGCAAAAGTGAAGTAGTTTTTGATTTAGTACATTTTGATGTATGGGACCGGCCCCAATTGATTCATATAATGGATTCAAATATTTTGTTATATTTATTGATGATTTTTCAAAAGCAACTTTGTTATATTTACTTAAATCTAAAGATGAAGTATTTGATTGCTTTTATGAATTTTTATGTCTTATAGAAACTCAATTTAATGTGAAATTAATTTTTTTTTAGATCAGATAATGGAACGGAATTTATAAATAAAAAAAATTCAAGCCTCTTTAAATAAAAAATTATTATACAACAAACAACATGCATAAACACTCCGAACAAAATGGAGTATCGGAAATGAAAAATAGACACTTATTAGAAATGACACGATCTTTATTATTTCAAAATAATGTTCCTAAAATTTATTGGTTTGATGCCGTACTTTGTGCCACACATTTAATTAATAGATTGCCTAGTGTCAATTTGATAAATAAAAGTCAATTAGAAATTCTTTATCAACAAAAAATCACTTATGACCATATGAGAGTATTTGGTTGTACAAGTTCCGTACATATCAAAAGAAAAGACAAACTTGATTTTGTATCACAAAACACCTTTTTTAGGGTACTAATGTTATAAAAAGGGTTATAAATGTTATGATCCAATTAATAAAAAATTGTATCTTTCTAGTATTGAAAATGAATCAGAACCAAAAATTACCAAGAAGCAATTCAAAGTCCAATTTGGTGCAAGGCTATGAATGAGGAACTAAAAGCCTTAGAATAAAATGAAACTTGAAATATTGTTCCACTACCAACAAATAAAAAATCTGTTGGTTGTAAATGATTGTAAATGGGTATATAAAAAATATGTTGGTTGTCTATTTTTTAGGAATAGAAGTAGCTTCTTCAAATAAAGGACTCTTTATTTCTCAAAAAAATATACACTTGATTTATTAAAGGAAACCGGTAAAATATGATGCAAACTGACCTTTACTCCAATTGACAACAAGTGCAAATTAAATAATGAAGATAGTGAACCTTTGAAAGACATAAATCAATTTCAAAGACTTGTAGGAAAATTAATCTGCCTAACGGTTACTCATCCGGATATTTCTTTTTCTTTAAGCCAAATAAGTAATGCACTCACCAAGAACACTACATTTAAAACCTGTAAATAGAATCTTAAGGTACTTAAAAAATAATTCCGGTAAGGATATTCGGATAAAAATAATAAATCTAATGATATATGTGCTATTCCGATGCAGATTGGCCGGAAGCTTCGATAGAAAATCGACAACCAGTTTTTGCACAGTTGTAGGCGCAAATCTAGTCAAATGGAAAAAAAAAATGTTGTAGCATGATCAAGCGTTGAAGCTGAATATCATGCCATGGCATCAACCGCAAGCGAACTAACATGAATCAAGCAACTCCTATCAGACATGTGATTTAAAACTCAAGAACCTATGAAAATTTATTGTGACAACAATTTGGCACGGCACAGCATCAAATCCCGTGTTTCATGAGCGAACAAGACATATAGAAGTGGATTGCCACTTTATTAGAGGAAATGTTCAAGCAATGGAAATTGATCATATCTAAAAAATGAAGATCAACTTGCGGATATCTTCACCAAAAGCTTGGATCCGAGTCCATTTGAGAAAATTACAAGCAAGCTAGGATTGTACGATATATACATTCCTAGCTTGAGGGTGAGTGTTGAAATATAAAATAGAATTCAAATTATAACAGCTAGTTAATTTAATATAACAGAAAATAGTGTATTGTAGGAAATAGTGCCTTGTAATTAATAACAGTACAAAATAGTGCATTCCAATGGCTTGTTTTTTTGTTACTTTGTAACTAAAAATAGAAACACTTGTAAACAGAAAAATAAGATTGCAATATAATTTATTTTCTTAATCTCTTCTCTCTCTATCTTACAAAAATAACAGAAACTATGTTTTCAACGTATTCATTCCTTGTTAAATAAAAAATAAGTTAATATATAACATATAAAAGTTTATACATCCTTGATACCTTGTACTACTCTGAATGACATATATAGCGGCTCGCTATGACTTGCACTCATTGTTGATCAACGTCAATTTTCTGAAAATAACTAGCTATTCACATTGCTGGAGGAAGAATTGGCTAAGAGTAGCCAACTTACTTTTATACTCAAAGGTGGTGTTTGATTGATATTGAGACCTAAACCATGGAACAAGTGTTTAGATCGACACTAAGCACGGATTAACTAGACTACTCTAAAATTGTACATCAAAATTTAAACCACATTTCAAGGTGGTTTAATAGTTAGTTCTCCTACGGTCCCATTGTCAGTCACAATCAAATAATTTGTTCTTCTATTTCTTCTGTAGTCTATATTATTTCTTAATAACTTGCACCATGCCATAATTTCATTAGACTTTATTAGACTTCAACTAACCATAAGTAATTTAGTCCGGCTTTAGATGGAATAACTTAGACATCCATGCATAACTTTAATCCTCACTCAAATACCACCAAGCTGATTCCACCCCATGTGCATAATTGAATCTGGCATATGCTGTAAATGAAAATGGGTAGTCCACCCCGGCCAAAGACGAGAGGATTTTAAAAAATCTGTATTTATGCAAGTGCTCCCCAGTTTTCGGGGTTAACAAAAAAATGTATATATATATACATATACATAGATGTACAGTCATTCATGCACATGCTAATCTAGTTTTTAATGTCCTTGATTGAAGGTTGATTAATTGGCTTCATTCAAATTTGAGATATACATAACGAAAAAAATTAAACATGATATGGTGAACCAGATAATTAGACTAGCATATATACCGTAAATATGCTAGTTATATTCTTTTTCTTGGCCAAACAATTCATTCATCTCAATCAGTTACGAGTATTTTAGTCAGATTAGACGTGATTTTTAAGTTTTTGAGGGGTATACGTGAAATTCCCCCATTAATGTATAACACATCAGTAATAAAGAAGTGAATGAGATGTATTCATTTAAAAAAAAAACATGTTGGCACCTTTACTAGTGGAAATTTTTAGCTTTTTTTTCTTTCCATATTATTCGAGTACAAACGCAAACTTCTTTTTGGCTTCCTACAAAAAGCTTATGATCCCCCCCTAATAGATCATGTAAAATGACTACATCGTTTTTGATGGACAATATCTTCTCCTTCAAGACCATCCTTCTCTCTGTTGCCATTATTCTTTTCATCAAAACCCTTTTCTCTAATATCAACAAAAACAGCAAAAGGAAACTCCCACCAAGCCCTCCCGCACTTCCGTTCATCGGCCACCTACATCTCCTGAAGCCACCTCTACACCAAGCACTCGTTGGCATATCGAAGCGTTATGGCCCGGCCACCTTTCTCCGCTTCGGCTCCCATCCAACTCTTGTCATCTCCTCTCACACCTTGGCAGAGCAGTGCTTCACAACACATGATATGGCATTTGCAAATCGACCCCAGCTGTCATCTGTCATGCTGCCCAACTTAATTGCCATGGCCAACTATGGTTCATACTTCCGCAGCGTGCGCCAGATTGCAGTAGTGGAGCTTCTGTCAAATCAAAGGCTTCAAGCCTCTTCAGATATCCGGGCCAGGGAGGTCCGAGACATGGCCCGACGGCTCTTTCAGTCTCACAACCGAAGTGAAAAATTAGAAAGATCCAGCGGCTTTGAAAAGCTCCAAGTGAAGAATTTTCTGTTAGAGTTGATGATGAATGTGACCATGATGATGATAGCTGGAAGGCGGTTCAGTGGTGACAGCGTACAGAACTATGAGGAATTGAAACGGTACAAAGAAGCGGTGGAGGGTTGGTTTGAGCTGAGCGGAGGTTGTAATATAGAGGATTTCTTGCCCATTTTTAGAATGCTTGATTTGAAAGGGGTCATGAAGAGAATGAGGGATGTGACAGACGTGAATGAGATAATGGCTCAGAAGTTGATTGACCAGCATAAGCAAGAAGGGGCTGAGAATAGGAACACCATGATTGCCAGAATGCTAGAGCTGCAGAAAGAGGATCCTGAGAAATACAGTAATTCAGTTATCAGAAATATTTGCATAGTAAGTGCCAAATCTTTTTCTGTAATTTCTTAAATGGTCCACATAATCTATCACTTTCCTGTACATATGAACACCCAGAGCAGTTCCGAATTCAGATCCTCCCCGGTACCATAATAGGGAATCTTTTACAATTACTTGATCTGGACTGTTCTTTTTAACTTGGCACGAATTTCAAAGCCCAGTAATACTGTCCCCTCTGTCAGCCCGAATCTCAAAGCGGCTGAGAGTTAATCTCAAACCGTAAAGTGAAGGGAATCTTTTATAGTAATGTAGAGGATACTTGTCCGAGCTGTTCCTCCATAAGCATGAAAACACATGCTATTTACCAAATTAATTACTTGAATTTAATTGAGTACTTCAAAAGATAATTAAGTTGATCCACATTCATTAGGAAAGGATACGTATAAAATAAAGAAAACAATAAAACATATAAGAGAAGCATAGAGAAATCTGAATTTTTTATTAAAAAGAAATAAAAGAAATATTTTTTTAAATCGGAGAGAAACATGACGTTTGAGTGCCGTGTCGATTTCTGAAGGATGGTGACAACACGGGACACTCGAGTCACGTCCGCGTGCGTGAACGCGTGTCATGACTAGATCAAGTCACATGCCGTGCTAGTTTTCCGAATAGTAGTCACAACCATAGAAGGAAAAATCGGCCGTTCCATACCAGAATCGGCCGATCCGAGTCGGAATCAGACTGTACCGATCGATTTCAGGCCGAGTTACACAGTATATGATTTTTTCATCCAATTTCGGCCGAAACGGTCATATTCCGGAATGGCCAAATTTCAGGGGAAACGTTTTGATTCCAGACACACCATCGGCCAAAACGTGCAAATACCAATTTCCAAAAAAATTACCCTCTAGCGTGAATCTAACTAAGGGCCACTTCCTTATTAACCAAGCCAACTACCACCACACTATACTATCTTTTGTTGCTAAAATACATAACTAAGTATAAGTATAAATGTTGAAATGCTTGTATTATATTATATTAGTGTATTATTTGATTGTAATAATTTGTCAAAACAGAAATTGTTGACAAATGATTTTTTTTATCAAATTTTTCCTACTTTTTAGTATAAAACAAGCTTATGGCAAAAAAATCCGAGTTTCCGATCCGATTCGGCCGATTCTGACCGATTCACCCGATTCCGATTCCACGGTCAAAAGACCGATCCCAATTCCGATTACGATTTTTCCTTCTATGGTGACAACATGGTACTCTCGAGTCAAGACATATGACTTGGGTCATGTGTCGTGTCGTGCCGTGACGAACCGAATTTTTTGGCATTGCTTGGTGGACGCCATAGTTTATGGGTGTTTTTCTTGTGATCCAAAATATTCAAATTATTTTCAGATTTTTAAAAATTTATTTATTTTATTTCCTATTAATAAATTCGGTAGGTAAATTGCTATAATTGGACCACAATGAAAAACCAACCCGAAGCTAAACAAACATAGACATGTACAATAAGCTGACAAATTTAATTATTTTATTTCCTTGGACAGGACCAAAGTCATTTGGATTACATTAATATCGAAAAAAGTCGGAAGACAAACCACTTGTTTTTTTTTTTCTTTTCAAATTAATAGTCATTAATGGGGTTATTATATATGATTGCCTTGATATAATAAAAAAGAGGATACAAATGAATAAATAGAAAAAGAGTAAAGAAAAAAGAAAAGTACTTTATCACTTTACAGTCCACTTGTACAAGAACAAATTGCAAGGCCGTACCAGTATGCAAAAAAGCGAATGGCCAAAATCCGAAATGCAAAAGGCCAGACCAAAATTTGTCTAAAGCCTCTAATTTTGAAATGCATTGAATCAGATAGTTTCATTTAATTGAAGTACCAAAAGTACCCACTGACCTGTTATACAATGTTGCAATCGATTGTCTCCAGTTGGAAATTACTCAATTTTGTGCTTGGTACTCAATTTTGTTCATTGTCAATCTTCAAATAGAGCTTGTTGCTAGGAGGATCTGAAACTTCAACCACTACCTTAGTATGGGCAATGGCAAATCTACTTAACAACCCAGACGTACTCAAGAAAGCAGTATCAGAAATTGATTCACATGTTGGGAATGAGAGACTCATAGATGAATCTGACATGACCAACCTGCCTTACCTCCAGCACATTCTCAACGAGACCATGCGGATCTACCCAACAGGACCTCTTCTCGTGCCCCATGAATCAAGCAAAGAAGTCACTATCGGCGGTTATGAAATTCCACCGGGAACAATGCTTCTGGTAAATGTGTACCATATTCAACGGAGTCCAGAAATCTGGGACGAACCCACAAAGTTCAAGCCAGAGAGGTTTGAGAATGGAAATGTGGATGAGAAATGGATGATACCATTTGGCATGGGCAGGAGAAGGTGCCCAGGAGAAGCACTTGCAATGCAAAAAATGTTTCTGGTATTAGGGACCCTGATCCAGTGCTTTGACTGGGAAAGAGTCGGAGACAAGCTTGTTGATATGACGGAAGGTGCTGGCTTGACACTTCCTATGGCTGTTCCACTTGAAGCTTTGTATCGCCCACGCCAAGTCATGAGCAAAGTTCTATCTGAATTATGAATTAAGGATATTTCAATTTGTAATGCTAATTCCATTCCGTGTCTTTAAATGAGAATCAGATTGATTCCTCTTATGTGTAATAATCAACAATGACTCTTTGCTTCCATATATAAGCAACTCTCTGTATCAATGGGTAAGAATTACTACTACAAGATGGTATGACTAATGTCTATTTATGATGTTGTCATGTAGGTTAGCTTTCTTTCCAGTGGAGCCTACATACTTGCGTTTTCTATTGACCAATTTCAAATTAACGTCCTTGAAATGCTACAGTTAGCTGCTTTTCAATACATACAGGGACTCTGTTGGTCTTTAGGGAGGAATTCACATTTGGCAGAAACTGTACTATTTTATTGCAAGAAACAACGGAATTGTGGACAAAAAATAATCAATCCAAAATGGAGTTGTGACGACCCTCAGCTCAGACAATGAAATAACACAGATTGATACAAAGAAACAAATCAATTTGATTGAATTGGGTAAAACTGGATATAACGGAAACGTAAGAACAAACTAACTAATTCGTAATAACGGATAACAATGTTGATAATCACAACCCTAGACTAATCCTTTATCTAGGGGAGTGCTACTTTTAGATCAATAATTACAATATTATGTTCTTAGAGAAAATTTTATGTCTAAATGCCTGTCTTATCATTTACTCTGTCCTCTTTAACTGTCTCAAACTTTCAATTAATAAGGTAATTAAGGTCCCTTTGGAGATTAAAAAAACAAAATCTGTTTGAAACCCATATCTCCTTTCACATCCCCGTATCTTCATATTTCCTTTCTCCTTCCCAAATCTCCATTCTCCTTAATCTCTTCAACCTGTACGCACAGAAAAAAAAGGAAATAAATCAAATTGTGAGATTTTCATGTACATTGAAATCCAGTCTGTTTCTTCTTTTTTTCATTTGGCATCAGATGATTTTCTTTAATCCAGTATGTTTATATATCCACAATGGATTATTACAATCTCTTTTTTATATAGTTATATAAGTGTTGGATTTGAAATCGTACTCGCTCCAGAATTAAAAGAGCAAAAGGGAAAAAGACGATCTCGATAAGGCTGTTGAATATTGAGACAAAATTAGAGTCCGAATATTCCAGATTTAGAGATCTGGATGCAACGTGTTTTGTGATGTATTTTTAGGCATGTAGTGGAGTTAGTGGTTTCCTTATTTACTCTAGACAGAATTAGTGCGAGTAGTGGGGTTAGTGGTTTCTAAATTTAGTTGAGTCATGAGTTGTGGTAGGTTTCCATATTTAGTTTTTTGTAGTGCTATAAATTCAGCATGTTGTAATCGAATTAATCAAGAAGTGAAGTAAAATTATTTGTGTCAATCCTTCTTCCTCTGTTTACTCTTCCAACAAAGTGGTATCAGAGCCGAGTCGATCAACCCTGGGGCGTTTTCATGGCAGAAAACGGCAGCACCATGGTGAATGTCACACAACCAGCAATACCTCTCTTCAAAGGCGAAAACTATGCTTTTTGGAGCATCAAGATGACGACCTTGTTCAAGTCTCATGGCCTATGGGACTTGATAGCAAATGGAGTTCCTAATCCAGATCCTAATCCACAAGAGAATCAGAAGAAAGATGCACGAGCGCTGTTTTTCATCCAACAAGCAGTGCATGACACCATCTTCTCGAAAATCGCAGCAGCCACCAACGCAAAGGAGGCATGGACAACCCTGAAAACAGCATTTCAAGGGAGTACTCGAGTCATGGCAATCAAACTTCAAGGCCTACGCAGGGACTTTGAAACATTGCAGACGAACAAGGAAGAATCAGTCCAAATTTTCCTTTCAAGAGTACAAGAGGTGGTCAATCAAATCCGAGCATTTGGAGACACCATGGAGGAGAAGACGGTGGTGGCAAAGGTGTTGAGAAGCCTAACACCCAAGTTTGATCATGTGGTAGCAGCAATCGAAGAGTCCAAAGATCTAGCAACCTACACCTTTGATGAACTCATGGGGTCACTGCAGACTCATGAAGCAAGGATGTCAAAGGCTGAAGATAAAGGCGACGACAAGGCATTTTACATGAAGGGGGAGTCATCAAGAGGTAGATCTAATGGCTACCCAAGAGGCCGAGGCAGAGGACAAAACAATTCCAGCAGAGGCAGCCACAATCCCAGCAGAGGACGGGCTAATTCCAGCAGAGGAGGTAGAAGTAATCAAGGAAATTCATACGACGATTCCAAGAGGGATGTTCAATGCTATTATTGCAACAAGTATGGGTACTACCAAGCAGAATGCTACAAGAAGCAAAGAGAAGAGAGTCAAGCAAATTATATAGAAGAGGAGGATACGCAACCAACTCTCTTCATGGCCAGCAGCGCGGTTGACAAAGTTGATGCAAGCAGCATCTGGTTTCTCGATAGCGGGTGTTCAAATCACATGTCCGGATTCAAGCAGTTGTTTGAAGACTTCGATGAAGAAGCAAGTTGGCAGTGGGAGAGTGTTGTACAACAAACCCAGGTTGAAGAAACAATAGAAGAAAATGAAGAGATAGCGGCACAAGATCAACCGCACGAACAACCACCTAGCAGCAGCTCTAGCAGTCCGGTTGAAGATTCAATTCCTGAGATGCAATCAAGGAAGTTCAAAACATTACAAGAGCTGTATGAAACAACCCAGGTACTTCTCGTTGTAGATCCCACAACCTATGAAGAGGCCGCAGAAAAGGAGGAATGGTGCAAGGCAATGCAAGAAGAAATACATGCAATCGAGAAGAACAAAACTTGGCAATTGGTGAAGCTTCCTGAAGTTGGAGTGGTCTCAAGGCACATGCAAAACCCAACAAAGCATCACTTTGGCACAGCCAAAAGAATTTTGAATTATATTGCAGGTACAGCAGACTATGGTGTATGGTATGGGAGCTCAAAAAACTCCAACCTGATCAGCTACAGTGACAGTGATTGGGCAGGATGTGCAGAAGATCGAAAGAGCACATCAGGGCACTTGTTTACTCTCGGCACCAGTGCAGTTTCATGGAGTTCAAAGAAACAAGCAACCGTGGCATTGTCAACCTCTGAGGCAGAATATTCAGCAGTCAGTTCAGCGGCATGTCAAGCAGTTTGGTTGAGATGTATACTTGCTGATTGTGAGCAGGAACAGCAGCAGCCTACAGTGATATTCTGTGACAACCAATCAGCAATAGCAATGGCGCAAAATCCAGCATTTCATGGAAGGACCAAACATATTGACATACGTGTCCATTTCATTCGTGACCTTGTGAAAAATGGTGATGTTGATATCAGATATGTCAATTCAGACAAGCAGGTAGCAGACGTGCTTACAAAGGCATTGGCACGAAGCAAATTTGAACAATTTCGATCAGCAATTGGAGTTGGCAATTTTGTATCAAGGGGGAGTGTTGAATATTGAGACAAAATTAGAGTCCGAATATTCCAGATTTAGAGATCTGGATGCAACGTGTTTTGTGATGTATTTTTAGGCATGTAGTGGAGTTAGTGGTTTCCTTATTTACTCTAGACAGAATTAGTGCGAGTAGTGGGGTTAGTGGTTTCTAAATTTAGTTGAGTCATGAGTTGTGGTAGGTTTCCATATTTAGTTTTTTGTAGTGCTATAAATTCAGCATGTTGTAATCGAATTAATCAAGAAGTGAAGTAAAATTATTTGTGTCAATCCTTCTTCCTCTGTTTACTCTTCCAACAAAGGCAGCAACCTCAGCCGTCTCTTTCGTCCACCTTTTTCATTTCATCCATGTCATCTCTTCTAGATCTCAACCCGACACAGTGATGTTCTCCCCTCTCTTTTATCTCTACCTTCTCGAGCGGATAAGAGAATGAAGGAGAGGGGAGGGAGTCGAGCGGAGCTGACCGGAGCCGAGAATGCGTTATCGTCGGAGCCCGAAGCTCAAAGCGTAGAGTCCCTACCCATTTGGATCAGTGCTAGACCGTGAATAGATCTAGCCATCAGAGTGTGGTGGTCTGTATATCCGGCCATCGGAGCCTGGAGCGCGGCAGTGAGTAGATTCGGCCGTCGAAGCACGGCGGCTATCGGACGAAAGTGGATCTGGTTGTGGAGAAGAACATGGAATGAGGTATTATGATGTTTAAGAGTGTAAATAAGTATAATTAGATGATAACAGTAGTTTAGATGAATAAATGAGTTTGGATCTAGGAACTAGAGTCATTTGACTCGTTGTAAATACGTTTTTTATCAATGAAATTGTTAGTTGACATTTAAAGTTACTAACTTCCAAAAATATATAAGCATTGGATTTAAATTGATAGTCTAGATTATTAATTAGGAGTTTGACTCTAATTTTATTTTTTTTAGTAGTTGTTTTTATTTGCTAATTCGGAAAATTAATTTCTTTTTGTCAAGTCCGCATTATTAAAATTGTAGTGACGGAACATTACGAAATTAATGTAAAAAAAATACTTAGTTGTAGATGTGATATGAGCACAAGTTTGTCTAAATGGGTTTACTTGTTGGGTTGATAGGTGCTTTAAGGATCCACGTGATGTGGGTACAGGTTACATACTATTAAAGGATAGAAGTCTGATACAATATATGGTGTTGGTTTTAGTTATATATATATATTTTTATATTTTCAAATGGAGGCTCTTAGTCTAATTCGTGTCATCAAGGCGGTAATTTAATTGGGCATCACTGATTGTAGATTTTTCACTGACTTTGATTGTTTGACTACCACTTGACACAACCCATCTCGCATTCTGGTATTCATTGACAAGCTTATTCTGAGTTCATGCTGCTCGTCAGCTTATTTTCTCAAAATCAAGGGTTCACATGTACACACAAGCAAAGAGTTTTCAATCAACAGGCCGACTATATCGCTCACATGGCACGTGCTTACTCTATTCTTAACAAGATTTACATACCCTCTAAAGTGAAGTAAATTTAGCAGATCAATATCATTCCTTTTTACATAATTACTCCCTTACCTATTCCGTTATATTTCAATAAGGAGGGATCCACTTACAGCATTCGTTAGTTACAACATCTTACAACAATTCGGTTTTATGATTTCCAAAGTCCAAACAGTCGATCTAAACCATTCACCATGATCTCTATATTAAAATGTGTTTGGAGATCAAATTTCACATTTTTTTGAATTTTTTTACTATTTATTATGTATTTTACAAAACAGTTGTTTTTAGCAATTCTGGACCACTGAAAAACAACAGTTTTGTAAAATACATCATAAATAGTAAAAAAATTCAAAAAAATATAAAATTTGATCTCCAAACACATTTTAATATAGAGATCATGTTGAATGGCTTAGTTCGACTGTTTGGACTTTGAAAATCGTTAAACTGAATTGCTGTAAGATATTGTAACTTACAAATGTTGTAAGTGGATCCCTCCTCGTTCAATAAAATGAAAACGCTGGAAGTCAATACCATTACCCAAACCGGCCCAGAAATTACAACAAGAGCACCTGTACAATTTGTATAGTTTCTTTGGCAACTATTCAAGCAGCATTTAATGCCTCTCTCCTTAACCTTATCTTTTGAGCTCCCCATCTGCACTCAATTTGGCTTCTAATCTATCAAGATAAGTACTAGCCATGGATATTACAAACCAAAAATTATCGTGCACGAGTGAGGTTGGGGCTCATATCTTAATGATTATCATCTCCTTCATCATTGTAGGTATCGCAATGATCCTTGTCTTTTCCGACTTGTTCCTAATGTTGGGAATTAGAATTAGATAAAAAAGTATTAGTGACCACAAAACAAACCTCTTCTTATCTTTGGCTTATACCCTTGCCCTCCCACTCATGTCCTATTTGTTCTCACAAGCTCAGGAAAATAACATAGATTCAAAATCTCAAATTATTCTCACCTGGATGGTGCTCATCGAAATCATCCGTATATGTGGTGATCCCATCTTCCCTTGGAGACTATGGAAGTCGGCGGTACAATTTGTTCGATTATTCTGGGTGGGTTTTCTTGTCTACAGCTATACATCTATACAAAGACTCAGGGTGTGTCTCTTCATCCTCTGTTTTTATTTTTCTGTCTATGAGGTTATTAAGGTAATAGCATTCCACAAAGCCAAGATCTCCTATCTAATAGGAAAGAACCCAAAACTAATACACAATTACATGAAGAGAATTATTCTCGAAGATGAATTTCAGACTACCCCAATGAACAGTTGCGCCTACATTGTTATGGGCGAGGAAAATCACGAGATTGCTGTTTGCAGTAATGGCTTCGTCCTAGGTGAAAAAAAATCTAACTCTGGAGGCATACTCACAATTGGCAGAGTTTTCCAGCTCACCTCATCTGACGATGAAGTCTTTTTTTTGCCGAATTATTGGCGTGAGACTTGCCTCTCCCTTGACCTTGCTAAATTGTTGAGGAAAAGGTTTGCCAAGCTCCTGTTGGGAATTTTTCGGAAAAAACAGAAACAGAATTCAGCAACAGAATTTTCTCACAACACAATTTCATTGATTCATCAACAGAAAAATACATGGTATTTAAGATGGTGCCTCTCCCTAATTTCGCACCCCACTAACTCCACTAATAATGTTGCTATAACCAACCTATAACCAACCCACTACATGACACATTAATTAAAAACTACCCACTACTTCCTGCACATGTCTAAACAGAAAACTTGCTGCCTAAGTTTACAATCAGTTTTTAATTAATTCTTAACAGAAAATAAAACTGCAACAAAAACCGAAACTTCTAAAAACTGCATCTCTTATGCATTTTGCTGCTGACTTGGATTATTTTCAACACCCCCTCTTAATCCAAAGTCCAGCACATTCATCATGTCTCGACACCAGTTAAACTTCTCTCGTGTGAGTGATTTGGTCAGCACATCTGCAACTTGCTGGTTCGTGTTCACATACTGCAACTCTATCATCTTTTGCTCAATCAGATCTTGTATGAAATGGAGACGAGTGTCTATGTGCTTTGTTCTGTTGTGATGCACCGGGTTGTTACTAATTGCAATTGTCGACTGATTATCACAATAGAGTATTGTTGCACCTTTCTGCTCACAATCTAACTCTTCCAATAAGCGCCTTAACCATAAACCTTGGCATGCTGCTGATGTTACTGCATTGTACTCAGCTTCTACGGTTGATAGTGCAATTGTTGACTGTTTCATCGAATTCCAACTTATTACGCTGTTGCCAAAGAAGAACACCTAACCTGTTGTGCTTTTTCAATCATCTATGCTGCCTGCCCAGTCACTATCGCTGTAGCCTGTCAAACACGGTTCGTCAACACCCTTGTACCACAGACCATATCTTGTTGTACCCGCAATATACCTAAGAATTCGCTTTGCTGCTCCCATGTGTTGTTTAGTTGGATTCTGCATGTATCTCGCAACCATTCCAACTGCATGTGTGATGTCTGGTCTTGTGTGCGTCAAGTACAACAGACCTCCCACCAAACTCCTAAACCGAGTTGCATCTGCAGCTCCAGTTCCATCAATAGCTGTCAACTTCTCGTTTGTATTCATTGGAATTAGTACGGGATTGCAATCTTTTAATCCGAACTTTTCTACCAAGTCTCTTGCATACTTGCGTTTGGGACACAAAGATTCTTCCCTTCTCTTGTTCAACCTCCAGACCTAGAAAGTAATGCATTTCTTCTAGATCGGTCATCTCAAACACATGCATAATTTGCTCTTTAAACTCCTTCACCATTGCGTCATCAGTGCCAAAATAAATCATATCATCAACATAGAGACATACCGCTATTAAACTTCCTTTTTCTTTGCGTTTGACATAGAGATTAGGCTCATTCTTGCTTCTCTCAAATCCCAATTTCTGAAAATGTGCATCAATCTTGCTGTACCATGCACGAGGGGCTTGCTTCAAGCCGTATAATGCTTTGAACAAACGGTACACCCAGTGTTCTTTGCCCTTCACCACAAACTCTTCCGGTTGCTCAACATAAACCTCTTCTTTTAGCTCACCATTGAGGAATGCTGACTTCACATCAAATTGATAGATAGGTTGTCTCAATTGTGCAGGCAATGCAATCAACAACCGAACCGTTTCAAATCTGGCCACCGGGGAGAACGTCTCTTCATAGTCTATGCCTTGCTTTTGCGCATATCCTTTTGCCACTAATCTTGCTTTGTATTTTAATACACTGCCATCTGGACCAAATTTAGTCTTGTAAACCCATTTAACTTCAATTGCATTGCGATCTTTTGGTAATTCCACCAACTTCCAGGTTTGGTTTTGCTCGATTGAACTCATTTCTTCTTTCATTGCTTGCACCCATTCCTTTCTTTCTACGGCTTCTTCATAGGATAATGGATCTGCTACATACAAAACCTGAGTTGCTTCATGCAATTCTTGTAAGGATCGTACCTTTCTTCCTTGTGTATCCGGATCAACCATCCGATGTGATGTGCTACTCGAGCTTGGACTACTTTGCGGCTGCTCACTGCTGCCTTCTTCTTCTTCATCTTCTATTTCTGCTATTGGTGTGTTGTCTTCCTCCATAGACCAATTCCAACTAGCATTCTCATCGAACATGATATTTCTACCGACTATAATCTTCTTTGTCACCGGATTAAACAACCTATAACCTTTAGATTGTATGCAATACCCGATGAACACACACTTTTCAGATTTTGAGTCCAGTTTTTTTTCGGTTTTGTGCACTTATGAGAGTGTAAGCAATGCACCCAAAAACACGCAAATGCCCCACACTAGGCTTCCTTTCAAACCACGCTTCAAACGGTGTTTTGTTCATCACTGCCTTGGTTGGTGACAGGTTTAGAACATATACCGCTGTTGCTACTGCTTCAGCCCAAAAACTATTCGGCATACCTTTAGATTTCAGCATACTTCTTGCTAGTTCTACTACCGTGCGGTTCTTGCGTTCAGCTACACCGTTTTGCTCAGGTGTGTATGGAGTGGTCAGTTGCTGTAGCACCCCTTCTTTATCACAAAACTGCTTGAATTCTTTTGATTGAAACTCACCCCCACGATCTGATCTTAGAGCTTTCAGCCTAGCCCCTGTTTGCGTCTCTGCCATGACTTTGAACCTTTTGAACAGCCCAAACGCTTCACTTTTATAGCTAAGGAAATAAACCCAGGTCATCCTACTATAATCATCAATAAACACCATAAAATACTTGCTTCCTCCCATTGATTCAACCTCCATAGGCCCGAACAAGTCAGTATGCACCAACTCGAGTACCTTGGTTGCACGCATCGACTGATCTTTTGGAAATGGCAGCTTCGATTGCTTGCCAAACACACATCCTTCACATAACCCGATTTCACCAATTTCGGGTAACCCATTCACCATGTTCTTTTGATTCAACAATCTCAAACCATTCATGTTTAGATGACCATACCTCAAATGCCATAGTTCGCTAGAACTAATCTCCTTGGCTGCAAGTGCCTTGTCTTTCACCTTGGCTATCTCTAGAGGGAACAAGTTGTTTTGTGTCTTCTTGATTGTTGCCATTGTCTGATCCGTGGATGCATCTACAATTCTGCAATTGTCGCCTTCAAACTTGATGGTACACCCGCTGCCCATCATCTGACCAATGCTGAGTAGGTTTTGGGACAGTTGAGGAATATAGTACACATCATGTAGCATCCGTGTATTGTGACTGCTGGTCTGCACGGCTACTCTTCCTTTTCCTTCGACATGAATCTCTTTATCGTCACCAATCTTTACTGCCTTCTTGTATGACTCATCTAATTCATCCAATAGATGTTTGAAACCCGTCATATGGTTTGAGCACCCGCTGTCCAAAAACCAGATTTGACTCACATCTTATTCTTCATTAGTTTTGGCCATGAACAATCGTGCCTGATTGCTCTTCTCTTCAACGAAACTTGCTTGTCCTTCTTCTCTTTTCTTCTTGTAGCAGTCGGCCTGCACATGACCGGGTTTGTGACAGTAATAGTACTCCACGTCTTGACCTTCTTTTCTCTATTTCTTGTAGCAATCGGCTTGCATATGCCCTTTCTTGTGACAGTAGTAGCATTCTACATCTTTCTTCGGTTGATTAGAATGCGGTTGATTGTAACTCGGCTTGCCTCTGCCTCTGCCGCCTTGACTACCTCGACCTCTGCTGTAACTTTGGCCTCTACCTCTGCCTTGCTGTTGGCTTCTTGAGGAATTGCCATTGGTATAGAAAGCTTTGGTGTCGTCCTTCACTTCTGATCGGTTGAGACGAACTTCATGGACTTGCAGTGATCCCATCAACTCATCAAACGTGTAGTTGGACAGATCTTTGGATTCTTCGATCGCTGCCACGACATGGTCGAATTTTGCTGTAAGGCTGCGGAGCACCTTCATAACCACTATCTTTTCTGTGAGATCCTCGCCACAACTCTTGATTTGGTTGACGGTGGATGTGACTCTTGTGAGAAACGCTTGAACAGATTCGCCTTGATTCATGTTCAACGTCTCGAACTTTCTTCTCAAGCCCTGCAACTTGATGGCTACCACCTTGGAACTTCCCTGAAATGCGGTTTTCAGAGTTGTCCAGGTCTGGTTTGCTGTTTCTGCTGCTGCAATCTTCGCAAACACCGATTCGTGTACGGCTTGCTGAATGAAGAAGAGCGCCTTTGCATCTCGCTTGGCTGTGTCGATTGGTGTCAGATCAGGATTCGGTATTCCCTTGTCTGCTAGTTCCCACAAACCATGAGATTTCAGCATAGTTCGTATCTTGATGCTCCAGAATTCGTAACTCTCACCCTTGAACAAAGGTACCATCTGATTTGACATGCTAATGGTGGTGTTGTTGCCTGCGTCGGCCATGGTCGGATCTGCCTTGATCTCTCACCTTTGGCTCTGATACCAATTTTGTTGGGAGTTTTTCGGAAAAGAGAGAAAAAACAGAAACAGAACAGCAGCAGAATTTCTCACAACACAATTTCATTGATTCATCAACAGAAAAATACATAATATTTAAGATGGTGCCTCTCCCTAATTTCGCACCCCACTAACTCCACTAATGCTGCTATAACCAACCTATAACCAACCCACTACATGACATATTAATTAAAAACTACCCACTACTTCCTGCACATGTCTAAACAGAAAACTTGCTGCCTAAGTTTACAATCAGTTTTTAATTAATTCTTAACTGAAAATAAAACTGCAACAAAAACCGAAACTTCTAAAAACTGCATCTCTTATGCATTTTGCTGCTGACTTGGATTATTTTCAACAGCTCCCAGTAGATGAGGCCAGATGTAAAAAGGTCCTTGATTTTGTACTAGAAGGGCTAACTGACTATATTGGCACCAATCAAGATATTCAAGCGGACGGAAATGATGGAGAAAGAAACCCCATGGAGAGGGTATTTATCATTATCAGAGAAGAGCTGAATTTAGTTTCTGAATTGTTGCACATGAAGGTGTTCATTTATCACTATTTTAAATGGTATTCTCTGGTAGATATTATTGGGATTTTCATTATGGCCGGTATTGCAAATTACTACGAAATTTCATTTGGTAATAATAAATCTGCATTCAAATCCTTTATGGCACATGAAGAAAACAATCATTGTTTTTTTCTTGTTCTTGGACGTGGTTCTAGGGTGCTGAAAGTCTCCGGTATTTATGAGTTCATCACAAATGCACTGGCTGGGGCAAGCCTGTACCTCCTAACTAGCAACTTAGTGAAGTTTATCTTTAAATTTGATACGATGGCAAGGGAAACTGGTTCTATCAAATTGAATAAAAAATCACGTTTGCTACCAATTCTTGCACGCCTTACAAAGTGGATCCAAAAAATAAGAGCACAAGGAAAGAATGTCAAGGAAGCTAAAGTTTATTTTTCCGCCCTTGATGTATCAATTCTTGCACGCCTTCCAAAGTGGATCCAAAAAATAATTCCAAGATCATCCCCAACTCCAACTATAATTGGAGAAACTTCACTAAAAAACTATAGGATGGAACATTTGAATTGGGCTTGCCCACCTACTGGTAGTATCACAGAGGCCGTCATTGTTTGGCACATCGCCACAACGCTCTTCTACCACCAGGAAACGTCACATGCACCACAACACAATAACAATCCCTTCAAGAAGGAGCAAAACGTAGCCGCAGCGTTGTCCAGCTATTGCCTCTATCTAGTGGCGCACCTTCCAGAGCTCTTACCAGATGAGGTTGAGTTGACAGAAAACATGTATGTAAGTGTGATAAAAGAGATATTGGCCATTCATTGGTGCTGGATGCCCTGGATGGGATACTGGGTGAGAAAAGCTCGCTGTAACAATGCACTGCAAACAATGTGGGTTCAAAGTTCATTAGTCGGAAAGGGTGTCAAGCTGGCCAACGATCTAGTGAGTTGTGCTAATGATGGATCACTGGTGTGGACGATGTTGGCTGAATTTTGGGCGGAGGTGATATTGTTCATCGCTCCATCCGACAATGTTGATGGTCATGAGAAAATTTTAGAAAGAAGGGAGTTTATCACACAACTATGGGCATTACTTACCCATGCCGGTATTGTTACTAGGCCCAAACCCACAGAGCACCAGGATCATCACAGTGAGAGCAATGTGGTTAGTAGAGATATAAATGTTTGAATTGTCTCTGTCATTTATTCCGCTCATTTTCCTTTTGGCATATGATAGTTGTGTTGGGTTCGTATTTATGTACTCTTGCTATTTTGTTTGTGTGGTGTGCTTATTAATGTATTCTTAATTTTATGAATAAGTTGCTTACCTAAATTCTTTGTGTACTTCCAGCACATAAATTAGTTGTTTTGTTTGAGTTATATCTGTCATTTGTACCACTTCTATTAGGCAACGAGGCTTCAATTTTTCAGAACAATTATGGTTGTTGGTTTTTCCTATCTTCTCAAATTTGTTCTTAATCTTTATATTTTCTATTTATACCGTGCAACAGTTGATTTATAGCTGATTAAAAAAAATATTTTGTTTTTACAGCTATATAATATGCTTCTAACCAAGGTTAAAATTGTTCAACCTGGCCCGTTCAGGGACTATTTTTGTTCAAAATCTTTTGAGGCCGAAGTTCCTCTCCTAAAAAAAAATACTCTAAAAGTCTAATTCAAAGGCACAAAAGGTCAGAAGATTACAAACCCAATGCAAAACTCAATTCTATGTGTACGACATCATGTGCTGAGTACGTTCAGACGTATACAATTCAACCTAAGAGTTTGATTGTGTTTATTTAGGCCCATCGAGTAGAGCATCTATAACATCCAAATCTGTAAACATTTTCCAAATTTGTATACCTAAATTCATCGGCCCGAATCATTCATTAGGGTCGTGTGCAAAAAAGGTTATCCTTAACAGTGTGTGGGCTTCTCGCGAGAATACTACCTGCTTGTTGGACGCCATAAACTATGACGTCCTGTCCAGTCCAGTATAAAACTTCTATAATTCGGCAATCAATAGTACTTCACTATCAAAGTTCAAATTATACAATCTTTTTCTATTTCTTGTACCTTGTATCAGTAACACAGTTTTAGGATATATCTTTAAAATGCTTGATGTTGCCATAGTCACAAGATTCGCAAAAATAAAATGTTTTTTTGAGGTTTTCAACATGGTTATGAAAATCGGAATCGGAAGAATCGGCCGGAATCGGCTGAATTGGATCGGAAAGTCGGATTTTTTTGGCACAAGCTTCTTTTGTACTTAAAAAAATAATTTGCTAAATAATTATGTTGTAATGAAAGTTACACTAAAATAATTCACTATTATAACCATTCTGCAAATTTTTCAATCTACGGTAATTAACTATTTAAATATTAATAACACTCATAAAATTAAATTCTGATGGATAACAATCAAATTTGTATCTAATCACTCATAAATTAAAATATATCTAATTTCAAAAATAAAATTAGAGTATTCCATAAGATAATAAAAAAATAATATTTACAAAAGAGAAATAAAATATATAATTTTTATTCTACATTTTTATAACAATCAAACTTCTAGCATTATATTGGGACTTTTGATAAAAAAAAATACAACAACAAATTAATAATTGAAAAATGTACAATAAAATTTGGTATTTTGCACATGTATTTAGTTGACGAGGAATATTCTAACATAATATTTAAAGTCAAATGAATGATTCAAAAAGTTAGCCACTTAAAGAGGTCCACATGGAACTCTCTTAAGGGTTGTTATATGAAGGCGAACACGTACCCTCTGCATTAACTCAAAAGGGAATCTTGAAGTTGAAACTACTTAATAAATTTCATGATTTTTGATTCTCTGATCCCTGTCTATGTAAACCTATTAATGCATTGATATCTAGAAACAAGAAATTTATACACCATGTCTATTTATAAGATTTGTTGATTAATCTTTCTCCTTCAAAGCTCAAACGTTTGTCTTTCTTCAGAAAAAATGAAAATGGCGTGAACTTCTTCTCCGAAAAAAAAAACACAGCTTGGAACTTTTTGACACGGCTGAACTCGGATGACTCAGACCAAAACTCGGTTGACTTGGCCAAAACTCGGTCTAACTCGGCTTAACTCGGTCTGACTCGGCTTGAAAATCGGTTAACTCGACCGAGTCAAGCACTGTTCAATTGAGTTTTACTGAAAAACTCGCACTGGCGCAAGACTTGGGTGAAACTCGGATCGGACAGACCAAGTTGACTCGAAATCGGCCAAGTTTCCAAACCGAACAACGAATAAAATGCGAAAAACTGAATTTACGAATTATTCACGAATAAAATATTTTTTACAAATTATTCGTAAATAAAATGCAAAAAAAAAATTATATCGGAATTATATCCAAATTTTTTTTTTGCTTTTTTTTTGCTCCCTTGTGGTACCAAATCATATTTGAATTATTCACGAATTACAAATTTTTTACCCCACCGAACCGAATCCGAATAATTTATCTGTCACTATTGATGTGGTCGGACGGTTTTTGATGTGTGTACAACTTCAGTAGATCTTAAATTTAAACTGCGTTTACATTCAACCCTTTTTGATAAAAAAAACTAATTTGAAGTTTTTGATGGGTAAATATCTAAATCAATAAGTTCCGGTGGGTGTATATATGAATTTGTTGTTTATATGTACAAATTACTCGTTCAGAAAACCGTACCACCCCACATGCCTAATGGAATATATAATACACAACCCAAGAAAAGACTAACACAGTAACCAGTAGGGTTGTTGGTATTAGTTGAAACCAAACGCTAAGAGACATAGAAAAAGTTAAACAACAGAGGGGTCTACAGAAAAACCATGATAATTAATGTATAACACATCAGTAATAAAGAAGTGAATGAGATGCATTTATTTCAATAAAAAACATGTTGGCACCTTTACTACAGGAAATTTTTAGCTTTTCTTCCTTTCTATGTCATTCGAGTACAAATGCAACCTTCTTTTTGGCTGCCTACGAAAAGCTTATATCCTCCCATAATAGAGTGTCAAGTAAAGTGGCTACATCATTTTTGATGGACAATATCTTCTCCTTCAAGGCCATCCTTCTCTCTGTTGCCATTATTCTTTTCATCAAAACCCTTTTCTCTAATATCAACAAAAACAGCAAAAAGAAACTCCCACCAAGCCCTCCCGCACTTCCGTTCATCGGCCACCTACATCTCCTAAAGCCACCTCTACACCAAGCACTCGTTGGCATATCTAAGCGTTATGGCCCGGCCACCTTTCTCCGCTTCGGCTCCCATCCAACTCTTGTCATCTCCTCTCACACCTTGGCAGAGCAGTGCTTCACAACACATGATATGGCATTTGCAAATCGACCCCAGCTGTCATCTGTCATGCTGCCCAACTTAATTGCCATGGCCAACTATGGTTCATACTTCCGCAGCGTGCGCCAGATTGCAGTAGTGGAGCTTCTGTCAAATCAAAGGATTCAAGCCTCTTCAGATATCTGGACCAGGGAGGTCCAAGACATGGCCCGACGGCTCTTTCAGTCTCACAACCGAAGTGAAAAATTAGAAAGATCCAGCGGCTTTGAAAAGCTCCAAGTGAAGAATTTTCTATTAGAGTTGATGATGAATGTGACCATGATGACGATAGCTGGAAGGCGGTTCAGTGGTGACAGCGTGCAGAACTATGAGGAAATGAAACGGTACAAAGAAGCGGTGGAGGGTTGGTTTGAGCTGAGCGGAGGTTCTAATATAGAGGATTTCTTGCCCATTTTTAGAATGCTTGATTTGAAAGGGGTGATGAAGAGAATGAGGGATGTGACAGACGTGAATGAGATCATGGCTCAGAAGTTGATTGACGAGCATAAGCAAGAAGGGGCTGAGAATAGGAACACCATGATTGCCAGAATGCTAGAGCTGCAGAAAGAGGATCCTGAGAAATACAGTAATTCAGTTATCCGAAATATTTGCATAGTAAGTGCCAAATCTTTTTCTGTAATTTCTGAAATGGTCCACATAATCTATCACTTTCCTGTACATATGAACACCCAGAGCAGTTCCGAATTCAGATCCTCCCCGGTACCGTAATAGGGAATCTTTTACAATTACTTGATCTGGACCGTTCTTTTTAACTTGGCACGAATCTCAAAGCCCAATAATATTGCCCCCTCCGTCAGCCCGAATCTCAAAGCGGCTGAGAGTTAATCTCAAACCGTAAAGTGAAGGGAATCTTTTACAGTAATGGAGAGGATACTTGTCCGAGCAGTTCCTCCATAAGCATGAAAACACATGCTATTTACCAAATTAATTACTTGAATTGAATTGAGTACTTCAAAAGATAATTAAGTTGATCCACATTCGTTAGGAAAGGATACCTATAAAATAAAGAACACAATAAAACATATAAGAGAAGCATAGAGAAATCTGAATTTTTTATTAAAAAGAAATAAAAGAAATATTTGTTTAAATCGGAGAGAAACATGACGTTTGAGTGCCGTGTCGATTTCCGAAGGATGGTGACAACACGGGACACTCGAGTCACGTCCGCATGCGTGAACACGTGTCATGACTAGCTTAGGTCACATGCCGTGCCGGTTTTCCGAATAGTAGTCACAACCATAGAAGGAAAAATCGGCCGTTCTGGACCGGAATCGGCCGATCCGGATCGGAATCAGACTGTACCGATCTGATTTCAGGCCGAGTTACACGGTATATGATTTTTTCATCCAATTTTGGTCGAAACGGTCATATTCCAGTCAAATTTTGGTTGGAATGCCCAAATATCGGCCGAAACTTTTTGATTCCAGTCATACCATTGGCTGAAACGCGCAAATACCAACTTTAAAAAAAAAATTCCCTCCAGCGTGAATCGAACCAAGGGCCACTTCCTTATTAACCAAGCCAACTAGCACCACACTATACCATTTTTTGTTGCTAAAATACACAACTAAGTATAAGTATAAATGTTGAAATGCTTGTATTATATTGTATTAGTTATTATTTGATTGTAATAATTTGTCAAAATAGAAATTGTTGACAAATTATATTTTTATCAATTTTTTCCTACTTTTTAGTATAAAACAAGTTTTTGGCAAAAAAATCCAAGTTTCCGATCCGATTCGGCCGATTCTGACCAATTCACCCGATTCCGATTCCACGGTCAAAACACGGTGCTCTCGAGTCAAGACATATGACTTGGGTGATGTGTCGTGCCGTGCCGTGACAAACCGAATTTTTTTGCATTACTTGGTGGACGCCATAGTTTATGGGTGTTTTGCTTGTGATCCGAAATATTCAAATTATTGTCAGATTTTTAAATATTTATTTATTTTATTTTTCCTATTAATTAAAATATTCGGTAGGTAAATTGCTATAATTGGACCACAATGAAAAACCAACCCGAAGCTAAACAAACATAGACATGTACAATAAGCTGAAAAATTTATTTATTTTATTTCCATGGACAGGACCAAAGTCATTTGGATTACATTAATATCGAAAAAAGTCAGAAGACAAACCACTTGTTTTTTTTTCTTTTCAAATTAATAGTCATTAATGGGGTTATTATATATGATTGCCTTGATATAAATGAATAACTAGAAAAAGGGAAAAGAAAAAAGAAAAGTACTTTATCACTTTACAGGCCACTTGTACAAGAACAAATTGCAAGGCCATACCAGTATGCAAAAAAGCAAATGGCCAAATCCAAAATGCATAAGTACCCGCCGATCTCTTATACAATGTTGCAATAGATTGTCTCCTGTTGGAAATTACTCAATTTTGTGCTTGGTACTCAATTTTGTTCATTGTCAATCTTCAAATAGAGCTTGTTGCTAGGAGGATCTGAAACTTCAACCACTACCTTAGTATGGGCAATGGCAAATCTACTTAACAACCCAGACGTACTCAAGAAAGCAGTATCAGAAATTGATGCACATGTCGGGAATGAGAGACTCACAGATGAATCTGACATGACCAACCTTCATTGCCTCCAGCACATTCTCAACGAGACCATGCGGATCTACCCAACAGGACCGCTTCTCATTCCCCATGAATCAAGCAAAGAAGTTACTATTGGCGGTTATGAAATTCCACCGGGAACAATGCTTCTGGTAAATGTTTACCATATTCAACGGAGCCCTGAAATCTGGGACGAACCCACAAAGTTCAAGCCTGAGAGGTTTGAGAATGGAAATGCGGATGAGAAATGGATGATACCATTTGGTATGGGCAGGAGAAAATGCCCAGGAGAAGCACTTGCAATGCGCAAAATGGTTCTGGTATTAGGGATCCTGATCCAGTGCTTTGACTGGGAAAGAGTTGGAGACAAGCTTGTTGATATGACAGAAGGTGCTGGCTTGACACTTCCTATGGCTGTTCCACTTGAAGCTATGTATCGCCCGCGCCAAGTCATGATAATAGTTCTATCTGAATTATGAATTGAAGATATTCCAATTTTCAATGTTAATTCCAGTCCTTGTCTTTTAATGAGAATCAGATTGATTCCTCTTATGTGTAATAATCAATAATGACTCTTTGCTTCCATATATAAGGATCTCTCTGCATCATTGAGTAAGAATTACTACTACAAGATGGTATGACTATTGTCTATTTATGTTGTTGTCATGTAGGTTAGTTTCTTTCCAGTGAATCCTACATACTTGCGTTTTCTATTGAGCAATTTCAAATTAACGTCCTTGAAATGCTACAGTTAGCTGCTTTTCAGTACATACAGTGACTCTGTTGGTGTTTGGGGAGGAATTCGCATTTGGCAGAAACTGTACTATTTTATTGCAAGAAACAACGGAATTGTGGACAAGAAATAATCAATCCAAAATGGAGTTGTGACGACCCTCAGCTCAGACAATGAAATAACACAGATTGATGCAAAGAAACTGTTGGAAGAGTAAACAGAGGAGAAGGATTGACACAAATAATTTTACTTCACTTCTCAATTAATTCGATTACAACACGCTGAATTTATAGCACTACAAAAAAATAAATATGGAAACCTACCACAACTCATGACTCAACTAAATTTAGAAACCACTAACCCCACTACTCGCACTAATTCTGTCTAGAGTAAATAAGGAACCACTAACTCCACTACATGCCTAAAAATACATCACAACACGTTGCATCCAGATCTCTAAATCTGAAATATTCGGACTCTAATTTTGTCTCAATATTCAACAGAAACGAATCAATTTGATTGAATTGGGTAAAAGTGGATACAACGGAAACGTAAGAACAAACTAAGAAATTCGTAAGAGTTTGATTGTATGTCAACGACATCATGTACTGCGTTCAGACGTATACAATCCAACGTAAGAGTTTGATTGTGTTTATTTAGGCCCATCGAGTAGAGCATCTAACTTCCAAATCTGTAAACATTTTCCAAATTTGTATACCTAAATTCATCGGCCCGAATCATTCATTAGGGTCATGTGCAAAAAAGGTTATCCTTAACAGTGTGTGGGCTTCTCACGAGAATACTACCTGCTTGTTGGACGCCAAAAACTATGACGTCCGGTCCGGTCCAGTCCAGTATAAAACTTCTATAATTCGGCAATCAATAGTACTTCACTATCAAAGTTCAAATTATAGAATCTTTTTCTATTTTCTTGTACCTTGTATCAGTAACACAGTTTTAGGATATATCTTTAAAATGCTTGATGTTGCCATAGTCACAAGATTCGCAAAAATAAAATGTTTTTTTGAGGTTTTCAACATGGTTCTGAAAATCGGAATCGGAAGAATCGGCCGGAATCGGCTGAATTGGATCGGAAAGTCGGATTTTTTTGGCACAAGCTTCTTTTGTACTTAAAAAAATAATTTGCTAAATAATTATGTTGTAATGAAAGTTACACTAAAATAATTCACTATTATAACCATTCTGCAAATTTTTCAATCTACGGTAATTAACTATTTAAATATTAATAACACTCATAAAATTAAATTCTGATGGATAACAATCAAATTTGTATCTAATCACTCATAAATTAAAATATATCTAATTTCAAAAATAAAATTAGAGTATTCCATAAGATAATAAAAAAATAATATTTACAAAAGAGAAATAAAATATATAATTTTTATTCTACATTTTTATAACAATCAAACTTCTAGCATTATATTGGGACTTTTGATAAAAAAAAATACAACAACAAATTAATAATTGAAAAATGTACAATAAAATTTGGTATTTTGCACATGTATTTAGTTGACGAGGAATATTCTAACATAATATTTAAAGTCAAATGAATGATTCAAAAAGTTAGCCACTTAAAGAGGTCCACATGGAACTCTCTTAAGGGTTGTTATATGAAGGCGAACACGTACCCTCTGCATTAACTCAAAAGGGAATCTTGAAGTTGAAACTACTTAATAAATTTCATGATTTTTGATTCTCTGATCCCTGTCTATGTAAACCTATTAATGCATTGATATCTAGAAACAAGAAATTTATACACCATGTCTATTTATAAGATTTGTTGATTAATCTTTCTCCTTCAAAGCTCAAACGTTTGTCTTTCTTCAGAAAAAATGAAAATGGCGTGAACTTCTTCTCCGAAAAAAAAAACACAGCTTGGAACTTTTTGACACGGCTGAACTCGGATGACTCAGACCAAAACTCGGTTGACTTGGCCAAAACTCGGTCTAACTCGGCTTAACTCGGTCTGACTCGGCTTGAAAATCGGTTAACTCGACCGAGTCAAGCACTGTTCAATTGAGTTTTACTGAAAAACTCGCACTGGCGCAAGACTTGGGTGAAACTCGGATCGGACAGACCAAGTTGACTCGAAATCGGCCAAGTTTCCAAACCGAACAACGAATAAAATGCGAAAAACTGAATTTACGAATTATTCACGAATAAAATATTTTTTACAAATTATTCGTAAATAAAATGCAAAAAAAAAATTATATCGGAATTATATCCAAATTTTTTTTTTGCTTTTTTTTTGCTCCCTTGTGGTACCAAATCATATTTGAATTATTCACGAATTACAAATTTTTTACCCCACCGAACCGAATCCGAATAATTTATCTGTCACTATTGATGTGGTCGGACGGTTTTTGATGTGTGTACAACTTCAGTAGATCTTAAATTTAAACTGCGTTTACATTCAACCCTTTTTGATAAAAAAAACTAATTTGAAGTTTTTGATGGGTAAATATCTAAATCAATAAGTTCCGGTGGGTGTATATATGAATTTGTTGTTTATATGTACAAATTACTCGTTCAGAAAACCGTACCACCCCACATGCCTAATGGAATATATAATACACAACCCAAGAAAAGACTAACACAGTAACCAGTAGGGTTGTTGGTATTAGTTGAAACCAAACGCTAAGAGACATAGAAAAAGTTAAACAACAGAGGGGTCTACAGAAAAACCATGATAATTAATGTATAACACATCAGTAATAAAGAAGTGAATGAGATGCATTTATTTCAATAAAAAACATGTTGGCACCTTTACTACAGGAAATTTTTAGCTTTTCTTCCTTTCTATGTCATTCGAGTACAAATGCAACCTTCTTTTTGGCTGCCTACGAAAAGCTTATATCCTCCCATAATAGAGTGTCAAGTAAAGTGGCTACATCATTTTTGATGGACAATATCTTCTCCTTCAAGGCCATCCTTCTCTCTGTTGCCATTATTCTTTTCATCAAAACCCTTTTCTCTAATATCAACAAAAACAGCAAAAAGAAACTCCCACCAAGCCCTCCCGCACTTCCGTTCATCGGCCACCTACATCTCCTAAAGCCACCTCTACACCAAGCACTCGTTGGCATATCTAAGCGTTATGGCCCGGCCACCTTTCTCCGCTTCGGCTCCCATCCAACTCTTGTCATCTCCTCTCACACCTTGGCAGAGCAGTGCTTCACAACACATGATATGGCATTTGCAAATCGACCCCAGCTGTCATCTGTCATGCTGCCCAACTTAATTGCCATGGCCAACTATGGTTCATACTTCCGCAGCGTGCGCCAGATTGCAGTAGTGGAGCTTCTGTCAAATCAAAGGATTCAAGCCTCTTCAGATATCTGGACCAGGGAGGTCCAAGACATGGCCCGACGGCTCTTTCAGTCTCACAACCGAAGTGAAAAATTAGAAAGATCCAGCGGCTTTGAAAAGCTCCAAGTGAAGAATTTTCTATTAGAGTTGATGATGAATGTGACCATGATGACGATAGCTGGAAGGCGGTTCAGTGGTGACAGCGTGCAGAACTATGAGGAAATGAAACGGTACAAAGAAGCGGTGGAGGGTTGGTTTGAGCTGAGCGGAGGTTCTAATATAGAGGATTTCTTGCCCATTTTTAGAATGCTTGATTTGAAAGGGGTGATGAAGAGAATGAGGGATGTGACAGACGTGAATGAGATCATGGCTCAGAAGTTGATTGACGAGCATAAGCAAGAAGGGGCTGAGAATAGGAACACCATGATTGCCAGAATGCTAGAGCTGCAGAAAGAGGATCCTGAGAAATACAGTAATTCAGTTATCCGAAATATTTGCATAGTAAGTGCCAAATCTTTTTCTGTAATTTCTGAAATGGTCCACATAATCTATCACTTTCCTGTACATATGAACACCCAGAGCAGTTCCGAATTCAGATCCTCCCCGGTACCGTAATAGGGAATCTTTTACAATTACTTGATCTGGACCGTTCTTTTTAACTTGGCACGAATCTCAAAGCCCAATAATATTGCCCCCTCCGTCAGCCCGAATCTCAAAGCGGCTGAGAGTTAATCTCAAACCGTAAAGTGAAGGGAATCTTTTACAGTAATGGAGAGGATACTTGTCCGAGCAGTTCCTCCATAAGCATGAAAACACATGCTATTTACCAAATTAATTACTTGAATTGAATTGAGTACTTCAAAAGATAATTAAGTTGATCCACATTCGTTAGGAAAGGATACCTATAAAATAAAGAACACAATAAAACATATAAGAGAAGCATAGAGAAATCTGAATTTTTTATTAAAAAGAAATAAAAGAAATATTTGTTTAAATCGGAGAGAAACATGACGTTTGAGTGCCGTGTCGATTTCCGAAGGATGGTGACAACACGGGACACTCGAGTCACGTCCGCATGCGTGAACACGTGTCATGACTAGCTTAGGTCACATGCCGTGCCGGTTTTCCGAATAGTAGTCACAACCATAGAAGGAAAAATCGGCCGTTCTGGACCGGAATCGGCCGATCCGGATCGGAATCAGACTGTACCGATCTGATTTCAGGCCGAGTTACACGGTATATGATTTTTTCATCCAATTTTGGTCGAAACGGTCATATTCCAGTCAAATTTTGGTTGGAATGCCCAAATATCGGCCGAAACTTTTTGATTCCAGTCATACCATTGGCTGAAACGCGCAAATACCAACTTTAAAAAAAAAATTCCCTCCAGCGTGAATCGAACCAAGGGCCACTTCCTTATTAACCAAGCCAACTAGCACCACACTATACCATTTTTTGTTGCTAAAATACACAACTAAGTATAAGTATAAATGTTGAAATGCTTGTATTATATTGTATTAGTTATTATTTGATTGTAATAATTTGTCAAAATAGAAATTGTTGACAAATTATATTTTTATCAATTTTTTCCTACTTTTTAGTATAAAACAAGTTTTTGGCAAAAAAATCCAAGTTTCCGATCCGATTCGGCCGATTCTGACCGATTCACCCGATTCCGATTCCACGGTCAAAACACGGTGCTCTCGAGTCAAGACATATGACTTGGGTGATGTGTCGTGCCGTGCCGTGACAAACCGAATTTTTTTGCATTACTTGGTGGACGCCATAGTTTATGGGTGTTTTGCTTGTGATCCGAAATATTCAAATTATTGTCAGATTTTTAAATATTTATTTATTTTATTTTTCCTATTAATTAAAATATTCGGTAGGTAAATTGCTATAATTGGACCACAATGAAAAACCAACCCGAAGCTAAACAAACATAGACATGTACAATAAGCTGAAAAATTTATTTATTTTATTTCCCTGGACAGGACCAAAGTCATTTGGATTACATTAATATCGAAAAAAGTCAGAAGACAAACCACTTGTTTTTTTTTCTTTTCAAATTAATAGTCATTAATGGGGTTATTATATATGATTGCCTTGATATAAATGAATAACTAGAAAAAGGGAAAAGAAAAAAGAAAAGTACTTTATCACTTTACAGGCCACTTGTACAAGAACAAATTGCAAGGCCATACCAGTATGCAAAAAAGCAAATGGCCAAATCCAAAATGCATAAGTACCCGCCGATCTCTTATACAATGTTGCAATAGATTGTCTCCTGTTGGAAATTACTCAATTTTGTGCTTGGTACTCAATTTTGTTCATTGTCAATCTTCAAATAGAGCTTGTTGCTAGGAGGATCTGAAACTTCAACCACTACCTTAGTATGGGCAATGGCAAATCTACTTAACAACCCAGACGTACTCAAGAAAGCAGTATCAGAAATTGATGCACATGTCGGGAATGAGAGACTCATAGATGAATCTGACATGACCAACCTTCATTGCCTCCAGCACATTCTCAACGAGACCATGCGGATCTACCCAACAGGACCGCTTCTCATTCCCCATGAATCAAGCAAAGAAGTTACTATTGGCGGTTATGAAATTCCACCGGGAACAATGCTTCTGGTAAATGTTTACCATATTCAACGGAGCCCTGAAATCTGGGACGAACCCACAAAGTTCAAGCCTGAGAGGTTTGAGAATGGAAATGCGGATGAGAAATGGATGATACCATTTGGTATGGGCAGGAGAAAATGCCCAGGAGAAGCACTTGCAATGCGCAAAATGGTTCTGGTATTAGGGATCCTGATCCAGTGCTTTGACTGGGAAAGAGTTGGAGACAAGCTTGTTGATATGACAGAAGGTGCTGGCTTGACACTTCCTATGGCTGTTCCACTTGAAGCTATGTATCGCCCGCGCCAAGTCATGATAATAGTTCTATCTGAATTATGAATTGAAGATATTCCAATTTTCAATGTTAATTCCAGTCCTTGTCTTTTAATGAGAATCAGATTGATTCCTCTTATGTGTAATAATCAATAATGACTCTTTGCTTCCATATATAAGGATCTCTCTGCATCATTGAGTAAGAATTACTACTACAAGATGGTATGACTATTGTCTATTTATGTTGTTGTCATGTAGGTTAGTTTCTTTCCAGTGAATCCTACATACTTGCGTTTTCTATTGAGCAATTTCAAATTAACGTCCTTGAAATGCTACAGTTAGCTGCTTTTCAGTACATACAGTGACTCTGTTGGTGTTTGGGGAGGAATTCGCATTTGGCAGAAACTGTACTATTTTATTGCAAGAAACAACGGAATTGTGGACAAGAAATAATCAATCCAAAATGGAGTTGTGACGACCCTCAGCTCAGACAATGAAATAACACAGATTGATGCAAAGAAACTGTTGGAAGAGTAAACAGAGGAGAAGGATTGACACAAATAATTTTACTTCACTTCTCAATTAATTCGATTACAACACGCTGAATTTATAGCACTACAAAAAAATAAATATGGAAACCTACCACAACTCATGACTCAACTAAATTTAGAAACCACTAACCCCACTACTCGCACTAATTCTGTCTAGAGTAAATAAGGAACCACTAACTCCACTACATGCCTAAAAATACATCACAACACGTTGCATCCAGATCTCTAAATCTGAAATATTCGGACTCTAATTTTGTCTCAATATTCAACAGAAACGAATCAATTTGATTGAATTGGGTAAAAGTGGATACAACGGAAACGTAAGAACAAACTAAGAAATTCGTAAGAGTTTGATTGTATGTCAACGACATCATGTACTGCGTTCAGACGTATACAATCCAACGTAAGAGTTTGATTGTGTTTATTTAGGCCCATCGAGTAGAGCATCTAACTTCCAAATCTGTAAACATTTTCCAAATTTGTATACCTAAATTCATCGGCCCGAATCATTCATTAGGGTCATGTGCAAAAAAGGTTATCCTTAACAGTGTGTGGGCTTCTCACGAGAATACTACCTGCTTGTTGGACGCCAAAAACTATGACGTCCGGTCCGGTCCAGTCCAGTATAAAACTTCTATAATTCGGCAATCAATAGTACTTCACTATCAAAGTTCAAATTATAGAATCTTTTTCTATTTTCTTGTACCTTGTATCAGTAACACAGTTTTAGGATATATCTTTAAAATGCTTGATGTTGCCATAGTCACAAGATTCGCAAAAATAAAATGTTTTTTTGAGGTTTTCAACATGGTTCTGAAAATCGGAATCGGAAGAATCGGCCGGAATCGGCTGAATTGGATCGGAAAGTCGGATTTTTTTGGCACAAGCTTCTTTTGTACTTAAAAAAATAATTTGCTAAATAATTATGTTGTAATGAAAGTTACACTAAAATAATTCACTATTATAACCATTCTGCAAATTTTTCAATCTACGGTAATTAACTATTTAAATATTAATAACACTCATAAAATTAAATTCTGATGGATAACAATCAAATTTGTATCTAATCACTCATAAATTAAAATATATCTAATTTCAAAAATAAAATTAGAGTATTCCATAAGATAATAAAAAAATAATATTTACAAAAGAGAAATAAAATATATAATTTTTATTCTACATTTTTATAACAATCAAACTTCTAGCATTATATTGGGACTTTTGATAAAAAAAAATACAACAACAAATTAATAATTGAAAAATGTACAATAAAATTTGGTATTTTGCACATGTATTTAATTGACGAGGAATATTCTAACATAATATTTAAAGTCAAATGAATGATTCAAAAAGTTAGCCACTTAAAGAGGTCCACGTGGAACTCTCTTAAGGGTTGTTATATGAAGGCGAACACGTACCCTCTGCATTCACTCAAAAGGGAATCTTGAAGTTGAAACTACTTAATAAATTTCATGATTTTTGATTCTCTGATCCCTGTCTATGTAAACCTATTAATGCATTGATATCTAGAAACAAGAAATTTATACACCATGTCTATTTATAAGATTTGTTGATTAATCTTTCTCCTTCAAAGCTCAAACGTTTGTCTTTCTTCAGAAAAAATGAAAATGGCGTGAACTTCTTCTCCGAAAAAAAAAACACAGCTTGGAACTTTTTGACACGGCTGAACTCGGATGACTCAGACCAAAACTCGGTTGACTTGGCCAAAACTCGGTCTAACTCGGCTTAACTTGGTCTGACTCAGCCTGAAAATCGGCTAACTCGACCGAGTCAAGCACTGTTCAATTGAGTTTTACTGAAAAACTCGCACTGGCGCAAGACTTGGGTGAAACTCGGATCGGACAGACCAAATTGACTCGGAATCGGCCAAGTTTCCAAACCGAACAACGAATAAAATGCGAAAAACTGAATTTACGAATTATTCACGAATAAAATATTTTTTACAAATTATTCGTAAATAAAATGCAAAAAAAAAAATTATATCCGAATTATATCCAAATTTTTTTTTTTGCTTTTTTTTTGCTCCCTTGTGGTACCAAATCATATTTGAATTATTCACGAATCACAAATTTTTGACCCCACCGACCCGAATCCGAATAATTCATCTGTCACTATTGATGTGGTCGGACGTTTTTTGATGTGTGTACAACTTCGTAGATCTTAAATTTAAACTGCGTTTACATTCAACCCTTTTTGATAAAAAAAACTAATTTGAAGTTTTTGATGGGTAAATATCTAAATCAATAAGTTCCGGTGGGTGTATATATGAATTTGTTGTTTATATGTACAAATTACTCGTTCAGAAAACCGTACCACCCCACATGCCTAATGGAATATATAATACACAACCCAAGAAAAGACTAACACAGTAACCAGTAGGGTTGTTGGTATTAATTAGTTGAAACCAAACGCTAAGAGACATAGAAAAAGTTAAACAACAGAGGGGTCTACAGAAAAATCATGATAATTAATGTATAACACATCAGTAATAAAGAACTGACTGAGTTGTATTTATTTCAAAGGCTTCAAGCCTCTTGAGATATCCGGACCAGGGAGGTCCGAGACATGGCCCGACGGCTCTTTCAGTCTCACAACCGAAGTGAAAAATTAGAAAGATCCAGCGGCTTTGAAAAGCTCCAAGTGAAGAATTTTCTATTAGAGTTGATGATGAATGTGACCATGATGATGATAGCTGGAAGGCGGTTCAGTGGTGACAGCGTGCAGAACTATGAGGAAATGAAACGGTACAAAGAAGCGGTGGAGGGTTGGTTTGAGCTGAGCGGAGGTTCTAATATAGAGGATTTCTTGCCCATTTTTAGAATGCTTGATTTGAAAGGGGTGATGAAGAGAATGAGGGATGTGACAGACGTGAATGAGATAATGGCTCAGAAGTGTTGAATATTGATACAAAAATCAGAATCCGAATTTAGAGCAGCAGTTCCAGATTTAGAGCAGCAGTAGCAGCAGTTTTAGAATTGTTTAGCGTGTAATAGAAGTTCTATAATTAGATTACTTGCTGAAGAGTGTTTGTCTTTAATTAGAAGAAGTAGTGGGGTTAGTTTTTTCTATTTTTAGTTGAGTCCTGATATGTAGCAAGTGTCTAGGTTCAGCCTATTAGTTGTGCTATATATTCAGAAGTTGTAATCAGTTTTTATTAAGAAGTTATAGAGTTTTATTTCAGCAGAAATATTTTGTCTCTGTTTTTTGTATCCAGAAATTCTGTGTCTCTGTTCTTTGTTTGTCTTGCGCAAAAACCAACAAATTGGTATCAGAGCCAGGTTGATTCAATGGCTGAAGTAGGTAACAGCATCAGCATGTCCAGTCAGACGGTACCTCTGTTCAAGGGTGAGAGTTACGAATTCTGGAGCATCAAGATGCGAACTATGCTGAAATCTCAAGGCTTGTGGGAACTAGTCAACAAGGGAATACCGAATCCTGATCCGACACCAAGAGAAACAGCCAAGCAAGATGCAAAGGCGCTCTTCTTCATTCAGCAAGCCGTACATGAATCGGTGTTTGCGAAGATTGCAGCAGCAGAAACAGCAAACGAGGCCTGGTCTACTCTGAAAACCGCATTTCAGGGAAGTTCCAAGGTAGTAGCTATCAAGTTGCAGGGCTTGAGACAGGAGTTTGAGACTTTGAGCATGAAACAAGGCGAGTCAGTTCAATCCTTCTTCACGCAAGTTTCAACAATAGTCAACCAAATCCGAAGCTGTGGAGAAGATCTTCCAGAAAAAACGGTTGTATTGAAGGTGTTGCGCAGCCTAACAACCAAGTTTGATCACGTGGTGGCGGCAATCGAAGAATCCAAAGATCTGTCCACCTACACGTTTGATGAGTTGATGGGATCACTGCAGGTCCATGAAGTTCGACTCAACCGATCAGAGGTGAAGGATGACACCAAAGCTTTTTATACCAAGGGCAATTCCTCAAGAAGCCAACAGCAAGGCAGAGGTAGAGGCCAAGGTTACAGCAGAGGTCGAAGCAATCAAGGCAGCGGAGGCAGAGGCAAGCCAAGTTACAATCAGCAGCAATCTAATCAACCGAAAAAAAGATGTAGAATGCTACTATTGTCACAAGAAAGGGCATATGCAAGCCGATTGCTACAAGAAACAGAGAGAAGAAAGTCAAGACGTGGAGTGCTATTACTGCCACAAGCCCGGTCATATGCAAGCCGACTGTTACAAGAAGAAAAGAGAAGGACAGGCTTCTTTTGTTGAAGAGAAGGGCAATCAAGCACGGTTGTTCATGGCCAAAACCGATGAAGAATCAGATGAAATTCAAATCTGGTTTTTGGACAGCGGTTGCTCAAACCATATGATGGGTTTTAAACATCTTTTTGATGAATTAGATGAATCATACAAGAAGGTGGTAAAGCTTGGTGATGATAAAGAGATTCAAGTTGAAGGGAAAGGGAATATAGCCGTGCAGACCAGCAGTCACAATACACGGATACTACATGATGTGTACTATATTCCTCAACTATCCCACAACCTACTTAGCATCGGTCAAATGATGGACAGCGGGTGTACCATCAAGTTTGAAGGCGACAATTGTAGAATTGTTGATGCAGCCATGGATCAGACGATGGCAACTATCAAGAAGACACAAAACAACTTGTTCCCTCTGGAGATAACCAAGGTGAAAGACAAGGCACTTGCAGCCAAGGAGATTAGTTCAAGCGAGCTATGGCATTTAAGGTATGGCCATCTAAACATGAATGGTTTAAAATTGTTGAATCAAAAGAAAATGGTGAATGGGTTACCCGAAATTGGTGAAATTGGGTTATGTGAAGGATGTGTGTTAGGCAAGCAATCAAAGCTGCCATTTCCAAAAGATCAGTCGTTGCGTGCAACCAAGGTACTCGAATTGGTGCATACTGACTTATGTGGGCCTATGGAGGTTGAATCCATGGGAGGAAGTAAGTATTTCATGCTATTTATCGATGATTATAGCAGGATGACATGGGTATATTTTCTTAGTTATAAAAGTGAAGCATTTGGGCTGTTCAAAAGGTTTAAAGCCATGGCAGAAACGCAAACAGGGGCTAGGCTGAAAGCGTTAAGATCAGATCGTGGTGGTGAGTTCCAATCAAAAGAATTCAAGCAATTTTGTGAGAAAGAAGGGGTGCTACAGCAGCTGACCTCTCCGTATACACCTGAGCAAAACGGTGTAGCTGAACGCAAGAACCGTACGGTAGTAGAACTAGCAAGAAGTATGCTGAAATCTAAAGGTATGCCGAATATTTTCTGGGCAGAAGCAGTAGCAACTGCAGTTTATGTTCTGAATCTTTCTCCAACCAAAGCCGTGATGAATAAAACTCCTTTTGAGGCATGGTTTGAAAGAAAACCTAGAGTTGGGCATCTAAGGGTATTCGGTTGTATTGCATATACCTTAATACCATCACAAAGAAGAACAAAGCTGGACGAAAAATCAGAAAAATGCTTGTTTATTGGTTACTGCATACAATCTAAAGGTTATAGATTGTACAACCCAAACAATGGTAAGATTATGGTGAGTAGAAATGTAATCTTTGATGAAAATGCAAATTGGAAGTGGGGTACAACCGAAGAGGAGATAGAGCTTGTACCAGCCGAAAGTGCTGAAGTAGAAGATCAAACTAGCAACCATTCTGATTCTGAACAAGAGAACCCGAGTTCTGCACATGAGAATTCAAGAACCGAAACTGCAACAAAGGTTTATAGGAGGCGTAATCGCAGTCCCGATATAACTGCTGGTAGAAAGACCAAAACTGTGCAAGAGTTGTATGAAACTACACAAATTCTCTTCGTTTCAGATCCTACAACCTATGAAGAAGCCGCAAGAAAGGGAGAATGGTGCAAGGCAATGGAAGAAGAGATACAAGCAATCGAAAAGAACAAAACTTGGGAATTGATGGAACTTCCTAAAGGTAAAAATGTCATTGGTTTAAAATGGGTTTTCAAAACTAAATTCGGTCCAGATGGGAGTGTTCAAAAGTTCAAAGCTAGACTTGTGGCAAAGGGTTACGCACAAGAATATGGCGTAGATTATGAAGAAACATTTTCACCGGTTGCACGGTTTGAAACGGTGAGATTGTTGTTAGCCTTGGCAGCCCAATTAAAAAGAAATGTGTATCAATTTGATGTCAAATCTGCCCTTCTCAATGGAGAATTAATAGAGGAAGTCTATGTTGAGCAACCAAGAGGCTTTGAGGTGAAAGGCAAGGAGGATTGTGTGTACAAGCTAACAAAGGCGTTGTATGGTTTGAAGCAAGCACCAAGGGCATGGTATAGCAAAATTGATTCGTATTTCATCAATTCTGGTTTTGAGAGAAGCAAGAGTGAACCCAATTTGTATGTTAAAAAGGGTGAAAAAGGAGAATTGTTAATTGTGTGCTTATATGTGGATGATATGATTTATATGAGCACAAGTGAAAGGTTGTTAGATGAATTTCGGATCAATATGAAAGGAGAATTCGAGATGACTGATCTTGGGTTGTTACATTATTTTCTCGGTTTGGAAGTAGAGCAAGAATGTGGTAGCTTTTTTGTATCTCAAAGGAAGTATGCAAGTGATCTTTTGAAGAAATTTGGGATTAAGGAAAGCAAGATAGCATCAACTCCCATGAATGTGAATGAGAAGCTAGAAAAGGATGATGGCTCGGGTCCAGCTGATGCTACTAAGTACAGAAGTTTGATTGTTGGATTGATGTATTTAACTCACACAAGGCCGGATATTTCTTACGCAGTTGGTGTGGTCTCAAGGCACATGCAAAACCCAACAAAGCATCACTTTGGCACAGCCAAGAGAATTTTGAATTATATTGCAGGAACAGCTGACTATGGTATGTGGTATGAAAGCACTAACAACTTCAAGTTAGTCGGTTATAGTGACAGTGATTGGGCAGGTTGTGCAGAAGATCGAAAGAGCACATCCGGGCACATGTTTACACTAGGCACAGGTGCAGTTTCATGGAGCTCAAAGAAGCAAGCAACCGTAGCATTGTCAACCACTGAGGCCGAATATTCAGCAGTCAGTTCAGCAGCATGTCAAGCAGTTTGGTTAAGGCGCATACTAGCAGATTTTGAACAAGAACAACAGCAGCCTACAGTGATATTTTGTGACAACCAATCAACAATAGCAATGACGCAAAATCCAGCATTTCACGGAAGGACCAAGCATATTGACATACGAGTTCATTTCATTCGTGACCTTGTAACAAATGGTGATGTTGAGGTCAGATATGTCAATACCGACAAGCAGGTCGCAGACGTGCTTACGAAGGCATTAGCACGAAGCAAATTTGAACAATTTAGATCAGCACTTGGAGTTGGGGATTTTGTATCAAGGGGGAGTGTTGAATATTGATACAAAAATCAGAATCCGAATTTAGAGCAGCAGTTCCAGATTTAGAGCAGCAGTAGCAGCAGTTTTAGAATTGTTTAGCGTGTAATAGAAGTTCTATAATTAGATTACTTGCTGAAGAGTGTTTGTCTTTAATTAGAAGAAGTAGTGGGGTTAGTTTTTTCTATTTTTAGTTGAGTCCTGATATGTAGCAAGTGTCTAGGTTCAGCCTATTAGTTGTGCTATATATTCAGAAGTTGTAATCAGTTTTTATTAAGAAGTTATAGAGTTTTATTTCAGCAGAAATATTTTGTCTCTGTTTTTTGTATCCAGAAATTCTGTGTCTCTGTTCTTTGTTTGTCTTGCGCAAAAACCAACAAGAAGTTGATTGACGAGCATAAGCAAGAAGGGGCTGAGAATAGGAACACCATGATTGCCAGAATGCTAGAGCTGCAGAAAGAGGATCCTGAGAAATACAGTAATTCAGTTATCCGAAATATTTGCATAGTAAGTGCCAAATCTTTTTCTGTAATTTCTTAAGTGGTCCACATAATCTATCACTTTCCTGTACATATGAACACCCAGAGCAGTTCCGAATTCAGATCCTCCCCGGTACCGTAATAGGGAATCTTTTACAATTACTTGATCTGGACCGTTCTTTTTAACTTGGCACGAATCTCAAAGCCCAATAATACTGCCCCCTCCGTCAGCCCGAATCTCAAAGCGGCTGAGAGTTAATCTCAAACCGTAAAGTGAAGAGAATCTTTTACAGTAATGGAGAGGATACTTGTCCGAGCTGTTCCTCCATAAGCATGAAAACACATGCTATTTACCAAATTAATTACTTGAATTTAATTGAGTACTTCAAAAGATAATTAAGTTGATCCACATTCATTAGGAAAGGATACGTATAAAATAAAGAAAACAATAAAACATATAAGAGAAGCATAGAGAAATCTGAATTTTTTATTAAAAAGAAATAAAAGAAATATTTTTTTAAATCGGAGAGAAACATGACGTTTGAGTGCCGTGTCGATTTCTGAAGGATGGTGACAACACGGGACACTCGAGTCACGTCCGCATGCGTGAACGCGTGTCATGACTAGATTAGGTCACATGCCGTGCCGGTTTTCCGAATAGTAGTCACAATCATAGAAGGAAAAATCGGCCGTTCTGGACCGGAATCGGCCGATCCGGATCGGAATCAGACTGTACCGATCTGATTTCAGGCCGAGTTACACGGTATATGATTTTTTCATTCAATTTTGGTCGAAACGGTCATATTCCAGTCAAATTTTGGATGGAATGCCCAAATATCGGCCGAAACTTTTTGATTCCAGTCATACCATTGGCTGAAACGCGCAAATACCAACTTTAAAAAAAAAATTCCCTCCAGCGTGAATCGAACCAAGGGTCACTTCCTTATTAACCAAGCCAACTAGCACCACACTATACCATTTTTTGTTGCTAAAATACACAACTAAGTATAAGTATAAATGTTGAAATGCTTGTATTATATTGTATTAGTTATTATTTGATTGTAATAATTTGTCAAAATAGAAATTGTTGACAAATTATATTTTTATCAATTTTTTCCTACTTTTTAGTATAAAACAAGTTTTTGGCAAAAAAATCCAAGTTTCCGATCCGATTCGGCCGATTCTGACCGATTCACCCGATTCCGATTCCACGGTCAAAACACGGTGCTCTCGAGTCAAGACATATGACTTGGGTGATGTGTCGTGCCGTGCCGTGACAAACCGAATTTTTTTGCATTACTTGGTGGACGCCATAGTTTATGGGTGTTTTGCTTGTGATCCGAAATATTCAAATTATTGTCAGATTTTTAAATATTTATTTATTTTATTTTTCCTATTAATTAAAATATTCGGTAGGTAAATTGCTATAATTGGACCACAATGAAAAACCAACCCGAAGCTAAACAAACATAGACATGTACAATAAGCTGAAAAATTTATTTATTTTATTTCCCTGGACAGGACCAAAGTCATTTGGATTACATTAATATCGAAAAAAGTCAGAAGACAAACCACTTGTTTTTTTTTCTTTTCAAATTAATAGTCATTAATGGGGTTATTATATATGATTGCCTTGATATAAATGAATAACTAGAAAAAGGGTAAAGAAAAAAGAAAAGTACTTTATCACTTTACAGGCCACTTGTACAAGAACAAATTGCAAGGCCATACCAGTATGCAAAAAAGCAAATGGCCAATATCCAAAATGCATAAGTACCCGCCGATCTCTTATACAATGTTGCAATAGATTGTCTCCTGTTGGAAATTACTCAAATTTGTGCTTGGTACTCAATTTTGTTCATTATCAATCTTCAAATAGAGCTTGTTGCTAGGAGGATCTGAAACTTCAACCACTACCTTAGTATGGGCAATGGCAAATCTACTTAACAACCCAGACGTACTCAAGAAGGCAGTATCAGAAATTGATGCACATGTCGGGAATGAGAGACTCATAGATGAATCTGACATGACCAACCTTCATTACCTCCAGCACATTCTCAACGAGACCATGCGGATCTACCCAACAGGACCGCTTCTCATTCCCCATGAATCAAGCAAAGAAGTTACTATTGGCGGTTATGAAATTCCACCGGGAACAATGCTTCTGGTAAATGTTTACCATATTCAACGGAGCCCTGAAATCTGGGACGAACCCACAAAGTTCAAGCCTGAGAGGTTTGAGAATGGAAATGCGGATGAGAAATGGATGATACCATTTGGCATGGGCAGGAGAAAATCGGCTAACTCGACCAAGTCAAGCACTGTTCAACCGAGTTTTGCTAAAAAACTCGCACGGGCGCGAGACTTGGGTGAAACTCGGATCGGACATGACCGAGTCCGAGTTGACTCGGAATCGGCCAAGTTTCCAAACTATGGTTTCCAAACCAAATAACGAATAAAACCCGAAAAATTGAATTTTACGAATTATTCATGAACAAAATATTTTTTATGAATTATTCGCAAATAAAACACAAAAAAAAATTATATATTTTTTTTTTTGGGTTTTCTTTTGCTCCCTTGTGGTACCAAATCATATCCGAATTATTCACGAATCACAAATTTTTGACCCTGCCGAACCGAACCCGAATAATTCATCTATCACTATTAATGTGGTCAGACGGTTTTTGATGTGTGTACAACTTCAGTAGATCTTACACTTAAACTGTGTTTACATTCAACCCTTTTTGATAAAAAAGCTAATTTGAAGTTTTTGATGGGTAAATATCTAAATCAAGAAGTTACGATGGGTGTATATATGAATTTGTTGTTTATAAGCTGTACAAATTACTCGTTCAGAAAACCGTACCACCCCACATGCAAAATGGAATTAATATAATACACAACCCAAAAAAAGACTAACACAGTAGCCAGTAGGGTTGTTGGTGCTAAGAGACATAGAAAAAGTTAAACAACAGAGGGGTCTACAGAAAAACCATGATATATAATTAATGTATAACACATCAGTAATAAATAGGGCTGCTAATGAGTCAAGCTCGGCTCAAAACTCAGCTCAGCTCGTCATATAACTAAACAGGCTCAACTGAACCGAACCCGAATAATTTATCTGTCACTATTGATGTGTGTACAACTCAGATGCTAATTTTAATGTATAACACAGTAGCCAGTAGGGTCGATTCGGCCGAACCAAACCCGAAGAATTCATCTGTGACTATTGATGTGTGTACAACTTCAGTAGATCTTACACTTAAACTGTGTTTACATTCAACCCTTTTTGATAAAAAAACTAATTTGAAATTTTTGATGGGTAAATATCCAAATCAAGAAGTTACGACGGGTGTATATATGAATTTGTTGTTTATAAGCTGTACAAATTACTCGTTCAGAAAACCGTACCACCCCACATCCAAAATGGAATTAATATAATACACAACCCAAGAAAAGACTAACACAGTAGCCAGTAGGGTTGTTGGTGCCAAGCTATGTTGCACGGATATGCCTAAATGGGTGATGTATCGGTATCGGACACGTATCGGATACCAATACGCGCCCGATACGGCACTGATACGTATCCGCCTACGTGGCGTATCCTTACTCAGCCGATACGGTCACCGATACGCTTTGACTCGCACGGATACAGCCAGATACGCCCCTGGATACCGCGCGGTCCACCGTGCACCGCGCCAAAATCACATGCACTGTGTGGTCCACTGTGGACCGATAATTAAAATAATAAAAAAATGTTATATATAATAAACGTATCGTATTCTTAATTTTTGAAAATTACCGTATCGCCGTATCCATATCGTATCCGATACGATACCCGTACCCGTATCCGTGCAACGTAGGTGCTAAGAGACATAGAAATTACTCGTTCAGAAAACCGTACCACCCCACATGCAAATTGGAATGAATATAATACACAACCCAAGAAAAGACTAACACAGTAGCCAGTAGGGTTGTTGGTGTTAGTTGAAGCCAAACGCTAAGAGACATAGAAAAAGTTAAACAACAGAGGGGTCTACAGAAAAACCATGATAATTAATGTATAACACATCAGTAATAAAGAACTGAATGAGTTGTATTTATTTCAATAAAAACATGTTGGCACCTTTACTACAGGAAATTTTTAGCTTTTCTTCCTTTCTATGTCATTCGAGTACAAATGCATTAATTATGCAACCTTCTTTTTGGCTGCCTACGAAAAGCTTATATCCCCCCTAATAGAGTACTGTCAAGTAAAGTGGCTACATCGTTTCAGTAAGTTATCTATTTTTTTTTATTCGAAACCGAAACGGTCCATTTAATAGAATTTAAAATCACAACAACAATTCAATGCAAGAAATTAATAATTAATTCAAGTAAATTATATTTAAATTGACTATAATGTTTGGAAATTATTTATAAAGTCATTTCAAAACCCAATCTAAATTTTAAAAACAAAGGATAAAAAACATCGTCAAATATGGTTCGTATTACAAGACAAATGAAGTTTAATGTGAATTCGTTGTAATAGGAATATAAACAAAATTCTGCTATCAGCTGAGGTCCAATAAAGAGATCTTGTCATATATATACCAACTACACACATAGTTGGTAATAAGGAGAAATCAAGTTGATGCTTGCACGTTGACCAGAAAATGGAAATGACCAACAATTTATTGTGTGTCAAGGGAAGCTGGGGCATATGCTTTGTAAATCGGGCAAATCCAAATAATAGTCTGCCCCGTCACTGAGCGTGACTTGGCACCTGCACAAATGTTCCTACGTGCAATTAATAATTTAGAAATATTTGTACAGATGGAAGTATTCAAAGATTAATCCACTGTTCTTCTTTTCAAACTAAATGGAAACATCTTTCTTTTAATTTGTATTGTAAATCGAAGTCCGTACTAAATGGGTATTTTTCAAGAACCGTGTATTATTTTGAAGTTCATACATGGTTCATGTATAATATCAGTGTCTGATAGTGTTTGTACATGCTTCTTTTATAACAACCGTCTAAATATCTATATTCTTATTTTAATGTGATGTTTATAACATAGAAGGCAAACTCAGCCAAGTCGGACCGGAATCTAACCAGACCGAGCCGGTTTTGACCGAGTTACACAGAATAGGGGAAAAATCAGGTTTAACAGTGGTGACTCGGCTGATCAAGCGATTCTTCACCGTTCATCACCGATTTTTCCTTTATTAGCCGATTCCCAGCAGCTTGGTGTGGCCAGCAGAGAGAATCGCGATGGATTGAGCGAGACATTTTTTCATTTTTTTTTTTGGTTCGCGACGGGTTGAGGGAGAAGGTCCCTTCGTTTTTCTCGCTCTCCATTTTGTAAAATATTGGCCGAGTCCAGTTCAATTTCTTTTTAAATTATTTTCTTCTTGTTTTTCCCTTCTCCATTTTTATTTTCACTGGACACCTCCATTTTCTTTATTTCTGATTTGTTTGTCTTAATTTTTTTCTTTTTCTCCTTTTATTTTTAAGCAATGTTGTTTTAAATAGCGTTTATAGCGTCATAGCGGGAAGGCTACAAAAAAAGCTATAGCGAATAGCGTAGCTATAGCGGAAGCTATGCTGCATAGCTTTTTTTTTACAAAATTTATATCATATATTTGCTAAATATCAACATTATCTAAAGTCTCATAGAACAATAAATAACACCAAATTAATTAAGAAAATATAATATTCATATTAAACTAGTACAAAGTCCAAATTGCGGTTCAAAATATCCATAGTAATATCATAAACTATCGATCTTTTTCTATTCAAAATATCTTAAGCATCATGATTCATGACATAATCTATTTTTTTTTCTATTCAAATTTCAAAATAACCTAGACAAGGGTTTCCTTCTCGGTTTGGGTAAATTAAAAGATCTGTAGCAACAAAGCTTTTAACTGATTTCGGTTTGGACTTTTATTTAACTTTTTTGGGTCTTTATTTAAAGCCCATATAAATTGCCTAAAAAATGCCATTATGCATAGCGCGCGCTATTTGCGCTACACGCTATGTGCTATAGCGGACCGCTATTACCGCTATAGCGGCCGTAGCTCAATTAGGGAATTTTAATGCCATAGCTTAGCGTTTAGGGTCCAAAATGCTATAGCGCGGCTGTAACGCGCTATTTAGAACACTGTTTTTAAGGGATGAATATTATACCCATTAATTTGTTTTTCAAAACCTCAATTTTTAACAAACTAATGTTTTATTATCTTTTTCTATTTTTTCAGAACCGATCCAATTCGGCCGATTTTGACCAATTCACCCGATTCCGATTCCACAGTCAATTGACCAATTCCGATTCCGATTTCAATTTTTCCTTCTATGGTTTATAATGAGCTAATAGTCATGTATTTGCTAACCAAATGCACATATAGAAAAATAAGACACCGAACATACAAACAACATTTACAATCACACACATAGGAAAAAATAACTACATTTAAAGCATAAACAATATTTACAATTAATTACAAGAAAATCATCTATAGTGGAAGCAATGTCAGAAGCTACAACAAATCACCTACTGTATGCAGCCAGCATAATTTTGTAAAAGTTAGCTATATATTGGGTTTGTAAAAAGTTAGCTATATATTCTCAACGAAGTATCTATGTCCAGATTGCAGTGAAGGGAAGAGTCCGTTTAATAGCTAACTATTATTAATTTGAAGACGGCTAGATATATATTGACCCTGTTCCCTTGAAGGAAATGGAGTCATCTTATCAGAAACTAAATACAAAGAAATTATTTTAGATTCTAAAACTCATCTAAAATAAATTTGTTTGACTAGTCCTTTATTTAGTTGTCCTCGGAACTAAATAAAAATATGCATTATTGCCATATGATGCATTATTGCCATGTGATGTAACATATTAAATATTAAATATTAAATATTGCCATGGATGCATTATTGCCATGTGATGTAACACATTAAATATTAAGCCATCAGACCAATAGAAATATGCATATACCATTAGCAATCACCCAATACTCAAATTCAACAATTCTATTCTTCAAGTGTGCCAATAAAACCAAATACTCATATCAAACCAAACCCAGCATCAATGTTGTACTATAATTTTCTATTTCCATTCAATCCTTGTCAGTAAACCCAAATAGCTCGGCTGATTAAAATTTCCTTGCGCCAAGACATCACCTAAATTAGTAAAAAGATCTCTGATTTATGTAGAAGGATTTTTGAATCTTAAAATTAACTCCTATGATTCTCCTGCATTGCCCACAAATTAAATTAAATAAGACTCATTTAGACTGTCGGCCAAAGAAAATAGGAGGCTTGGGAATCATCGACATCACCGTCTTCAATGAAGCATTATTGGCAAAGTGGTACTGGTACTGGAACAAACCTGAATCAAGGTTGTGGAAAACCGTATACTACTCCCTATTTGACATGGAGCGACTGAGTGATCTACCAAACTGCAAATTTTTCAAACAATTTCTGGGTCCAACACAGAATTTCTGCGAGTGTGCCATGAAAAGAACGGTAGGAGATGGAAGACGAATAAAATTTTGGCAACAGAATTGGGGATATGGCTTTTTAAAGCATGAGTTTCCTTTATTGTACGACGAGGTTGCGGATCCAAATATTGCTTTACAGGAAGCAATTCAAACTCAGAATTTCATGGATCAGTTTAGCGACCTACTTCTTACTACCCCACCAGCTCGGCAGGAAGAAATATTAAAGCAATTCGAGCAGCTACAAGGCATTTTAACGACCCAAGTCTTGTTAGATTCTGTACAGGATGAAGTACAATGGACGTTAACACCATCAGGGTCCTTCACGGTGAAGTCAATGTATCATGGGTTGAAAGCCGAGCCATTTGTCAAAGTGAATGTTCATCGAATATGGAAAATGCAAGTTCCCCCAAGAATAAAGGTTTTTGGGTGGCTGACTTTTTATGAAAGAATTCTGACGACTGAAAACTTACAGAAGAGAGGGTGGAATTTACCAAGTATATGTGTATTGTGTAGGCGACAAGGGGAAACCATCAAACATTTGTTCTCTGAATGCTCTATGGCCTTGGCTGTATATACAACACTTACTGGTAAATTCGGATTACCAGTAAGAAATTGGAAGAGGGTTCTACAATCGGAGAGTGCACACAGATGGATTGTGCAAAGGAATGTAGATTTGAAGTCGCGGGAAATTTTGCTATTAGCCATGTTTATTTGTTGGAGAGAAAGATGCAATAGAATTTTTAGAGATCAATCTAAAAATGTCCAAGAATTGGCTGAAGAAGTTCGAGAGCAGTGGAAGTTTGCACAGTGATACAAGAAGAGTTTTATTTTTGCAATTCTGTTTTTTATTTATTTCTAGGTTCAACCATGTTGAATCTTTTTTATGTTAATCTTGTCGGAACAGGTTTCATATTGTAACCTTTTTTAATAAAGCAAACAGGGACCCGATTCCTGTTTTTTCTCAAAAAAAGACTCATTTAGACTCAGAAATGACCTGTCATTTAGACTCATTTAGACACCAAATTAACATTTTTCATAATTACTAATTATACTATTTTTTCTTAAATTTCCCACTAACTGATGTCCATTTTCAAATGTATTAGATATGATATATATAACCACAATTACATAATTAGCTTTAACACAATAATAGCTGTTTTTAACATATAATCATAAAAAATATGAACATGTGACATTTTTTTTATTATTAAACAACTTAATTTAACAAAATTATTATTCTTGTAAACACTTAGTAGGTTTTTATAATATTATATATTTTTGAACATTTATTTACAATACTCAAATTTCAAGATGTGTTAAACGAAACAAAAAATGTTAAATGGATGTTTCTATGTATTTTTCAAGAACAATATTATTGTTAAAAGTAACTAATTTAATTATATAAAGATCTTCAATCAACAATTTTCTTTAATTACTATATATTAAAAGAAGCTATCTGAATGTTAGAAATAAGAAGTTAACTGTTTTCATTAACAAAATATCAGTTAAAGAATATTAAAATACATAGCGCGATTGAGAACAAAAATTAAAATGGAAACTATATATGATGGAATTCTAAAATATAATGTATGCAAAAAATTATAAATGGTTGTACCTGGTGCTTGGTATATCTCTTATGCTTCGTAACATCTGCTATTATTGTAAATACTTGGTTGACCAACGTAATTTTCTTAATATAATTGACCATTTACTTTTCTGGAGATCCACAAAATTCGGCGAGCAGATTCATGTATGCACATGACTATAGAAGTTAGACAATTCAAGAAACAACCGGCTCATATTTTGACTGTTTAAGTGATTCCACTTTAATATCAAATGAAAACTTTGTCTGATCCCTGTAGAACCTATGTCCTTCTATATGTCCCAAGAAATATGTATACTATGGTATAATCTTGTCCTGGCCACAAAATTAGCACTGGAGACAATGGACTTCTACCCATAGAAAGCAAAATCGGCCGTTCCGGTTCCGGATCGGACGGTACCGATCCGATTTTAGGCCGATTTACGCGGTTAGTGAAGATTTTGTCAAATTTTGGCCGTTGTGGCCTCATTCCGGTCAAATTTCGGCCGTTCCTGTCTCATTCCAGCCAAATTTCATTCATTTCAGACCGAAATAGACCGATTTCACTGAAACGGCCGAAACGCGAATTAACCAAACTAAAAAAAAAAATTTGCGCCCTCTGAGACTCGAACCAGCGCCCTTTAGCATGGCAACCAAACTCAACTCCACCACAGCACACAATCTTTCTTATTTAAAACCACAACTCATTTCTATATATCATATTTCAATTTGAGAAAACCATTCAACCACGAATTGACTGTTTTCTTTTTTTTGGTTTGATTGGACTGAAGTGGATTTGTGCTTATATATCACAGAATTTTCTACTGGCAGATGGTGCCAACTTCATTAATAATTGTAATAATTTTTCTAAATTTTTTTATCAATTTTTTTCTATTTTTTAGTGTAAAACAAGCTTCTGGCAAAATAATCCGATTTTCCGATCCGATTCGGCCAATCCCGACCGATTTTTCCGATCCGGATCGGAATCGGTCGGTACCGATCCCGATCCCGATAACGATTTTTCCTTCTATGCTTCTACCTTCTAATAAGTGACAAAAATGTGTTAGCAAGAAGAAAAAAACTTTGCTAAAGCAAGGAGAATTGACTTCACATTGTTAAATCTCTGTGTTGATCGATGCAAGTGCTGCCCATTATTATCGGGGAAATAAAATAAAGGTGTTCACATGCTTTCACAAGATAGTTTACTTCGGGCTGTCCCTTGATGGAAGGTTGATTAATTGGCTTCTGGCTTGCCCTTCATATGCCGTATATATAATAGTTATATCATATGCCGTATAGATAATAGTTATATTAATCTTCTGAGTAGAACTAGGGTGTTCTTAAGCTGACCAAGTCTCTTTGTGAGATTAACTCAAAAATTCATCGAATTGGCTTCAAACGACGCATACAAACAGTTCAAATCGAGCTACTTCACGAGTTATGAGTTTACATGTCAAATTTATAAATTTTCAAACTAATTTAATATAAAGTCAAGCGGAAAAAAAGCTATGAAAAATGAACACATTAAAATTAACTTATAAACCATCTTTTTTTACTGCTTGACTTTATACTAAATTAGTTCGAAAATTTATAAATTTGACATGTAAATGCATCACTCGTGAAGTAGATCGATTTCAACGGTTTGGATGCTTCGTTTGAAGCCAATTCAATAGGTTTTTGAATTAAGCTCACGAAGGAGCTTGGTGAGCTTAAGAACACCCTACTTCTACTCTAATCTTCTTACCTAAACGTACAATTCATTAATTGTAATCAATTACAAGTATTTTATTCAGATCAGATATTACAAGTCTTGATGGAAGTGTTCACAGATTAATCCATTAATTGTTCTCCATTTCAAACTAAATGAAAACATTTTTTTTTTTCTAAATAGAAGTCTTCTCTAAATGGGAGCATCTTAATTCTTTACGGCGTACCTATATCCAGAGGAATCCATATCCTCTGCATTAACTCAGAATTTGAGTTAATGCATCTTGGCCGTCAAATCCAACCCGGTAGAATGCATGGAGCTCCTTAATATTCGAGCCAACACAAATTGCTTGATTTTTTATTTGGTAGAATGCATCTTCTGTTACTCATTAGGTTTTAATATAAGTTTATTTGGTATTTGAAATTGATTTTGTTCGCTTGATTTTGTTTTCATGAGAACTTTAGTGTAATTTCAGTAAATATACCGTTCAGTGTGATTTTTCTATCATTTGTCAAATGAACTTAAGACTCTGAAATTTTAATTTTTTTTTCTTGTAATACCCTCAATTTTTAAGATGAACAGGATTCACATCTTCATTTTATTTATTATTTTGAATCTTAAAGTATTAATAATTAATATCATAGTATTTTGAGTGAGGGTATATATGGTACTATGCATAGAGTGGAGTAGTCCGTATTATGAAACAATATATCCATTTTCCAAGTCTAAACAGTCGATCGGCACAGTTCAACATGATCTGTATATGACAATATAATGGTAGACTAAATTTTACATTTTTAAAATTTATACAAAAAAATTTTTGACCATGCAAGAGTAGTGATTTTCTACCGATCTAAAAAATAGTAAAAAAAATTGTACAAAATATTAAATTAAGTCTTCGAATACATTTTCATATATGAAGAGATTATGTCCAACAGTTCAGATTGAATATTTAATCTTTAAAAATTTATACCATAGTTTCACTAAAGAGGTTTTGATTTATTGTTGAACCAGCAAAATTAGAAAAAGAAAATGTGAGACTTAATTAATTTTTGTAGTATAATATATGCAAGTGGTGAGGGAGGATCATGGGATTTGTATAAAAAGGGGAGGGAATAATTTGTGTGCTCAAGTCTTCTCCTTTTTGGTTGTATATTGCCCCAAAGTACCAAACTACAACAAAAACTGAGGCATGCCTACCGACATCAGTTTCTTCTTTTCCCTCTTTCTTCTCGCTTTCCTAGCCATAATTACCTGCCTAAATGGGGAAGAATTGCATTCCAGTAGCTGCTCCAGTTCTAATAATTACTCTAATGGAAGCACCTACCAAGCAAACCTGCAGGTTCTTCTTAGCTCCCTTCAAGCAAACACGGCAGGTACTAGTTATTACTATTTCAACAACACGGTGGGAAATAATTCAGACCGGGTGTATGGTATGGCAATGTGCTACGCATATGTTGACCAGCGTTATTGTGATTCCTGTGTTACTCAGGCTGCTAAAGAGGTATGTAGACAGATCCAATATAACAATTATTTACAATTTTCTGTACTTTAGTTTGATTAATTTACAGTGTGAGGTGCTATTATAGAATGTGCATTAACTATTTATTCATTCATTTCTGTACCCATTTTTCCAACAGATACTTCAATATTGCCCCTACAGCAAAAGCGGTGCAGTCTGGTACTGGCCGTGCCGCTTGCGGTATTCAGATCAAAACTTCATTTCTGTCCTTGAAACCTCGTCACAATATAACTTGTTCGGAACTGATGACAAAGCAAATGAAACCATAGAATTCAGAGATCAGTTGGATCAAGTCATCAATCAAGTTATTGCACGAGCGATTACCGTACCTTACCTCTTCGCGCTCGGCCAGGTAACATAGTCAAAACCATATAATCATAAGCAAATGACAATGTATAAAATACATTAATTATATTTTCACTGGGTACTACGACAGAAAGAAGTGGCAGTCAACAAAACGATTTACGCATTTGTCCAGTGCAAGCAGTTCTTGAAAAGTGAAGAGTGTGGTCAATGCTTGAAAGGATACAAGGAAGCCCTAATAAAATGCTGTGGCCTGATGCACATGACAGTGACCTCTGGACTGAGTTGCCACATTGTTTTTTCATTGGGGCTTTTCTCCCCGCCAGGCGCACTTATTACCTATCTGAACCCACCAGGCACGTACTATGCCCTGTATAATTTAAATTATAATTTCCTTCTACCTCCTAAATCCATAAAGTAATAATTAATTACTTTTCTCATTATGACAAGACTGTCCATTGTCACAAACTATGAAACTGTAGAATATGAGGACTTTCACTGTATTAAGTATCAAGAAATTAACTAACTGCTAGATTTCCATTGTTTATTTCTTACTATTTGACCTTTTCTTCTTCACGTGACAGTCCGCTAAAAACGAAACCATTGTTCCTAGGAAAGTTAAGAGAATAGGCCCGGAAGAATAAACCTGGAAAAAAAAAATGTTCGAACATTAAAGTGAGAAAAATGGAGATTATTGTAGATACTTCATGGTGGCCATCAAATTATATAAACAGTGAAATTTACTGCGCTGGACCATTCTGGAGACCGATCTTATTCCATTCCTTTCGTCAGTCAATATTGACCTTCGTTGCAAGTTGAAAGTGGGGGACTAATCTTGCTTATTCATTATAAAGTAAAGAACCAGCTGGATGAGTCCGAAAACATTCTGCCGACATCTTCTTCTGAGGAGTCCTAATAACATTCTTAAACTAGTGTGTTCTTAAGATCCTCATGTCCCAAAACATACCGGATTGATTTCAAATGTCAAATTCAAAATATCCAAACCAGTATCTTTCATGAGTAACGTGCTTACATGCATAATTTATAAATTTTCAAATTATTTAGTATAAAATCAAGCGTTAAAAAAGAAGGTTTATAAGTTCATGTTTTGTATGTATACATATCCCTTTTTTGTTTGGTGCTATCGTTTGAAGCCATTCTGATAGATTTTTGAATTAAGCTCACAAAGGAGTTTGGTGAGCTAAAGAACCACAGTTCTACTCTTATATTTGGGAGGTATCAATGATTCGCGAATCCCTGTTTCCATGAACAAATGAACTTTACTTCTCAGAATATCAGAATTGATCTTCTCTTAGTTTTATCATGACATCCCTACACATTTGAAAAGTGCAGGTTCACCACCTATAATCCTTTAATTCTACAAGGTATTTTTCAATGCTCTTACGGAATGCTTACTTATTGATTCAGCACTACCAAGTCCACCATCACCGTCACCAGCGAACATGCTGCCACCATCACCAGCAAACACATTAATACCGCCAGCACCATACTTAGTTCCAACAGTTACAGGGTCGAGGGGTAATTATTTAAACTGAAACTATACTGTGATTGTTTTTTCTTTCATTCAAAAAGCAGTTACACATAGATAACTCCATTAATGAAATTCGACAGGATCAAAGATTAAGATTGCTGCAGTTGCTGCCAGTGCCTTAGGTGCTTTCTTCATCTTCGTTGTAGCTGGTCTTTTGTTTTGGAGAAGGAAACAGAGAAAGCAGATATACACGGGTAAATGTCTCATGTCTCCAAATTATTCAATTATTTAAATCTTTTGAAATCTACAAATATTTCCTACTGTATTCAATTTTTCAATTTAACTAAATTCTCCTCATAAATACACACAAAGGTCAATCCCATGCTAGTCATGACAGGACCTTGGAGAATGGTGCTAGTGGTGATTGTCGACTGTTTCAGCTGTCTGAACTTAAATTTGCCACTAACAATTTTTCTGAGGACAATAAGCTTGGTCAAGGTGGTTTTGGACCGGTTTACAAGGTTAGACAACTAATTTCCTTTTTATTTCTAGAAAATGAGAGGATTTTATATTGGTGTCAAAAATATATTGTCAGGGAGTACTTTCGGATGGAAAAGAAATTGCAGTTAAAAGACTTGCAGGATGGTCGACGCAAGGCTACCTTGAATTTAAAAATGAGGTGGACTTTCTTGCAAAACTGAAACACAAGAATTTGGTGAAACTACTAGGATATTGCTTGGAGAAAAATGAGAAGCTGCTTTGTTACGAATACTTGCCTGGAAAAAGCCTCGACTGGATGCTCTCTGGTACCCTATCATTGCTAGCTTGTACCATTTTTTTGTTAGTATTTGATATGAACCTAATATATTTATTAGGTGGAAGAGAGAACACAAATTTGACTTCTATTATCAACATTCTCTTTATCTCTTACATTCAAAAGATTCCTTACATATTATATAGACCCATAGGAACTTTCTACAAACTCTACTATCACTAAATGACATTTAACCCTCTCATAAACCTCTTCTATTTCTTAGAAACGTTTTTCATCTTCGAACACAACCTAGAAGACTACAACGTATATTAACTAATACATTCATGACAATTTTAAAGAGTTCCAAAGTTAACTATTACATTTGACTAATAATTAAGTTTACTATTTCCAACATTTTTACCACAAACAATTTATTTTTCTACAACCAGTCATATAAGATAGAACTAAAGTGTTCAAGTCAAATATGCTAATTTATTGACATAATTTGTTTTTCAACAAAACTGTGTTCCCCGCCTCAAAGTAAAATATGTATCTGACATATCACTATATGGTTTGAATGATTTATGCAAATCAGAGAAATATTACTAATAATTATCATCCAAATGCTTTCATTTATTTTTTAGGAGCTTTTAAGTATGAAGCATATATATGTTAGTACATTATGCCTGAAAAATGTTTTCAAATTATTTCTTGTTGAGTTTTTAAACAATTAATTTTTTTTAATTGTTGTAGGAACTGACATTAAGAGAGAAAAGATGAGCTGGCAGACACGATACAAGATCATACAAGGGATAAGTAGCGGTTTACAGTACCTTCATGTAGATTCAGGATTCAAAGTTGTACACAGAGATCTAAAGCCAAGTAACATATTGCTGGATGAAGATATGAAACCAAAAATCTCTGATTTCGGTCTGGCAAGGTTCTACCCAGATGACAAAACTCATATAGATACATCAAAGATTGAAGGGACCTTGTAGGGCATCATTTTCATCCTTTATTTATTCAGAAATCACAATTTTATCAAATATATTTAATATAACGGGAATTCCGGTTTCATCTTAACAGTGGGTACATGCCACCAGAATACCTCAACTACGGTATTTATTCAGAGAAGTTCGATGTATATAGCTTCGGTATCATGCTCCTTGAAGTAGTAACTGGGAAAAAGAACAAATCGTTTTCTAACAATCAGGTTGCTTCCAGCATAAGAAGCCATGTAAGCATTTTGCTGTTACCAATTGTGCACCCTGTATTGGCTGAGATATCAATATATCAGAAAGATTTTTTATTTTCTCTTCTAATAATGAAGGTTTAATTTTTAAAAGAAAAAAACATGATTTATAATATTGATAAAGAATTCTCAAACGTGATTAATTTTGATAAAGACATGGTAAATTATTTTCAGCTCAAACTGAAACAAAAGAATGGTGATACAATGTTTTATATTCTTTTTGTACATGAGATGAGCGTTAAAGCCGTTCAACTTATAACAGCATTGTTTCCTTTCTTTCATTATATTTTAATAAAATTAAAATGTTCTATATTTTTTTTCGAATTTCTATTGGTTGAAAATTATAAACCACATCACCTACAAAAATCAGTATTTTTTTTAATTCTTTCTATTTCTCTCTCTGCTATATAGCTCAAAAAGAGCAACAAGTTAACGTCTTTGTTATATATATGTAGGTGTGGCAACAATGGGCGAACGGGAAAGTGGAGGTACTGAAGGACCCATCTCTAGAGGATGTGTGTCTCAAACAACTCTCAAGATGCATCCACATCGGATTACTTTGTGTCCAAGAAAGTCCGATTAATAGACCCAACATTGATGTCGTCAATTCTATGCTCTGCAACGACTCCATTGCTATTCCTGCTCTACCAAGCATGATCAATACACCTGACTTTTTGCTCAGCCTAAACAGCATTAGTAGCACAAATAGCGATGTTACGCGCAGTATGTGTATACTAGAACTTACCTTCTTTCTAAAAAAATTCCTAGTTTTCTATTTTCAGATTACCAACTTCTATCCCCGAAGGAACAAAATTGACTTATATATCAGATCCTTACAATAACTTGGTCTTCTTTCTTATTTAAATGGATTTTTATATACTTGCTTAGAGATTGATTTAGTTAATTATTGTGGCATATAACGTGACAACCTGTTTTTATATACATTTGACATATCGATCACCATGTGGATTAGGTGATCAGACGAGTTCCAGTCAGGCTACTTAGGCATCCATTTGGGAGAACAACATGATTGAAATGATTAAACGTTAGTGTTGTTAATGCACATCTACTCGCTCAGCTTTCTTTTTCAGGTATAATTTCTTGCTCGTATCAAATTCCAGCGTACTAAAAACTATTTACTTTTGTTTGTAATATTTATGAATTTCATTCTTTTATGTGATTGGTTGTAGGATTTAGAGACACAGATTGATCAATAACATTATAACTTCGAACATGCAGATCGAGCATCCGTTACGCACCTTGGCCTCTAATTGAACTTTATGTTTGTATTATATATATGCCAAATGAAATTATTGTATTTTAATATAATCATTTGCCATGAGATATATATTTGTTTTATTTCATTGAATTATTTGTGCCGAACCCATACCCTAATGGTGTCTCAAGACATGTGTACCGTATCCCAGTACCAAACCGGTATCAAACCGAAAAGCTCAAGCTCCAAATATGACCAATACTCAAAGAAATTCAAAATCAATGCTTCCACTAGCTTCTGCATGACAAGGCGATGGCAATCAATCAATCAATCGAAAAAAATCACAACTGAACATCAAGAAAGCAGTTTAAAATCCAAACTCGGAATTAGATTTGAGCTCCACCGTAAACCACCTCTTTCGATGACTGTCGGCGGCCAACAATAGGTTCAATGGGACCCTGCCACCGAGGTGATGTCAACGGCACCCTTCTCTGACCTTGCCGTGACCAGAACACCGCCGGAGTCCAAACCCCTAAACTCGGGCATGAAGCCCTAGTTCATATCTAATTTGCACGAAGATCAAAGCAATTCCAGCAGTTTCATTAAAGCGCCAAAGTCAAAGTTTAAATGGAAAGCACAAATCTCAAAGCGGGAATTAATCAAAGGGCCGAGACAAATCCAATAACCCAACAGACCTCTTCCTTGCGGAACCAACCTGTCAGCTGACCCGATTTAAACATAAAATGTCTCGAGCGAATCTCAAAGTTGAATCCAAGCCGCAACACACATCTCAAAGCCTCATAACTGAATCTCAAGGCCTAATATCACAGCTGATGCTTTACACAGATCCTAAAGCCCAAAGCACTCATCTTAAAGCCCAATATGCAAATCTCAAAGCCCAGATTATAAAAATCAAAACCCTTTTTACAAACAAGCCCCTCTGACAATATTTATTTACAGCACAGTTCCTGTGAATTTACAAATAGACCCCTGACGTCTCAAAATTCCTTCAAATAAGCCCTTAGAAGCCCAAAATTGCATTCCAGACCCTACTAAAAGCCCAATTCACAAACTTTAGTCCCTCATAATTTATAAACAAGCCCTTGAAAGATTAGAACTGTTACAAATAAGTCCTTTTTGACCATAACTTCTCTATTTTAAGTCCAAATCGACTCAAATCAGTTCCAAATGAACCTAAATTAAATCCTCCACACTTCTAAACCAAAATTGAACATGTCCAAGCATCAGCCAAGTCTTGAAATGACCAAAATACCCTTCTCTTCAAATTAAAATGATTTCATTCATGAACAAAATATAAATAAAATATGTCATAAATAAAATATAAACAAAACATGCATATACACTTCTCAAGTATCAAAATACCTCTTTAAGATATAATAAGCATTAATTAACATAAAATCATATTAATTACATATACATCACACACACACGTATGTCCAAATAGAGAGAACCAACCAAACCAAGTCCAAAGTCAGTACATGAGCCCCTCCTTTAGTCCCATTATTCAGTTTACAAAAAATAGGCACAAATTTTGAAATGAACGAGGTATTCAGTTTGACTTGGAAGGGTCTGCTGATGTAATTAACGACGGAAGCTTGCGCCCGTTAGGAGTTAAACGTCTCCACAATCATTAAACTCTCTCGATAGATTGATCATGAATAGTAGGCCTATTGAAGGTGAACCAGAAGGAATAGTAGAGAGAAATGAATGTTTCAAGTTTGATGTTCTATCCATGTCTTAAGAAAACAGAGAGCACTGAACCCTCAAACATTGTATGCATATGCACACACCTTCCCTCTTGTGCAACTTTCTGCTCCCTACAATTCCCCAAAACAGAAATGAAGAAGCAAGCGGTCGATATCTGTCTATTCAAATTGGGACCCGGAATAGAGGTGCAATTAGCGGCTTGGACAAGGGAAACTGGTATAGTTTATGACCCTACCACGCTCAAAGTCTGCCTCAGGCTACACAACGTACCATTTCAATTATGGAACTGGGACCACCTCACAGAAATGGTAGCGGGCTTTGGAACGCTCGAAAAATTTGCACCGGTATTCGACAACGACAATTTCGATGAGCTCAAAGTCCTTGTGGGATGTCACCACCCCATTCAGATACCTCCTTACTAACAGCATCACAAAACGACCACTCTTTAACTGTCTAGGTGGAAATTAAGGGATGGATTCACAATGAAGTATTGACCATGGACTCAACCTATAACGGAGGAGAAAGGTCAGACGACAACCAGTATAATAAAGAAGAGACGAGGCCCGTTACTGGGACAATCAATGGAGGAACAACGTCAGGGAAGGCCGACTGGACTCTTACGATTCTAGACAAAGTTCAGGACCGGTGACACGGTTTAATCGCAGAGGAAGGCCCGACATGGGGGGAGAGCCGGTTTATGGTGCACTGGAGATGACGGACTCAAAGGAACTGGAGGAGAGCAGAAAGGAATGATCAGTCTTCTACTCCAATTAGTCAACCAGACAGTACTTTGCATGTAAAAGGGGAACGAAATTCAAATTTGTGCCAAGAGCATTAATGGGGTGGTTAGTATGATAAAACTTGTTAAGATTGTAAGGGACGTGCCAGAGCAGCTAGGTATGTACTATGCTGTTTTTTCCAAGATAACAAAACTGATAGTGACAGGAACAGAAAGGGCACAACCTTTACAGCTGGAGGAAGAAATGGGTAACCGGGCAACAGTAGGTGACACAACCCAAACCCAACAACAAATCAACCTGATTCTCGATAAGCAAAAAGACATAGCACAAACCCAACAACCAAACGGGCCACAGCCTATACAACTGGAGGAGAATACAACAGAACAGATCATAGCAGGCAGCACGACCCAAGCCCAAAAGCACAATAGCCCATATTTCACTGAGACAGAAGCACAAGCCCAAGAAACTATCGAGCCACAGACTGGAATAATTGTCACAAAAATAGAAGAACAGGAAGGTCCCCCACCAGGGTTTCAAAACTAGAAGAAGCCCACGACTTGGAAAGAAATATAATGGAGTCTACACCATGCCAGAAGAAAGAGCAAGGAGGGTAACCAGGTCCGATTCAGCACCTATGCCAGTCTCGAGACCTAAGAAGAAATATGCGGACTTTCGCAAACACAGGCGGACTTGGTGGTAATGGCAGCGGGAGTACAGCCAAGGGAGTGCATGGGTGATCAGTCAGGAGGGGTAATGGCGGGTTAATATAAACCGCTATGATCATTAACAAGAAGTAGAACTGTCTCCAATGTATCAGTTAATTTCATCAAATTTTGGTTTCTTAGTTAATTTAGCGCTAGGTATGTATCAGCTTAGTTGCAAAAATATTGAGGCAACTAGTGGGGTGGGAAGACAAGTAGGGAAGATAGCCGATATGTAGCCTCCTTCAATTTTGAGAACAAAACTACAGTTAGACAGGGGAAACTGTACGTGAAAGGAGGGTTTTTGGTAATAGATCAAGGGGGAGATGCCAATGGTTGGAGTAATAACCGACCACCACCATGTACTATTGCAATATTTTATAAGGAGATAGTTCATTATACTAGAGTGATTGTATTGGGTCATTCTTTGCAAAAAGATGACAAAGTGGAGGAAGATATGAGAGAAGACAAATGGTTTCCATGGATTATAAAACCAAACTCAAAATAATTACTTGGAATGTAAGGGATTTAAATGCAAAACCTAAACGGTTGGCCATAAGATAGACCGTTTTTCTGGAAAAGCCAGATATGGTCTGTTTTCAAGAGACGAAGTTAGCACGAATAGATGATTCGGTACAAAAGGAAATTTATGGGAGAAGGCTAGACAAATACACATATGTACCTGCGAGAAGCACAAGGGGGGGCATGTTGATTGCCTGGAGAGGGAGGAGATTTCAAAAGTTAACAGAAACACAAGGAGAATATTGTTTAACGGTACAGCTTGAAGATAACACAATGACCCAAGTATTACAGTTCACTTCGGTATACGGCCCCACAAGTGCAACTTACAGAAGAGATTTTTTTCATGAGTTAGAAGCATTAAAATCGGCAGCAGGGATACCATGGCTGATAAGAGGAGATTTTAACACCACCTTGGAAGCTCAAGATAGAATAGCAACACACAAGATTGGAGGTGGCCCCTGGCCTTTGCAAACTTAATTGCTGACCTTGGTTTACAAAACACTAGAATGGAGGGAAGGAAATATACTTGGGCAAATACGACAAGCCAGTCATCGATGGCTAAACTTGATAGATTCTTACTCTCAACAGATTGGAGCCAATCGTTTCCAAATGCAAAACAACGAATCTTGGCAAACACCAATTCAGATCACTGCCCAATAATGGTGGAGGCATTGACCAATTTCAAAAAAACAAAAAATTTCCGATTTGAAAATTTTTGGTTTCAAATACCGAGTTTCAATGAGATGGTGTCTGAATATTAGTAGAATGAGCAGAAGGCAACAACACCCCAACAATTACACAAAAAGATGTGAAATTACAACAGGTCATAATCGAGTGGGTCAAGGGTAGAACGAGAAATATCAAGAAACAAATAAAAGTGTGCAGGCAATATATAGAATGGGTGGATGAGGTGCAGGAAACAAGACAAACAACAAACCAGGAAAAGCATATCAAAGCGATAATAAAAAACAAATACACACATCTATCGGTATGGGAAGAAGAGATGTGGAAGTCTTGTTGAAGGAATGTAACTGAAATACCAGATACCTAATTAATCGGTATGGGAAGAAGAGATGTGGAAGCAAAGGGCAAAAATGAAATGGGAAGTAGAAGGGGACCAAAACACAAGGTTTTTCCATGCATATGCTTCCTCTTCAAAAACAAACAACGAAATAGGAGCAGTTCACCATGACGGACAAATACACACTGACCAGAGAGCAAAAGTGGATGTTTTCAGAAGATTCTACATAAAATCTCATGGGGACAAGGCAATAGGTGGAACAGAACATAGATTGGACACAATTATATCCAACAACAACAATGGCCCTCTCCCACTGGCAGAAAATATAGCACAAGAAGAAGTCAAACAAGCGATTATGGCTTGGCCAAACAACAAAGCGCCTGGGCCAAACGACTATTGTGGAGAATTTTACAAAACCTTTATTGCTGATGTGTTGCCAGATATAACTGAGGTATTGCAAAAAACAATGGAGGAAGAGCAAAGCCTATATCCTTTCAATAACTCCACCATGGTATTGATACCCAAAAAAGAGAACGCAACTAAGCCGGAAGATTTGAGACCGATCAGTTTGATAAATGGGATACAAAAGATAGCATCTAAAATACTCGCAATAAGGCTCCAACAGAAAATTGACAGAATATTGCACCAGTCGCAAAAACGGGCTTTGTCAAGGGGAGGCAGATCACCTAAGGATTCGTTTATGCACAAGAAATACTACACTATGCAAACAACTAAAAAATTCCTTTAGCGATTTTTAAGGCGGATATTCACAAAGCTTTTGACACCATCAGTTGGGATCTTATTGAGCAAATTATGCGGCACATGGGATTCCCTCAACAATGGATATCATGGGTATTGAAAATGGTTCTGCAAGGATATTCTCAAATCATGATAAATGGACTGATGGGAAAGAAAATCCAATTAAGAAGAGTGGTCAGACATGGTGACCCCTTATCGCCGTTCATATTCATACTCGCAATGGATTTCTTACCAAGATGGCTACAAAAACTGATACACTTAGGTGCGATTCGAATGCCAGTGCAAGGCATGCAGCCAACACTCTTATACGCGGATGATGTCCTTTTTTCATAAAACTAGACGAGCAACACTACAGATGCTGAAAACGATACTCAATACCTTTGCTGACATCTCAGGATTGAGGGTCAATTTGGAAAAATCAGAAATTATTGCTACAGGCGGTTCGGCCATTACACAAATGGCAGCAATCTTGGATGCAAAAAAGGTACATTTGCAATGCGGTATCTCGGCCTACCATTATCAGATTCGAGACTGAACAAGGCAGATTTTGCAAGCATCATACAAAAGATCAACAAGAGATTACCGGGTTGGGCGTCAAAACTGCTATCTATTGCGGGCAGGCTGATACTCGTTAATGCAGTATTGACGTCCATGCCCATTTACTACATGTCTGTATTCAAGTTTCCGATATGGGTGCTAGAGGAAATAGACCATATAAGAAGGAATTTTTTCTAGAGAGGAGGAGCGCAAAACGACAGGAAGATACATTTGGCGAATTGGCCCATGTTATGCCAACCTAAAAGGTTGGGGGGATTGGGAATTATTGATTTGAGGGTCTTCAATCAGGCAAATTTTGGCAAAATGGTATTGACAATGGCAAACAAAGGAAAAGAGAATGTGGAAAGAACTGTTCAAAAGACTCTATTGCAGCCAAGGGGCGCAAGGGGTAAAACAATCATTTTTCTTTAAATTAAACCTACAGCAAGTTGAGAATTTTTTTAACTGTTTCATCCAAAGGATAGAAGGGCAAGGAGACACAATAAGCCTATGGGACCACGATTGAGGCAAAGGAATACTCAGAGACAGATATAGCATAATGTACACACATACCATCAACACAGAGATTACGTTACAAGAGCTCTACCGGTTAAGGAAAACAACCGATTTGTTCAGATCGGTCCTCACGGACCAAGCAACAGAGCAGCTAACACTATTTCAAATGGAAATAGACAGCACAAAAACACAAGACAGGGACAACGTCAATTACAGCAAGATGATGCCAGGTGGTAAATGAAGGAACAAGGCCACTTTCTGGTAAATTCGGCGTACTATACACTCAAGGATGGGCCTAATACAAAAGCAATGGCACACAAAATTTGGAAGCTGACAGCACCTAACAGGTTCAAGATCTTCGCATGGCTACTCATCCACAACAAAATACTCACAGCAGACAACCTAAAGAAGAGAGGATACAATTTGGCCGGTATGTGCTGCATGTGCAGACGGGATGACGAAACGGCGCATCATATGTTCAATACTTGTCAGCAAGGAACATTGGTACATACGGGTGTGCTGCAAAATGGAGGAGGATACAAGCAGGGGCAAAATAACATAGAACTAATGCAGGAAGGAGCAATAAAGAAAGATAGAGGTTTGATACTTATAACTGTTGAATATTGATACAAAAATCAGAATCCGAATTTAGAGCAGCAGTTCCAGATTTAGAGCAGCAGTAGCAGCAGTTTTAGAATTGTTTAGCGTGTAATAGAAGTTCTATAATTAGATTACTTGCTGAAGAGTGTTTGTCTTTAATTAGAAGAAGTAGTGGGGTTAGTTTTTTCTATTTTTAGTTGAGTCCTGATATGTAGCAAGTGTCTAGGTTCAGCCTATTAGTTGTGCTATATATTCAGAAGTTGTAATCAGTTTTTATTAAGAAGTTATAGAGTTTTATTTCAGCAGAGATATTTTGTCTCTGTTTTTTGTATCCAGAAATTCTGTGTCTCTGTTCTTTGTTTGTCTTGCGCAAAAACCAACAAATTGGTATCAGAGCCAGGTTGATTCAATGGCTGAAGTAGGTAACAGCATCAGCATGTCCAGTCAGACGGTACCTCTGTTCAAGGGTGAGAGTTACGAATTCTGGAGCATCAAGATGCGAACTATGCTGAAATCTCAAGGCTTGTGGGAACTAGTCAACAAGGGAATACCGAATCCTGATCCGACACCAAGAGAAACAGCCAAGCAAGATGCAAAGGCGCTCTTCTTCATTCAGCAAGCCGTACATGAATCGGTGTTTGCGAAGATTGCAGCAGCAGAAACAGCAAACGAGGCCTGGTCTACTCTGAAAACCGCATTTCAGGGAAGTTCCAAGGTAGTAGCTATCAAGTTGCAGGGCTTGAGACAGGAGTTTGAGACTTTGAGCATGAAACAAGGCGAGTCAGTTCAATCCTTCTTCACGCAAGTTTCAACAATAGTCAACCAAATCCGAAGCTGTGGAGAAGATCTTCCAGAAAAAACGGTTGTATTGAAGGTGTTGCGCAGCCTAACAACCAAGTTTGATCACGTGGTGGCGGCAATCGAAGAATCCAAAGATCTGTCCACCTACACGTTTGATGAGTTGATGGGATCACTGCAGGTCCATGAAGTTCGACTCAACCGATCAGAGGTGAAGGATGACACCAAAGCTTTTTATACCAAGGGCAATTCCTCAAGAAGCCAACAGCAAGGCAGAGGTAGAGGCCAAGGTTACAGCAGAGGTCGAAGCAATCAAGGCAGCGGAGGCAGAGGCAAGCCAAGTTACAATCAGCAGCAATCTAATCAACCGAAAAAAGATGTAGAATGCTACTATTGTCACAAGAAAGGGCATATGCAAGCCGATTGCTACAAGAAACAGAGAGAAGAAAGTCAAGACGTGGAGTGCTATTACTGCCACAAGCCCGGTCATATGCAAGCCGACTGTTACAAGAAGAAAAGAGAAGGACAGGCTTCTTTTGTTGAAGAGAAGGGCAATCAAGCACGGTTGTTCATGGCCAAAACCGATGAAGAATCAGATGAAATTCAAATCTGGTTTTTGGACAGCGGTTGCTCAAACCATATGACGGGTTTTAAACATCTTTTTGATGAATTAGATGAATCATACAAGAAGGTGGTAAAGCTTGGTGATGATAAAGAGATTCAAGTTGAAGGGAAAGGGAATATAGCCGTGCAGACCAGCAGTCACAATACACGGATACTACATGATGTGTACTATATTCCTCAACTATCCCACAACCTACTTAGCATCGGTCAAATGATGGACAACGGGTGTACCATCAAGTTTGAAGGCGACAATTGTAGAATTGTTGATGCAGCCATGGATCAGACGATGGCAACTATCAAGAAGACACAAAACAACTTGTTCCCTCTGGAGATAACCAAGGTGAAAGACAAGGCACTTGCAGCCAAGGAGATTAGTTCAAGCGAGCTATGGCATTTAAGGTATGGCCATCTAAACATGAATGGTTTAAAATTGTTGAATCAAAAGAAAATGGTGAATGGGTTACCCGAAATTGGTGAAATTGGGTTATGTGAAGGATGTGTGTTAGGCAAGCAATCAAAGCTGCCATTTCCAAAAGATCAGTCGTTGCGTGCAACCAAGGTACTCGAATTGGTGCATACTGACTTATGTGGGCCTATGGAGGTTGAATCCATGGGAGGAAGTAAGTATTTCATGCTATTTATCGATGATTATAGCAGGATGACATGGGTATATTTTCTTAGTTATAAAAGTGAAGCATTTGGGCTGTTCAAAAGGTTTAAAGCCATGGCAGAAACGCAAACAGGGGCTAGGCTGAAAGAGTTAAGATCAGATCGTGGTGGTGAGTTCCAATCAAAAGAATTCAAGCAATTTTGTGAGAAAGAAGGGGTGCTACAGCAGCTGACCACTCCGTATACACCTGAGCAAAACGGTGTAGCTGAACGCAAGAACCGTACGGTAGTAGAACTAGCAAGAAGTATGCTGAAATCTAAAGGTATGCCGAATATTTTCTGGGCAGAAGCAGTAGCAACTGCAGTTTATGTTCTGAATCTTTCTCCAACCAAAGCCGTGATGAATAAAACTCCTTTTGAGGCATGGTTTGAAAGAAAACCTGGAGTTGGGCATCTAAGGGTATTCGGTTGTATTGCATATACCTTAATACCATCACAAAGAAGAACAAAGCTGGACGAAAAATCAGAAAAATGCTTGTTTATTGGTTACTGCATACAATCTAAAGGTTATAGATTGTACAACCCAAACAATGGTAAGATTATGGTGAGTAGAAATGTAATCTTTGATGAAAATGCAAATTGGAAGTGGGGTACAACCGAAGAGGAGATAGAGCTTGTACCAGCCGAAAGTGCTGAAGTAGAAGATCAAACTAGCAACCATTCTGATTCTGAACAAGAGAACCCGAGTTCTGCACATGAGAATTCAAGAACCGAAACTGCAACAAAGGTTTATAGGAGGCGTAATCGCAGTCCCGATATAACTGCTGGTAGAAAGACCAAAACTGTGCAAGAGTTGTATGAAACTACACAAATTCTCTTCGTTTCAGATCCTACAACCTATGAAGAAGCCGCAAGAAAGGGAGAATGGTGCAAGGCAATGGAAGAAGAGATACAAGCAATCGAAAAGAACAAAACTTGGGAATTGATGGAACTTCCTAAAGGTAAAAATGTCATTGGTTTAAAATGGGTTTTCAAAACTAAATTCGGTCCAGATGGGAGTGTTCAAAAGTTCAAAGCTAGACTTGTGGCAAAGGGTTACGCACAAGAATATGGCGTAGATTATGAAGAAACATTTTCACCGGTTGCACGGTTTGAAACGGTGAGATTGTTGTTAGCCTTGGCAGCCCAATTAAAAAGAAATGTGTATCAATTTGATGTCAAATCTGCCTTTCTCAATGGAGAATTAATAGAGGAAGTCTATGTTGAGCAACCAAGAGGCTTTGAGGTGAAAGGCAAGGAGGATTGTGTGTACAAGCTAACAAAGGCGTTGTATGGTTTGAAGCAAGCACCAAGGGCATGGTATAGCAAAATTGATTCGTATTTCATCAATTCTGGTTTTGAGAGAAGCAAGAGTGAACCCAATTTGTATGTTAAAAAGGGTGAAAAAGGAGAATTGTTAATTGTGTGCTTATATGTGGATGATATGATTTATATGAGCACAAGTGAAAGGTTGTTAGATGAATTTCGGATCAATATGAAAGGAGAATTCGAGATGACTGATCTTGGGTTGTTACATTATTTTCTCGGTTTGGAAGTAGAGCAAGAATGTGGTAGCTTTTTTGTATCTCAAAGGAAGTATGCAAGTGATCTTTTGAAGAAATTTGGGATTAAGGAAAGCAAGATAGCATCAACTCCCATGAATGTGAATGAGAAGCTAGAAAAGGATGATGGCTCGGGTCCAGCTGATGCTACTAAGTACAGAAGTTTGATTGGTGGATTGATGTATTTAACTCACACAAGGCCGGATATTTCTTACGCAGTTGGTGTGGTCTCAAGGCACATGCAAAACCCAACAAAGCATCACTTTGGCACAACCAAGAGAATTTTGAATTATATTGCAGGAACAGCTGACTATGGTATGTGGTATGAAAGCACTAACAACTTCAAGTTAGTCGGTTATAGTGACAGTGATTGGGCAGGTTGTGCAGAAGATCGAAAGAGCACATCCGGGCACATGTTTACACTAGGCACAGGTGCAGTTTCATGGAGCTCAAAGAAGCAAGCAACCGTAGCATTGTCAACCACTGAGGCCGAATATTCAGCAGTCAGTTCAGCAGCATGTCAAGCAGTTTGGTTAAGGCGCATACTAGCAGATTTTGAACAAGAACAACAGCAGCCTACAGTGATATTTTGTGACAACCAATCAACAATAGCAATGACGCAAAATCCAGCATTTCACGGAAGGACCAAGCATATTGACATACGAGTTCATTTCATTCGTGACCTTGTAACAAATGGTGATGTTGAGGTCAGATATGTCAATACCGACAAGCAGGTAGCAGACGTGCTTACGAAGGCATTGGCACGAAGCAAATTTGAACAATTTAGATCAGCACTTGGAGTTGGGGATTTTGTATCAAGGGGGAGTGTTGAATATTGATACAAAAATCAGAATCCGAATTTAGAGCAGCAGTTCCAGATTTAGAGCAGCAGTAGCAGCAGTTTTAGAATTGTTTAGCGTGTAATAGAAGTTCTATAATTAGATTACTTGCTGAAGAGTGTTTGTCTTTAATTAGAAGAAGTAGTGGGGTTAGTTTTTTCTATTTTTAGTTGAGTCCTGATATGTAGCAAGTGTCTAGGTTCAGCCTATTAGTTGTGCTATATATTCAGAAGTTGTAATCAGTTTTTATTAAGAAGTTATAGAGTTTTATTTCAGCAGAGATATTTTGTCTCTGTTTTTTGTATCCAGAAATTCTGTGTCTCTGTTCTTTGTTTGTCTTGCGCAAAAACCAACAATAACTAACTTCATCATCTGGAGAGATATGTTGCTGGATTTTTAGAGAAGAGTACAAAACAACACAAGAACTGGTACAGAGGCAATGCAACAATGGAGGATATCAAACCGGTGTAGCCTGACAAGAAGAAACCCGCAAACGAGAGACAATCCCTAATTCATAATCAATTTGTAACATCTTGTTTTACTTCTTATTTTCGGAGTTTCTACTCAGAAACTCAAAAACCTGTAACCAACTATGGTTAATGAAATATGGACTGGACCCTTATTGTTCATCAAAAAAATATTATACTAGTGGGTATCATATATTGTTATCTCAAAGAGACAACAATTTTTTTTTATAATTATTATAATTAGGTACAAGAAGTAGATAAAAAAACATACAAGAGAAGTAGATTACAAGAAGAATTCACTAGAAAGCACTAATAACAAAATCCAAACTTAAGTTGCTTTTCTAAACAGATTTATTATTGCAGCTTGTATATTTTATTGTTCAAATTAAATATTCATTTATTTGATGCTCTCCATTCTCCAACTGCTTAATTTTTGAGCTTATTTATTTAATTTCAATATTGTAGTAGTCAGACTACGATGCTTGTTAAAATATTTAGGCCATGGCGTAACTTCTGACAGAAATAGAGATATAAATATGGGCCAAGAGTTTTCTCATGTATAAATTAAAGAATATAATTTGAGTACCCTCAATTCAGTACCCCAAAATCCCCGCACTCTATTTAGAAAAATTATGTACTATGGTTCCCATAATTATATGGACCCACTAATTATTATTCTAAAAATATATTATATGGTCCTCACTAATTATATGGTATCCACTAATTATTATTTTAAAATCTCAGCACTCTTCTTTTATGGTCCCCACTAATTATATGGTCCCCCTTTTCCAGTCCCCGCACTCATCTCCGCGTCAACCTTCATAGATATAAATACTTGGAAGATAAGATAGTAACACTTGAAAAATAGATATTAATACTTTGATGCGTAACTTGTTATGATCATCATATTTCCAGTCCACCAATCATCCTCATGTCAACCTTCCTCTAATGAAGTAGTGCGGACCTCGTATCACTGCATCAACCTTCTCCAATTGTTGTCGTGTCAACCTTCTTCTAACAAAAATAGTTGACCACATAGGTATAAATACTTCAGTGCATATGTATAAATACTTGCAGTACTTGATATTAATACTTTTAGACGTCATCCAGTGTCATATATAAAAAATACTTACAAGTATAGGCATAAATACTTGCACGACGAGTTATAAATACTTGTGTGCAAATGAGCCCGAAAGTACATCATAATGGATCTCATTTGAAAGAGAAAATTGTGTAGAAGACGTTCGTGGTTTTAGATTCGCAAAATTTCTCACAGATTGTCAGAAATATGGATGAGATTGAACTAAGAAAAAAAAAACCATCTCTAAAAATGTGTATGGCCCCCATGTAGTTTGAGTGGTCCCCACTGATGTTTATGGTGCTAGTACGTTTTGGAAGATTTGGTTGGAGAAATAAGATTTACGTAAAAATTGTTCGCCTCATACGTATAAACACTTCCGTGCATAGGTATAAATACTTCCTTACATATATATTAATACTTTAGAAAAGAAATTCAGTGCTGTTTTTGCTATCCCCACGTAGTTATAGTAGTTATGGTAGTTATGGTTCGGATACAGTGCGGGTACTATAGCGCGGCTACTGTTATCAGCTTCCTAAATTAAAACGGGAGATTGAATTTTGATATTGAAATTAAATTGAGCCGGTAAGGTGAGGAAATAAATCTGCTGCGATACAAAGGAATTGCCGGGACCCTGTTATTCCAAATCCATCCTTTCATTTGTTTTGAGATTCATGCATAAACAACAACTTCTATTGAGATTCGTGCAATCCAAAAAATGAAAGGTTGGATTTGTAATAACAGGGACTCTGCAATTTCTTTGGATCGCATCAGATTTATTTCCTTAAGGTGATGGTACGGGAACGCTGTATGGTATGAGTTGCAAGACCAATTCATCGACCGAATGGTCAACTTGAAAGGAAATTAGATCTTCTCTGGCACCAGCTGTGGAGAAATATTGTACAACTTCAAAGCCATTGAAATCAACTTTGCAAAATATAAATATGCAGGACGTGAGCATACCAAAGAAACTGCTACGGAGAACAAAAACATCTCTTTATTCTTTCCTGCTCTCCTATCTCTCTCTCTCTCTCTCTCTCACAGAGGTCAAAAGCTTGGGTATTTTTATTCAGGCAACAATTATTATTTTGTACAAAAAAAACTCTCTAGCAACCAAAGTACTAGAAGGCACGTACGTTATGCAAACAAGAATCCAGCTAATACTTTTACGAAAACAACCTAATCATAATAATTATAAAAAAAACATTTGTTGTCTCTTTGAGATAACATATTATACCCACTAGTATAATATTTTACCGAGCTTCTTGTTTACTTTGTATGTTTGCGTTACGTTATAGCGATGGATTATACAGTTTGAAATTTTATCATACATAATTTTCAAAACAACTTTTTATATTTTTTTCCTCCAATACTAAGTAAAAGAAACAATTTTTCAACTCGAGTGGGGCCAATTATTGCCGAGTAGTTCATTACATGTAAAGTGCTATTGGGCTATTGGATTGTAAAGTTCATCAATAGTCCACTTTTAGGATGTATTCGGCTGTCACAGGATTGTAGTTTCTTGATTATTAATAATATAATTACCATTCCCTTTTTTACGGTTTTAAAATCGAGTTCGTCTTCAGTAAAAATCAAATTTCTGTATATGATTTTTTTTTTTGTAATTGGATCATAGTATTTATATCCCATTATTTTCTGAAGAATACCCTAAAAAATAGTTTTAACGGAATTGGAATCATTTTTATCATTTCTTTTTTATGAAGATAAATAACGCATTCAAATACTCTTAAATGTTCAATATTAATTTATCATTGATAAAGAATTTTTCTTGAACTTTTATTTTCAAATATAGCACTTGGTAGTCTATTAATTAAATATATGACGGTGAGTATGGCACCCGACCAATATTCCTTTGGAGAATTATTTTGAAAAAAATTGATTTTGATTTTTTCTAAAATATATCTACTTTACCTTTTCTGAAATTCTATTTTTTGGGAGTATTTACACAAGTTTATTACAATTTTAATTTTTGTGTTGAATTGATTTTCTAAAAAATTAAAATATTCTGGAAACTTGAAAAACTTTGTTTTTTTATTCAAGAAATATAACTTAGATATACCACAGAAATCATCTATCAATATCACAAAAATATATAAATTCATTATATGACATAATTGCACACATCCATATGAATTAATTGAGAGGACTTTTAAGTGTTAACTTTCACTATTAAATGATTTAAATGGGAGTCTAATTTGCTATGCATATTTTCATATAACACAATTATCACAATTTTGTAACAAATTTAAGACTTTGTCGGAAAGATGCTCAAGTTTTTCCTCTTTCCCGGTCCTTAATATTTTAAGGTATTAGGTTTGAATTAGTAAATACGCGCTTCTATAGTATCACATACATTCGTTAATATCTTCTTATGAACCAAGTATGTTAAAGGTTAAGATATATGTTTGTATGTATTGACCAGTCAAATGTGATCAATGTCAAATTAAGTAATTGACTTAGTTTGTTCTAGAAAACCCGCGAAATTATTTTATTTTAATGTCTTTCTAGCCGATATAATAAAGTTAACTAGGTCCGGTACAGTGTGAGAATAAAAATGAAGAATGAGACTCCTTAGTATTAAATTATATTCTCCTGAAATATTATATATTTGTGATAATGAATTTCCTACTAAAATTATGTTCCTTTGATTTAAGAAAAATTATTAAAATTTGATTTAATTACATTAAGATAGATAATTAATACTTTAAAAGAATAAATATTTAGAACTTAGAAAATAAAAATTTATGAATATTAAGAACTCTACAGTTCTAAATATTAAATATTTACTGAATATGAACATAATATGTTTATTTTTTTGGATTTTCGTTGTTTTAGTTATGTTTTAATTTGAAAAAGGAAATTGTTGTTTTCACAATTCAACAGGTTTTGACTTCTGAAAAAAATGTGATTTCTTTCCACAACAAGAATAAGTGACTTTTTGTGAGGGTAGAAAGTGACCTTTCGCGACGGAGTACCGTCATAACTGTGCTTTTTCTATTTGCGACGGTATTGTTCGCGACGGAGAACCGTCATAAATGCGCTTTTTCCCTCGCGATAAGTGCCTACTTTGTTGTTGTGTTCAGAGCAGAGAAGAATAAAAGAGATGCTTTGCTTCTCCGTAGTAATTTCTTTGGCCTTGAAATCGCAGAATATTTCGCAACTACTGGTGCCACAGAAGATCCAGATCCGCTTGAAGTCAATGAAACGATGGATGAATTGGCCTTCCAACTCAAACCGAATTTATTAGCAAAATAATTAAATCGGTGGTATTAAATATGTAAAGATTATTAGTTAAGAGCGTTTTTGGAGACATTTTTTTCACACGTAATGGATAAGCAAATGTCATTGTCAAGAATTTTCGGTGGTATTAAATATCTAAACCTGACCAAGTTATGATGATATGAGCATAATTAATAATATGGTAAATGTCATTGTCAAGAAAAATAAAATGAAAGAAAATGTAGAAAAATGAAAGAAAATGAAAGGTGATTGGACTACTTATATTATGATGTAATTCCAGACACTGTAGAAAAATAAAAAAAATACCAACCTTTTATGTTTATCAGTGTCAACATCTTTTTCTTCAAATTTGGAGAACGGAAAACTTATTTTATTTTTTCTTTAAGAAGAAACAGAGAGACACTTTTTTCTATAATATTTAGCAACGTTCGGCCGGGCTTTTTTTACTGCTACTAGATAAAAAGAAGACACTTTTGCTTAGAATATTTAGCAACGTTGGAGTATGACTCCTGCATTACTGCAAAAGTGGGATCTTCTAATTAATGCCCTTTTTATAATGATTAAAACTGATCTTGGTCTGAAGCCGATAGACTAAAGCATTGTGGCAAGTTAGTAAATAAGTTGAAAAGTAATTATATCGGTTGCGCTCCTAGAAAACGATAAGAGGCGTACTCCACTTTCTTCAATTGGTTAGTGGTAGTGTACCGATAGAAGATATTTACCTTATTGTAGCGCTATTATTATCCTAATTGATATAATAATTTGATGATCTTCTGATATCAGTTTATAAATTAGTATCCATATAAGCAAAACAAATGTGTTCCGTTGGTTGTGTCCTGCTTAATCAAATTAATTTGTCTCCTCTCTTTCTTCGTCCTCTTTATTTCTTCATCTTGTCTAACCATATTGTCTTCAATTTGTATTTTGGTTATGTTGAGTTAATACTGAATATATTTTTCTTGAATTATGGATATGTATGTTGAATGTGGAATATTATCTTATATATGTTGTTCATCTTGAATGTTGAATTATTTTTTAATTATGGATGTATTTGTATATATTGAATATCAAGTTCGTCTAAGTACCTATGCTTCTTCTATCGATTATTTGGACCTAACCGATAGAAGATACCTCTTCTCCTCTTCTATCTGTCTAATAATAGAAACCAAAGAATATTAATTAGGCTCTTAAAACTGCTTATGTCTTTTTTATCAGTTAATATTTAGAACCGATAGAATGTTTCAATATTTCGCGCCATTTCAATGTCCTACCTTTAATTGTTACCTATTTCATGTCTAATCAAATGAATATCTCCCATATTTCTCTCTCTCTCTTCTCCCAATTTTTCATCCATTTTATTGAACCAACTACTTGCTTCTGCTATCGGTGATGGTTTTGAACTAACAAAAATATTGTTTTTTGCGCCTTTTCATCTACCATGTCTTCAATTCACATCTATTCTCGTTAAATCAAATAAATTTCTATCCTCTCTATCTCTACCACCAATTTATTTATCTATTCAGTCTTCTCCTTTTACTCCTTGTAGTACTCTTGAATCTCTCTATCAGTTAGGGTTTAGACGCCGCTTTGCTCTATATTTTCCCGCTTTTACTCTTGATAATCTCTCAATCTCTCTGATGAATTTGTGGATCTTGAGGCCGATCGATCTAGGTTGGGTTTTGGTTGGGTTGTCCATGTGGTGGACCACCCTTGGTACCGATCTTTATCACGACATGATTTGGATGCAAATCTCAGTAAATTTGGTTCCTTAGTATAGTCATGTGAAGCCATTATCAATTCTTGATGATGGAAGAATGGAGCAGACTGTAATAACAATTTTTGAATATTTGTTTTCAGCTGACCTTTGTAGGTTGGGTCTTTTTTTAGGTCTAAGTTGGATCTTTTTATTTGCTAGGTTTTGCTTTACTTCCTTCATCAAGATCTCTGGTATGTTATTTCTTTTTCCTTTTATTTTAACACCTCAATTTATAAGATATGATTTCCTTAAATTTTAGTTAATTAACATGTTTTATCTGTAGGAGGATCGGCTTGTCATTTCAAGACTTCAATGGATCAATAATTGTCATTGTTTTTATAAATGTAGAAGTGCAATATAGAACGATCATGCGGTGTTTGACCCGGTTAGCTAACTGGATTTAGTTGCGGTTTTATCTCTTTACGTGAAAGAAATTAAACCCAAGTATAACAGTTGGATCAAGTTTCTGCTTGGCTTCTTCATGTTTTCATCGATCTCTTTGTTCTTTTGCTCGGTTTTCTTTTGCATGGTTTTGGGTTTGGTTTTGAAGCAGGACGTTTATAATTGTTGTCTTGCTCATGTCAGGGCCTTTGGACATGGTTTCAGCTGGTTTATTTTTTGCATTGCTAAGCCTTGTCAAGTTTCTTTGGTGTTGTTTCAGGGATATGAGACACTGGATTGGTCTTGAAGATGAGATACATATCTTGACAATACATAGCACAAGTGTAATCTGTTCTATGGGCTCATTAACACCCTTTTAATATTTAATTTGTTGTTTTTTCATGCAAAGTCATTTCCTATCTTTAATATGCACTCTATAATTTTCATAGCATTTTGGCAAATTATTTCATCAAATTTCAGCTAATGAGGGGCATTTTTGGTCTTTATGACATGCAGGTTTATGATTTTTGTACAGGAAAATCAACAAGTCCAAATTAAAAGTTCTTGGTACCAAAATTCTCAGGACACCCTGTTCTACATCCATGACTTATTTGAAATTTTTCTTGGACTGTTATCTGTGTTTGATCGTAGGTTTTGTAAGAGTCAGTTTTCCGCATCAGCAGCTACTGTACCTGTTGTTGGATTTTTGAATAAATTAAAGTTTAATATACAGGATTAAAAAAATTATATATAAACATGGCCAAGCACACCTTAATTTGTTTGGCTTTAGATCTGCGCCCTAACAACATATGCATATTCCATTACTATTAATCCCGGTCGGTCGGATGCTCCTGCCAATAAAATCAAGTTGACTAGGTCCTATTTCTTTGTTTTAAAACAAAATTGTAATGTCTGACATCACCAATGTCATGTCATGATCAATAAAATTTCGAGGCTTAACCTATCTATTTTTCTGTTAAAATAAAAAAAAGTTGTCTAGGTCCAATTGCGTGAGAAAATAAAGAGAAGATGACAATTCCATTTAACTAATTATTAAATGCTTGAAAAACAGAAAACTGAGTACAGTTAAAAATCTATTGGATGTCGTTTTGGTCATTGAAAAATTAACCTCAAAATCTTTCTTCTGCCTAAAAGAAATTAATACATGGGACCCGCATGATAATGATCTATTAACACTCAGATTGATTGGATTTTATGACAGTGAACTATTATCATTGACTAGTCAACAATATTTTTTCTCTTAATTTTTTAAAGAGGAGGGTTCAAATGCACCATAATTTTTGTGCTCCAATATGCTCCACATCATTTATCTATATTTTCAAAGTTCAAACAGTCGATCCGAACCATTCAACATGATCTTCATAATAAAATATGTTTGGAGACCAAATTTTATATTTTTAGAATTTTTTTACTATTTTTTTAGATAGGTACAATATCACTTTTTTAAGGGACCATCCGATAAAGTGATATTGTACCTAGCTATCTAAAAAAATAGTAAAAAAATTCTAAAAAATATAAAATTTGGTCTCCAAACATATTTTATTATGAAGATCATGTTGAACGGTTCGGATCGACTGTTCGGACTTTAAAAATAGAGATAAAGAGTGTGGAGCATATTGGAGCACAAAAATTGTGGTGCATTTGAACCCTCCTCTTTAAAAAATTAAGAGAAAAAATATTGTTGACTAGTCAATGATAATAGTTCACTGTCATAAAATCCAATCAATCTGAGTGTTAATAGATCATTATCATACGGGTATTAATTTCTTTTAGGCAGAAGAAAGATTTTGAGGCTAATTTTTCAATGACCAAAACGACATCCAATCAATCTGTTCGGACTTTGACTGTGCTGTGTTTGTGAGTTTTCATTTTATTTTGTGATCATTAAAATAAGTGTCAGGCATGTGTAAGAAAACAAAGATATTCTTAAAAAAAGGCAGGTGAGAGCATATATAAGCAAATGAAATTACAGACAGGTGCTGTTATTACTTATTTTTATTAGAAGATGACACAAAGTTAATAAATGCATACAGATAAACACTAATATAATTTTAAACAACATGAAAGAAGCCATGCTTACTAGAACATCTCTGCATCTTGATATAATTAAATATATTTACTAGAACATCACCTAGGCACCCCGGTTTCAATTTCCAGCACTGAGCTATAACCAGTACTGTGAAATGCAGATGTATCTGATGCAGTATAAAATGTTGATTCTCCTAATAAGCTTTCTGTCTCTTCTTGAACTCTTTCTGGCCCCAGCTGGCTGCTAAGCATTCTTACTAAATTTTGCAGTTTCTCCACAACTTGCCTCATTGTTGGTCGATCTTCTCCTCTCACACTTAGGCACCAAACTGCGAGCTCGCTCACTTCTTCGAGAACCTCAATAACCTTCTCATTGTTATTAACAATATCCTTGTCCAACAACTCATGAAGCTTGTTTGTTCTCGCGTTTGAAACAAAGCATGATGCCAAATGCTTTCTTTCGTATGTCTCATCTCTGAAAATGGCACACTTCCTTGTAATAAGCTCCAAGAGCACTACACCAAAACTATACACATCACTCTTTTTAGTTAATACTGCTGTGGCAACGTACTCTGGATCTAAGTAACCCCGGGTCCCCTGTACTACCTTGACAACTTGTGCGTCATCATTTGGAACAAGGTTTGAAGCACCAAAATCAGAGATTTTGGCACGGTAATCAATTTCTAACAGTATGTTGGCCGACTTAACATCACCATGAAGAATAATTCGAGAGATGGAAGAGTGCAGATAATCAAGTGCCTCTGCCGAGTCCAGAGCAACTTTTATCCGAGTATCCAAGGAAATTGGCCTTGTGTTGCCCTTTCCATGAAGCAATTCAAAGAGTGTCCCATTGGGGACAAACTCATAGACCAACATAGGGATTTTATCCTCTAGACAGCAACCCAATAGTCTAACTATGTTCTTATGGTTTATTTGTGAAAGAAGGAGAATTTCATTCACAAATTCTCCTCTTTGTGTTTCTTCGACTTCCTTTGCTTTCTTTATTGCCACAAATTGGTTAGTTTCTAAGAACCCCTTCCCCTTGTACACCTTCCCTTGGCCTCCTGCACCTAATACATGACCTTCATCAAAATTGTTAGTTGCATTTTCTATTTCCTTTTTACTAAATACTGTTGAATATTGATACAAAAATCAGAATCCGAATTTAGAGCAGCAGTTCCAGATTTAGAGCAGCAGTAGCAGCAGTTTTAGAATTGTTTAGCGTGTAATAGAAGTTCTATAATTAGATTACTTGCTGAAGAGTGTTTGTCTTTAATTAGAAGAAGTAGTGGGGTTAGTTTTTTCTATTTTTAGTTGAGTCCTGATATGTAGCAAGTGTCTAGGTTCAGCCTATTAGTTGTGCTATATATTCAGAAGTTGTAATCAGTTTTTATTAGGAAGATATAGAGTTTTGTTTCAGCAGAAATATTTTGTCTCTGTTTTTTGTATCCAGAAATTCTGTGTCTCTGTTCTTTGTTTGTCTTGCGCAAAAACCAACAAATTGGTATCAGAGCCAGGTTGATTCAATGGCTGAAGTAGGTAACAGCATCAGCATGTCCAGTCAGACGGTACCTCTGTTCAAGGGTGAGAGTTACGAATTCTGGAGCATCAAGATGCGAACTATGCTGAAATCTCAAGGCTTGTGGGAACTAGTCAACAAGGGAATACCGAATCCTGATCCGACACCAAGAGAAACAGCCAAGCAAGATGCAAAGGCGCTCTTCTTCATTCAGCAAGCCGTACATGAATCGGTGTTTGCGAAGATTGCAGCAGCAGAAACAGCAAACGAGGCCTGGTCTACTCTGAAAACCGCATTTCAGGGAAGTTCCAAGGTAGTAGCTATCAAGTTGCAGGGCTTGAGACAGGAGTTTGAGACTTTGAGCATGAAACAAGGCGAGTCAGTTCAATCCTTCTTCACGCAAGTTTCAACAATAGTCAACCAAATCCGAAGCTGTGGAGAAGATCTTCCAGAAAAAACGGTTGTATTGAAGGTGTTGCGCAGCCTAACAACCAAGTTTGATCACGTGGTGGCGGCAATCGAAGAATCCAAAGATCTGTCCACCTACACGTTTGATGAGTTGATGGGATCACTGCAGGTCCATGAAGTTCGACTCAACCGATCAGAGGTGAAGGATGACACCAAAGCTTTTTATACCAAGGGCAATTCCTCAAGAAGCCAACAGCAAGGCAGAGGTAGAGGCCAAGGTTACAGCAGAGGTCGAAGCAATCAAGGCAGCGGAGGCAGAGGCAAGCCAAGTTACAATCAGCAGCAATCTAATCAACCGAAAAAAGATGTAGAATGCTACTATTGTCACAAGAAAGGGCATATGCAAGCCGATTGCTACAAGAAACAGAGAGAAGAAAGTCAAGACGTGGAGTGCTATTACTGCCACAAGCCCGGTCATATGCAAGCCGACTGTTACAAGAAGAAAAGAGAAGGACAGGCTTCTTTTGTTGAAGAGAAGGGCAATCAAGCACGGTTGTTCATGGCCAAAACCGATGAAGAATCAGATGAAATTCAAATCTGGTTTTTGGACAGCGGTTGCTCAAACCATATGACGGGTTTTAAACATCTTTTTGATGAATTAGATGAATCATACAAGAAGGTGGTAAAGCTTGGTGATGATAAAGAGATTCAAGTTGAAGGGAAAGGGAATATAGCCGTGCAGACCAGCAGTCACAATACACGGATACTACATGATGTGTACTATATTCCTCAACTATCCCACAACCTACTTAGCATCGGTCAAATGATGGACAGCGGGTGTACCATCAAGTTTGAAGGCGACAATTGTAGAATTGTTGATGCAGCCATGGATCAGACGATGGCAACTATCAAGAAGACACAAAACAACTTGTTCCCTCTGGAGATAACCAAGGTGAAAGACAAGGCACTTGCAGCCAAGGAGATTAGTTCAAGCGAGCTATGGCATTTAAGGTATGGCCATCTAAACATGAATGGTTTAAAATTGTTGAATCAAAAGAAAATGGTGAATGGGTTACCCGAAATTGGTGAAATTGGGTTATGTGAAGGATGTGTGTTAGGCAAGCAATCAAAGCTGCCATTTCCAAAAGATCAGTCGTTGCGTGCAACCAAGGTACTCGAATTGGTGCATACTGACTTATGTGGGCCTATGGAGGTTGAATCCATGGGAGGAAGTAAGTATTTCATGCTATTTATCAATGATTATAGCAGGATGACATGGGTATATTTTCTTAGTTATAAAAGTGAAGCATTTGGGCTGTTCAAAAGGTTTAAAGCCATGGCAGAAACGCAAACAGGGGCTAGGCTGAAAGCGTTAAGATCAGATCGTGGTGGTGAGTTCCAATCAAAAGAATTCAAGCAATTTTGTGAGAAAGAAGGGGTGCTACAGCAGCTGACCACTCCGTATACACCTGAGCAAAACGGTGTAGCTGAACGCAAGAACCGTACGGTAGTAGAACTAGCAAGAAGTATGCTGAAATCTAAAGGTATGCCGAATATTTTCTGGGCAGAAGCAGTAGCAACTGCAGTTTATGTTCTGAATCTTTCTCCAACCAAAGCCGTGATGAATAAAACTCCTTTTGAGGCATGGTTTGAAAGAAAACCTGGAGTTGGGCATCTAAGGGTATTCGGTTGTATTGCATATACCTTAATACCATCACAAAGAAGAACAAAGCTGGACGAAAAATCAGAAAAATGCTTGTTTATTGGTTACTGCATACAATCTAAAGGTTATAGATTGTACAACCCAAACAATGGTAAGATTATGGTGAGTAGAAATGTAATCTTTGATGAAAATGCAAATTGGAAGTGGGGTACAACCGAAGAGGAGATAGAGCTTGTACCAGCCGAAAGTGCTGAAGTAGAAGATCAAACTAGCAACCATTCTGATTCTGAACAAGAGAACCCGAGTTCTGCACATGAGAATTCAAGAACCGAAACTGCAACAAAGGTTTATAGGAGGCGTAATCGCAGTCCCGATATAACTGCTGGTAGAAAGACCAAAACTGTGCAAGAGTTGTATGAAACTACACAAATTCTCTTCGTTTCAGATCCTACAACCTATGAAGAAGCCGCAAGAAAGGGAGAATGGTGCAAGGCAATGGAAGAAGAGATACAAGCAATCGAAAAGAACAAAACTTGGGAATTGATGGAACTTCCTAAAGGTAAAAATGTCATTGGTTTAAAATGGGTTTTCAAAACTAAATTCGGTCCAGATGGGAGTGTTCAAAAGTTCAAAGCTAGACTTGTGGCAAAGGGTTACGCACAAGAATATGGCGTAGATTATGAAGAAACATTTTCACCGGTTGCACGGTTTGAAACGGTGAGATTGTTGTTAGCCTTGGCAGCCCAATTAAAAAGAAATGTGTATCAATTTGATGTCAAATCTGCCTTTCTCAATGGAGAATTAATAGAGGAAGTCTATGTTGAGCAACCAAGAGGCTTTGAGGTGAAAGGCAAGGAGGATTGTGTGTACAAGCTAACAAAGGCGTTGTATGGTTTGAAGCAAGCACCAAGGGCATGGTATAGCAAAATTGATTCGTATTTCATCAATTCTGGTTTTGAGAGAAGCAAGAGTGAACCCAATTTGTATGTTAAAAAGGGTGAAAAAGGAGAATTGTTAATTGTGTGCTTATATGTGGATGATATGATTTATATGAGCACAAGTGAAAGGTTGTTAGATGAATTTCGGATCAATATGAAAGGAGAATTCGAGATGACTGATCTTGGGTTGTTACATTATTTTCTCGGTTTGGAAGTAGAGCAAGAATGTGGTAGCTTTTTTGTATCTCAAAGGAAGTATGCAAGTGATCTTTTGAAGAAATTTGGGATTAAGGAAAGCAAGATAGCATCAACTCCCATGAATGTGAATGAGAAGCTAGAAAAGGATGATGGCTCGGGTCCAGCTGATGCTACTAAGTACAGAAGTTTGATTGGTGGATTGATGTATTTAACTCACACAAGGCCGGATATTTCTTACGCAGTTGGTGTGGTCTCAAGGCACATGCAAAACCCAACAAAGCATCACTTTGGCACAGCCAAGAGAATTTTGAATTATATTGCAGGAACAGCTGACTATGGTATGTGGTATGAAAGCACTCACAACTTCAAGTTAGTCGGTTATAGTGACAGTGATTGGGCAGGTTGTGCAGAAGATCGAAAGAGCACATCCGGGCACATGTTTACACTAGGCACAGGTGCAGTTTCATGGAGCTCAAAGAAGCAAGCAACCGTAGCATTGTCAACCACTGAGGCCGAATATTCAGCAGTCAGTTCAGCAGCATGTCAAGCAGTTTGGTTAAGGCGCATACTAGCAGATTTTGAACAAGACCAACAGCAGCCTACAGTGATATTTTGTGACAACCAATCAACAATAGCAATGACGCAAAATCCAGCATTTCACGGAAGGACCAAGCATATTGACATACGAGTTCATTTCATTCGTGACCTTGTAACAAATGGTGATGTTGAGGTCAGATATGTCAATACCGACAAGCAGGTAGCAGACGTGCTTACGAAGGCATTGGCACGAAGCAAATTTGAACAATTTAGATCAGCACTTGGAGTTGGGGATTTTGTATCAAGGGGGAGTGTTGAATATTGATACAAAAATCAGAATCCGAATTTAGAGCAGCAGTTCCAGATTTAGAGCAGCAGTAGCAGCAGTTTTAGAATTGTTTAGCGTGTAATAGAAGTTCTATAATTAGATTACTTGCTGAAGAGTGTTTGTCTTTAATTAGAAGAAGTAGTGGGGTTAGTTTTTTCTATTTTTAGTTGAGTCCTGATATGTAGCAAGTGTCTAGGTTCAGCCTATTAGTTGTGCTATATATTCAGAAGTTGTAATCAGTTTTTATTAAGAAGATATAGAGTTTTGTTTCAGCAGAAATATTTTGTCTCTGTTTTTTGTATCCAGAAATTCTGTGTCTCTGTTCTTTGTTTGTCTTGCGCAAAAACCAACAAATACGCGAAGGTGGTTGTCCATCATCCGGTAGTATCTTTGATACTCCTCTTTTTCTTTTGTTGTGCCTTTTATGTTGTTGATGTGTGGCAACCAGGAAACATAAGCCCAATGAAATAGCCACACTAAGAATAGAATCTGCATTTATGAAAGAAAAATAGTAGCTATTATTTGGCTGCAATTCAGTTCTTTTGTAAACTGAACAGTAAAACGAAGGCAGAAAATAACGGTGATACGTAAATTGGATTCTGTTCTGAACAATTCTTTTTCTGGGGTTAACAAAATCAATTATTATTTCTCATTTGAATTAACCTTTGATGTTGGTGGTCAAAATTAGTTTTGTTGTCAATGCATTCTTCAAATGTATCATATTGACAACAAACTTAAAAAAATCCGGCATAATGCTACATGAAGATCAAGAACAATGTCACAACTATGGAAAAAAATATGTTTTCTCTACGTCATGAAAAGAAAGACAATAGCCATAGAATATTAATGGCAACGACAATGGCGGTTGTAATTAATTACCGTCACCATTATCACCATGAACACCATGATTATAATAGTAATTGTTACCTGTTGTCATCTTTATTAATTATAACAAATTATTAACTCTGTAATACACTTAAAGGAACAATTTAATTTGCAAAATCCCTTGTCATTTGTTTATATCCTGTAATTACAAATACCTAGGTTCTGTTTAATTATTTATTTATTTTCTAGAGAAGAGCCAAGTGATTTCTGTAAACATTCTTTGGACAATAGCTTATCAATTTCTCTAAATTAGCTAGATATTAGGAAAGTGTTGTAAAAACTTTATTTTCTTTATTAATACAAATGTCAGCAGGCGCCTAGCCATCTGACCTTTAAAAAAGACACTTATCAATTTCTCCTCAAGCAACTGCGATATGTAAGAGCATCACAAACTTAAAATTGAAAGGCTGTAATTATTTTTATTTAATCCAAAAGAATACTACTTACACGTAGCCACACGAGCAGGATAGGGAAATTTCTCTGTGCAATTTCCTGTTTTGCCGTCACCTTTTGTGCCTTTTGGGCAGGCGCATTCGTAACTTCCTTCTGTGTTAATGCAAGTACCATCCTTGCACTTGTCCTTAATATTACATTCGTTGATATCTGTCCAATCTCAAAATTAAAGGTGAGAATTAAAAACCTGCAAAGTAAGCTTACTCTTCAAATTTACTGAAAACATGGTTATGCAGCCCATGGTTTCATCCACAACTAAGTCACTTTAATTCACTTATTTTTTTCTTTTTCTTGTTCCTTAATTTTATTATGCCAGACAATTTGTCCCTAGTAAGTTAATTACCTATGCATCCACCAGCAAGGTAGGGGTTTCCCCAATATCCTCCAGTGCAGTTGCAAATGTATCCATCACCGTTGGTCGTGTTGTAGCACCTGCTATTTTCGCTAACACAGGCAGAGTGAGGTCTCTTCTCCGTGTCGGAATCCAGGCATGTGCCATTGTCCCTGATAGCCCAGTCAAGCACAAATGGCACCCTTCCTTTGTTACTCTTCTTCAGAAAATTCGTCCCGCTGAGATCCTGAACATGAAACTTGAACCAGTCTTCCTCCACCAGCACAGCATACATGCAGGGGTTGAAAGTCCAGGCTGAGTTCTTGTGAAAAACCCACCCTACATTATAATAGGAGAGCCCAGCTGGTATTGAGGTCTGACAACAACCCAACCCGTTGCACATTCCACCATCACCAGTTGTGTCATTTGGGCTCATACAGTAGGAAATACAGCCTGAAAAGTATGCTTGGTTTTTATCGTTTGAATCAGATTGGTTTGATTTTATTGGTGGATGCTCAATATATGCCAAGTTACGGCAACCTATTGCCGTGAACTTGTTGCGTCTGTTGGACAAGAGAAATGGAGAAAATCTGATATTAATGGCTGCTTTATCAAAGCGGCGATATATACTGCTCGACCCATTGTAACAGCGATACGCAATGTGTTTGTAGACACGTGCTTCCCCGCTGGTTACTTTGATTTCTATAATCTCGATGTTACTAGAACCCAAGAAAGCTTTAGGGGTAGTTGTGGATGCCTTGCACGTTATATTGAATCCATCCCGACAACAATCGGGACGGGTTCCGAATGGATACGGGATGGTGATGTTTCCGCATTTGTCTGGGCAACCGGGCAGTGACACTTTCGGTGTGGTTGAGGCAACCAAAGCTTCTGGTGACAGGAGGCTTATCAGTGTCAGGTAGAGAACGCACTGTAATTGTAATTGTCTCACACAAGCCATGGTTTTTACTCTCTCTCTTTCTCAGTCCAAGTCTTTGCCAGAGTGTGGACTGGTTAATGGTTAAACAAAGGATTGGCGGCTAGGTGGAAATTTATAGATCTCAAAAGAATATGATCCTTCATTATTTCCACTCAAATATAAAAAAATGAAATTTCCTACCACTGGGGCGGTATTATAAAAAATTGCAGGGCCAGAGGCATGAGGTCCTACAACTTCACGAGATGGGTTTTTGTTGTCTTTTTCTTGACTAGTTGTCTCCCAACTTGTATGAATAGTTGCGTCAAAGCTTGTGTAATTATGTTAATGTATTAGGTAAGTTTAGTATGCAAAATTTTTGACATGTTAATTTTATACAATATATATTTGGACAATTTCAAATAGTACAATTCCAAGTAAAATTATATAGCTCACAACCTTCAAATAGTTACACCCAATTTTTTTTTTAATAGGAAAAACAAAAAAATATTGATAATAGGGTACGGTTTCGTGAAATTTCAAAATATAGAAAGACCATTACGGTTTATAACATCCAGGGCACTGTAGCTGGATGTTATAAATCATAACGTCCAGTTAATTTGATTGCCAATGATCGTTTAAAAAAAATGTAGCTGGACATTATGGTTTACAACGTCCGTTTTTTCGTTCAAAGCAATCCCACAACAACAGCAATTAGAACTGAAGCAAATAAAAAAAAAATACTGTAGCTAAACTTTATGGTTTATAACGTCCAGTTACACTACCTGGTCGTTATAAACCATAACGTTCTTCTTATTTTCCAAAATTTCACGAAATAGTACCCCATTGTCGATATTTTATTTTTATTTTTTGTATTAATAAAAAAATCGGGTTACCAAATAATACTGATTGAGAGAAATGTAGCAGACGAAAAGACTTCAAAAATATGAGATTTACATTATATTATGTCCATATATTTGAAAGATTTTTCATGGTAGTATTTGCTTAATTATCATGTTAGAAGTGGATTTTGTTAAAAAAAAAAAAATTAATAGGGAAGCTTCTCATAGGAGTAGCAAAATGAATTAACTTTTAGATAGTGTTTCTTTTGTACCCCTACAAGAAGATTCATTAAACAATATATTGGGCCGGAACTCGAATTAGTTTGAACTTGATAATACACCGAATTATCTATCTTTTGTATATATATTTGTATACTAAAATCCTTATATAGCATAAATGTGGAAGTCGGATATATGTTTATGTGATATTATGATTTGTATAGGCTAAATGTTACATGACATTAATTTTGAGATTTAAGATAATTTGAGTGCTAGTTTGTTTTTCGTAATCTATTTCATACAGAGTAATATTGTTCTGTATTTCTATGTAATTCATTTGGTCTATGAATCGTCAAAAAATATTGCATATTCCATCCACCAAAAGAAATTAGGACCTAGGTTTCCAGTCTAAAGAACAAAATATGGAAGGTTATAACGAAGTCAATCAATTTTTTAATTTGTTGATTTGAAAAGCAAAAGTTTAGGATATGAAAAGTTTTCAAAGAACTTCGGGTGTATCTTTTTCGGTATGAGTAGTACATTCTGTAAGAAAAAAAGCTTCCTGCAATGCAAAAGAAATGTAGATTATTAGGAACTACAAATTTTAAAAGAAATGCACATAAAATCTGTCACTTGTGTTTTTTAAATTATCAATTAGGAAAAGAAGGCGAAGTCTGAGGAGGCTCGAGAGCCGTGTGATTTGAGCAGCATTTATTGCAGTAGTACAAAAACGCAAAGCATACACTGCTTATTATACATGTTTTGCTCAAAATTCTCACTAAATCCGTGTCCAAAGCAAGAAAATACTTTTCCGAAATTTTGCTCTGAAAATATGGTCAAATAGTACACGGTTTTACTGTTTATAACTATGTGTAAATGTGCTCCAACATTTATACACGGCTGTAAACAATAAAACTGTGTACAATTTGACTATATTGTACACGGATTTTCATTAAAAACTATGTATGAATGTGGGAGGCCATTTTCGGAAGTTCTGGAGTGCATTTTCGGACGGGCATATATGAGATGCTCAATTAATTCTACACGTTTTTACTGTATAATCTGTGTGTGATGAAAGAAATAAAAAATTTTCCATGTCATAGATCCGTGCCTTCCTGTTATAATGCATCGCTCTCTATTTTTTCTAAGTCATTTCTGAAGCATCTCGTACTAGTAGGTTGTACATAGCCATTCTCTGAGTCAAGGAAATTTAAACAGGCAAGGGTAGGGTGAGTGATAAGGCAAGAGAGGCGATATCTTCACTGAAAAGATGATTTCCGACGACGGAACTTCAAACGACCATAAAACGACGCTCAAGTGTATGATTTTAGCGTTCAATAACTTTTCGGAAAGCTCGCGAGGAGATCTACAACTTTCTTTGCTGCTATAGCCATGCTTGCAATTTTCAGCCTCAAAGAATAGAGAGAAGATCCTCACAACTTGAATTCTCAGACTAAGTTTTTTCTTTCTAATATTCGATTTTTTTTCCTTTGCCATGCCTTTTATCTATCTAGTTTTCTTAAATTTAGTTTAGTGTTTTTGATATTTAGATCTAGGGTTTAATTTGAATTCAGATCTAGAACTTGATTTGAATTCAGATCTAGGGTTCATTTGATTTTTTAATTTTTTTTAATTATACACGGTTCACAGCTTCAAAACCCGTGTAGGATTAAGATTTTTATACACGGTTTTACTTCATAAACAATGGATGATGTGTTTTTTCAAAAAGAAATCGGCGAAAAAAATGTGAATTGCACACGGTTTTTTTCAAAAACCATGTAGGATTAGTGTTTTTGTACACTGTTCGAAAACCGTGTAAAATTTAGTGACCCTATAGTACACGCCCCCCGTATACACGGTTCGAAAACCGTGTAAAAGCTCTTTTTTTTTCTCCTTGGTTAGTAGCGTTTTCTGTACTAATGTTGGTACCAATGGTTAATTCAGATGAAAGGCCTACTGTGGATTATTTTCTAATTGAGAAATAAAACTAAAAACTACGTTCAGCTATTCAAAGAAAACGGTACGTGGCACCATAGTTGGGACCAAACGCTTGATAGTAAAAATAATTTCTTTTATATATAGAGCCAAATAGTTTTGGATATGTTTTCTGTTAATATTAATATTGGTAAGAGCTAATTTCCGCATTCAGTAAGAAATAAGAAATAAAAAATAAAAATAATTTGATTGGAGGACCCCTTATACATATTTCAAATGGAAAGATTTTGACTTATCTTAATAAAAATAAAAATAAAAAATAAAATAAAATAAACAAATCAATACAAACAATATATAGCACATGTACAACTAACTAAAAGGATACATTTTATTGTTAAATATGATGGTACTAAGCGAAGAAATGACATTTGTTTTCATGATTTATTAATTGGAGAGCATAGAAAGAATATTTTGAAAAAAATTAGGTTATATTCGAAATTTTCCTGGTAGGAGAGAATTATTGAAAGGGTACCGTAGTTGGTTTCACATAATCCTATTTTATTAAGCAATAACTGTTGTCCTAGTTAGCCACAATGGATGAGAATCTTCGTCAATTAATTAATGAGACCACAGCTGGTTGACAGGACATGTCTGTGCTTGACTTAGAAACAAGAAGACTTGGAGTCAACATTCAACAGTAGAGGAAAGAAGTTCCACATTATCAATTAGTTTTTTATATTTATTTAATATTTTGATTCATGTTTGTACGTACATACCCCTTTGTCTCTTACCATAAAACCGAGTACTTGAGCTTAACGGGCAGGACAGTATCGGAACTGCCTTGCATCAGACGAAAGCACCAACTGAAACTCCAACAATTTTTTACCACTTCTCTCTACTGATACCCCTCACAATTTTCTTTATCGGTGGTGGCTGGGCTGGAGCAGCAACTTGTTGGTCCAGAATCATGATATAAAAGCAAATGAATCAATGAAGTTATCCAATCCATAATTTCAAATTAATTAATAATAAGAAAACATTTCTTTTTAAATTATAATGATATATTAATAAATTTGAAATCCATTATTTTCCAATCCATATTTTCAACTCCATAATTTTCAGTATAGTATGTTTCTGCCATTCAATTTGATATATAAAATTATTCATATTTATTGGTGGCTGCTTTTTGCTAAAATTAAAAACCAGTCTAAAAAATAAAGCTAGCATCTACTATTTATCCTTTTTTTTCTAAAAGTAGTCTAAAGTAGAGAAAAATAAAGCTAGCATTTGCGTTTTTCTGAAAGTACTCAAAAGTAGAGAAAAATAAAGCTAGCATTTGCTTTTTTCTAAAAGTACTCAAAAGTAATTTTTAAATTTTCTCTCACAAAATGCGGTGTATAGCTCTATAGTTTAGTTAACTAGATACAAACTGTTCAGGTCAATGATTCAAAGTCCTCTGTTTCAAGTGGCAATTTCAGGACAATATGATGGGTAATACTATATACTAGATAAATAATTTGAGACTTATTATATGGACACAAAATGAATAAACTAAAAAAATTTCCTTTTTTTTCATTTCTACTGACCATATGTAGGAGGCAGCGATGGAGATTGCGGACCTGGTAACACTAAACCAATAGTTAAACTTCACGTTAGAACATTAAAAGATACCTCATAGATCTATAGCATATACATACAAACATACAAATATGCATACATAGACAAACACACACACACACACAGACATACATACTACTACAGATACAAGTGTAGATTGATAGCCAATATTTTAAAGGTGAGTTAGTAACTCAAGGGGTAAGAAGAAAAGAAAATCAGAGTTGAGGGATATGTTAGATATAACCAAGAGCATGAGGGTAAATAGAAAATTGAAGAAGTTTTTAAGGGTATCTGGAAAATTAACCCTTGTTTTTTTTTTTTTTAAGAAATAAAAAAGGGTCTAGCCCTTATTGATTTCAACATTATTGCAAAAGGACAATTAATTATTGGTGATTCAGCATTATTGCAAAAGTACAATTAACTATTGGTGATGGGTTTGTTCTGTGTACATGTTTAACAAGGCTAATAAGATCTGCATTTATAATCTTATCTTGATGAAGGTGCGTTCAAGGGCTAAAGGAAGTCCATATCTTCTAAGATAACATAATATTTCTATTTGGTTTCGGACCATCCGACTAGAAGCCAAGCCAATCCAAAGAATCCGAAGAATTCTCAAATGAGCTGTATCAAGTCATCAATCAACTTATTGCAAGAGTGATTACCTTACCTCAACTATTCGCGCTGAATCAGGTAACATAGTCAAATCTTATAACAATATAGCAATTTTATACAAACATAACTAGTTCTTGTGTAGTATGCTTTTTTAACTAATTTTTTATTTATTCGACACTCTGTTTGTTAAACTAAACGAATATTAGAGGAATTTTAAAGTCGAATTTAATAGCAGTAGGGTACAAGGAAGATATTTCTTTCAAATACATTTTTACGTACACTTGGACTAGAGGTGGCAGTTAAAAGACTTTCTGGAAGTTCAAAGCAAGGACTTTCTGAACTCAAAAACGAAGTGGACTTGCTTGCAAAAATTAAGCATAGGAACCTGGTGAAGCTACTTGGTTGTTGTATACAGCAGAAAGAAAAAATATTATGCTATGAGTTCTTACCTAATATACATGATTAAAAAAAATTAAATTATAAACATGGTCAAGCACACCTTGGTTTTGCTTTACATATGCACCCTAACAACATATGCATATTCCATTGCTATTAATCCCGGTCGGTCGGATGCTCCTGCCATAAAAATCAAGTTGACTAGGTCCTATTTCTTTGTTTTAAAAATAATTGTAATTTCTGACATCACCAATGTCATGTCATGATCAATAAAATTTCGAGGCTTAACCTACCTATTTTTCTGTTAAAATAAAAAAAGTTGTCTAGGTCCAATTGCGTGAGAAAATGAAGAGAAGATGACAATTCCATGTAACTAATTATTTAATGCTTGAAAAACAGAAAACTGAGTACAGTTAAAAATCTATTGGACGTCGTTTTGGTCATTGAAAAATTAGCCTCAAAATCTTTCTTCTGCCTAAAAGAAATTAATACATGGGACCCGCATAATAATGATCTATTAACACTCAGATTGATTGGATTTTATGACAGTGAACTAGTATCATTGACTAGTCAACAATAATTTTTCTCTTCAATTTTTAAAAGCAGCCTATATAAGTTTTAGCTCAACAAACTTTCAGTGAAAACCTTAAAAAAAAAAAAACTTTCTGTGAAACTCTGCCGAGAATAATGTAAACAAAACTATGAAGTCCCCGGATGAATATGAAAGAATTTAAACTAAAAAATAAAGAACGTAGATTAACTACTATGTACTAAACTATTTAAACTAAATAATAAAACAAACAAAATGAATACTAAAATAGTACAATTACACAAACTGAATAATAAAGCACTTAATCTGAATACAAAGATTTTTTTTTTGGTAAATGAACAATAAATAATTTAAACTGAAGAATAAGACTTACTGTCTGAATACTAAAACCTTTAAATTGAACAAAAAGCATGCATATACTAAAAATTCCCCCAAACATTTAAACTAAATAACTAAGAACTCAAACCGAATATTTGAGGTTCAGTGAACATCCAGTTTAAGAATGGAATAGTTAAATTGGACAATTAGTAAATAACACAAACTTCCATAAAATATTATCGCTACCATCGATAGTTTATCCGAACACTGCATATTTGGTTCGATAAACACTGAAAGTTTTGTTGTACAACAACCAAATGAAGCACTACATAATCTTGAAATTGCTACATTAATACTTTTATCAGGCTTGCTAAATTATAGTTTTGTTGTACAACAACCAAATGAAGCACTACATAATCTTAAATATTTTAAATAAAAAAATTAACCAACCAACCGCAATTGTTCTTCTTATGATTTTATAGTTAAATAGCGGCAGACCAGGAGACTTGAAAAAACTAACAGATCAAGCGTAACTACAGCAAATAAAGTCTAATTTATTTTTTTGTTTTTGAAGAGGAGCAAGATTGACATGTATAAAAGAGGTTTTCATAAACTGTTGCACCAGAAAAATATCAAAATGAAAATGACACTCTTATTTTCTAGTATAATATAAGTATGTGGTGAGAGAGGCTCCTTGGTGTTTGTGGAAATTAAAAGGGGGAGGGAACTATTTGTGTGCTTAAGTCTTCTCCTTTTTGGTGGTAAATATTGCCCCAAAGTAGCAGTCTACAATACAAACTGAGACATGCCTACCGACATTAATTCCTTCTTTTCCCTTTTTCTTCTTACTTTCCTCGCCTTCGTCACCTGCCTAAATGGATACAAAGAAGATGGAAGAACCTATTTTTCCTGGCCTTCGTCACTGCATTACTACAACTGCTCCAGTTCTGATAACTACACCGATGGAAGCACCTATTTAGGGAATCTTCAGGTGCTTCTGAGCTCCTTTATAAATAACACTGCTAGCTCCTTTTATTTAAATAACACAGTTGGAAAAGATTCAGACCGTGTGTATGGTATGGCGATGTGCTACGCATATGATGACTTGCGTTATTGCTGGGATTGCGTTACTCAGGCTGCTACAGAGGTAGGTAGACAGATCGAAAATATAACAACTACATAATTACATATTTCTGTTTTCCTTGATCGTTAATTTTCAGTGTGAGGTGCCATTTAATGTGTATTAACTATTACTATTGACCGTTAATTACAAATCAGTCATTTTTCAGTACTTGTTTACCACAGATACTTCAATACTGCCCCCATAGCAAAAGCGGTGTCATATGGTACTGGCCATGCCGCTTGCGGTATTCGGATCAAAACTTCTTTTCGGTCCTGCATACATCACCTCAATATTATCATTACGAAAATGACAATGTAACAGAATCCATAGAATTCACAAATGAGTTGGATCAAGTCATCAATCAACTTATTGCAAGAGTGATTACCTTACCTCAACTATTCGCGCTGAATCAGGTAACATAGTCAAATCTTATAACTATGTAGTAATTTTATACAAACATAATTAGTTCTTGTGTAGTGTGTTTTTTTAACTAATTTGTTATTTATTTGACACTCTGTTTGTTAAACTAAAAGAATATAAGAGGAATTTTAAAGTCGCATTTAATAGCAGTAGGGTACAAGGAAGATATTTCTCATTGTACATGCATATAGCCTATTGCAACTGACCCAAAAAGTATTGTTAATTAAATCCTACAAATTTATGTAAATAAATCTGGATTGGAAAATTATATTAATTACGACCTCATTATCAATTTAGCATTCCAGATATAGAATTATATGTCTTTCAAATATATTTATACGTACACTTTGCTCAACGTAGAGTAAAGTGGCTGCAGCCAACAAAATGTTGTATGCCTTTGTCCAGTGCACGGAGGACTTGAAAAGCGACGAGTGTGGTCAATGCTTGAAAAAATATAACGAAAAACTAATCAAATGCTGCGGTCGGAAGGACATAACAGTGCTATCTGGACTCAGTTGCCATATTGTTTTTGCATTGTGGTCTTTCTACCAGTCGGATGCACTTGTGCTGAACCCACCAGGTACGTACTTCACCCTGTATTAATTTATATTTTGCTTCTTCCTGCTATGGCCTTAAAAGACTATCTATAGGATATATATATGGACGTTCACTGTACCAAGTTTCAAGATATTAATTTAATGGGCAGCCTTGTATCTTTTATTTTTTTCATTAGTTTAGATATATAAATTGGGAAGCACCAATTATTTGACTTGAAAGTTAGGCAAGAATGATGGGTTGTTGTCGCTCTACATTGGGTCCACCATTAGTACTAATAATTGACTTCCATTCCTTTCCTGTACTGGGTCAAATCTTGACCCTCGTTGATTGTTCAAAGTGGGGACTAATCTTGCTTATTCCATTATACTCAAGAAAAATCCTTATTTTGTTCACACTATTTGGTAGCTTATATTGATAATTGACCTTATTTTTTTTTTTTACACTATTCATATATAGTACACTGTCAATTTTTTTTATTTATAATATTTAAACAACTAACAGATTAATTATGTCTAGACTAATAAATATTTAAATAGGTAACTCTTTTACTGTAGAACTCACCAGCCAACAATCGAAGAACGTCTCCCAAATCCAGCACCCTCACCACACTTACTCGCTCCAAACTATTCCTACAACTACTACACCAATCTACTACTACTCTTAGCTAGATAAGTCTACTTTGATTTTTGCATGATTGGCTTGAGTAGTAGTAGATTGGAGGTGTAGCTAAATAGTGTCTCTACTAACTAGATGAGGCTACTACAAATTTAATTACTCACTCCAAACTATTCTTACAACTACACCTTCAATCTTCTCCAACTTCATGGTAGCTGTTGCTAAATAAAAGTACTGCTCACGTTAAAGAAGGATCATTGTCCGGCCTACTTGGCATGAATCGTCAATCTACACTTGTATCTGTAGTAGTATGTATGTATGTATGTATGTCTGTGTGTGTGTGTGTTTGTCTATGTATGCATATTTGTATGTTTGTATATATGTATATGCTACAGTTCTATGAGGTATCTTTTAATGTTCTAACGTGAAGTTTAACTATTGGTTTAGTGTTACCAGGTCCGCAATCTCCATCGCTGCCTCCTACATATGGTCAGTAGAAATGAAAAAAAAGGAAATTTTTTTAGTTTATTCATTTTGTGTCCATATAATAACTCAAATTATTTATCTAGTATATAGTATTACCCATCATGTTGTCCTGAAATTGCCACTTGAAACAGATGACTTTGAATCATTGACCTGAACAGTTTGTTTCTAGTAAACTAAACTATAGAGCTATACACCGCATTTTGTGAGAGAAAATTTAAAAATTACTTTGAGTACTTTAAGAAAAAAGCAAATGCTAGCTTTATTTTTCTCTACTTTAGACTACTTTTAGAAAAAAAAAAATGATAAATAGCAGATGCTAGCTTTATTTTTTAGACTGGTTTTTAATTTTAGCAAAAAGCAACCACCAATAAATATGAATAATTTTATATATCAAATTGAATGGCAGAAACATAGTATACTGAAAATTATGGAGTTGAAAATATGGATTTGAAAATAATGGATTTCAAATTTATTAATATATCATTATAATTTAAAAAGAAATGTTTTCTTATTATTAATTTGAAATTATGGATTGGATAACTTCACTGATTCATTTGCTTTTATATCATGATTCCGGACCAACAATTACTGCTCCAGCCCAGCCACCACAGATACAGAAAATTGTGAGGGGTATCAATAGAGAGAAGTGGTCAAAAATTGTTGGAGTTTCAGTTGGTGCTGTCGCCGCCGCTTTAGTTTTAGCAGTAGCTGGTATTTGGTTATGGAGAAGGCAATCAATAGCAAATACTTCAAGTAAGTTCCAACTAGACGTTCAAATTACATGCATAATCTTTTTATTTTTCGTCAAGTTGCTAGGTAAATTAAATAAACTAACTAGGCTAGCTACAATGAGAATTTAATTAACCATTCTTGTCCCCTGTCTCAGTAACATAATTTTAGATTAGTAAAATGCTTGATGCGGTCCGAGGGTTTTTGTTGTGTGTATAACTTTAGTAGATTTTACACTCAACTTTGTTTGTACACAGTAACTGATGATGAAGAATACACTGGCGCGCTGGACTATCGGTCATACTCTAGTTTGATATGTTATTCAGAGTTTAAAGTATTTGAGCTAGATACACTAAGATTGGCTACGAACAACTTTTCTGATGAGAACAAGCTCGGTGAAGGTGGATTTGGATCGGTCTACAAGGTTAGAAAAATAATATTATGTCCCTACTAAGAAAATGTAAGAATGAAATTCTGATTTTAAACAAATGGCACAGGGATTACTGATAGATGGACTAGAGGTGGCAGTTAAAAGACTTTCTGGAAGTTCAAAGCAAGGACTTTCTGAACTCAAAAACGAAGTGGACTTGCTTGCAAAAATTAAGCATAGGAACCTGGTGAAGCTACTTGGTTGTTGTATACAGCAGAAAGAAAAAATATTATGCTATGAGTTCTTACCTAATGGAAGTCTTGACAATTTTCTATTCGGTAAGCCAATTGCTATATAAATTTATAGTAAAAATATAACCAATATTCTTTACCTAATGGAAGTTCTTACCTAATGGAGGTCTTAACAATTTTCTTTTGTTCTTTTTCCTTGATAAATGGATAAGTAAATAACTTACAAATATAGATAATATTTGCACAACAAGTACAATTGGCAATCTTTACTATTGTTATTTATTATGGTGTTAATACCAACTTCCATTTAAATTAGTTTAATATGTGTGACAATCTATTAATAAAATGTATAACTTGTGGTAATACATCTGAAAACTTTTCAGCAAATGAAGCCATCAGACGTGAAAAACTTAACTGGGAAACACGATATGGAATAATATATGGAATCAGTTGTGGGTTACAATATCTTCACGAAGAATCTGGATTCAAAATTATACATCGTGATCTAAAGGCTAGTAACATTTTGCTAGATATAGAAATGACCCCTAAAATTTCAGACTTTGGTCTAGCAAGGCTTTTTGATGAAGATCAGACTCATATAGACACTTCTATTGTTGCCGGAACATTGTGAGCTCCCTGTTATCTTTTCAATGTCCATTAATAATTTCATCTTTGCTTTCTTTCAAAAAAAAAGTTTCACCTTTGCTGAGAGATCGACTTCAAACGTTACTATGATTCTTATTGGATTCAACTAATTAAATTAAATTATACCCTAATTCCCAAATCTTTGAAATATTATAGTGGATACATGGCACCTGAATATGTCCTGCACGGAAGCTTTTCAGCAAAGTCGGATGTTTATAGCTTTGGTGTTCTACTTCTACAGATTGTAACGGGGAGAAAGATCAGCTCATTTGTCAATTCTGTCCGTGCTTTCAGCCTAATTAGCTATGTATGTTCTCAAAGACACAAGCTTAATTAGTAAAATTAATCAACATTACAAATTCAAAAAATGTCCTTGATCATTTTCAGGTATGGCAACATGTGGAAGAAGGGAAAATTGATCAATTGAAGGACCCAGTCTTAGATAACGCATCCTCCGAAGAAGTTATGAAATTCATCCACATCGGGTTACTCTGCGTGCAAGAGGATCCGACCAAAAGACCAAACATGGCAGCCATTAGTGGTATGCTTCACCGTACAAATACCACATCTATTCCCGCTCTGCCATCATCACCAGATACTACTTCAAGCTTGCCATCCGTTCTATTTTCTACTAGTGAGCAGAGCACTAGCTAGAAAAACAAATTATTACACATTAGGAGATGGATACTAATGTACATTAGTCACTTCATAAATCACATAAAACATTTACAGTTATGTTTAGATAAATGAAACAATCTAATCCAATCTGACTTGTTTGTATTAAAAAATGGCAAGGTGTTTAACTAACTTTCTTTTTAGTTGCTTCTGAAGAAAAACTTGAAGGTCCAATCCTCAAAATTTATAGTTCAAGCAATTGTTCCAACCCCAATGTACTGTGAACAATAGAATTTAAAATATTTGAACAATAGAATATACTCTGAAACAATTTAATGGCAACTCCTCCAACCCCAATGTATGTTGTTGAGTTCTGCCTTCCACACTGATTGCATTTCTTTTTGGTAGCAGAGCAACTTTTTTATCTACCAACGGCTCGTTTAGTGCATCTGACCAAGTTCATAAATTTTGTATATATAAAACTTGATGGTGCAAATTACAGACTGTACAGAGAGCAACTATAATTTATTCTAATAAGCACTGACCTCATTTCACAGAGAGATGGATCAGAATTTATTCCAACAAAAACATTGAATCTGTAATACCACATACTGAAAATACAATATTAATTCAGGTACAATGAAAATTCATTTAACAACCTTTCTTCCTTTCGTATTTAAATAGCCTAATTTAATAAGAATACAAACTACGAACCTTGAATATACTCTGATTGATATTCATATACATTAACATACATATATAAGGATGTAACGCCACGTAGATTGAGAGAATTGACATGCGAAACGATCCAATTTAAAAATTCAATTTTAATTAACTTAATTAGTTGGCCATAATATAAATAAAATTGATTTCTATACCAAAAGAAGCCCAATCCAATTTAAATTCCAGCAGCCCACAATATATATATTGTTAATTACTCAAATTAGAAACATAACTTCCCAAAAATAACTACCCTGCCAATAGCGCCTCTTCCCTTGTTAATATTATTTATATCAAAACCTTCTGCCGACTCTCTCTATCTATGCGTTTTTCTTCGCAGAAAATTAAGGAAAATGGTTTGACTCTACATAATTATTCTCTTCCTTCGTAACTCCTGTTGGAAATCCCAATCAAGAAAATAAGGTATTCAATCTTACATTCAGTTATTTGCTTAGTAAATAGATTAAACAATCTCTTATAGTTATCCATTTGATAGGATTTCTTATACTTATTATTTGCCATAATTTCTAGGTTATATTTGTTTATTTGACAAAGATTCTGAAAATGATGTAATATCTGAAAATTATTTATTTAATAAGGTTCATTATATTTATTATTTGATAAAATCTTCAGATCATATGATCGGTGGAATTTACGAAGGATTTCGATTGTCTGAAACTTATGAAATTTCATAAATCTGTTTGTTAAACAATAATCAAATATTATTTCGTACTATCTATATATAGAATTGATGTTTTCTAGAATATTACTAACTTTCCTAATATATATATATATATATATATATATATATAGAGAGAGAGAGAGAGAGAGATAGACTATGATGAGTTGTGAAGTAAAACAACGTTTTACTTCACGCCATATTTTCATTTTGAAAATCCAAACAACTGATCCGAACCGTTCAACATGTTCTAAATATTGAAATGTGCTTGGAGACTAAATTTTACATTTTGTGGAATTATTTTACTATTTATTAAGCCACTTTCAAAATCGATGATCCACTGTGAACAGTAAAAAACAGTAAAAATTTCTGAACCTCCGGATCAGCGATTTTCAAAGTGGCTTAATAAATAGTAAAAAATTCCAAAAAATGTAAATTTTAGTCTCCAAGCACATTTTAATATTTAGAACATGTTGAGCGGTTCGGATCGGTTGTTTGGATTTTCAAAATGAAAATATGAGCTTGAAGTAAAAATGACCTCTTACTTCACAATTCACCATAGCCCAGTTCTATATATATATATATAGAGAGAGAGAGAGAGAGAGAGAGAGATGGGCTATTGTACTTTGCAAAGTAAAACCCCTTCTTTACTTCGGGTCATATTTTGCAATTTGAAAATTCAAACAACCGATCCGAACCGTTCAACATGTTCTAAATATTGAAATGTGCTTGTTGACTAAATTTTACATTTTTTGGAATTTTTTTACTATTTATTAAGCCACCTTGAAAATCGCTGATCCGGTGGTCCAGAAAATTTTACTGTTTTTTTACTGTTCTCAGTGGATCAGCGATTTTCAAAGTGGCTTAATAAATAGTAAAAAAATTCCAAAATATGTAAAATTTAGTCTGCATGCACATTTCAATATTTAGAACAAGTTGAATGGTTCGGATCGGTTGTTTGGATTTTCAAATTGTAAAATATGGCCCGAAGTAAAGAGGGGGTTTTACTTTGCAAAGCACAATAGCCCATCTCTATATATATATGTGTGTGTGTGTGTGTGTGTGTGTGTATATCCGATCAAAGTATCGTACTAGTCTAATCATATTTATTTTATATAAATTCTTGTTCGTCTGTTCTCGACACTAAATCAATATTTCGATATATCTATCTTACTTTAATTATAGTTAATATTAACATTTTAAATTTCCCTTACAACCTTGCTTTGAAACTAATTTATTATGTTTATAAGTCTCCAGTATATGAAATCATATACATCGTACTATATATATTAACAAAACTATTGTATCTTTCAGTATGAAGATATTTTCAAACGTCTCTAACTAAATTGGCTTGAACTATAGTCTCAGATCAATAGTGATTCTAATTACGCTGCATCAAATATAATGAAATAGGCATCAACCAATAGAAATCTATAAATACGCTGCATCAAGTATAATGAAATAGGCATCAAGCAATAGAAATCTCAACCAATGTCTCCACTCTCAAATTCAATGGGCCTTTTCTCTCCTCTTTTCCTGCTCCACTTATTTCTCATTGTTTTATCACCATCCATCTCTACGTACCGCTGCAAACTCAAAGCTCTTTGCCGAATACATTGGTGCAGAATTTGCTGGTGTTACCTTTACTGATGTCCCAATTGATCCCAGTGTAGATTTCCATTTCATCCTCGCCTTTGCTATAGACTACACCAACTCAGGTACCCCTTCTCCTACCAATGGCCACTTCAATTTATTCTGGGATTCAAATAAGCTCACCCCTTCCGCTATTGCTTCCATCAAGAATTCACATAAGAATGTTAAATTTGCGCTCAGACTCGGTGGAGACAGCGTTGGTGGAAAACACGCTATCTTCTCACCCAGTTCGATAGAAACTTGGGTTAATAATGCGGTCTCATCTCTCACGGACATCATTAAACAGTATCACCTCGATGGGATTGACATTGACTATGAACATTTCAATTCTGGTGATCCAACTACTTTTGTTGAGTGCATCGGCAAACTATTAACAACACTAAAGAACAACAAGGTGATCTCATTTGCATCCATTGCTCCTTTCGATAGCGTTGGAACCTATTATTCAAAGTTATACAACAAGTACGGAACCGTGATAGACTATGTCAACCACCAATTCTATTCCTACAGTCAGAATACTTCAGTTTCACAATTTCTGAGCTACTTTGACAAACAAAGCTCAACATATGCTGGCGGGAAGGTCCTCGTAAGCTTCCTTACTGATGTGAAGAGTATTGGCAACGGCTATGGGGGGTTGACACCAGAAAACGGTTTCTTTGACGCATGCGATAACCTAAAGAAGAAAGGTGAACTTCACGGTATATTTGTTTATTCTGCAGATGATACTTTCAAGAACAAGAACAATTTTAAGTATGAGAAGCAGGCACAGCAGCTGCTGGCCGGTTCTGGCTGAGCAGTGCCATTACAGTTTGTGTTGAAATATAAATGTCTAAAATATGTTGTACCCAGTAAGATCTTGGTTTTTTTCCAAGTGTACGTTGTATACATGTTGTGCGGGTGTTGGGGTTGTTTTAGAGGTTTACTAGGTCAAGATGACTGGAGGGCTGTGTAACTAAAGTTGTATTCATGAAGATTTCATGTGTGAGATTACACATGTGCTATGTTTATTATTATTATTATTATTATTATGATTTTTATTGTCGTTAATTTCTTCTATTTGTTTACTTGTTTCATTATCAATCCTTGGGACTTCCATTTCTTAAAATAATTATTATTGTTTAGAACTGTAGTTTCTTGATTATTAATAATAGAATTACCATTACCTTTTTTACGGTTTTGAAATAGGTTTCGTCTTCAGTAAAAATCAAATTTCTGTAAATGAATTTTTTTTTGTAATTGGATCATAGTATTTATATCCCTTTTTTTTCTGAAGAATACCCTAAAAAATAATTTTAACGGAATTGGAATCATGTATATCATTTCTTTTTTATGAAGATAAATAACGCATTCAAATACTCTTAAATGTTCAATATTAATTTATCATTGATAAAGAATTTTTCTTGAAATTCTATTTTCAAATATAGCACTTGGTAGTCTGTTAATTAAATAAATGACGGTGAGTATGGCACCCAACCAATATTGATTTTCTGAAATATATCTACTTTTACTTTTCTGAAATTCTATTTTTTTGGGAGGATTTACACAAGTTTATTGATTTAAAATTTCTTCATGGTTTTAAAATTGTGAAAATTATTGTTTACATATTTTGTGCCGTTAGGGATCTACAATTCTAATTTTGCGTTGAATTGATTTTTTCTAAAAAATTAAAATATTCTGGAAACTTGAAAAACTTTATTTTTTATTCAAGAAATATAACCTAGATATACCACAGAAATCATCTATCAATATCACAAAATATATAAATTCATTATATGACATAATTGCACACATCCATATGAATTAATTGAGAGGACTTTTAAGTTTTAAATTTGACTATTAAATGATTTAAATGGGAGTCTAATTTGCTATGCATATTTTCATATAACACAATTATCACAATTTTGACTAAACAATTTTGTAACAAATTTAAGACTTTGTCGGACGGATGCTCAAGGTTTTCCTCTTTCCCGGTCCTTAATATTTTAAGGTATTAGGTTTGAATTAGTAAATACGCGCTTCTATAGTATCACATACATTCGTTAATATCTTCTTATGAACCAAGTATGTTAAAGGTTAAGATATATGTTTGTATGTATTGACCAGTCAAATGTGATCAATGTCAAATTAAGTAATTGACTTAGTTTGTTCTAGAAAACCCGCGAAATTATTTTATTTTAATGTCTTTCTAGCCGATATAATAAAGTTAACTAGGTCCGGTACAGTGTGAGAATAAAAATGAAGAATGAGACTCCTTAGTATTAAATTATATTCTCCTGAAATATTATATATTTGTGATAATGAATTTCCTACTAAAATTATGTTCCTTTGATTTAAGAAAAATTATTAAAATTTGATTTAATTACATTAAGATAGATAATTAATACTTTAAAAGAATAAATATTTAGAACTTAGAAAATAAAAATTTATGAATATTAAGAACTCTACAGTTCTAAATATTAAATATTTACTGAATATGAACATAATATGTTTATTTTTTTGGATTTTCGTTGTTTTAGTTATGTTTTAATTTGAAAAAGGAAATTGTTGTTTTCACAATTCAACAGGTTTTGACTTCTGAAAAAAATGTGATTTCTTTCCACAACAAGAATAAGTGACTTTTTGTGAGGGTAAAAAGTGACCTTTCGCGACGGAGTACCGTCATAACTGTGCTTTTTCTATTTGCGACGGTATTGTTCGCGACGGAGAACCGTCATAAATGCGCTTTTTCCCTCGCGATAAGTGCCTACTTTGTTGTTGTGTTCAGAGCAGAGAAGAATAAAAGAGATGCTTTGCTTCTCCGTAGTAATTTCTTTGGCCTTGAAATCGCAGAATATTTCGCAACTACTGGTGCCACAGAAGATCCAGATCCGCTTGAAGTCAATGAAACGATGGATGAATTGGCCTTCCAACTCAAACCGAATTTATTAGCAAAATAATTAAATCGGTGGTATTAAATATGTAAAGATTATTAGTTAAGAGCGTTTTTGGAGACATTTTTTTCACACGTAATGGATAAGCAAATGTCATTGTCAAGAATTTTCGGTGGTATTAAATATCTAAACCTGACCAAGTTATGATGATATGAGCATAATTAATAATATGGTAAATGTCATTGTCAAGAAAAATAAAATGAAAGAAAATGTAGAAAAATTAAAGAAAATGAAAGGTGATTGGACTACTTATATTATGATGTAATTCCAGACACTGTAGAAAAAAAAAAATATCAACCTTTTATGTTTATCAGTGTCAACATCTTTTTCTTCAAATTTGGAGAACGGAAAACTTATTTTATTTTTTCTTTAAGAAGAAACAGAGAGACACTTTTTTCTATAATATTTAGCAACGTTCGGCCGGGCTTTTTTTACTGCTACTAGATAAAAAGAAGACACTTTTGCTTAGAATATTTAGCAACGTTGGAGTATGACTCCTGCATTACTGCAAAAGTGGGATCTTCTAATTAATGCCCTTTTTATAATGATTAAAACTGATCTTGGTCTGAAGCCGATAGACTAAAGCATTGTGGCAAGTTAGTAAATAAGTTGAAAAGTAATTATATCGGTTGCGCTCCTAGAAAACGATAAGAGGCGTACTCCACTTTCTTCAATTGGTTAGTGGTAGTGTACCGATAGAAGATATTTACCTTATTGTAGCGCTATTATTATCCTAATTGATATAATAATTTGATGATCTTCTGATATCAGTTTATAAATTAGTATCCATATAAGCAAAACAAATGTGTTCCGTTGGTTGTGTCCTGCTTAATCAAATTAATTTGTCTCCTCTCTTTCTTCGTCCTCTTTATTTCTTCATCTTGTCTAACCATATTGTCTTCAATTTGTATTTTGGTTATGTTGAGTTAATACTGAATATATTTTTCTTGAATTATGGATATGTATGTTGAATGTGGAATATTATCTTATATATGTTGTTCATCTTGAATGTTGAATTATTTTTTAATTATGGATGTATTTGTATATATTGAATATCAAGTTCGTCTAAGTACCTATGCTTCTTCTATCGATTATTTGGACCTAACCGATAGAAGATACCTCTTCTCCTCTTCTATCTGTCTAATAATAGAAACCAAAGAATATTAATTAGGCTCTTAAAACTGCTTATGTCTTTTTTATCAGTTAATATTTAGAACCGATAGAATGTTTCAATATTTCGCGCCATTTCAATGTCCTACCTTTAATTGTTACCTATTTCATGTCTAATCAAATGAATATCTCCCATATTTCTCTCTCTCTCTTCTCCCAATTTTTCATCCATTTTATTGAACCAACTACTTGCTTCTGCTATCGGTGATGGTTTTGAACTAACAAAAATATTGTTTTTTGCGCCTTTTCATCTACCATGTCTTCAATTCACATCTATTCTCGTTAAATCAAATAAATTTCTATCCTCTCTATCTCTACCACCAATTTATTTATCTATTCAGTCTTCTCCTTTTACTCCTTGTAGTACTCTTGAATCTCTCTATCAGTTAGGGTTTAGACGCCGCTTTGCTCTATATTTTCCCGCTTTTACTCTTGATAATCTCTCAATCTCTCTGATGAATTTGTGGATCTTGAGGCCGATCGATCTAGGTTGGGTTTTGGTTGGGTTGTCCATGTGGTGGACCACCCTTGGTACCGATCTTTATCACGACATGATTTGGATGCAAATCTCAGTAAATTTGGTTCCTTAGTATAGTCATGTGAAGCCATTATCAATTCTTGATGATGGAAGAATGGAGCAGACTGTAATAACAATTTTTGAATATTTGTTTTCAGCTAACCTTTGTAGGTTGGGTCTTTTTTTAGGTCTAAGTTGGATCTTTTTATTTGCTAGGTTTTGCTTTACTTCCTTCATCAAGATCTCTGGTATGTTATTTCTTTTTCCTTTTATTTTAACACCTCAATTTATAAGATATGATTTCCTTAAATTTTAGTTAATTAACATGTTTTATCTGTAGGAGGATCGGCTTGTCATTTCAAGACTTCAATGGATCAATAATTGTCATTGTTTTTATAAATGTAGAAGTGCAATATAGAACAATCATGCGGTGTTTGACCCGGTTAGCTAACTGGATTTAGTTGCGGTTTTATCTCTTTACGTGAAAGAAATTAAACCCAAGTATAACAGTTGGATCAAGTTTCTGCTTGGCTTCTTCATGTTTTCATCGATCTCTTTGTTCTTTTGCTCGGTTTTCTTTTGCATGGTTTTGGGTTTGGTTTTGAAGCAGGACGTTTATAATTGTTGTCTTGCTCATGTCAGGGCCTTTGGACATGGTTTCAGCTGGTTTATTTTTTGCATTGCTAAGCCTTGTCAAGTTTCTTTGGTGTTGTTTCAGGGATATGAGACACTGGATTGGTCTTGAAGATGAGATACATATCTTGACAATACATAGCACAAGTGTAATCTGTTCTATGGGCTCATTAACACCCTTTTAATATTTAATTTGTTTTTTTTTCATGCAAAGTCATTTCCTATCTTTAATATGCACTCTATAATTTTCATAGCATTTTGGCAAATTATTTCATCAAATTTCAGCTAATGAGGGGCATTTTTGGTCTTTATGACATGCAGGTTTATGATTTTTGTACAGGAAAATCAACAAGTCCAAATTAAAAGTTCTTGGTACCAAAATTCTCAGGACACCCTGTTCTACATCCATGACTTATTTGAAATTTTTCTTGGACTGTTATCTGTGTTTGATCGTAGGTTTTGTAAGAGTCAGTTTTCCGCATCAGCAGCTACTGTACCTGTTGTTGGATTTTTGAATAAATTAAAGTTTAATATACAGGATTAAAAAAATTATATATAAACATGGCCAAGCACACCTTAATTTGTTTGGCTTTAAATCTGCACCCTAACAACATATGCATATTCCATTACTATTAATCCCGGTCGGTCGGATGCTCCTGCCAATAAAATCAAGTTGACTAGGTCCTATTTCTTTGTTTTAAAACAAAATTGTAATGTCTGACATCACCAATGTCATGTCATGATCAATAAAATTTCGAGGCTTAACCTATCTATTTTTCTGTTAAAATAAAAAAAAGTTGTCTAGGTCCAATTGCGTGAGAAAATAAAGAGAAGATGACAATTCCATTTAACTAATTATTAAATGCTTGAAAAACAGAAAACTGAGTACAGTTTAAAATCTATTGGATGTCGTTTTGGTCATTGAAAAATTAACCTCAAAATCTTTCTTCTGCCTAAAAGAAATTAATACATGGGACCCGCATGATAATGATCTATTAACACTCAGATTGATTGGATTTTATGACAGTGAACTATTATCATTGACTAGTCAACAATATTTTTTCTCTTAATTTTTTAAAGAGGAGGGTTCAAATGCACCATAATTTTTGTGCTCCAATATGCTCCACATCATTTATCTATATTTTCAAAGTTCAAACAGTCGATCCGAACCATTCAACATGATCTTCATAATAAAATATGTTTGGAGACCAAATTTTATATTTTTAGAATTTTTTTACTATTTTTTTAGATAGGTACAATATCACTTTTTTAAGGGACCATCCGATAAAGTGATATTGTACCTAGCTATCTAAAAAAATAGTAAAAAAATTCTAAAAAATATAAAATTTGGTCTCCAAACATATTTTATTATGAAGATCATGTTGAACGGTTCGGATCGACTGTTCGGACTTTAAAAATAGAGATAAAGAGTGTGGAGCATATTGGAGCACAAAAATTGTGGTGCATTTGAACCCTCCTCTTTAAAAAATTAAGAGAAAAAATATTGTTGACTAGTCAATGATAATAGTTCACTGTCATAAAATCCAATCAATCTGAGTGTTAATAGATCATTATCATACGGGTATTAATTTCTTTTAGGCAGAAGAAAGATTTTGAGGCTAATTTTTCAATGACCAAAACGACATCCAATCAATCTGTTCGGACTTTGACTGTGCTGTGTTTGTGAGTTTTCATTTTATTTTGTGATCATTAAAATAAGTGTCAGGCATGTGTAAGAAAACAAAGATATTCTTAAAAAAAGGCAGGTGAGAGCATATATAAGCAAATGAAATTACAGACAGGTGCTGTTATTACTTATTTTTATTAGAAGATGACACAAAGTTAATAAATGCATACAGATAAACACTAATATAATTTTAAACAACATGAAAGAAGCCATGCTTACTAGAACATCTCTGCATCTTGATATAATTAAATATATTTACTAGAACATCACCTAGGCACCCCGGTTTCAATTTCCAGCACTGAGCTATAACCAGTACTGTGAAATGCAGATGTATCTGATGCAGTATAAAATGTTGATTCTCCTAATAAGCTTTCTGTCTCTTCTTGAACTCTTTCTGGCCCCAGCTGGCTGCTAAGCATTCTTACTAAATTTTGCAGTTTCTCCACAACTTGCCTCATTGTTGGTCGATCTTCTCCTCTCACACTTAGGCACCAAACTGCGAGCTCGCTCACTTCTTCGAGAACCTCAATAACCTTCTCATTGTTATTAACAATATCCTTGTCCAACAACTCATGAAGCTTGTTTTTTCTCGCGTTTGAAACAAAGCATGATGCCAAATGCTTTCTTTCGTATGTCTCATCTCTGAAAATGGCACACTTCCTTGTAATAAGCTCCAAGAGCACTACACCAAAACTATACACATCACTCTTTTTAGTTAATACTGCTGTGGCAACGTACTCTGGATCTAAGTAACCCCGGGTCCCCTGTACTACCTTGACAACTTGTGCGTCATCATTTGGAACAAGGTTTGAAGCACCAAAATCAGAGATTTTGGCACGGTAATCAATTTCTAACAGTATGTTGGCCGACTTAACATCACCATGAAGAATAATTCGAGAGATGGAAGAGTGCAGATAATCAAGTGCCTCTGCCGAGTCCAGAGCAACTTTTATCCGAGTATCCAAGGAAATTGGCCTTGTGTTGCCCTTTCCATGAAGCAATTCAAAGAGTGTCCCATTGGGGACAAACTCATAGACCAACATAGGGATTTTATCCTCTAGACAGCAACCCAATAGTCTAACTATGTTCTTATGGTTTATTTGTGAAAGAAGGAGAATTTCATTCACAAATTCTCCTCTTTGTGTTTCTTCGACTTCCTTTGCTTTCTTTATTGCCACAAATTGGTTAGTTTCTAAGAACCCCTTCCCCTTGTACACCTTCCCTTGGCCTCCTGCACCTAATACTTGACCTTCATCAAAATTGTTAGTTGCATTTTCTATTTCCTTTTTACTAAATACGCGAAGGTGGTTGTCCATCATCCGGTAGTATCTTTGATACTCCTCTTTTTCTTTTGTTGTGCCTTTTATGTTGTTGATGTGTGGCAACCAGGAAACATAAGCCCAATGAAATAGCCACACTAAGAATAGAATCTGCATTTATGAAAGAAAAATAGTAGCTATTATTTGGCTGCAATTCAGTTCTTTTGTAAACTGAACAGTAAAACGAAGGCAGAAAATAACGGTGATACGTAAATTGGATTCTGTTCTGAACAATTCTTTTTCTGGGGTTAACAAAATCAATTATTATTTCTCATTTGAATTAACCTTTGATGTTGGTGGTCAAAATTAGTTTTGTTGTCAATGCATTCTTCAAATGTATCATATTGACAACAAACTTAAAAAAATCCGGCATAATGCTACATGAAGATCAAGAACAATGTCACAACTATGGAAAAAAATATGTTTTCTCTACGTCATGAAAAGAAAGACAATAGCCATAGAATATTAATGGCAACGACAATGGCGGTTGTAATTAATTACCGTCACCATTATCACCATGAACACCATGATTATAATAGTAATTGTTACCTGTTGTCATCTTTATTAATTATAACAAATTATTAACTCTGTAATACACTTAAAGGAACAATTTAATTTGCAAAATCCCTTGTCATTTGTTTATATCCTGTAATTACAAATACCTAGGTTCTGTTTAATTATTTATTTATTTTCTAGAGAAGAGCCAAGTGATTTCTGTAAACATTCTTTGGACAATTTCTCTAAATTAGCTAGATATTAGGAAAGTGTTGTAAAAACTTTATTTTCTTTATTAATACAAATGTCAGCAGGCGCCTAGCCATCTGACCTTTAAAAAAAGACACTTATCAATTTCTTCTCAATCAACTGCCATATGTAAGAGAATCACAAACTTAAAATTGAAAGGCTGTAATTATTTTTATGTAATCCAAAAGAATACTACTTACACGTAGCCACACGAGCAGGATAAGGAAATTTCTCTGCGCAATTTCCTATTTTGCCGTCACCTTTTGTGCCTTTTGGGCAGGCGCATTCGTAACTTCCTTCTGTGTTAATGCAAGTACCATCCTTGCACTGGTCCTTAATATTACATTCGTTGGTATCTGTCCAATCTCAAAATTAAAGGTGAGAATTAAAAACCTGCAAAGTAAGCTTACTCTTCAAATTTACTGCAAACATGGTTATGCAGCCCATGGTTTCATCCACAACTAAGTCACTTTAATTCACTTTTTTTTCTTTTTCTTGTTCCTTAATTTTATTATGCCAGACAATTTGTCCCTAGTAAGTTAATTACCTATGCATCCACCAGCAAGGTAGGGGTTTCCCCAATAACCTCCAGTGCAGTTGCAAATGTATCCATCACCGTTGGTCGTGTTGTAGCACCTGCTATTTTCGCTAACACAGGCAGAGTGAGGTCTCTTCTCCGTGTCGGAATCCAGGCATGTGCCATTGTCCCTGATAGCCCAGTCAAGCACAAATGGCACCCTTCCTTTGTCACTCTTCTTCAGAAAATTCGTCCCGCTGAGATCCTGAACATGAAACTTGAACCAGTCTTCCTCCACCAGCCCAGCATACATGCAGGGGTTGAAAGTCCAGGCTGAGTTCTTGTGAAAAAGCCACCCTACATTATAATAGGAGAGCCCAGCTGGTATTGAGGTCTGACAACAACCCAACCCGTTGCACATTCCACCATCACCAGTTGTGTCATTTGGGCTCATACAGTAGGAAATACAGCCTGAAAAGTATGCTTGGTGTTGGAAGAGTAACAGAGGAAGAAGGATTGACACAAATAATTCAACTTCACTTCTTAATTAATTCGATTACAACATGCTGAATTTATAGCCCTACAACACCTATGTTTGGATCATCTAAATTTAGCACCCCACTACCTTATTCTAAACTTAATACACACTACTTATCCTCCTATTACAAGCAGTCTCCAAAATAGAACAACACCTATCCTGCTATTACAAACATTACCTACATGACTAATTAAAGAACCCACTAACTCCACTACACGCTCCTTGATAGAACTCCAAATATAACGGACTAGTTTTTGGAACAACTCTCAACTGAACTCTAAATATGGAAAGTTAATTTTGGATCAACTTTCAACACTCCCCCTTGATTCAAAATTGGTTACTCCAAGCTTCTTTCGCAAATTTTCAAATGTGCTTAGTGCCAACGCCTTGGTTAGAATATCTGCCTTCTGTTCTTCAGAACTTGTACGCTTGATTTCCATTGTTCTTGTTGCTGCCAATTCTTCTTGCAATGCTTGATGCCATGCTGCTTCTTCTAAGGTCGTAAGCTCGTTTTCTTTGGTGTGCACTGCAACTATGCCCTTGCCTTCTACTTGAATTAGCTTGTCATCACCAAGTTTAACTTCCAACTTGCATGTTTCATCCAAGTCTTCAAACAACTGCTTGAATCTGGACATGTGATTTGAACACCCGCTATCGAGAAACCAGCTGCTGCTTGCATCAACTTTGTCAACTGCGCTGCTGGCCATGAAGAGAGTTGGTTGCGTATCCTCCTCTTCTATATAATTTGCTTGACTCTCTTCTCTTTGCTTCTTGTAGCATTCTGCTTGGTAGTGCCCATACTTGTTGCAATAATAGCATTGAACATCTCTCTTGGAATCGTCGTATGAATTTGCTTGATTGCTTCTACCTCCTCTGCTGGAATTAGCCCGTCCTCTGCTGGGATTGTGGCTGCCTCTGCTGGAATTGCTTCTTCCTCTGCCTCGGCCTCTTGGGTAGCCATTAGATCTGCCTCTTGATGACTCCCCCTTCATGTAAAATGCCTTGTCGTCGCCTTTATCTTCAGCCTTTGACATCCTTGCTTCATGAGTCTGCAGTGACCCCATGAGTTCATCAAAGGTGTAGGTTGCTAGATCTTTGGACTCTTCGATTGCTGCCACTACGTGATCAAATTTCGGTGGTAGACTCCTTAACACCTTCCCCACAACCGTCTTCTCTTCCATGGTGTCTCCAAATGCTCGAATTTGGTTGACCACCTCTTGTACTCTTGAGAGGAAAATTTGCACCGATTCCTCCTTGTTCATCTGCAATGTTTCAAAGTCCCTGCGTAGGCCTTGAAGTTTGATTGCCATGACTCGAGTACTCCCTTGAAATGCTTTTTTCAGGGTTGTCCATGCCTCCTTTGCGTTGGTGGCTGCTGCGATTTTCGAGAAGATGGTGTCATGCACTGCTTGTTGGATGAAAAACAGCGCTCGTGCATCTTTCTTCTGATTCTCTTGCCGATTAGGATCTGGATTAGGAACTCCATTTGCTATCAAGTCCCATAGGCCATGAGACTTGAACAAGGTCGTCATCTTGATGCTCCAAAACTCATAATTCTCGCCTTTGAACAGCGGAATTGCTGGTTGCGTGACATTCACGATGGTGCTGCCGTTTTCTGCCATGAAAACGCCCCAAAGTTGATCGACTCGGCTCTGATACCACTTTGTTGGAAGAGTAACAGAGGAAGAAGGATTGACACAAATAATTCAACTTCACTTCTTAATTAATTCGATTACAACATGCTGAATTTATAGCCCTACAACACCTATGTTTGGATCATCTAAATTTAGCACCCCACTACCTTATTCTAAACTTAATACACACTACTTATCCTCCTATTACAAGCAGTCTCCAAAATAGAACAACACCTATCCTGCTATTACAAACATTACCTACATGACTAATTAAAGAACCCACTAACTCCACTACACGCTCCTTGATAGAACTCCAAATATAACGGACTAGTTTTTGGAACAACTCTCAACTGAACTCTAAATATGGAAAGTTAATTTTGGATCAACTTTCAACACTTGGTTTTTATCGTTTGAATCAGATTGGTTTGATTTTATTGGTGGATGCTCAATATATGCCAAGTTACGGCAACCTATTGCCGTGAACTTGTTGCATCTGTTGGAGAAGAGAAATGGAGAAAATCTGATATTAATGGCTGCTTTATCAAAGCGGCGATATATACTGCTCGACCCATTGTAACAGCGATACGCAATGTGTTTGTAGACACGTGCTTCCCCGCTGGTTACTTTGATTTCTATAATCTCGATGTTACTAGAACCCAAGAAAGCTTTAGGGGTAGTTGTGGATGCCTTGCACGTTATATTGAATCCATCCCGACAACAATCGGGACGGGTTCCGAATGGATACGGGATGGTGATGTTTCCGCATTTGTCTGGGCAACCGGGCAGTGACACTTTCGGTGTGGTTGAGGCAACCAAAGCTTCTGGTGACAGGAGGCTTATCAGTGTCAGGTAGAGAACGCACTGTAATTGTAATTGTCTCACACAAGCCATGGTTTTTACTCTCTCTCTTTCTCAGTCCAAGTCTTTGCCAGAGTGTGGACTGGTTAATGGTTAAACAAAGGATTGGCAGCTAGGTGGAAATTTATAGATCTCAAAAGAATATGATCCTTCATTATTTCCACTCAAATATAAAAAAATGAAATTTCCTACCACTGGGGCGGTATTATAAAAAATTGCAGGGCCAGAGGCATGAGGTCCTACAACTTCACGAGATGGGTTTTTGTTGTCTTTTTCTTGACTAGTTGTCTCCCAACTTGTATGAATAGTTGCGTCAAAGCTTGTGTAATTATGTTAATGTATTAGGTAAGTTTAGTCTGCAAAATTTTTGACATGTTAATTTTATACAATATATATTTGAACAATTTCAAATAGTACAATTCCAAGTAAAATTATATAGCTCACAACCTTCAAATAGTTACACCCAATTTTTTTTTTAATAGGAAAAACAAAAAAAATATTGATAATAGGGTACGGTTTTGTGAAATTTCAAAATATAGAAAGACCATTACGGTTTATAACATCCAGGGCACTGTAGCTGGATGTTATAAATCATAACGTCCAGTTAATTTGATTGCCAATGATCGTTTAAAAAAAATGTAGCTGGACATTATGGTTTACAACGTCTGTTTTTTCGTTCAAAGCAATCCCACAACAACAGCAATTAGAACTGAAGCAAATAAAAAAAAAAATACTGTAGCTGAACTTTATGGTTTATAACATCTAGCTACACTACCTGGTCGTTATAAACCATAACGTTCTTCTTATTTTCCAAAATTTCACGAAATAGTACCCCATTGTCGATATTTTATTTTTATTTTTCGTATTAATAAAAAAATCGGGTTACCAAATAATACTGATTGAGAGAAATGTAGCAGACGAAAAGACTTCAAAAATATGAGATTTACATTATATTATGTCCATATATTTGAAAGATTTTTCATGGTAGTATTTGCTTAATTATCATGTTAGAAGTGGATTTTGTTAAAAAAAAAAAAATTAATAGGGAAGCTTCTCAGAGGAGTAGCAAAATGAATTAACTTTTAGATAGTGTTTCTTTTGTACCCCTACAAGAAGATTCATTAAACAATATATTGGGCCGGAACTCGAATTAGTTTGAACATGATAATACACCGAATTAGCTATCTTTTTTTTAATATGTATGTGATATTATGATTTGTATAGGCTAAATGTTACATGACATTAATTTTGAGATTTGAGATAATTTGAGTGCTAGTTTGTTTTTCGTAATCTATTTCATACAGAGTAATATTGTTCTGTATTTCTATGTAATTCATTTGGTCTATGAATCGTCAAAAAATATTGCATATTCCATCCACCAAAAGAAATTAGGACCTAGGTTTCCAGTGTAAAGAATAAAATATGGAAGGTTATAACGAAGTCCATCAATTTTTTAATTTGTTGATTTGAAAAGAAAAAGTTTAGGATATGAAAAGTTTTCAAAGAACTTCGGGTGTATCTTTTTCGGTATGAGTAGTACATTCTGTAAGAAAAAAAGCTTCCTGCAATGCAAAAGAAATGTAGATTATTAGGAACTACAAATTTTAAAAGAAATGCACATAAAATCTGTCACTTGTGTTTTTTAAATTATCAATTAGGAAAAGAAGGCGAAGTCTGAGGAGGCTCGAGAGCCGTGTGATTTGAGCAGCGTTTATTGCAGTAGTACAAAAACGCAAAGCATACACTGCTTATTATACATGTTTTGCTCAAAATTCTCACTAAATCCGTGTCCAAAGCAAGAAAATACTTTTCCGAAATTTTGCTCTGAAAATATGGTCAAATAGTACACGGTTTTACTGTTTATAACTGTGTGTAAATGTGCTCCAACATTTATACACGGCTGTAAACAATAAAACTGTGTACAATTTGACTATATTGTACACGGATTTTCATTAAAAACTATGTATGAATGTGGGAGGCCATTTTCGGAAGTTCTGGAGTGCATTTTCGGACGGGCATATATGAGATGCTCAATTAATTCTACACGTTTTTACTGTATAATCTGTGTGTGATGAAAGAAATAAAAAATTTTCCATGTCATAGATCCGTGCCTTCCTGTTATAATGCATCGCTCTCTATTTTTTCTAAGTCATTTCTGAAGCATCTCGTACTAGTAGGTTGTACATAGCCATTTCTGAGTCAAGGAAATTTAAACAGGCAAGGGTAGGGTGAGTGATAAGGCAAGAGAGGCGATATCTTCACTGAAAAGATGATTTCCGACGACGGAACTTCAAACGACCATAAAACGACGCTCAAGTGTATGATTTTAGCGTTCAATAACTTTTCGGAAAGCTCGCGAGGAGATCTACAACTTTCTTTGCTGCTATAGCCATGCTTGCAATTTTCAGCCTCAAAAAATAGAGAGAAGATCCTCACAACTTGAATTCTCAGACTAAGTTTTTTTCTTTCTAATATTCGATTTTTTTTCCTTTTCCATGCCTTTTATCTATCTAGTTTTCTTAAATTTAGTTTAGTGTTTTTGATATTTAGATCTAGGGTTTAATTTGAATTCAGATCTAGAACTTGATTTGAATTCAGATCTAGGGTTCATTTGATTTTTTAATTTTTTTTAATTATACACGGTTCACAGCTTTAAAACCCGTGTAGGATTAAGGTTTTTATACACGGTTTTACTTCATAAACAATGTATGATGTGTTTTTTCGAAAAGAAATCGGCGAAAAAAATGTGAATTGTACACGGTTTTTTTCAAAAACCATGTAGGATTAGTGTTTTTGTACACTGTTCGAAAACCGTGTAAAATTTAGTGACCCTATAGTACACGCCCCCCGTATACACTGTTCGAAAACCGTGTAAAAGCTCTTTTTTTTTCTCCTTGGTTAGTAGCGTTTTCTGTACTAATGTTGGTACCAATGGTTAATTCAGATGAAAGGCCTACTGTGGATTATTTTCTAATTGAGAAATAAAACTAAAAACTATGTTCAGCTATTCAAAGAAAACGGTACGTGGCACCATAGTTGGGACCAAACGCTTGATAGTAAAAATAATTTCTTTTATATATAGAGCCAAATGGTTTTGGATATGTTTTCTGTTAATATTAATATTGGTAAGAGCTAATTTCCGCATTCAGTAAGAAATAAGAAATAAAAAATAAAAATAATTTGATTGGAGGACCCCTTATACATATTTCAAATGGAAAGATTTTGACTTATCTTAATAAAAATAAAAATAAAAAATAAAATAAAATAAACAAATCAATACAAACAATATATAGCACATGTACAACTAACTAAAAGGATACATTTTATTGTTAAATATGATGGTACTAAGCGAAGAAATGACATTTGTTTTCATGATTTATTAATTGGAGAGCATAGAAAGAATATTTTGAAAAAAATTAGGTTATATTCGAAATTTTCCTGGTAGGAGAGAATTATTGAAAGGGTACCGTAGTTGGTTTCACATAATCCTATTTTATTAAGCAATAACTGTTGTCCTAGTTAGCCACAATGGATGAGAATCTTCGTCAATTAATTAATGAGACCACAGCTGGTTGACAGGACATGTCTGTGCTTGACTTAGAAACAAGAAGACTTGGAGTCAACATTCAACAGTAGAGGAAAGAAGTTCCACATTATCAATTAGTTTTTTATATTTATTTAATATTTTGATTCATGTTTGTACGTACATACCCCTTTGTCTCTTACCATAAAACCGAGTACTTGAGCTTAACGGGCAGGACAGTATCGGAACTGCCTTGCATCAGACGAAAGCACCAACTGAAACTCCAACAATTTTTTACCACTTCTCTCTACTGATACCCCTCACAATTTTCTTTATCGGTGGTGGCTGGGCTGGAGCAGCAACTTGTTGGTCCAGAATCATGATATAAAAGCAAATGAATCAATGAAGTTATCCAATCCATAATTTCAAATTAATTAATAATAAGAAAACATTTCTTTTTAAATTATAATGATATATTAATAAATTTGAAATCCATTATTTTCCAATCCATATTTTCAACTCCATAATTTTCAGTATAGTATGTTTCTGCCATTCAATTTGATATATAAAATTATTCATATTTATTGGTGGCTGCTTTTTGCTAAAATTAAAAACCAGTCTAAAAAATAAAGCTAGCATCTACTATTTATCCTTTTTTTTCTAAAAGTAGTCTAAAGTAGAGAAAAATAAAGCTAGCATTTGCGTTTTTCTGAAAGTACTCAAAAGTAGAGAAAAATAAAGCTAGCATTTGCTTTTTTCTAAAAGTACTCAAAAGTAATTTTTAAATTTTCTCTCACAAAATGCGGTGTATAGCTCTATAGTTTAGTTAACTAGATACAAACTGTTCAGGTCAATGATTCAAAGTCCTCTGTTTCAAGTGGCAATTTCAGGACAATATGATGGGTAATACTATATACTAGATAAATAATTTGAGACTTATTATATGGACACAAAATGAATAAACTAAAAAAATTTCCTTTTTTTTCATTTCTACTGACCATATGTAGGAGGCAGCGATGGAGATTGCGGACCTGGTAACACTAAACCAATAGTTAAACTTCACGTTAGAACATTAAAAGATACCTCATAGATCTATAGCATATACATACAAACATACAAATATGCATACATAGACAAACACACACACACACACACAGACATACATACTACTACAGATACAAGTGTAGATTGATAGCCAATATTTTAAAGGTGAGTTAGTAACTCAAGGGGTAAGAAGAAAAGAAAATCAGAGTTGAGGGATATGTTAGATATAACCAAGAGCATGAGGGTAAATAGAAAATTGAAGAAGTTTTTAAGGGTATCTGGAAAATTAACCCTTGTTTTTTTTTTTTTTAAGAAATAAAAAAGGGTCTAGCCCTTATTGATTTCAACATTATTGCAAAAGGACAATTAATTATTGGTGATTCAGCATTATTGCAAAAGGACAATTAACTATTGGTGATGGGTTTGTTCTGTGTACATGTTTAACAAGGCTAATAAGATCTGCATTTATAATCTTATCTTGATGAAGGTGCGTTCAAGGGTTAAAGGAAGTCCATATCTTCTAAGATAACATAATATTTCTATTTGGTTTCGGACCATCCGACTAGAAGCCAAGCCAATCCAAAGAATCCGAAGAATTCTCAAATGAGCTGTATCAAGTCATCAATCAACTTATTGCAAGAGTGATTACCTTACCTCAACTATTCGCGCTGAATCAGGTAACATAGTCAAATCTTATAACAATATAGCAATTTTATACAAACATAACTAGTTCTTGTGTAGTATGCTTTTTTAACTAATTTTTTATTTATTCGACACTCTGTTTGTTAAACTAAACGAATATTAGAGGAATTTTAAAGTCGAATTTAATAGCAGTAGGGTACAAGGAAGATATTTCTTTCAAATACATTTTTACGTACACTTGGACTAGAGGTGGCAGTTAAAAGACTTTCTGGAAGTTCAAAGCAAGGACTTTCTGAACTCAAAAACGAAGTGGACTTGCTTGCAAAAATTAAGCATAGGAACCTGGTGAAGCTACTTGGTTGTTGTATACAGCAGAAAGAAAAAATATTATGCTATGAGTTCTTACCTAATATACATGATTAAAAAAATTAAATTATAAACATGGTCAAGCACACCTTGGTTTTGCTTTAGATATGCACCCTAACAACATATGCATATTCCATTGCTATTAATCCCGGTCGGTCGGATGCTCCTGCCATTAAAATCAAGTTGACTAGGTCCTATTTCTTTGTTTTAAAAATAATTGTAATTTCTGACATCACCAATGTCATGTCATGATCAATAAAATTTCGAGGCTTAACCTATCTATTTTTCTGTTAAAATAAAAAAAGTTGTCTAGGTCCAATTGCGTGAGAAAATGAAGAGAAGATGACAATTCCATATAACTAATTATTAAATGCTTGAAAAACAGAAAACTGAGTACAGTTAAAAATCTATTGGATGTCGTTTTGGTCATTGAAAAATTAGCCTCAAAATGTTTCTTCTGCCTAAAAGAAATTAATACATGGGACCCGCATAATAATGATCTATTAACACTCAGATTGATTGGATTTTATGACAGTGAACTATTATCATTGACTAGTCAACAATAATTTTTCTCTTCATTTTTTTAAAGCAGCCTATATAAGTTTTAGCTCAACAAACTTTCAGTGAAAACCTTAAAAAAAAAAAAAAACTTTCTGTGAAACTCTGGCGAGAATAATGTAAATGAAACTATGAAGTCCCCGGATGAATATGAAAGAATTTAAACTAAAAAATAAAGAACCTAGATTAACTACTATATACTAAACTATTTAAACTAAATAATAAAACACACAACATGAATACTAAAATAGTACAATTACACAAACTGAATAATAAAGCACTTAATCTGAATACAAAGATTTTTTTTTTGGTAAGTGAACAATAAATAATTTAAACTGAAGAATAAGACTTGCTGTCTGAATACTAAAACCTTTAAATTGAACAAAAAGCATGCATATACTAAAAATTCCCCCAAACATTTAAACTAAATAACTAAGAACTCAAACCGAGTATTTGAGGTTCAGTGAACATCCAGTTTAAGAATGGAATAGTTAAACTGGACAATTAGTAAATAACACAAACTTCCTACCATCGATAGTTTGTCCGAACACTGCATATTTGGTTCGATAAACACTGAAAGTTTTGTTGTACAACAACCAAATTAAGCACTACCATAGTCTTGAAATTGCTACATTAATATTTTTATCAGGCTTGCTAAATTATAATTTTTATTCCTAAAAATTTATGTAAAAAAATATTTTAAATATCTCTTAATCTTAAATATTTTAAATAAAAAAATTAAACAACCAACCACAATTGTTCTTCTTATGATTTTATAGTTTAATAGCGGCAGACCAGGAGACTTGAAAAAACTAACAGATCAAGCGTAATTACAGCATATAAAGTCTAATTTATTTTTTTGTTTTTGAAGAGGAACAAGATTCACATGTATAAAGGAGGTTTTCATAAACTGTTGCACCAGAAAAATATCAAAATGAAAATGACACTCTTATTTTCTAGTATAATATAAGTTTGTGGTGAGAGAGGCTCCTTGGTGTTTGTGGAAATTAAAAGGGGGAGGGAACTATTTGTGTGCTTAAGTCTTCTCCTTTTTGGTCGTAAATATTGCCCCAAAGTAGTTGTCTACAATACAAACTGAGACATGCCTACCGACATTAATTCCTTCTTTTCCCTTTTTCTTCTTACTTTCCTCGCCTTCGTCACCTGCCTAAATGGATACAAAGAAGAATTACATTACTACAACTGCTCTAGTTCTGACAACTACACCGATGGAAGCACCTATTTAGGGAATCTTCAGGTGCTTCTGAGCTCCTTTATAAGTAACACTGCTAGTACTAAATTGTTTTATTTCAATAACACGGTTGGAAAAGATTCAGACCGTGTGTATGGTATGGCGATGTGCTACGCATATGATGACTTGGGTTATTGCCAGGATTGCGTTACTCAGGCTGCTAAAGAGGTAGGTAGACAGATCGAAAATATAACAACTACATAATTACAAATTTCTGTTTTCCTTGATCGTTAATTTTCAGTGTGAGGTGCCATTTAATGTGTATTAACTATTACTATTGATCGTTAATTACAAAGCAGTCATTTTTCAGTACTTGTTTACCACAGATACTTCAATACTGCCCCTATAGCAAAAGCGGTATCATATGGTACTGGCCATGTCGCTTGCGGTATTCGAATCAAAACTTCTTTTCGGTCCTGCATACATCACCTCAATATTATCATTACGAAAATGACAATGTAACAGAATCCATAGAATTCACAAATGAGTTGGATCAAGTCATCAATCAACTTATTGCAAGAGTGATTACCTTACCTCAACTATTCGCGCTGAATCAGGTAACATAGTCAAATCTTATAACTATATAGTAATTTTATACAAACATAATTAGTTCTTGTGTAGTGTGTTTTTTTAACTAAGTTGTTATTTATTCGACACTCTGTTTGTTAAACTAAAATAATATAAGAGGAATTTTAAAGTCGCATTTAATAGCAGTAGGGTACAAGGAAGATATTTCTCATTGTACATGCATATAGCCTATTGCATCTGACCCAAAAAGTATTGTTAATTAAATCCTGCAAATTTTTATAAATAAATCTGGATTTGAAAATTATATTAAAACCTCAATATCAATTTAGCATTCCAGATATAGAATTATATTTCTTTCAAATACATTTATACGTACACTTGGCTCAACTCAGAGTAAAGTGGCTGCAGGCAACAAAACGATGTATGCCTTTGTCCAGTGCACGGAGGACTTGAAAAGCGACGAGTGTGGTCAATGCTTGAAAAAATATAATGAAAAACTAATCAAATGCTGTGGTCGGAAGGACATAACAGTGCTATCTGGACTCAGTTGCCATATTGTTTTTGCATTGTGGCCTTTCTACCCGTCGGATGCACTTGTGCTGAACCCACCAGGTATGTACTTCACCCTGTATTAATTTATATTTTGCTTCTTCCTGCTATGGCCTTAAAAGACTATATATTTTTAGAAACTATAAAACTATAGGATATATATATGACGTTCACTGTACTAAGTTTCAAGATATTAATTTAATGGCCAGCCTTGTATCTTTTATTTTTTTCATTAGTTTAGATCTATAAATTGGGAAGCACCAATTATTTGACTTGAAAGTTAGGCAAGAATGATGGGTTCCTGTCGCTCTACATTGGGTCCACCATTAGTACGTACTAATAGTTGACTTCCATTCCTTTCCTGTACTGGGTCAATCTTGGCCCTTGTTGCTTGTTCAAAGTGGGGACTAATCTTGCTTATTCCATTATACTCAAGAAAAATCCTTATTTTGTTCACACTATATGGTAGCTTATATTGATAATTGACAGTTTTTCAGTGATAATTGACCTTATTTTTTTTTCACACTATTCATATATAGTACACTGTCAAATTTTTTTATTTATACTATTTAAACAACTAACAGATTAATTATGTCTATACTAATAAATACTTAAATAGGTAACTCTTTTACTGGAGAACTCACCAGCCAACAATCTAAGAACGTCTCCCAAATCCAGCACCCTCACCAGACTTACTCACTCCAAACTATTCCTACAACTACTACAATCTACTACTACTCTTAGCTAGATAAGTCTACTTTGATTTTTGCATGATTGGCTTGAGTAGTAGTAGATTGGAGGTGTAGCTAAATAGTGTCTCTACTAGCTAGATGAGGCTACTACTAATTTAATTACTCACTCCAAACTATTATTACAACTACACCTTCAATCTACTCCAACTTCATGGTAGCTGTTGCTAAATAAAAGTACTGCTCACGTTCAAGAAGGATCATTGTCCGGCCTACTTGGCATGAACCGTCAATCTACATTTGTATCTGTAGTAGTATGTATGTATGTATGTGTGTATGTATGTATGTCTGTGTGTGTGTGTGCGTGTGTGTGTGTGTTTATCTATGTATGCGTATTTGTATGTTTGTATGTATATGCTATAGTTCTATGAGGTATCTTTTAATGTTCTAACGTGAAGTTTAACTATTGGTTTAGTGTTACCAGGTCCGCAATCTCCATCGCTGCCTCCTACATATGGTCAGTAGAAATAAAAAAAAGGAAATTTTTTTAGTTTATTCATTTTGTGTCCATATAATAACTCAAATTATTTATCTAGTATATAGTATTACCCATCATATTGTCCTGAAATTCCCACTTGAAACAGAGGACTTTGAATCATTGACCTGAACAGTTTGTATCTAGTTAACTAAACTATAGAGCTATACACCGCATTTTGTGAGAGAAAATTTAAAAATTACTTTTGAGTACTTTAAGAAAAAAGCAAATGCTAGCTTTATTTTTCTCTACTTTTGACTACTTTTAGGCAAAAAGCAAATGCTAGCTTTATTTTTCTCTACTTTAGACTACTTTTAGAAAAAAAAGGATAAATAGTAGATGCTAGCTTTAGTTTTTAATTTTAGCAAAAAGCAGCCACCAATAAATATGAATAATTTTATATATCAAATTGAATGGCAGAAGCATAGTATACTGAAAATTATGGAGTTGAAAATATGGATTTGAAAATAATGGATTTCAAATTTATTAATATATCATTATAATTTAAAAAGAAATGTTTTCTTATTATTAATTTGAAATTATGGATTGGATAACTTCATTGATTCATTTGCCTTTATGTCATGATTTCCGTACCAAGAAGTTACTGCTCCAGCCCAGCCACCACAGATACAGAAAATTGTGAGGGGTATGAGTAGAGAGAAGTGGTCAAAAATTGTTGGAGTTTCAGTTGGTGCTGTCGCTGCAGCTTTAGTTTTAGCAGTAGCTGGTATTTGGTTATGGAGAAGGCAATCAATAGCAAATACTTCATGTAAGTTCCAACTATCAACGTTCAAATTACATAATCTTTTTATTTTTCGTCAAGTTACTAGGTAAATTAAATAAACTAACTAGGCTAGCTACAATGAGAATTTAATTAACCATTCTTGTCCCCCGTCTCAGTAACATAATTTTAGATTAGTAAAACTTGATGCGGTTCGAGGGTTTTTGATGTGTGTATAACTTTAGTAGATCTTACACTCAAACTTTGTTTGCACTCAGTAACTGATGATGAAGAATACACTGGCCCGCTGGACTATCGGTCGTACTCTAGTTTGATATGTTATTCAGAGTTTAAAGTATTTGAGCTAGATACACTAAGATTGGCTACGAACAACTTTTCTGATGAGAACAAGCTCGGTGAAGGTGGATTTGGATCGGTCTACAAGGTTAGAAAAATAATATTATGTCCCTACTAAGAAAATGTACGAATGAAATTCTGATTTTAAACAAATGGCACAGGGATTACTGATAGATGGACTAGAGGTGGCAGTTAAAAGACTTTCTGGAAGTTCAAAGCAAGGACTTTCTGAACTCAAAAACGAAGTGGACTTGCTTGCAAAAATTAAGCATAGGAACCTGGTTAAGCTACTTGGTTGTTGTATACAGCAGAAAGAAAAAATATTATGCTATGAGTTATTACCTAATGGAAGTCTTGACAATTTTCTATTCGGTAAGCCAATTGCTATATAAATTTATAGTAAAAATATAACCAATATTCTTTACCTTACCTAATGGAGATCTTGACAATTTTCTTTTGTTCTTTTTCCTTGATAAATGGATAAGTAAATAACTTACATATATAGATAATATTTGCACAACAAGTACAATTGGCAATCTTTACTATTGTTATTTATTATGGTGTTAATATTAATTTCCATTTAAATTAGTTTATTATGTGTGACAATCTATCAATCAAATGTATAACTTGTGGTAATACATCTGAAAACTTTTCAGCAAATGAAGCCATCAGACGTGAAAAACTTAACTGGGAAACACGATATGGAATAATATATGGAATCAGTTGTGGGTTACAATATCTTCACGAAGAATCTGGATTCAAAATTATACATCGTGATCTAAAGGCTAGTAACATTTTGCTTGATATAGAAATGACCCCTAAAATTTCAGACTTTGGTCTAGCAAGGCTTTTTGATGAAGATCAGACTCATATAGACACTTCTATTGTTGCCGGAACATTGTGAGCTCACTGTTATCTTTTCAATGTCCATTAATAATTTCATCTTTGCTTTCTTTCAAAAAAAAAGTTTCATCTTTGCTGAGAGATCGACTTCAAACGTTACTATGATTCTTATTGGATTCAACTAATTAAATTAAATTATACACTAATTCCCAAATCTTTGAAATATTACAGTGGATACATGGCACCTGAATATGTCCTGCACGGAAGCTTTTCAGCGAAGTCGGATGTTTATAGCTTTGGTGTTCTACTTCTACAGATTGTAACGGGGAGAAAGATCAGCTCATTTGTCAATTCTGTCCGTGCTTTCAGCCTAATTAGCTATGTACGTTCTCAAAGACACAAGCTTAATTAGTAAAATTAATCAACATTACAAATTCAAAAAATGTCCTTGATGATTTTCAGGTATGGCAACATGTGGAAGAAGGGAAAATTGATCAATTGAAGGACCCAGTCTTAGATAACGCATCCTCCGAAGAAGTTATGAAATTCATCCACATCGGGTTACTCTGCGTGCAAGAGGATCCGACCAAAAGACCAAACATGGCAGCCATTAGTGGTATGCTTCACCGTACAAATACCACATCTATTCCCGCTCTGCCGTCATCACCAGATACTACTTCAAGCTTGCCATCCGTTCTATTTTCTACTAGTGAGCAGAGCACTAGCTAGAAAAACAAATTATTACACATTAGGTAGATGGATACTAGTCACTTCATAAATCACATAAACACGCACAGTTATGTTTAGATAAATGAGACAATCTAATCCAATCTGACTTGTTTGTATTAAAAAATGGCAAGGTGTTTAACGAACTTTTTTATAGTTGCTTCTGAAGAAAAACTTGAAGGTCCAATCCTCAAATTTTATAGTTCAACCAATTGTTCCAACCCCAATGTACTCTGAACAATAGAATTTAAAATATTTGAACAATAGAATATACTCTGAAACAATTTAGTGGCAACTCATCCAACCCCAATGTATGTTATTGAGTTCTGCCTTCCACACTGATTGCATTTCTTTTTGGTAGCAGAGCAACTTCTTTATCCACCAATGGCTTGTTTAGTGCATCTGACCAAGTTCATAAATTTGGTATCTATAAAACTTGATGGTGCAAATTACAGACTGTACAGAGAGCAACTATAATTTATTCTAATAAGCACTGACCTCATTTCACAGAGATGGATCATAATTTAAATACCACTACTGAAAATACTATATTAATAGCTTAATTTAATAAGAATACAAACTAGGAATATTGAATATACTCTGATTGATATTCGTATACGTTAACATACATATATAAGAATGTAACGCCACGTAGATTGAGAGAATTGACATGCGAAACGATCCAATTTAAAAATTCAATTTTAATTAACTTAATTAGTAGGCCATAATATAAATAAAATTGATTTCTATACCAAAAGAGGCCCAATCCAATTTAAATTCCAGCAGCCCACAATATATTGTTAATTACTCAAATTAGAAACATAACTTCTCAAAAATAACTACCCTGCCAATAGCTCCTCTTCCCTTGTTAATATTATTTATATCAAAACCTTCTGCCGACTCTCTCTATCTATGCGTTTTCCTTCACAGAAAATTAAGGAAAATGGTTAGACTCTCTTCCTTCGTAACTCCTATTGGAAATCCAAATCAAGAAAATAAGGTATTCAATCTTACATTAAATTATTTGCTTAGTAAATAGATTAAACAATCTCTTATAGTTATCCATTTGATAGGATTTCTTAAACTTATTAGTTGCCATAATTTCTAGGTTATATTTGTTTATTTGACAAAGATTCTGAAAATGATGTAATATCTGAAAATTATTTATTTAATAAGGTTCAATATATTTATTATTTGATAAAATCTTGAGATCATATGATCGGTGGAATTTACGAAGGATTTCGATTGTCTGAAACTTATGAAATTGTAAATCAAATATTATTTCATACTATCTATATATAATTGATGTTTTCTAGAATATTACTAACTTTCCTAATATATATATATATATATATATATATATATATATATATATAGAGAGAGAGGCTGTCTACTATGCTTATATAAGCATATCTCCATATATGCTGCCAAACTGTTAACCGTTAGATTCCCTTATAGATTTGTGCTGATCAGATGAAAAAATTTCGGAACAGAAACTAAACCCCTCTCAGTTGAAAAGGAAAAGAAAATGTGACATTTCTTCTTCTTTATTCGCGCCCCCCCTCTCCCCTCACCCATCCCGCCTCCGCTAAACCCCTCTCAGCCGCGAGGCCCGCGACCCCGCATCAGCCGCGCCCCTCGAAGCCCTCTTCTGCTCGCGCTCCACCTCTGCGGTGCTGAAAACCCTCTCTAGCACAGAGATAGTCATCAGTCGCGTATCCACAAAGAACTCATTTTAGTTGAAATTGAGGGTACTTGATCTAATTTTGGTATTTTCTGTCCGAATTTTAAGCAATATTAGTGAGAAGCAAAGAAGAGACAAAACCGATTTCATTTTAGTTGAAATTGAGACAAAACCGAATTTTAAGCAATTTTGCTATTTTCTGTCCGAATTCATTCTAAATCCCCTTTTTGCTCTTTTCTTAACTAAAAATACCTAGGTGGGTAGGTTCCAGTCAGTCGCTAAATCCCTGTGGCATAGGCTCACTGTGGAGGCTCACTGTGGGATGCCATTATTTCGATGCCATCATTTGGAGTACTAATGTTGAATAAATAAATAAAAAACAAATGGAGCTTTTGCCCTCACACATTTAAAACAAGGAATTTGAATCAAGGTTATTACATGGAGGCAGAATCAAATGTACATTAATTTCTGGAGTTTTAAAAATTAATTTTGAATGCAAAATCCGAATTAGTACTCCAAATGCTCTTTCTATAGATGTGTATTTTTTTTTTTGAAAATTTGAGGGGGCTGTTATGAGAATTTGAGTGCCTGTAGCAATTTTGATTCATTTATGTGAATTAGTACTAGTCATGTGCATGTTGGTTTTTGCGCAAGACAAACAAAGAACAGAGACACAGAATTTCTGGATACAAAAAACAGAGACAAAATATTTCTGCTGAAATAAAACTCTATAACTTCTTAATAAAAACTGATTACAACTTCTGAATATATAGCACAACTAATAGGCTGAACCTAGACACTTGCTACATATCAGGACTCAACTAAAAATAAAAAAAACTAACCCCACTACTTCTTCTAATTAAAGACAAACACTCTTCAGCAAGTAATCTAATTATAGAACTTCTATTACACGCTAAACAATTCTAAAACTGCTGCTACTGCTGCTCTAAATCTGGAACTGCTGCTCTAAATTCGGATTCTGATTTTTGTATCAATATTCAACACTCCCCCTTGATACAAAATCCCCAACTCCAAGTGCTGATCTAAATTGTTCAAATTTGCTTCGTGCCAATGCCTTCGTAAGCACGTCTGCTACCTGCTTGTCGGTATTGACATATCTGACCTCAACATCACCATTTGTTACAAGGTCACGAATGAAATGAACTCGTATGTCAATATGCTTGGTCCTTCCGTGAAATGCTGGATTTTGCGTCATTGCTATTGTTGATTGGTTGTCACAAAATATCACTGTAGGCTGCTGTTGTTCTTGTTCAAAATCTGCTAGTATGCGCCTTAACCAAACTGCTTGACATGCTGCTGAACTGACTGCTGAATATTCGGCCTCAGTGGTTGACAATGCTACGGTTGCTTGCTTCTTTGAGCTCCAAGAAACTGCACCTGTGCCTAGTGTAAACATGTGCCCGGATGTGCTCTTTCGATCTTCTGCACAACCTGCCCAATCACTGTCACTATAACCGACTAACTTGAAGTTGTTAGTGCTTTCATACCACATACCATAGTCAGCTGTTCCTGCAATATAATTCAAAATTCTCTTGGCTGTGCCAAAGTGATGCTTTGTTGGGTTTTGCATGTGCCTTGAGACCACACCAACTGCGTAAGAAATATCCGGCCTTGTGTGAGTTAAATACATCAATCCACCAATCAAACTTCTGTACTTAGTAGCATCAGCTGGACCCGAGCCATCATCCTTTTCTAGCTTCTCATTCACATTCATGGGAGTTGATGCTATCTTGCTTTCCTTAATCCCAAATTTCTTCAAAAGATCACTTGCATACTTCCTTTGAGATACAAAAAAGCTACCACATTCTTGCTCTACTTCCAAACCGAGAAAATAATGTAACAACCCAAGATCAGTCATCTCGAATTCTCCTTTCATATTGATCCGAAATTCATCTAACAACCTTTCACTTGTGCTCATATAAATCATATCATCCACATATAAGCACACAATTAACAATTCTCCTTTTTCACCCTTTTTAACATACAAATTGGGTTCACTCTTGCTTCTCTCAAAACCAGAATTGATGAAATACGAATCAATTTTGCTATACCATGCCCTTGGTGCTTGCTTCAAACCATACAACGCCTTTGTTAGCTTGTACACACAATCCTCCTTGCCTTTCACCTCAAAGCCTCTTGGTTGCTCAACATAGACTTCCTCTATTAATTCTCCATTGAGAAAGGCAGATTTGACATCAAATTGATACACATTTCTTTTTAATTGGGCTGCCAAGGCTAACAACAATCTCACCGTTTCAAACCGTGCAACCGGTGAAAATGTTTCTTCATAATCTACGCCATATTCTTGTGCGTAACCCTTTGCCACAAGTCTAGCTTTGAACTTTTGAACACTCCCATCTGGACCGAATTTAGTTTTGAAAACCCATTTTAAACCAATGACATTTTTACCTTTAGGAAGTTCCATCAATTCCCAAGTTTTGTTCTTTTCGATTGCTTGTATCTCTTCTTCCATTGCCTTGCACCATTCTCCCTTTCTTGCGGCTTCTTCATAGGTTGTAGGATCTGAAACGAAGAGAATTTGTGTAGTTTCATACAACTCTTGCACAGTTTTGGTCTTTCTACCAGCAGTTATATCGGGACTGCGATTACGCCTCCTATAAACCTTTGTTGCAGTTTCGGTTCTTGAATTCTCATGTGCAGAACTCGGGTTCTCTTGTTCAGAATCAGAATGGTTGCTAGTTTGATCTTCTACTTCAGCACTTTCGGCTGGTACAAGCTCTATCTCCTCTTCGGTTGTACCCCACTTCCAATTTGCATTTTCATCAAAGATTACATTTCTACTCACCATAATCTTACCATTGTTTGGGTTGTACAATCTATAACCTTTAGATTGTATGCAGTAACCAATAAACAAGCATTTTTCTGATTTTTCGTCCAGCTTTGTTCTTCTTTGTGATGGTATTAAGGTATATGCAATACAACCGAATACCCTTAGATGCCCAACTCCAGGTTTTCTTTCAAACCATGCCTCAAAAGGAGTTTTATTCATCACGGCTTTGGTTGGAGAAAGATTCAGAACATAAACTGCAGTTGCTACTGCTTCTGCCCAGAAAATATTCGGCATACCTTTAGATTTCAGCATACTTCTTGCTAGTTCTACTACCGTACGGTTCTTGCGTTCAGCTACACCGTTTTGCTCAGGTGTATACGGAGTGGTCAGCTGCTGTAGCACCCCTTCTTTCTCACAAAATTGCTTGAATTCTTTTGATTGGAACTCACCACCACGATCTGATCTTAACGCTTTCAGCCTAGCCCCTGTTTGCGTTTCTGCCATGGCTTTAAACCTTTTGAACAGCCCAAATGCTTCACTTTTATAACTAAGAAAATATACCCATGTCATCCTGCTATAATCATTGATAAATAGCATGAAATACTTACTTCCTCCCATGGATTCAACCTCCATAGGCCCACATAAGTCAGTATGCACCAATTCGAGTACCTTGGTTGCACGCAACGACTGATCTTTTGGAAATGGCAGCTTTGATTGCTTGCCTAACACACATCCTTCACATAACCCAATTTCACCAATTTCGGGTAACCCATTCACCATTTTCTTTTGATTCAACAATTTTAAACCATTCATGTTTAGATGGCCATACCTTAAATGCCATAGCTCGCTTGAACTAATCTCCTTGGCTGCAAGTGCCTTGTCTTTCACCTTGGTTATCTCCAGAGGGAACAAGTTGTTTTGTGTCTTCTTGATAGTTGCCATCGTCTGATCCATGGCTGCATCAACAATTCTACAATTGTCGCCTTCAAACTTGATGGTACACCCGCTGTCCATCATTTGACCGATGCTAAGTAGGTTGTGGGATAGTTGAGGAATATAGTACACATCATGTAGTATCCGTGTATTGTGACTGCTGGTCTGCACGGCTATATTCCCTTTCCCTTCAACTTGAATCTCTTTATCATCACCAAGCTTTACCACCTTCTTGTATGATTCATCTAATTCATCAAAAAGATGTTTAAAACCCGTCATATGGTTTGAGCAACCGCTGTCCAAAAACCAGATTTGAATTTCATCTGATTCTTCATCGGTTTTGGCCATGAACAACCGTGCTTGATTGCCCTTCTCTTCAACAAAAGAAGCCTGTCCTTCTCTTTTCTTCTTGTAACAGTCGGCTTGCATATGACCGGGCTTGTGGCAGTAATAGCACTCCACGTCTTGACTTTCTTCTCTCTGTTTCTTGTAGCAATCGGCTTGCATATGCCCTTTCTTGTGACAATAGTAGCATTCTACATCTTTTTTCGGTTGATTAGATTGCTGCTGATTGTAACTTGGCTTGCCTCTGCCTCCGCTGCCTTGATTGCTTCGACCTCTGCTGTAACCTTGGCCTCTACCTCTGCCTTGCTGTTGGCTTCTTGAGGAATTGCCCTTGGTATAAAAAGCTTTGGTGTCATCCTTCACCTCTGATCGGTTGAGTCGAACTTCATGGACCTGCAGTGATCCCATCAACTCATCAAACGTGTAGGTGGACAGATCTTTGGATTCTTCGATTGCCGCCACCACGTGATCAAACTTGGTTGTTAGGCTGCGCAACACCTTCAATACAACCGTTTTTTCTGGAAGATCTTCTCCACAGCTTCGGATTTGGTTGACTATTGTTGAAACTTGCGTGAAGAAGGATTGAACTGACTCGCCTTGTTTCATGCTCAAAGTCTCAAACTCCTGTCTCAAGCCCTGCAACTTGATAGCTACTACCTTGGAACTTCCCTGAAATGCGGTTTTCAGAGTAGACCAGGCCTCGTTTGATGTTTCTGCTGCTGCAATCTTCGCAAACACCGATTCATGTACGGCTTGCTGAATGAAGAAGAGCGCCTTTGCATCTTGCTTGGCTGTTTCTCTTGGTGTCGGATCAGGATTCGGTATTCCCTTGTTGACTAGTTCCCACAAGCCTTGAGATTTCAGCATAGTTCGCATCTTGATGCTCCAGAATTCGTAACTCTCACCCTTGAACAGAGGTACCGTCTGACTGGACATGCTGATGCTGTTACCTACTTCAGCCATTGAATCAACCTGGCTCTGATACCAATTTGTTGGTTTTTGCGCAAGACAAACAAAGAACAGAGACACAGAATTTCTGGATACAAAAAACAGAGACAAAATATTTCTGCTGAAATAAAACTCTATAACTTCTTAATAAAAACTGATTACAACTTCTGAATATATAGCACAACTAATAGGCTGAACCTAGACACTTCTACATATCAGGACTCAACTAAAAATAAAAAAAACTAACCCCACTACTTCTTCTAATTAAAGACAAACACTCTTCAGCAAGTAATCTAATTATAGAACTTCTATTACACGCTAAACAATTCTAAAACTGCTGCTACTGCTGCTCTAAATCTGGAACTGCTGCTCTAAATTCGGATTCTGATTTTTGTATCAATATTCAACAGTGCAGTACCAGTGCAATACTGCACACTGAATTGGTTTTGTTGGTTGCCTCCAGTGCAATAATTAAGGAACAACTTGCATATATGTTTGTATGCTTCTAATTTTTCTAATCACTTATTTCTTATAGATAAATGGATGATTTGACGGTAGATGAAATTAATGAGATGCAACTGGATGAAATATATGATAGTGCAATTAGTGCAATTATGGTCCAATCATCCAATAGAACACAAAGCACGGCAAGAGTACACTCGAAGCATCTTCTCTCTTTTTAAATCCCAATGGAAGCGATGTATTATGCTTAGTGTTCGTGAGGTCGAGGAGGGAAAACTGTACGAGGTAAGTCCGGTCAAAGTTCAGTCCAAGTATGCATGGTACAAGCCAAATCACATGGTTTTCGTCGACAAAACTAGTGGTAGAGCTGATTGCGAGTGCAAAGGTTTTCAATACCTTGGTGTTTTGTGTTCTCACGCACTTGAGGTGATGCGACTTCTGAATATGGAGCCATTCCTCCCTTCACATTACATTCTAAAAAGATGGACCCGTGGTGCTAATGCAAGCATAAAGATTAGTAATATTAAAGAGGGTGGCTTGGTAGGCAAGGACCTAGATTCAATCATGAGAAAGGCCCTAAACGATCGATGGGAACTAGTTGCTAAGGAGGCTGCCAAGTCTCGTGCAGCACATGGCATGATTTGTGCAAAACTTGATGAGCTCATATTGAATGCAACAGAAATAAATAAATGCACTGTTGTAGAGACCACTAGTACACATAATGCAAGGGCTGAAAAGAGAACAGAGGAGTCCCTTAAGTTTTCTGATCCACCGGTCTCACAATGCAAGGGCAAACGAAAACCAGTCAGACATCAGCATCCATTTGAGAAAAAAAATTCTAAGAAGATGCGAACGTGCAGTTATTGTCACAAAAAGGAGGGGCACAACATGTCTACTTGTCCAAAGGTAAAGTTTATTCAATACTAATTTGTGCTCTATAAATGATATGATTGTATTAATTTTTTCACCCTTCATAACCAATGGCAGAAAACAAAGGACGGAATACAGTTCAAGGAGCAAGAACAACCTTCTCTGGAACTTGTAGCACTTGATCGTGAAGACGACAGTGAAGACGACAATGATTATGAGAGTGAAGAGGGTTTCGGGCTGTTTTGATTTAGGGATAATATACAATTATTTTGACTAGGTGCTAAGCCTTTCTGTGTGGTTCAAATTTAAAACCTGTTTTGAGAGATGTTTTGACTAGTTGTAGAATCTGTTATCTTCAAGAATTCTATATTGCTTGCTATGAATTATGTTGTCATCTTAATTTTTTAAGAATTTGTTGTCTTAATTTTGTATGTACCAATGAACCATTTAGAGCTTGGTCTTTTTTATGCTTGTGCGGTTATGTTTACAGAAAATTTTGATGCTTGTGCTATTATGAATTTTGAGATGTTTGTGCTATTATTATTACAGAAATTTTCAAATGTGTACCAGCATTTTAGTTAGATTTTTCAATATTTCTCTATTTTACATTTTTTGTTGGTACAGTTTAAGCATGCTTTCTGTTTACATTCATCTTGTTGTTTAAACACTCAAAAGCACTACTTTTGTTGCTTATTGTTGTTCATTCAATATTTCTATTTTTCTATAAACATAACAAAAAATACAACGTACAAAAACTACATACTGTCAAATATCTACAACATTCAATATTTTAATGAGGAAAATCTGTCAAATGAATTGTTGTATTAATTAATTGGGTCCATGGTGCAAGAGGAAAGGCTAGCAACCATCAAAGCTGCAATTAATATATGCTCAAATTGACCACACGGTAAAAAATCAACAATATTATTCATCCAGTAAAGACTCGAAATATGGAATTATGTACAGCAGAAACAATTCTATTTACATCAATATTGCACTTAGTAAACTTAAACAAAAACTACCTACTATCAACATTAAGTACAAAAATTCAGTTCCTAGACCCTAGTTCATCAGCTAACAAATGAGCCTCGCTTATGCCATTGCTCATCTCACCTTTCAGCTGTTTAGAAAAAATTGAAAATATCATTAATCTCTATATAATCTGCAATTCAATCCAAAACATTTTTCAATTTTCCAATAAGGTCCCTGCAGTTCAAATTCTCGGTACCAGTGGTATCACTGGGCTGGTACCGACTGTACCAGTAAACATTCATAATGGAACAATCACAACGGCGTTACAAGGCACGTAGCCGACATAGACAACAGAGGGTTGGTACCGGTTCGGTAACAGCACAGTCAAGGTAACAGCAAAACAAAACAGAAGGCCAACAGGCGACAGAGAGAAAGAAAGCCAGCGCCAGTGATAGCCATTAGTAAGAGGGGCGCGGCTGATGCGGGGTCGCGGGTTCCGGGTTCAATTTTCGAGGTTTCGGGTTCGGGTTCCGTAGCAATTTTTGAGTTTCGGGTTCGGGTTCCGCATCTGTTTTGGTTTCGGGTTCCGCAGCAATTTTCGAGGGGCGCGGCGGATGCGGGGTCGCGGACCTCGCGGCTGAGAGGGGTTTAGCGGAGGCGGGATGGGTGAGGGGAGAGGGGGGGCGCGAATAAAGAAGAAGAAATGTCACATTTTCTTTTCCTTTTCAAATTGCTACGGAACCCGTTTATTTTCCGTTCCGAAATTTTTTCATCTTATCAGCACAAATCTAAAAGGGAATCTAACGGTTAACAGTTTGGCAGCATATATGGAGATATGCTTATATAAGCATAGTAGCCAGCCTCTATATATATATATATATATATATATATATATATACAGAGAGAGAGAGATAGGCTATTATGCTTTGCAAAGTAAAACACCCTCTTTACTTCAGGCCATATTTTGCATTTAGAAAATCCAAACAACCGATCCGAACCGTTCAACATGTTCTAAATATTGAAATGTGCTTGTAGACTCAATTTTACATTTTTTGGAATTTTTTTACTATTTATTAAGCCAATTTGAAAATTGCTGATCCACTGTGAACAGTAAAAAACAATAAAAATTTCTGGACCACCAGATCAGCGATTTTCAAAGTTGAACGGTTCGGATCAGTTATTTGGATTTTCAAAAATAAAAATATGGCCAGAAGTAAACCCCCCCCCATTTACTTTGCAAAGCACAATAGCTCATCTCTCTCTCTCTCTCTCTATATATATATATATATATATATATATATATATAGAGAGAGAGAGAGTTGGACTATGGTGAGTTGTGAAGTAAGAGGTCATTTTTACTTCACGCTCATATTTTGCATTTTGAAAATCCAAACAACTGATCCGAACCGCTCAACATGTTCTCTATATTGAAATGTGCTTGGAGACTAAATTTTACATTTTTTTGAATTGTTTTACTATTTATTAAGCCACTTTGAAAATTGCTGATCCGGTGGTCCAGAAATTTTTACTGTTTTTTACTGTTCATAGTGAATCAGCGATTTCAAAGTGGCTTAATAAATAGTAAAAAAATTCCAAAAAATGTATAATTTAGTCTCGAAGCACATTTCAATATAGAGAACATGTTGAGCGGTTCGGATCGGTTGTTTGAATTTTCAAAATAAAAATATGGCGTGAAGTAAAACGACGTTTTACTTCACAACTCACCATAGTCTATCTCTCTGTCTCTATATATATATATATATATATATATATATATGTGTGTGTGTGTGTGTGTGTATATATACCGATCAAAGTATCATACTAGTCTAATCATATTTATTTTATATAAATTCTTGTTCGTCTGTTCTCGACACTAAATCAATATTTCGATATATCTATCTTACTTTAATTATAGTTAATATTAACATTTTGAATTTCCCTTACAACCTTGCCGATTTGAAACTAATTTATTCTGTTTATAAGTCTCCAGTATATGAAATCATATACATCGTACTATATATATTAACAAAACTATTGTATCTTTCGGTATGAAGATATTTTCAAACGTCTCAAATTAAATTGGCTTGTACTATAGTCTCAGATCAATAGTGATTCTCATTATGTTATTTTAATTAAATGATAAATTTTCACCAATAGCTCTAGGAATTTATTCACCGATAACCCTAAAGTTATTTTTATTACAAAGAATTATATTATAAAAACTTATCAATAATTTAATTCTATTCCTCATGAAATACCATTTCCATTATATTTGTCAATTAACAAATATATTTCTGTTTGACTCGTATCAAATATATTTATTGTCTAAATAAAAACATGTATAAATATTAATTTAGAAACCATATTACATGGTCTAGGTCCGAGTTCTCAAGTAAGAAGTAACGTAGAAGCAGGAGTAAACTACCCCCACAAACAACAAGTACGGGTTTTTTGGACATTGTCAAATTGTTGCTTACCATTTTGTGTGCATTTTGTTTATTTATTTTTGGAATTGTGCATGTTGAATCCAACGATCCCTTTTGTTTGTTTAGAAATACAATAGGATTATTCATATCGATCATGAGACTTGTAAGTAGGATGTGTTGAGCATGACTTTGTGTAGTGTTAAATGAAATGAACATGGAAAGTAACAGATAAGTTAAAGGAAAGGGGCCAACGTGTGTTGAACATACGTTGGAATGTATACATTGGGTCTGTGTTCGACTAGACCCCTCGTTAACGTGGCATTGGTTGGATTTCCCGTCACAGGTCAAGATCTAGCGTAGGGTGGATTCCCCGTCTAGTGCGATGGCCAATATCTAGCGTAAGGTGGATTCCCTGTCTAGTAAGAAAGTCTCTCGTTATTGGTTGGATTTCCCAGCGAGTTGGCAGTCTTCCAATGTTGGATGGATTTTCCATTGGATTGGCAAATAAACGGTTTAACGGAAAACTTGAAAGATAACTACAGAAGTGTGTGCATGCGTGTGTTATTTAAATATGCATTGGTAAGATTTCATGTGAGTATATAATATCATGTTTGAGTTAATAAGTCAATTTGACAAACTCAGAGACTGGGTTTAGGGTTTAGGATTTAGAAGCTATGCTGATATCCTTGAAAAAGAGTGCCAGTCGAGTCGCCAATGGAGAAAAAATATTTGACCTGGAGTCCTTACTCACCAATGGAGAAGCTTCACTAAAGAAGTATGAAATGGAGAATTTAAATTGGGCATGCCTGGGAATTGGTAATACCACAAAAGATATCCTTGTTTGGCACATCGCCACAACCCTCTTTCACCACCATGAAAACTCACCCCAACAAAATAACGATCCCCATCAAGAACCACCACACCAACAAAACAATGACATATATCAAGAACACGCATCCGAACAAAATCAACATCCCCATCATGGACTGTCACCCCAACAAAATAACGATTGCCATGAAGTACCCACACCGCAACAAAATAATGATCATCATCAAGAACCTGCACCGCACACAAGTGGAAAAACACACATCAGGATCGGTTAAACACGCACATCATGAAGGAACGGACCTAGAGCCGATCCTGATCCAAACGTTACAAATAGTTGATCTCAACTGTATCGATTACAGAACCGATCCAGATACCAACAATCTGGATCGGTTAATTATATTTAACCGATCCTTATTTGTTAGTATCTGGATCAGTTCTTATCATTAACCGATCCTGATTTTATAGTATCTGGATCGGTTATTTTTATTAACCGATCCTATATTTATTATCTGGCCAAATTTATAAAAATATTTATTATCTGGCCAAACTTTTTTCCTCAAAGGCCTTTGAGAACTTCAACTGGACCTTGTGTCTGATTGATTAATGCTGTCATGACGTGCAGTTTGAATTTTTCTCGCCGATTTTGAAATGAGTTTTACACGTCATGCAATAAGTTTTACATGTCCGACGTCGTCTATCGGACTCAAATTTGAATTTTATTGGTTCTGCTTCCGTCCACTTCAATATTCGTGAGAGTCCACTTCAATATTTGTGTTGATCTAGCGCGTACGGATATTAAAACAGATCAGACGGAAGCGAAACCTATTGAACTCAAAGAGGGATAAAGAGGGATTTAGTATGATGGGATCAAATTTTTAGGCATAATGTCGGTAGATTACAAATGGGCTCAAAAGCCCAATACCAGCCAGCCCATTAAAAGTTAATAAAAACATTATAAAGAGCCTAGGAGAACCAAATCTCTCTCAATTAATGTAGTACAACAGTATAAAAACCTGAACCCATTTAAAAAACACCGGTTCAATAAACCGGTTTTGACCTCTTTAATCGCAGAAACGTTTATTTCGGTACAACTGTCCGGTCCGGTCTGGTCTAATAACACTGTAAGATACGGTTCATTATTATGTACTTGATTTTCACAGCAAAGTAACTACTGGGGACAATATATGTCCCACTGAAAACTGGGCCCACAGAACAAAGCCACCGCCCCACCAAAACCAGACCCCTTTCGGAAAAGAAATAATAAAAATCACTTCTCTCGCTTCTCTCTAGCTAGTTCTCTTTACTATTTATTCGATTTATCAATTCAAATCTTCGATAAATGGTCAAACTTCTCCAAAATTCAACATTCAGATCTAAACTTTAGATAGAAAGAGAGAGAAGCGAAGAAGAAACAATGCACGATTTCTGCTTTACGATACCGTACGGGTTGGCCGTACCAGCTGGTGGCGTTCTGGGCTAAACAACTGCTAGAATATTAAATTATCTTATGTATAATATATGCTCAATAGCTCAACATAAATATGGAAATCACTGTCGAAAGAATGATACATGCGAAAATCCAGTTGTTAAATATCCCTTTGAAAATGCTAATCTTCTCTATGTTGCGGCTGTTGATTTCACTAAATACCTATTGTATGGATGCATTAACATGGAGAATAGCTTAGGTACCTATGTCAGAATCTGAGTTCAAATAGAGACAGAATTTTGTGCATTTATTTACGTACCAATACGCTGGTTTGCATTCAAGCTCAGATCAATGCATACATACTTGATAGCTCATTGAGGCATTTTAACAAACATCTTATATACCACTTGAGAGTAGATCCAATGGACCTACTTTGGTTCGATGGGTTTAATCACCGTCGATTTGCGTTAAAATTCGTGCGGAATGCTTTAAACTACGTGCGTGTTTGTTTCAATTTCCGTGCGCACAAATCTTATGTTAGATGGACGGTCATCATGCTCGTTGAACCTAAAAGTAGGTCCGATGGGCATCGGACCTACTCCGTTCTCCTTATATACATGAAGCAATTGAAGCAAAAAAGATAAAACTCAGATAAATCAACGTAAAGAATAGATCTGTGAGCTCATTGAGCCATTGATGGTGGTGCGGCGGATGATGTCGTAGACAAGGAGAACGCTGACGGCACCACGGTAATTGGCAGAGGTAACAGCTCGGAAGTGATCTTGTCCGGCGTTGTTCAAGATCTGAGCCTTGACCTCCTTGACGTCCTCGTCGTCAATGAGGCGCTTCTGAGTCTGGAGCTCGGGTCCACCTTTGGTGCCAGGTTGTTGATTTGAGAGAGAATGGTTGGGGAAGAAGTGAGCAGAGGTAGCAAAGGGGATTCAAGGAATACTCTACGAGCACGCATGGAGCGCTCAGGTAGAGGCCACTAAGGCATTGCGGTGGGTTCGGGTGGCATAGGCCTTTGAAATTGATCGTGACTTGAGGGTTTTTTTTCTTTTTATTTTTCTTTCTAGGAGGGTATCGACTGGGAGCTCCAATGAGAGAGAAAGTTGATTTCTTTTTCAATGTCATTTGACTTTGACAATTAGTGAGACTAATTAGTTAGGAGGAAGTTTAGGGGACTAAACAGCGGATGATTAAATCATTACTCATATTAATATTCACCTGCCAAAATGTGGTTAGTTCACTCTGGTACAGTAATATCTAATTCATACTTTCTATGAACATTTCCTTACGAATAAATAGCACATGTACAAAAAAGATTGCTTATTTTTTATTTTTTTTAAAACTTCGCAGAAGCTGCGAAGTCGTGAGTGGGGCTTGAATTCTAGACCTTTGGATAACCCCAGATTTAGGACATTTTCTTCTAGCCAATTGTGCTACTGCCCCATCTCAAAGTTTGTTTATTTTGAATTGAGATTCCAACTAAGCATTCCATTCTGTTATATACCAGGGAGAAGTATCTTTACCGTCTTCATTATCAAAATAGTATGATTTTTAGTTTATGCCATCCTTAGTGTGTGAATCCCTGAGACCACACGAATGGTCAGTACTTGGGAGCTACAGACTTCAACTCAAAAAAGTTGTTGATAATTTTTATTGGCATCTTGGCTCGGGATGGGAAACACATCTCTGCCCTATATTGGGCCTTTTTGAGAACGCACTTGCCTCCACAAAACCCAAATTGACACCGTCGAGATCGCACCATTCCTATACTCATGTTGCTGTTAGGCTTCACTGTACGATTCAACAGGCCTTGACGGCTTTGACATGTTTAAAAGAAACATAATGGCTTCAGTGGCAGTTAAACTTTCTGAAACTGCAGTATTTTGGCCATAACTTCTTCCTACGAGCTCCGATTAATGTGATTCAATGTTCGGATTAAAGTTGACACAGTGCGTATTGAAGAAATGTCTGATTCTGACTCGGACGCAAACAATGGCCACACCGATCAAGGAGTTCTATATACAACTTGAATGGCATGTGACGGTCTTCTAAAACAATTAAACAATTTTTATTACATTGACTGCATGGATGATAAACTAGGAGTTTGCTTGATCCAAATAATTGAATGGCATGGTCTTCTAAACGAGAGTAGGTTGGGTCCGATGGGTTTCGGGACCGTCCGATCTACTTTACGATTCGTGCGCATGCATTTTAAAGCAGACGTGAAACTTTCGGGCGCGAATCTTAAAGCAGATCGGACGGTCATCGAACCCATCGAACTCACTTTGAGTCCGATGGGTATCGGACCCAAATTGGCCTCCTTCTAAACCATCTATGTTGCACGGATACGCCTAAACAGGCGACGTATCAGTATCGGACACGTATCGGATACCGATACGCGCCCGATACGGCACCGATACGTATCTGATACGTCAGCTGGCGTATCCGCCTACGTGGCGTATCCTTACTCGACCGATACGGTCGCCGATACTCCGTTGAAACAGCTGGATACGCCTGGAAACGCCTGGATACGCCTGCACCCGTGAGCCGCGCCCGCCGGCACCCGTGAGCGGCGCCCGTGAGCCGGGCCGCACCCATGAGCCGCTCGTGAACCTACGCTGCACCCGTGAGCCGCGCCCGCCCGCACCAGTGAGCCGCGCCCGTGAGCCGCGCGTGAACCAGCGCATTTTTTCTGCGTGAAGCGGGAATCGAACTCAAGCCGTGGCTGTGAGGGTCGAAAGCTTTGACAACTACACCAAAGTATCATTTGTGATATATTCTAGTAACTATAGTATTTAATATATTCTTATGTTATGCTTTAATTTTTTATACAAATTTGAATTAAGTTATGATTATCTAAATACAATATATAAAATAATAAAAAATAATATATATAATAAACGTATCGTATCTTGATTTTTAAAAATTGTCGTATCGCCGTATCCGTATCGTATCCGATACGATACCCGTACCCATATCCATGCAACATAGTAAACCATTAAACAATTTTTATTACGATTGATGATAAACTACGAGTTTGCATGGGGCGGTCTTCTGAAATAATTAAACAGCTTGGATAAACTTCAACTGCACGGGAATTAAACAGGTTTGACTGCACGGGAGACTGCATGAGCTTTATGTGTAAATTTCATAATATAAAATAAATGATAGATTAGTATTGTATTTTTGTGACTTCTGGGGTTGTCAAGTACGGTTTGAGAGTCCAGCCAATGTCCATGCATCTCTCTCATTAAATGCAGGACAAGAGTATAAAAAATTGAACCATTTAAAAGTTGTTTATTTTTAAAGAACGAGTAACAAGTTTTTATAATACACCGGTTCAATAAACCGGTTTTCACCAGTGTAATAGCAGAAATGGTTTATTTCAGTCCAATGGTCCGGTCCAGTCGGATTAATAAACATTACGTTTCATTATTACGTACTGGAATTTCACAGCGAAGTAACTACTGGAGAGATATCTACCACTGAAAACTGGGGGCCACATAACAAAACCACCACCTTGTTGGAATTAATTTCAATTAATTACAACATATATGGGCTTATATGTGATATAAATATATATTGAATAATAGACTGTCAAATATCTAATTAGACTCGTTATGAAGTGATCAAATTAAGTATTATCGGGTTCAATATGTGTCATGAGAAGTAGGGCATTTAATGTGTAGAATGCGTATTAATAACTTTATGATTTAGTGATGGTCTAAATTATATAAAGTTTGGTAACAATACAATTATGCTATTGGTCCCTGGAGAACACAATTAAATACGGCAATGTTCTGTAAATAAGGAAATACCCAATAGGACAAGTTCTAAATCAAGACCCACTAAGGATCCAATAAGATAATAGGCTATAGATCCAATAAGAGAAATAAGATTAATTAGTTAATTAATTAATTGATTAATTAATTAATTGATTAATTATTAATGGATGGGCCTATTCAATTAAAAGGTTCTGTCTCCTCTTAAAACCAACAGAACTTACGGCACTCTCTCTCTCTAATTTTTCTCTCTCTAAATTAAGAAGTGAGATTGATATTGAGTGGTAGAGAAGAGGATTTTCAGTAAAGAACTAGAATCGGGTATTTCTCCTTGTGCAGAACAGAGCGTTGCCGCTGCCGTCTCTCTCGCTCTCTCCATCGGACTTGAGAGGGATTACTTGGAAATCTAAAGGCTTCCGGTGATCAACGGTGATTGTGTCTCTTTGGAAGATCATGGCTATGGACCAAGGTAATTTAGAATTTCATATTAGAGTTCACTAGAGGATCATGGCAAATCTAGGGTTTATGAATTGCGGTATGATTTTGCATGATTTATTCCTACAAGTGGTATCAGAGCCTACTCTAGTTGAACGGATTAATTTCTTCACAAACGAATTTCTGTTCAGTTTTCAGAAATTAATTTATTTGAAAAATTTTGGTTTCAAGTTTTATGCGTAACTCTGTTTTTATGGCGTAACTCTAATTTTGGTATTTCGTAATTTTCTGATTGTGCTTGGTCCAAACTAATTACGTTTACTTCATGGTCAATTGTCAGAAATGCTCTTCTTTTATTCAAATTGGTATTGACCATTGACCATGAATAAAGGTAATCATTATACGAATTAAAAATCAGGTTTCCTAGAAATCATTCATCAGGTTTCATAATATCTGATTTTGTTTGTTTCCGCTGCGCAATTATTTTTGGACCAATTAATTACTGTTTCCGCTGCGCAATTAATTATCATGGTCAAAATTGGTTTACTAGAAATCATTATACGAATCAAAATTTCTGTTTGTTTCCGCTGCGCAATTGTTTTCAAAATAATTTTTATTTTAAAACAATTTATTTATAAATTTTGAACCAGAACAGAAATGTAAGATTTCGGCCAAATCAAGGTATACTAAATTTGGTATTTTGGCCGAACCAGAACAGAATGATAATTCGGTCAAGTCAAATTTTGATAAATGTTTCCTTGGATAATATTAAATCATTATGAAGGCTTCAGATTAAGATATATTTTGAAAAATGTTTAATAAAGGTATCATCTTGCCAAAGTAAGCTCTCATACCGACGTTAATCATTTGTCAATTTATACACAGTAAATATACATGTGATATTTGGTTATTGGACTGGCCCAAAGGAAAGATAATAATCAAGTATTGTATGTGTATGCTTGTGGTAATAAATGGGTAATAGTCATTAAGTTTTGGATGTAATTAGTTAATCGGCCCAAAAGGAAGATTGACTAATTGATATCAAATGGACTATTATATTCAATTGCTACACCTATTTATCTTAGAATAATGACTGACTCCAAAGAGCACTTATTGTTCGAAGATACTTAGTTGATGGAATATGCCTTATTATGATTTTTTATTTACTATAATTCGGTAATTTGATCCGTTCTTTGTGAATATTTTTCAGCAAAAATTACTGATCTTACAGCCGGCATCAATAGCATTCCGATGTTGACGGGTTCTAATTACAAGGATTACAAAAATAATCTTGAGATTATTCTTGGGTACCTTGACCTGGACACAGCATTGCAGGAAGCCAAACCACCTGTGCCTGTTGAAACTAGTTCTGAAAAGGAACAAACTGCACATGCACGGTGGATGCGGTCAAATCGCTTGTGTCTCCGAGTCATGCAAAAGACCATTCCTGAAAGTTTTAGGGGACCAGTTTCTGATTTCACTCTTGCTAAAGACTATCTTAAGGAACTTGAGCAGAGGTTTGTTAGGAATGAGAAGGCTGAAATAGGCATTCTATTAAACAAACTCTGCACAATGAAGTACCGTGGTAAGAGCAATGTCAGGGAGCACATTCTTGAAATGATGCATACCGCTTCAAAACTGAAGGGACATGAACTAGATATATCGGATGATATGCTAGTATATTTGGCCCTTAACTCTCTTCCTGCCTCATTTGGACAGTTCAAGGTGAGTTACAACTGTCAGAAGGACTCATGGACAGTTAATGAACTCATCTCGTACTGTGTTCTGGAGGAAGAGAGGTTGAAGTTGGACAAGAGCGAAAGCGCAAACATTGCTTCTACCTCTAAGGGAAAAGGGAAACAAAAACGTAAGGCTAATTCAGATGCTGCAACTACAAGTTCGCAGAAGAAACCCATTAAGGACAAGAAACCAGTTACCGGATCGGAGCCGAATAAAGAAAAAGAAGGGTTGTTTCTTCTGTGGATCTGAAGGGCATGTGAAGAAGGATTGTACCAATTATCACCCATGGCGTGTCAAGAAAGGTATTAATTTTTCTTTTGTTTGTACAGAAGTTAATGCAGTTTCAGTTTCAATAGACACATGGTGGATAGATTCAGGTGCAACTACTCATATTTCTGTGTCTATGCAGGGTTGCCGAAGTTACCGGAAGCCAACTGGTGAAAGATACATCTATGTGGGTGATGGAAACAAGGCAGAAGTTGAAGCTATAGGGCATTTTAGATTACTTTTGAAAACTGGCTTGTATTTGGATTTTTTTGATACTTTTGTTGTACCGTCTTTTAGGCAGAACTTGATTTCTATTTCTGCATTGGACAAATTAGGTTTTACTTGTTCATTTGGAGATAGAAAGTTTGGTTTGTATCAAAACTCCAATTTGGTTGCTACTGGTTTTCTATCTGTTTTAGACAATCTTTATGCTTTAGATACTATTGCTTCCTATAATAAGACCTTGAACAATGAAACTCGAAACGTTAGACAGAAATTAACACATCAGGATTCAGCTGCACTTTGGCATAAGCGTTTAGGTCATATTTCTCAACAGAGAATTACACGTCTTATTCAAAGTGATATTCTGCGGCCCTTAGACATGTCGGATCTCGGTCCGTGCATTGAGTGTGCTAAGGGCAAACAAACAAGCATGCGCAAATATACAGCCAATCGTATGACAGACGTCCTTGAACTAATACATACGGACATATGTGGGCCATTCCCTACAGCTACTAGGAATGGACATGTATATTTTATCAGTTTCATTGACGGTTACTCTAGATATGGTTATATATTTTTAATTAAAGAAAAAGCTCAAGCTTTGGACACATTTAAATCCTTCAAGGCTGAAGTTGAGTTACAACTCAACAAAAGGATTAAAAGTGTTAGATCTGATCGTGGTGGTGAATACTATGGTCGGTATGACGGCTCAGGAGAACAACGTCCAGGGCCTTTTGCTAAATTTCTAGAGGAAAATGAAATTGTGCCACAGTATACAATGCCCGGGTTCACCCGCAATGAACGGTGTGGCTGAAAGGCACAATCAAACATTAATGGAGATGGTGATGAGTATGATTTCTCATACTTCCCTTCCATTAAACCTCTGGGGAGAAGCACTTAAGATAGCAGCATATATTCTGAATCGGGTACCGACTAAAGCAGCAAACAAAACTCCATATGAATTGTGGACTGGGCGAAAGCCTAGTCTCCAGCACTTTCGAATCTGGGGTTGTCCGGCTAAAGCTCGGCCTTATAGGCCACAAGAGAAAAAGCTGGACGAAAGGACAGTTAGCTGTTATTTTGTTGGATATGCAGAAAGGTCCCGGGGGTACAAGTTATATGATCCCACTAATAGAACAATTTTCGAGACAAATACAGTTAAGTTTTTTGAGGATGTTATGGTTCAAGGGGGAAATACAAATCAAATTGTCTTTGAAGAGAAACAAGATTCTCCTATACAAGAGGCGCCAGCAATGGTACCAATTGTAATAAGAATATCTGGAGACTCATTGGTTCAGGATCGTACAGTGAATGGACCTATAGTGAATGAACCTCTAGAAATGGAAGAGAATCCAGTACAAGACAATGTTGATGTTGAAGAGGAACCTATACCATCTCAAGAACTTCAAGAAACAGTGCCTTTAAGGCGGTCCACCAGAGAGAGAAGAAGCGCAATATCTAAGGATTATGTTGTGTTTCTTCAAGAACATGAATTCGACATTGGCATGATGGAGGATGACCCTCTCAGTCTCCGTCAGGCTTTGGAAAGTGCGAATTCTCAGAAATGGATCGAGGCCATAATGATAAAATAAAGTCAATGTATGACAACAAAGTCTGGGATATCGTCCCGTTACCTAAAGGTGTGAAGCATGTTGGTTGCAAATGGATATTTAAGACCAAGAAAGATTCAGAAGGTAATTTGGAAAGATACAAAGCACGACTTATTGCTAAGGGATTTACACAGAAAGAAGGCATTGACTTTATGAAAACTTTCTCACCTGTGTCTATGAAAGATTCCTTCAGAATTATCATGGCTTTAGTGGCACATTTTGATCTTGAGTTACACTAGATAGATGTTAAAACTGCTTTTCTCAATAGCGACATTGATGAAACCATTTATATGGTGCAACCACCTAACTTTGAGATTGATGACAATAACTCAAAGCAGATGGTTTGCAAATTAAATAAATCCATCTATGGACTCAAGCAAGCGTCTCGACAGTGGTATTTCAAATTTCATCAAGTAATTGTCTCATTTGGATTTGAGCCTAACTTGGTGGATGAATGCATATATCACAAGTTCAGTGGGAGTAAGTTTATGTTTTTGGCTTTATATGTTGATGACATATTGCTTGCCAGTAACGATATAAACATGATGCGTGAAACTAAGAGATTTCTTTTCAGGCATTTTGATATGAAAGATCTTGGTGAAGCATCATATGTGTTAGGCCTTAAAATACATAGAGATCGAAATAAGGGTATTTTAGGGCTTTCACAACAAGCATATATCAATAAAATTCTCAAGCGATATGGTATGGAACACTGCAAACCAGGAAATATCCCTGTGGCAAAAGGAGACAAATTTAGTCTCAATCAGTGCCCAAAGACAGAACTCGAGAAATCAGAAATGCACCAGATTCCATATGCTTCGGTAGTAGGAAGTCTGATGTATGCTCAGGTGTGTACGCGTCCGGATATTGCGTACATCACAGGAATGTTAGGCCGGTATCTCAGTAATCCTAGTATGGATCACTGGAAAGCAGCCAAGAGAGTACTTAGGTACTTGCAAAGAACGAATGATCACATGCTGACATATCGGAGATCAGATAAGCTTGAGGTCATTGGATATACTGATTCCGATTTTGCGGGCTGTGTGGATAGCATGAAGTCAACATCTGGTTATATTTTTATGTTGGCTGGAGGAGCTATTTCTTGGAGGAGTGCAAAGCAGACTATGATTGCTTCTTCCACCATGGCAGCCGAATTCATTGCGTGTTTCGAGGCTTCGAACCATGGAATATGGCTAAGGAATTTTGTCACTGGACTGCGTATTGTGGATACTATTAAGTTGCCACTCAAGATATATTGTGACAACAATTCAGCAGTACTGTATTCCAACAACAACAGGAGCTCGTCGAAATCCAAACATATCGACATTAAGTTTCTTTCTGTGAAGGAAACAGTTCAGAGTGGACTTATAAGTATTGAGCATATTGGTACAGCTTCCATGCTAGCAGATCCACTGACTAAAGGATTGGTACCCAAACAGTTTCACGAGCATGTCTCTCATATGGGTATCTATGTTAAAGAGGATTGTCAGATTTAGTGGGAGTTTGTATTTTATGTATAATGTTTTATGTTTTATATGATATACTTTTACAGATATCATGCAGTTAACTTTTAAATGATATTCTGTTATTCGTATGTATCATGCAGTTATTCAGACTTCAGATATTCAACTTTCGGTTATTCAGTTTATTATGCACTCTGAATTTATGATTGACCTCAAAATCAAATTAAGATAAAGTGACCAAATTGGAGATAGACATGTAGATCACATTACATGTAATTCCCAAACTACACATCCCCTTCATGATTCATGTCATTCGGTTATGTTTACACAGTGATTTATGTTGGTTTAGTTTCGATTCATGAGACAAATACTGCTTAAGTCCTTGTGAATATAATTGATGGACAAAATTGGTTGATGACACAAAAGGCTATGACAGCACAGCTTGAGTACTCAATTCGGTTTTATCAATATATATTATTCGGATACACATATAGCCCAAGTGGGAGATTGTTGGAATTAATTTCAATTAATTACAACATATATGGGCTTATATGTGATATAAATATATATTGAATAATAGACTGTCAAATATCTAATTAGACTCGTTATGAAGTGATCAAATTAAGTATTATCGGGTTCAATATGTGTCATGAGAAGTGGGGCCTTTAATGTGTAGAATGCGTATTAATAACTTTATGATTTAGTGATGGTCTAAATTATATAAAGTTTGGTAATAATACAATTATGCTATTGGTCCCTGGAGAACACAATTAAATACGGCAATGTTCTGTAAATAAGGAAATACCCAATAGGACAAGTTCTAAATCAAGACCCACTAAGGATCCAATAAGATAATAGGTTACAGATCCAATAAGAGAAATAAGATTGATTAATTAATTAATTGATTAATTATTAATGGATGCGCCTATTCAATTAAAAGGTTCTGTCTCCTCTTAAAACCAACAGAACTTACGGCACTCTCTCTCTCTAATTTTTCTCTCTCTAAATTAAGAAGTGAGATTGATATTGAGTGGTAGAGAAGAGGATTTTCAGTAAAGAACTAGAATCGGGTATTTCTCCTTGTGCAGAACAGAGCGTTGCCGCTGCCGCCTCTCTCGCTCTCTCCATCGGACTTGAGATGGATTACTTGGAAATCTAAAGGCTTCCGGTGATCAACGGTGATTGTGTCTCTTTGGAAGATCATGGCTATGGACCAAGGTAATTTAGAATTTCATATTAGAGTTCACTAGAGGATCATGGCAAATCTAGGGTTTATGAATTGCGGTATGGTTTTGTATGATTTATTCCTACACACCTCACCAACATATGACCACTTTCGGAAAATAAATTAAACAAATCAACTCTCTCACTTCATGTCACTTTATATTTTGTTAATATTTTGGACGGAAAAAGTATCATAATGTCTTGATTGGAACAAATAAAAAGTTCAATAGCTATGAATGGACAAATTAAACTTGAGTGTCCAATTCGTGATAAAGGACAAAGTTTAGTTATCTTGGGCGAAATTTACACTTTGTCAATCATACAACATTTAAAATTTGCAAATACTTGCAATAGAAAAGTGATTGTTGTGTTGAATGAAACTCATAGCCTATTTATCATTGTTTTCAGGGAGTCGTGATAATAAGATAATTTAGATCTGCTACCTGTTATATCCATATAAGAAGTAATTTTTATAAATATTGTTGACTAATATATTGTTGACAAATATATTGTTGACAACACAATCTTACACGCATAATTGTAAGATTATGATTTTAAATCGCTATATTTGATGCATCCTTTAGTCCATTTGACAATTAACTAATAATATTGTTTAACATATAAGTAATTATAATTGACATTTAGTAAGGCGTTACAGCAATTAAAGATTATCCATTATTCCATCTTTTAGCTCGCAAATCATGATATGATAGATATAATTAATCCTATTGAACCAAATGGGGAACAACAAATAGTACGCATCAATATTAGATACATAACCCACTCCTTGATAATTTTATTTTTTGCTAGATTGAGATTATTTTAATATTTTTAATATTTTATTGATTGAGAGTACATGATAAGTTGATGATCATGTTTGAACCTTAGGACTTACAGATGCTAGAAAGAAATATATTTCTTGTTATAAGACAAAGCAGGAAGCTGGCATCTTACTTTTGCTTAATATATAATGAGCGCATGCATCATTTACATCAAATCCCAAATCTTTGAACCACTGTAGTGCACACAACAACAAAGTAGGCACTTATCGCGAGCGAACTCCGTCGCAAAAAGTATCGTTGCGAAAAGTAGGCACTTATCGCGAGGCACTTTTTGCGAGGGAGTACCGTCATAACTGTGCTTTTTCTTTTCGCAACGATACTTTTCACGACGGAGTTCCCTCGCGATAAGTGCCTACTTTTTGTAGTGGTGGAACATGGCACCTGAGCTTTTCAGCAAAGTCGGGTGTTTAATATTGTAATCGATACATGGCATCTTAATTTTCACCAGAGATTGTAACACGGAGAAAGATGACCTCATTCGCCAATGCTGTCGTTGTTTTATTTGCAGAGCCTAATTAGCTATGTACGTTCCAAAAGACTCCAGCTTTGTAAAATTCAGTCAACATTACGAGTTCATAAGTTCCTTAAAACTAACTATTCTCTAAAAGTTTTCCTTTGTTATGCAACTACAAAACTTTTGTAACTTGCGATTATCAATCAAATATGGGCTAGACCCCTATTTTTCCTAAAAAAAACTATTCTCTAAAAGTTCCAAATCAAATATTTCGTGAGAGATTAAAGAAAATGAAGCTGGTAATAGCGTTACAGTACCTACACTGTACCCGCACCATAACTACCATAACTACCATATCTATCTGGGGGGACCGCAAAAACTCCAGCACATAATTTTTTTTCTAAAGTATTAATACATATGCAATGAAGTATTTATACCTATATATGAAAGTATTTATACTTATGAGGTGAACAATTTTTACGTAAATAATTATCTCTCCAACCAAATCTCTCAAACGTACCATCACCATAAATACCTATGGGGGGACCACTCAAACTACATGGGGGACCATACAGTTTTTAGAGGTGGATTTTTTTTTTCCGTTCAATCTCGTCCATATTTCTGACAATTTGTGAGAAATTTTGCGAATCTAAAACCACGAACGTCTTCTACGCAATTTTCTCTTTCAAGTGAGATCCATGATGACGTATATGCTTTCGGGCTCATCGCCACACAAGTATTTATACCTCAACGTGCAAGTATTTATTTCTATACTTGCAAATATTTTGTTCATATGACACTAGATGACGTCTGAAAATATTAATATCAAATATTGTAGGTATTTATACCTATGCACTGAAGTATCTATACCTATGTAGTCAACTATTTTTGTTAGAGGAAGATTGATACGGTGATACGGGGTCCCCACTACTTCATTAGAGGAAAGTTGACGCAGGGACAATTGGGGGATTGGAAATAGAATGATCATAACAAGTTACGCATCAAAGTATTAATTAATATCTTATTTTTCAAGTGTTAATATTTTATCTTCCAAGTATTTATATCTATGAAATTGGATGCAAGGACTAGTGCATGTACTAAGAAAGGGAGGTCATATAATTAGTGGGGACTATATAATTAGTGGAGATCATAGAGGAAGAGTGTTGTAGGGATTTAGAATAATAATTAGTGAGGACCGTATAATATCTTTTTAGAATAATAATTAGTAGGACCATAATATATAATTTTTCTAAATGGAGTGTGGGGATTTTGAGGGTACAGAAGTGCGGATACTCAAATAATTATTCTAAAGAAAAATAGAATAGTAACATTAATTGAAATCCTGGTCTGTTTTCAGGTATGGCAACATGCGATGGAAGCGTAAATAGATCAATTGAAGGAACCAGCATTAGATATTTAAAAAACATTTTATATTTATTCTGGCTCTGCCGTCATCACCGCATACATCAAGTATGCTAGGAGCTTTATATTTGTATCCTGGTATAAAATGCTTTATATTTTAAAAAGCAAAGAATATTCCAATCTTCTCCCACTCCATATAAACTACTACAAAAATGTTAACCGTACACGAATGCAATTAAAAACAAAATTAACAGTGTGTAATGGAAGGAGGTGCTCGCGTGAAAATGAGCTCAACCATAAACACTACATGTCATTCAAAAATCAACCGTGAACGAAAGACACATATATTTGTACACAGTTTCTTATCAAGAAACCATGTACGATATTAGAAAATAATACACAGTTTTCAAGGAAACAACTGTGTATGATTATGCTTAATCTCCAAACACGGATTTGTATTTAAAAACTGTGTACGCTTCATTCGCGCTCTCTGAAATCTCAACCAACCCATGCGCAAAGTTAATTTCTTGAAGGGAAGCCTCCTCGCTATGTGAGTCTCTTCACCTTCCCCTTTAATCCAATTTAAGTCCTGCCTCTTACAATTGCTCTCTTCATTTTCTCATTAAGTCCATGTCATTTCATTTCTCTATTGTATCATGAATTGATCGGCATGGAGGAAATGGAGGACGTATGATTCCGCAAGATCATTTAAATAGCTGAAATTTGTCATATCTTATGTTATTGCCAAATGGTTCTTAATCTGAATTGATCACATTAATTGGTCCATTTATGACAATATACAATTCAAAAGTATATTAAATATTAGGCCAACATTGAATTATATGATCCAACAATATATAATTTCTATTTTATGTTAATTAACAACACAATATTATAATTCCTATAATATTAAAAATATGATTTTAAGCTACTTTTTTTATTTTAAGAATATATATCTTATTATGACAAACAAGGAGGGCATCTTCCTTTTGCTTTAGATATCATGAGCGCATCTTCCTTTTGCTTTTACTTTACTCTCCGAATTAATTTACTTTTGTTTAAATCCATGCCCAGAACTAAGAATATAAATTACTTTGATTCCAAGCCCAGAACAAACAATATTGTCCATGACCTTATGAAACCTAGCAAGCATCAAGACATCACCCAACAATTCACAAACTATCCACTCAATTTTGGTTCTAGACTACAACAAAATAAACCAACTCTAAGTGATTAAGAAAATCCATCAAAGCCACGAGAAAAATTCGAGCAATGACTCAAAAGTCTTGCTATAGGGTGGTTGGGGCCGAGATGTTAATGTATATCAACTCCTTCATCATTTTAATTTCGGTAACGCTTCCTTATGCCGAAACCTTGTTTAGCTCAATATTTAGAAGTAGATATGTAATCTTAAGTCACAAATATGCAAGCCTCTACCTATCCATGGCTTATACTCTTTTCCTCCCGCTGTTGTCCTACGTTTACTCCCAAGCCAAGCAGTATAACCAAGAAACAAAAGCTCAAATTATTCTCCTCTGGATGGCGCTCATTGAGATCCTCCAGGTGCGTAGTTGCAACCACTCCACTTGGGATCTCCGGAGGTCGGCGGGGCATTTGGTCCAAATATTCTGGGTTGGTTATCTTGTCTACAACTCTGCACCTTTAGAAGGTATCAGGGTGGGTCTCTTCTTACTCTGTATTTATTCTGCTGTCGCTGAGGTCCTGAAAGCAATTATGATAGACAAAGCCAAGCACTCTTACCTAATTGGAAACAACCCAAAACTAATATACAATTACATGAAGAGAATAATGCTCCATGAAGATCTTCGGACCACACCAATGAACATTTGCGAGTATATTGTTATGGGCGAGGAAAATCACAACATACACGATTGCAGCAACGGCTACTGCTTAGGCGAGAAAAAGTCCAACTCTAGAGGCATGCTTACGGTTGGTAGAGTTTTCCAGCTGAACTCATCTGAAGATGATGTGTTTACTTCACAATATCCCAACTGGCGTGACAATTGCCTATCCCTTGCCCTCGCCAAATTATTGAGGCGAAGGTTTGCCAAAGTCCCGGTAAATGAGGCCGGATGTAGAAAAGCCCTTGATTTTGTACTGGAAGGGCTAATTGCCGGTATTGATAGCAATCGAGATATTCAAACAGATGGAAATGATGGAGAAAGAAAGCCAGTGGACAGGGTATTTAGAATTATCCAAGAAGAGCTGAAGTTTGTTTCCGACTTTTTGCACCTCGAAATACCAACTTATTATTATTTTCCCCGGTTAGTTATAATTGATTTGATCGGTGTTGCCATCATAATTGGTAATGGCCTTTACCTTTTAGAGCGTTTGCCATATCTATATGTTATAACAAAAATAGATAACAACAATGAATGCTTTTTCCACTTTCTTGGATATGGTCCGGTGGAGGTGAATTTTTTATTTTTCTTTGTTTGTAGAACAACCATCACAATCTGTCTGATTTATGCATGCCTTTGTATGGTATGCTCCTGGATAAGGGTGCTTTATACCGAGCGCTGGTTAAATCTTATATTTGTTAAATTCTACATTAAAGATCCAGTCAAGTGGACAAGATATTACAGCTTATGGGCAATAAGGATGTCAGCCAAAATAGTATTTTCCATTCCTGCAAATATTATAAAGAAGGTGCTACCATACAAAAAACCTAGAGTTTATTCCTCCGTTTTTGATGTGTCAAATCTGGCACGCCTTCCAAAATGGATCAGAACAAATATTCCAAGGTTGTCCCCAGCAGGAGTTCACAGTACTGATGCAAAAGATGCTATACTGAGGTCCTTGAAAAATAGTGGTGGACGACTCACCTATGGAGAAACTTCACTAAAAAATTTTGGCATGGAAAATTTGAATTGGGCTTGCCCACCGACTGGTAATAGCACAGAAGCCATCCTTGTTTGGCACATTGCCACAACCCTCTTTCACCACCAGGAACCCTCACCTCAACAACATAACAATCCCATCAAGAAGGAGCAAGAGGTGGCCTTAGTATTGTCCAGCTATTGCCACTATCTTGTGGAGTCTCTTCCGGAGCTCTTACCAGATGAAGTTAAGTGGACAGAAAACATGTATGGAAGTGTGATAAAAGAGATATTGGCCATTCAATGGTGCTGGATGCCCTGCAGGGCACACTGGGTGAGAAATGCTCGTTCGAACTATGCAATGCATGCCATGTGGGTTCAAAGTTCAATAGTCGGAAAGGGTACCATTCTGGCCAAGGATCTCATGAAGTCCGCTAACGATGGAAAACAGGTGTGGAATATGTTGGCTGAGTTTTGGGCTGAGATGATGCTTTTCATTGCTCCATCCAATAATATTGAGGGTCATGAGAAATTTATAGACCAAGAAGAGATGATTACACAATTATGGGCATTACTTACCCATGCTGGTATTGTTACTAGGCCCGAACCCACTAAGCATCACCATCATGAGAACGAGAGCAATGCAGCTAATGGAGATATGAATGTTTGACTTGTTGAATATTGATCCAAAATTGATAACACTAAAATTAGAAACAGTGGAGAATGTGTGCTGCAGGTGTGTTTGTATTAGAAGTTCTATAATTAGTGTAGTTAGTGGAGAAAGTGGTTTCCTTATTTACACTAGACAGAAATAGCATGTAGTTGAGTTAGTGGAGTCCTTATTTAGATTAATGTTTAACTATAAATTAAGATGTACTTTGTATCCGAAATATATACAATAGAAGAGTTTATTTCAGCAGAAAATATTCTCTTGTCTCTGTTTTTTGTATCTTTATCCATCTGAAATTTCCAACAAATTGGTATCAGAGCCGAGTCGATCAACTTTGGGGCGTTTTCATGGCAGAAAACGGCAGCACCATGGTGAATGTCACACAACCAGCAATACCTCTCTTCAAAGGCGAAAACTATGTTTTTTGGAGCATCAAGATGACGACCTTGTTCAAGTCTCATGGCCTATGGGACTTGATAGAAAATGGAGTTCCAACAAATTGGTATCAGAGCCAAGTTTCCATTTCCAAAAGGCCAAGCCAAGAGAGCAACTCAAGTGCTTGAGTTGGTTCATGCGGATTTGTGTGGTCCAATGCAAACCGAATCTCTTGGAGGCAGCAAATATTTTCTTCTTTTCACAGATGATTATAGTAGAATGAGTTGGGTGTATTTCCTACATAGCAAAGGAGATGCATTCAATAGTTTCAAGGTGTTTAAAGCATTTGTAGAGAAACAATCAGAGAAAAGGCTGAAGGTGTTAAGAACTGACCGGGGTGGTGAGTTTCTATCAAAAGAGTTCATAAATTTCTGTGAAAGTGAAGGGATACATCGTGAGTTAACCACTCCATACACACCCGAGCAAAACGGGGTTGCTGAGAGAAAGAATAGAACTGTGGTAGAGATGGGAAGAAGTATGTTAAAATCCAAGAAGTTACCAAATAAATTCTGGGCTGAAGCAGTGGCAACTGCTGTGTATATTTTGAATATTTCACCCACAAAAGCCGTTATGAATAAAACCCCATTTGAGGCATGGTTTGAGAGAAAACCTGGAGTAAGTCATTTAAGGGTATTTGGGAGTATAGCCTATGCACTAATCAATCCACAAAAGAGATCAAAGCTTGATGAAAAATCTGAAAAATGCATTTTCATCGGGTATTGTACACAATCCAAAGGGTATCGGCTATACAATCCAGAAAATGGTAAAATTGTTGTGAGTAGAAATGTATTATTCAATGAAGAAGCAAGTTGGCAGTGGGAGAGTGTTGTACAACAAACCCAGGTTGAAGAATCGTTAGAAGAAAACGAAGAGATAGCGGCACAAGATCAACCACACGAACAACCACCTAGCAGCAGCTCTAGCAGTCCAGTTGAAGATTCAATTCCTGAGATGCAATCAAGGAAGTTCAAAACATTGCAAGAGCTGTATGAAACAACCCAGGTACTCCTTGTTGCAGATCCCACAACTTATGAAGAAGCCTCGGAAAAACAAGTGTGGCGCAATGCAATGCAAGAAGAAATGCAATCGATTGAGAAAAACAGAACTTGGCAATTGGTGAAACGTCCTCAAGGTAAAAATATTATTGGTTTAAAATGGGTTTTCAAAACTAAATTCGGTGCAGATGGAAGTGTTCAAAAGCTCAAAGCTAGACTTGTGGCAAAGGGTTATGCACAAGAATATGGAATAGATTATGAAGAAACATTTTCACCGGTTGCAAGGTTTGAAACTGTGAGAATGGTGTTAGCTTTGGCTGCTCAATTGAAAAGAGATGTGTTTCAATTTGATGTAAAATCTGCTTTTCTTAATGGTGAATTAGTAGAGGAGGTTTATGTTGAGCAACCAAGAGGATTTGAGGTGAAGGGCAAAGAAGATTGCGTGTATAAACTCTCAAAGGCATTGTATGGTTTGAAACAAGCACCAAGGGCTTGGTATAGCAAGATCGATGCATATTTCATAAATTCTGGATTTGAGAGAAGTAAAAGTGAACCTAATCTGTATGTTAAGAAGAATGGAAAGGAGGAAGTGTTGATTGTATGCTTGTATGTAGATGATATGATCTATACGGGCACAAGTGAGAAATTGCTAACTGAATTTCAAGCAAACATGAAAAAAGAGTTTGAGATGACAGATCTAGGTTTACTGCATTATTTTCTCGGGTTAGAAGTAGAGCAAGAGCATGGTAGTATCTTTGTATCACAAAGGAAGTATGCAGTGGACTTGTTAAAGAAATTTGGCATGCATAGTTGCAAGGCAGCAGCTACACCGATGAACAATAATGAAAAGCTTGTAAAAGATGATGGCACAGGGCCATGTGATGAAACCAAGTTTAGGAGTTTAGTTGGAGGCTTGATTTATTTAACCCACACAAGACCAGATATAAGTTTTGCAGTAGGGGTGATATCTAGGCATATGCACAATCCAACTAAACACCATTTTGGAGCAGCAAAAAGAATTTTGAAGTATATCTCGGGTACCACTGATTATGGGCTGTGGTATTACAATGCAAAGTTCTTTGATTTAATTGGTTATAGTGATAGTGACTGGGCAGGTTGTTCTGAAGATAGAAGAAGCACATCTGGATATATTTTCTCCCTTGGATCAAGTTCTATAAGTTGGAGCTCAAAGAAACAAGCAACAGTGGCCCTTTCATCGTCAGAAGCAGAGTACATCGCAGTTAACTCAGCAGCTTGTCAAGCAGTGTGGCTTAGGCGAATTTTAGAAGATGTTGGACAGGTGCAGCAGCAGCCAACACCGATCTATTGTGACAATCAATCAGCCATTTCCATGACGAAGAATCCTGTGTTCCATGGAAGGTCAAAGCACATCGACATTCGCCTACATTTCATCAGAGATCTAGTTGCAGAGAAGATCGTTGAGCTGAAATTTGTCAATTCAGAAAATCAGAAGGCAGATGTTCTAACCAAGGCATTATCACTAGGCAAGTTCGAGAGCATGAGGAAGAAGCTTGGTGTAGTCAATTTTGCATCAAGGGGGAGTGTTGAATATTGATCCAAAATTGATAACACTAAAATTAGAAACAGTGGAGAATGTGTGCTGCAGGTGTGTTTGTATTAGAAGTTCTATAATTAGTGTAGTTAGTGGAGAAAGTGGTTTCCTTATTTACACTAGACAGAAATAGCATGTAGTTGAGTTAGTGGAGTCCTTATTTAGATTAATGTTTAACTATAAATTAAGATGTACTTTGTATCCGAAATATATACAATAGAAGAGTTTATTTCAGCAGAAAATATTCTCTTGTCTCTGTTTTTTGTATCTTTATCCATCTGAAATTTCCAACATGACTTGCCACTGTAATTTGTACCACTTATTTTCCTTTTGGCATATGATAGTTGTATGTTGGGTCCTTAATTATGAACTCTTTACTTTTGGTAAAAAGTTGTTTGTGTTGTGTGCTTATTTATGTAATTCTTGGTTTTATGAGTAAGTTGCATATCTATGTTGTTTTGTGCTCATTTTATTTGTTTGAATCATGTTTTTCATTTGTACCATTTTTCTTACAGCAACGAGACTTCAATATTTCACAACTTTTATAGTAGTTGGTTATCCATATATTCAACTTTTTCATAATTTTCTATTCATCTTTAATTTTAATTGCTATTTCTATGGCGTAAAAGGTTGATTTGGAGCTTATTAAAATTCAGTTTTGTTTCAACAGCTATACAATATGCTTCTAACCAAATAAAGTTCAAAATTTTGAAATTCTCAAGAGGTTGATGCAGTTTGAAATTCTCAAGAGCTTATTACTGATGTTCAAGCAGGATGATTTTGGATTTTTGGATAGTAGGAACGATCTATTCAAGTCTACATCGTTTACCAAAAAATGATAATCGGCAAATGTCATATATAATTAAATAAGATATCCTATCAAAATCAAACAGTATAAATTATATTTTGATTTCTTACAAATATTTTGATTTCATAACATCCGTCCGATTTTAATCGGACACCTCACAAAAGAAAATACAGCACATTGTTGTCGGCTCTATGGTAGGCAATGTGGTCTATCCATCTCTTGTAAGAATGGAAAATTTAAAAATAGAAAGGCAGTAACAAGCCATGGTGTCCGGCACATCGAAAAAAACAAAAAAATAATAAATCGAAGTGGGACGCCTTCGGCCATCCCAACCGGAAAAAAGGAAACAAAAAAACAAAACAAAAAGTGGGCCGCCATTGCCCAGCCCAATCAAAGAAACGAAAAAAAAAAAATAATGGGCCGCCATGACTCCCACGATTCATATTTTGCCCTCTCCATACTCCTGCCGCTCTCTCCCATTCTTTTACTCCACAGCAGCCAAAAAACAAAGAAACTGATTCCTAAAACAGTGACAAGCAGTGACAACCAACATTTTTTCCTTTTTGTTGGTTGGGATGGCTTGTGGCGTCTCATTTAGAATATTTTTCTTTTCTTTTTTTTTTCTTTTTTCTGGTTGAGATGGCCAAAAGGCGTCCAATTTATATTGTATTTATTTTTTTTTTTTTCATGGTGTTGAGATGTGCCATGGCGTCCTGCAGAGACGCCATGGCCCATTATTGCTTTCCCATTTTTTAATTTTCCACACAACATTTCCTATTTTTTTTAATATTTTTTGTTAATTTTCTTATGAATAAAATTTTTGGCTTTAAGCCTGTATCCTCTACATTACCCTACCGTTTGAGGCTGAATTCGGACCGTCCAATCATAATCAGATCAATATTTAGTTCTAAGTCTGTAATACACATGCAAGATCTGTTTAAGATTCATGCTTATATATAACAAAGATGAGATTCAAATTCAAAAGGTCAGGTACCTTGGGTGATATTAATTCTATACTCTTCCCTGTCGTGCCGGGCCAATAAGTAACATTCGAATAGCCTTAGCAGTAGCATTTTTTTATTCATCTTTGTAGCCATTTATTATATTCACACACAAAATGAATAGGATAATTAAACCAAAATGTGTGAATTTTGCCACGTGGCATTAAAATACTATCCATATGGAGATATTTTCATTGGAAATAAATACATCGGCTATATACATTATACATATTCTGGCTTTTATATATTTATCAGTACTTCGTTGTTTTCTTCTTCTAAATTCTCATTATATCTCACATTTTTATTATTTATTTTTAAAGTTCTCGATCCGAACCGCTTAATATGACATCTATTATAAACAAAATGTACTTTTGAAGATCAAGCAAAATTCTAACTATATACTCTTTCGGCCAATAATCGATGCGGACCGCTCCACATGATCACGTTGAACAGTTTGAATTGACCGTTAGAATTTTGAAAACTTAAATATTGAATGCACTGACCCAATCCGTACTATGCATAGCACCGTAGCCTCACTCTTTAATTTGATAACAAAAGTACTATATCAAAAGTAAGATGCTGTCGGCCTTTCTTGACAACATTTGTTGGGCCCCCAGGCCCACAATTCATACATTATCTTGTTCATATTCGATTCCTGTGCACACATAAAACGAAATAGGCTAACAGCTATATTACCCCAGTACTCCACTTAGGCTCTCGTGCTCGTATCGGGTGAGTATCGAATACGAATACGCATCCGATACGGCTCCAATACGTGTCCGATACGCCAAATGCGTATTCGTATCCGATACTCATCCGATACGCCAGCTGACGTATCAGCTTACGTGGCGTATCCTTAATCCTTTGATACGGTCTCCAATACGGATTGATTCATCTGGATACGCCGTGCATTGCGGCAAAACCAAATTTTTTTAGCTATTGCGGAGAATCAAAATGGGTATCTGTGACATAACACCCATAGCCCTCTACCGTACTACATGTATATGTCACTAATATTTTATATTTAATTTATATAATACAAGTGTTGAGTTAATAAAATAATAAAAAATATTATATATAATAAGCGTATCATACCTTTGATTTAAAATTGTTATAAGATGTTTCCGTATCGTCCGATATGATACCCGTATCCATACAACATAGGCTAACAGACACCTAAAATATTATCCACAAGGATATATTGTCGACCAGATATATACATTTCAAATACCTATTTTATAATTTATTTATAATTATTTTGTTATTTTCTCTTGCCTACTTTTGGAGTTTAATATTATACATAAAATAAATTGGGCACTTATCCTACGCGCGCGTTGTATTTATAAGATATTTGCATTTGATAAAATAGGCCAAGACGCCACTAAAATACTCTCCATATGGTGATAACTTTGTTGTAAATAAAAACATTCCAAAATGAAGCTTCATGTGGTATACAAATTTTATAATTATTTTTGTATCTCGTATTATTTTTACTATTTTTCTGTGAGAAACACAGCTCTTGACACTTAGGTCTTGCTTCTTGGAGTTTATATTATGTATTATATATTTTTCATTTGATGAACAATTTTGTTAATAAATCCATATTGATATTTGAAGTCACTATGTTCAAAAAAGATTTGGCACATGTTGTTTTTTATCCAAATCATTATAAATTAAAATAAAATGCAGAGACTATGAAGTGTCATCTAAGCATGAAACTTTTCTACTTTGACCCCGAAAATTAAATTAATTTCATTTATATCCTCGAGAAACATGTCCAAATTAAATATACTATAGTCGTATGAGAAATATGATTTTGGTTCGGGTGTTCTGTTTTTTCTTGTTTCACTTTGGTCGCAGGGTGTTCAGTTTGATACTGGTACGGACTGATACGTCTATTTTTTTCTTCCGTTTTTTTTTTCTGATTTTTTTGGTATGTGTTGGTTCTGTATTGGTTTGACTGATATGTATTGAACTATTTGAATGAATGGAAGCCTACAGGCATGTTTGCAAAAAAAAAAATTACCTAAAGACTCACAATTCCAATGGCTGGTCAGTGATAGGGTTGAAATAAGCACTATTTTTTTCTATCACTTAATCTAAAATATAGCACTACTACAGAAATGGTAATTCTACACTGCACATTGTACACGATTTTGCCAATTTTACATGAAAACCGTGTACCATAAAGGTTTTTTTGAAAGCCCGAAAAAACTGCTGGAATCATACACTGATATTTATTAAAGAATCAGTGTAGAATTGTTTGGAAAAAACGCCGTGTATGATTTATTAGAGAGCTACACGAATTTTTGATAATAAATCCATAAAGAAAGACAAGAATTGTACACGGATTATCTTATAAATAGCCGTGTATGATTTGTTAGAGAGCTACACGGATTGTTAAGTATAAATCCGTGTAGAAAAGTCTAGGGTTTCATTCTAAAAAGCCTTCTCCTTCCCGCGCCGTATAAAAGACTTTCTCTTTCCAGCGCCGTTTTGAACAAGTAATTAGTACTCTCTCTTTGCTATATTGAAGGCTTATCTAAGATCTTTGAAGTTTGTATTTTCTTCTCTCTATCTTTCTAAGATTAGTATATATTTATATATATATTTTCCGTTTCTTCCTCTAATTTTCTGTTACTTTACGTTTTTCTACCCATTTATTCAAAAAATGTTTTTCTGGAAACATCTCTCTCTCCACTGATTTCGAAGATATTATTCTGAAAAAGTATCATCTATTTTGAAGGAGAGAAGTAAAGAAAACGCTGAAGGTCTCCATCATCAGATCTGAGAAAAACCATTGAAGATCAGTACTAACGCTTCCGCCTAAAGATGTCTTCAATTCAGAAATGTAAGATTTAAATTCCTTTGCAATAATTTTTGTTACGAAATTGATTTTCAATGGTTCGTATAAAAACAATTATACAGATTCAATTAATTTTATGTATAAATATTTTATTATAATTTTTTGACGACATTTTTTAAAGGAAAATCTTATTCTCTAATATGTATGCACATATATGTTGTTCAAATGTATTTTTTATTGGAGATGCAATATGTTAGAGACATTTAACCAAGAGGCATCATGTCATGGATCACATGGGCACTCTTTTGCTTATATGTTGGATCTAATACAACTAGTTCTTATGAAATTTCGGTCCAAACTAGATCATAACCAAGAGTTTTGGCAACATGAGCCAAACCTTGATCACATGGTTACTAAGTGGTAAGGACATCACTTTTATACAAACATTGTATTGGATCTTGAGGAGTATATGTTATATGGATCACATGGGATTCCTTCTGTACAAAAGGCAATATGTATATATGTTGCACTAATTGTAATCTATTAGTATTCTCTATGGTTTTATATGAATTCATATATAATAATCGGTCCAACGGAAGTTTATTATATATTTTTTTATATAAATAATTTAAACCATATAACGTTATTTTTTTTATATTTGCGAGTGTCTTGCATCTACCTTTTCTTGTTACTAACTAATACCAAATTATAATTGTAGTATGGAACAAAGCAGCAGTGTTACACCAAGGAGCAGATCGACGATGTTAGATGTATGTGGGTAATGTGGTTTCAATTAGAATTTGTAATGCTAAATATGGATTTGTATAACTTTGTAATGCCAAATATGAATTTGTATAATTGTGTAATACCAAATATAGATTTGTATAATTTTGTATAATTTACAGTACATGAATTTTAAATTGCTATCTGAAAAATTTAAATACTGGCTAGCAAAACTGGAAGCTAGCCAAAAAAAAAAAAGCAAAAAAAAATATATGTGCAATCCTACACGGATATTTAACTAAACTCCGTGTAGGAAGAGTAATCCATAAAATAATCCGTGAATAATAAATTCCTACACGGATTATTTGATAAATGTCCGTGTATTATTGTTTCTACACGGATTTTTATCAAATAATCCGTGTAGGAGTATATTTGTACACAGATTATTGTATAAATGTCCGTATAGGATAGTTAAGAGAGCTACACGGATATGAAATTAAAAGTCCGTGTAGAAAGAGTAATCGTACACGGATGTTTAGGTAATATCCGTGTAGCTCGGTAATAGGGAGAGCGCCATAGGCAGGTGTTTGTACATGGCTGTTTATAAAGTAATCTGTGTAGAAAGCGTTATAATGCACACGGGTAAATATCCGTGTAGACAGAGGGTGCCTATTCATACACCCTCAACTCCTACACGGCAGGAAATCCATGTAGCTCCTCCAGTAATGTCCTTGTGCAATCTCTTTTTCTGTAGTAGTGTAGCCAAATAACGAGTTACAATTGTCCAATTTAGGTAGTATCAGATTACTTTTGCCATTTTACTTGATTATGTAGAATTGTAGGTTTTCTATTGTTTTTGGAGCTAAAATAGGTATAAAATGAAACATTCTAGATACACTGGTATCAGCATAAGAATCGGCTAAGTCCGGAAGTCTACGCGACATCATATGACACATATAATAGCATAGCTGAGTCATGAAGATCAATAAAGTTCCCCACTTTGTATGAACTTCAAGGCATCCTACACACCAATTCCGAGATAAAGCTCTACATAGAATCGTAGATCTCGTTGTCTATTTTTTCCAACGAGCTTTGAATCACCTCAATCGGAGTCCGGATGACCAAACTACGGCCAAAATACGATTAAGTGTCTATGCAGTATGGCACCCTCTATGCCGCATGCGGGATTGACCTATGCCACACGATCCATGGACTCAATCCATGAACTGTTCTGATGCTGATCAAATCTCTGGCCAAAATTCTTCTAGAAGGTCACGATTTCTTCAGAGCCAAGTTTGACTCGCTTTTTTTTGGCTCCATCTATGCAAACTTGGAGTGCACTCCAAGTCTCCACCTTCTCCACTACTTGATTTCGGTGTGCGTGTTTAATTGTGTTAAGTCTATAGAATCGATTAGCATCCTCATGCTAGGTTAGGTTTGTTTTAGTCTAAAAATACGGCAATAACGCAGATCCAACACAAATGGATTAATCGTGAAATTTATTCTACTATAAAAATAATGCAACACGATACATAAAAAAATATATATATACACTTCAAACATATAAAATTGTCACTGACCCACCTTTATGAATAACACAAATGTACATAACAATAATGAAATGAAATAAAACAAGATATATTTAAGTGAGGAGAGTAGTAATTAAATAAATGAAAGCCTTTCTTTGTGCTAATTCAGCCCTCTCGGATCAAAGCCTTCAGTTATATTAATTCAATTAAAGGCTATACGTTGAAATGAGTCATATGGGCCCGCTCGGTTCAAGATGGGTCTAATCATGATCTACCAATTTCTATTACTATATATCTTGAGCCTGTTAACAAACCTGCAACCCATTTATATCAATTTATGCCATTTGTTTTATTTAGGCCCGTTAAGCCTTCAACCCATTTAGTGCGCGGATGTAACGGTGATTATATATTTTAGACGAGCTGCACGCTGAAACCAATCTAACAATAAATCATGAGTTTAAATGTCCATAACAATGCTTATCAGTGTAAATAAAAGAAAATTGATCCCTCATTGCTAAGATTGCTCCTTGAGCGATATATCAGGCCCGAATGGCTCCTTGAAGTTAATTAGTCGGCAAGATTTGTTGTACAAACATCAAAAAAATAAAAAAAATAAATAAATAAATGTAAAGATAAATCTAAGTCGTAAATATAAATTTGTCATGCTCCTCAAATCATAAAAAAAATAAAATAAATAACAAAACACTTCATCATAACGGTACAAAGAAATTATGTTATAATAATCATCATGGAATGGAAGCCCATAGTCAACATGAATTTCTCATTGACCGAAATCAATCTCTCAAGATAAATTATGCACGGAGTATTATTTTAAGATTTAAAGGCCTTAACGGTACTTATCACCATACACAATTCTAACACCGTTAACAAAAAAAAGGAAAAACACTGAAGCATGCCCACCGCCATTGCTATAACGGTGTAATCCAATATAATGATGTATATGATTATAACAATGATTGCGAAATATTGGAGACTTAAAAGAGCCGCACACCTGGCTGAATTAATTGGAGAAGCATAATCTTTGGCAGCGAAAGCGCCTTCCTCCTGTGCTATAAAAGAATGACCAGGGAATACAGAAAACACAGAGAGACCGAGAGAAAGAATCAAACTATACTCAAATTACAATAGATATTGAGCGCAGAGACAGAGATTGAGTGAAAAGAATACACAAGGAGATATATCAGTTTCCCTCGCCGAACAAGAAAGAAAGGTAAAGAAAAAAGAAAAGAAAGATTTTGCAATATTCATGAGTTGAATACTTCGATCCTTAACTCTCTTATCCCTCTCTTTTACTTAGATTTTATAAACAATAAAAAAAAAATCGATTTAAAGCGAAGGCCACAACACGTTTGAAATAATTCACCGCCACTTCCGGACTCGAAGCACTCGGTGCGCGTAGGGTGCCGGTTGGGCAAAAATTACACAAACATTCGCTACTATCGGACTCGAAGCACTTGGTGCGTGTAGGGTGCCGGTGGGGTGATTCAATGGGCTCGAAACACTCGGTGGAGTAGAGCGCCAACAAAAAAAAAGGATCCGAAGCACTCGGTGCGTGTAGGATGCCATAATCATGCTAATGACGAGTACGAATTAGACAGAAATGCTGTCGAAATTCCCTCTTAATTAGACATGAAAATAATACTCAAATAAATCAAATTGAGACTGAGATGCTGCTGAAATTTCAAAAGAATAAAAAAAAAGAGAAATGTGCGGCTTTATTGTACAAGAGATGTTGGAATTATGACAAAATAAAGGTTACTGGAGTATATTAATTGAACCATATGAATTCACATATCAAAAGTTGTTTTCACCGTTGAGTCACCGTAAAGAAATAGTGCAACTATCTATGCCAACTAATGGTTCATATAAATTTACGTGTGAACTTGGAGATAAAGCAAGTCAAAAGAAAAATAAAAATCAAGACCCTTTGTCATGATCAATCTAAGATAAAGAAATGAATTCCCTTTTCTACAGTGCTCTGCATAACAGAAAGTGATATAAGAAAACATGGAAATAGATGCATATGATTTAAGCACATGATTGATTTTATCTTACGTTGAAAACAAACCTGAATCAACATCAAGTTCATTTTGACGATCTTCATACATATAAAATATGCCAAAGTGACTAGAACATTAAAGGAGTTCCTTCTTGCTCGATCATAAACAGAGTGAGTTTATCCCTGCAGACCTAAGCCTATCACACTCACCTATATCCGCACCTGAACATAAAAAAATAAATCCGAGGCAAACCCATATCCAAAGACTCAAGTAATTCAAATTCAAGACAAACCCGATCGAACCCAAATCGACATCCAAGACCAAACTAAAAAAAAAATGAGTCCATATTGAAGACTTTAGTAACTAAAGTCCAAGGCACTTAATCTAAATAAGCCCAAAATTAAAACGTGATTTCAAGTCAATACAAAGCTCGTACCAAATCTAAAATTCATACAACTCCCAAATCAAAACCAAGACCAAACCAAACCGAACATATCCAAATAAACCAAATAAATCAAATAAACCAACAAACTCAAGGCGAACCAAAGAACCGCAATCAAGCCCAAGTCGAACCCAAGACCAACCCAAAATTCAAATCAAAATCCAAGTACAAATCAAGTCTAAACCCGAACAAGCCAAAACATAAATCAGACATAAGTAAACCCAATTCACCAAAATAGACTCAAACCAAAACCAAAGGCTTCCACGTCATTCAAACTCAAAGGCTTCCACGCCACCCAAACCTTCAAATAAAGGCTTCCACGCCACCCAAACCAAAGGCTTTCACGCCACGCCAACCAAAACCAAAGGCTTCCACGCCAACCCAAAACCAAAGGCTCCCACGCCAACCAAAGTCAAAGGCTTCCACGCCAACTCAAATCAAAGGCTCTCACGCCACCTCAAACTAAAGGCTTCTACGCCACCCAAATTCAAAGGCTTCCATGCCACCCCATCAAATACATAAATTCAGCTAAAGCCCTTGCATGTAATAGGCACCCCAAGGGAAGGAAAACCCTACGGACACCACGGGCATATGATACGCCCTTGTCTAAACCCTCTGCGTCAGTCCGACCCGTAGGCTGTCGAAGTGTTCCAGACGCCTACTCACGTAGTACGGTGTCGCCCACAACATATATGTTCAGCTAAAGCCCTTGCATGAAACAGGCACCCCAAACAAAAGCCCTAGAAAACCCTAGGCACCCTCAAACCAGCTAAAGTCCTTGCATGTAATAGGCAACCCCAAATTAAACAAAAGCCCTAGTAAATACTAGGCATACACTGTTAGTATGCCCCTCGAGGGTTGAATCAGTACTACCCCTCTGATTCAGTATCGCCCTCTCTTCTTGATTGCACTTTATATACCCTACCCTAATCATGTCATTTCGTCTAGCCCCTTAATCGGAGGTTCCTGGGTACTATCCAGGGTAATTAACGGCAGGGGCTTGCGCCTGCCGGAAGGAAAAGAATCCCCACAATCAAACAATAAGCTTCTTCCCCTTTACCTATTCGAGGGAGGGAGTGTATCTGCAGAGACGTTCGCGCCGGTCTATACCAAAATAATAGGCCGACAAAAATGCCTCAACAAGGTTAAAGAGTTACTTAGAGAGAGAAGGATATTCATCGGAAGTCAAGCAAGAGAAGAAGACGTCATCTAAGGAGGCAAGGATTCTCCAATCTTTAATTGGGTTGTAATCTATGTTTTTCTTATTTTATTTCTTTTATTTTACCATAGCTATGATGAACTAAACTTCTCATCTCTAGGGTGAGGGTTTGTAATCGAATTCTTTGTAATGTTTTAATATATATTTATGTTTTGTGTATATTGATTTGTGTTTGCTTTATTATTTAAATTTTTTTTTATTAAGTCCTTGCATACATAATTCCGTCTAATGTCAATGTCCTCCACATACCAATAGGTGTAAAGTCTGTGAATCCCAATGTGAGTGGGACACCCACGTAAGAACTTCAAACACTTCCGCTAACGAGGCTTGACAGCGGTTCAAAGACTAGGGTTAGAACCTAGGGGGTTCCCTTGACAGAATAGCGTAGGTTGGAAATTTAAGTTTTATTAGTAGATACCTAGTTTAGGTAGGGTCTTTGTGATAATTAATTGAGGGGTAGAATAGAATATGAACAATTGTTTGTGTGAGAAAGATAATTGTATACTTATAATACTCTGAACTGTTGCCCCAAAAGCCGATCGCAAGATTGAAAAACCTTTCAAATCACGTACACTGAAACCCAACACGCCCTGCGGGGTAGTGACAGTGCCGCATGCAGGGTAGCTGTGGGACAATCTATGCTGCATACGGGGTGATAGGCCTCATGCGGGGTAGAGAGACGTCAGAAATATATATTTTGCATAATTTAGAAGGAGAAAACTTGAACCTTAGAGAATCTTTATTTAATTATTTCATTCTAACCTTAGCACAATTAGCGCCTTCACCTACAACTTTAGGATATTGAACCCAACAAACTATTTTCAAAACTATTTGAAATATATTTTAATTTTATCAACAAACAATTTCTAACTGTTTTCAACCAACCCCTTTACCTGAACTAGCGAAAATTGTTAATTATTTAATACACTATCCCTGTGGATCGACACCCCAATTATACTACACGATAGGATCATGCGCTTGTGATCTGAACATAAGTAAAAATTAGGGTTTACAAATATTTAAAAGTAGTAGTACCAATTTCAGTCATCATTGGTCCGATGGGCATCTAAGACCGTCCGAGGGCCTCCAAGAATGTCCGATCTGCTTTAAGATTTGTCTGATGCCTATGGAACCTACTCCGCTCTAGATATCGAGTATCTGATTTGACAATAGAACTAGGGTGTCCTTAAGTTCACCATGCCTTTTTGTGAACTCAACTCTAAAACCTATCAGATTGATTTCAAACGACAAATTTAAACCGTTGAAACCAATCTACCTTATGAGTGATGCATCTATATGCAGAAATTTTAAATTTTAAAATTCATTTTTGTATAAAGTTAAGTGGTAAAACAATATTAAAAAAATATATTAAAATTAATCTATAAACTTTCTAATTTGACCGCTTAACTTTATTCTAAATTATTTAAAAGTGTAAAATTTTCGCACATAGACACATCACTTATAAGCTAGATAAATTTTAACATTTCAAATTTATTATTTAAAAATGAGAAAAGGTATTAATCCCCTCTTATCAATCCCCGGAAAATCCCCAATATTTTGGATAAGCTTTTAACTGTCTTTTAACCGTCGGTCCAACATCAAAAATCTCATTCCCATTTCTCTCTGGCGCGACTCCCCGTCAAATAAATACCAAATGTTAAATCCCATTCTCAAGTCTCTCATTTCTCTCAAATTCTCAAATACCAAATGTTAAATCCGATCCGCTTCAGCCGCGACGGCCGCGACGGCCGCGACGGCAGCGACGGCCGCGACGGCCGCGACGACAACGACGGTGACACGCGACGGCAGCGACGGTGACGCTCGACGGCAGCGACGGATTTCTTGGCTGCATCTGAGCATCTCTTGTCAGATCTGCCCGATCCTTTGATGATCTCTAGTGAATCGGGCCTAAGCAGCATCACAGTTAAGGAAAAGGTCTTTCTCTCACACACTCACACACATAACTCCAGTGTTTCCTAAATTGAACATGATTTCTCTTTCCTTCTTTTATTCTTTGCTATTAATCTGAGTGTTCTCTTTCAATCTTAAGCTAATCAGAGTCCAGCACTTTGCCTATTGAAGCAGGAATTGGGATTATCTGATGTAGCGTACAAATACTTTGTGACTTTCACGTTCGAATTCATCAGAGTCGATTTGGATTGAAGGCTAGCAGTGAACTTTAAATTCAGTGAGTTATTTAATAATTTTATTTTACAGGATTGATGCAATAGATTTACAGGTTGTAGTTATTATTTTACACGATTGTTTTGTTTAGGATTCACTTTGGATTCTGATTTAATGCCAGCAGTAGTTATTTAGTAATTTACAGGATTCATGCAATACATTTACAGGTTGTAGTTATTATTTTACAGGATTCATGCAATACATTTACATGTTGTAGTTATTATTTTACATGATGCATGCAATAGATTTACAGGATATAGGTACAATTTTACAGGATTATATTTACTGTGATTAGATTTAGTTTACAGCAGATGTGCAATTGTACATGATACATATCACAATTTTACATGATACATAGGACAATTTTACAGGTTACATAATTTAGACAGTTTTTACTGTGATTCACTTTGGTTACAGTATTCTTTTACTGTAATTCACTTTAGTTTACAGCATATGTGCTTATTTTACAGGATACATCTAACAATTTTACAGGATATATAGGACCATTTTACAGGGTACATATAACAAATTTAGATTACAACTTATGTGCAATTTTACATGATAAATTTCACATGATACATCAACAATTTTGCAGGATACATATAACAATTTTGCAGTATGTTGCTTTGATTGTTTGCATCTGCTAATGGTTCATAACTCCAATATTTAACCTTGCTTATTTTTTTTTTGCAGGATGATATATCAAAAGAGCGTGTGGTTCTAGCGATGAAACTTCTCACTCATCCGAATAATGTGCACCAGAGGGTTATGAAGTGAAGAAGCCATGTTTGTATTGATGTATTAGCCATGTTTTTTTGTAGAATTTTTCTCTGTGCTTGTGAACAGTATGATGTTACAGTATGTTAAGAAGTGAAGAAGCCATGTTTGTATTGATGTATTAGTGGTAACAATTATGGGTGGTAACAGTTATGGGTGGTGACATCTTATAGTTGATTGTTATAGTTTATGGTTTTGAACTGTTTATTTTGTGATTAATATATGTCAGTTTTATAGTTTGCATCTGCTAATTTTACAGTATGTCAGTTTATTTTGTGATTAATATATGTCAGTTTTATATTTTGCTATTAACATATGTCAGTTTTATAGTTTGCATCTGCTAATTTTACAGTATGTAAGCCTTATTTTACAGTATGTCAGTTTATTTTGTGATTAATATATGTCAGTTTTATATTTTGCTATTAACATATGTCAGTTTTATAGTTTACATCTGCTAATTTTACAGTATGTAAGCCTTATTTTACATGATATAGATCGATATACAAATATTAATAATTGAAGAAAAAAGAGAAATACGAAAAAAATAAAAATAAAATTTTAAAATTTAATATCGAAAAAATAAAATTAATTTTGATGCAAAAAAATTAATTTTGCACAATTTTAGGTTTGTTTTTGAAACCTTCTAGAAGCCGTCAGTTTTTCAAGTACAGCCGGAAGTACAGTGGCTTTGCAAGTTGGTAACTGTTTGCAACTAACTTGGGGACCACTTCCAACTAACTTTGATTGTTAGACTTTTAAACTTCTTATTATACATGATCTGTCGTTGAAGTTACCGTATTGGTTGCATAGTTTTACAGTATTCGCGCAAGTCAAATGACAATTTGTTTGGAGAAAAACTGGGGATTGAAGCTTGGGGACAATTAGTCGGACCCTTTAAAAATAACCCGATAAGTTTTAAGAGTTGAATTCAGGCCGGCATTTTTATTAATACCCTAAAAAAACAAATTATCAAATCTGCCCTCACCCCAAAATTATTTTTAAAACTGCCCTAACCTCCCAACCACTGGGCGGTCCAGATCCACAGCAGACCGCCCAGAAGGTGAGCGGTCCACTACCCATAGCTGACCGCCCAGAGAGGGGGTGGTCCACTATTTATTATTATTTTTTTTTACAGATTATGAATATCAAGATGCTGAATTCTAACGCTAAAAATTCGAATTTTGTTTTAAATATTAGTTAGATTACTTCTTTTAAGCATATTTATACTAAAATACGCTAAATTACTTGGAATTATGTTAAATTACGTTGAATTACACTAAATTACTTTAAATTACGCTAAATAACAATAACTTCGCTAATTATGCTAAAATACGGTAAATTACGCTAAACTACGCAAAATTACGCTAAAGTAGACAGATTCTGTGCCATCTTTCATGAATTATAAAAAATAGTAAAAATTGGTATTCTACAAGTTCATTATGTAACTAATTTACTGAGCTACTTAGATTGAATAATAGAAATGAAAATCTTAATTGGAAACTTCAACTCAAGTTTTGAGGGTCTTCTCTTTGTTTTTTGGCAATTCTGAATTTTGGCATCTAGCATCGCGGGCACGGACGCATGCGTATTTTCGCAAGCTTTCCAAAAAGTGGTCATTTGCTGAAATTGGACACTCGAGCGCTGTTTTATGACCGTTTGAAATTTCGTCGTCGTTTTTCGCCTTTTCAATGAAGATATCGTCCCTATTCATATGTAATTTAGCATAATTTAGCGTAATTAAAGTAATTTAGTGTAACTCAACATAATTTAACAAAATTTAAAGTAATTTAGCGTTTTTTAGTATAAATATGCTTAAAAGAAGTAATCTAACTAATATTTAAAAAAAAATCCGAAATTTTTGCGTTAGAATTCAGCATCTTATTCATATTATCTCTAAAAAAACAAAAAACAAAAAAATAGTGGACCGCCTCCCCGCTAGGCGGTCTGCTATGGATCTGGACCGCCCAGTGGCTGCGATGTTAGGGCAGTTTTAAAATAATTTTGATATGTGGACAGATTTGATAATTTTTTTTTTTTAGGGTATTATTAAAAATGCCGGGAATTTAGGTAACTGCTCGGTGAATTCAAAAACACTAATTGTCTTCGCATAAGCACTATGCCACGGGGAACATGTTGTCAGCTTTTGTTGATAAAAAGTTTGCTGGCCCCAGGGCCCACAATAATTTCTTTATACACAAACGTCCGTACGTAAATTAATTAGTGCTGCACCATTATCCTTGGATTCATAGTTGTCATGTGTCCTGTCTTTTGGTAGAGGGCAGCTTGGGTCCAATGTCTATTGAATTTAAAGTGAGTTCGATGAATTTGATAACCGTCCGATCTGTTTTAAGATTCGCGCTCTCAACTTTTATGTCTGTTTTAAAATTCGTGTGCACAAATTTTAGAGTAAATCGGACAGTCACGAAACCCATCGGACCCAAATTTGAGTCCGATGAGCATCGAACCCAAGCTGTGTGCCTTTTGTAATCATATATTATCTTCTCCATGTTGATGATGTTCGTTCCATGGCCACACACAAAATGACACCAGTTAAGACCCTCATTGCGGAATAGATTCGATGGACAAGGGACCTACTTTATGTCCAATGGGTTTCAAGATTGTATGGTCTGATTCAAAATTTGTATGCTCTGATTTAATATTTGTACATATTCATTAATTTTGGTGCACACAAATCTAGCTTAAAGCTGATTAAACAGTTTTATAACTTATCGAATCTAAAAGTAAGTTCGATATCTATCGGACCTACCTTGTTCTCTAAAATGTGCAATGGATATTATCAAAGCCCAGTGTACTAACACGCCACAAAAACATGAGAAATTTGTATTTATAGATAATATATATTATAAAAAAAAAAAGGAAAACAAAAGAATATTTTAATTTTTTTCTTGCATAGAAAATTTTGAATCCGCAAAAGTTATATTTATCCACAAATTTTTCACAGTTTACTGGTCAAAGTTTAACATTGGAAGCTGTGTCAAAAAAAATTTACAATAGAAATTTAACCTGAAAATTACAATAGTTGACCAGTAAAAATTACACCTTGAAAGCCGTGTAGTTGGTCCACCGTAGATGCGTGTAGGCAATGTTTACTCTCAAGTCTCATCAAAGCATTGGTACTTTTATATTTGACCCGAAAAACTATACTAATTTTGATATGTGAAATATGAAATTATAGAGCCATGTATTATCTTTGCTTTCTGGTCATGTTTGGATGGGTGCTAGAATAGTTAGAATAGTAAATGATAATAGAGAAAAATAGTAATTTTTAGATTAGTGTGAAAATAGTGCTATTCGGATTAAAAAAAATGTTATTTAAATTGTACATTTAGAATAGTGAATAACTGTAACCAGTAAATAATAGTGTTAAAAAGATGCTAATTAATAGAAAATATAAGCAAATGGAGTCTTAAACAAATTGTCACAACATGGAGATAAAATAAAGTGGTGTCAATTTTGTCATTTTGGGACTGTGTTGACGAAAATCTGAAAATATATTATTTTTTCCTTTCTCTCTTTACACTTCCGAAAAGTAGTTATTCCAACATTTACAAGAAATAAAAAATAGAGGCTATTTTAATTATTGCGGATAACAAAAATGTTGTTTGGATGGACATTGTTATTCCGAATAGCCCCTATTCTATAACAGCTTCTATTCTTGACGCATCCAAACATATCCATATGTATTAGAAAACTTGCATAGCCAATTGGGAATGTATTTTTAAATTGCAAAATTTGTAAAATAACATTTATTGCTTAATTTTATGTATGCTCCAATTAGAATGCACATCTATTTTTGAACTACACTTATGATTGTTACTTGTGTTGATGAATTCTATGTATATAATGTATTATTTTTATATTAATTTGAGACGATAATTTATCTACTTTTTTTTCTTCTTCTTATAAGATTTAGTTTTTATTTTCCCCAAGGAGCACAAATTTTCCTTTAGTTAATTTAGTTTATATTGTTTGCTTCACATGCCTGAAGAGGAACTAAACTTTGCTTATCTTTCTACAAGTACCGAAATGCAATTGTGTTCTCCATTTTAGTATCTTATTTCAGGAATGGACTCTGCTGCTTTTCTTAGAAAAAAGCAGAATTCTGCCTTTCAGATCCCAACTCATTTACGTATTAATGCTCTAAACTTTGAAATTACATATTCTCCCTCTAAACTTCAAAAACTTTAAAAACTCACAAATTCACTCATTTTATTGTTTTTATATTTAAACTCATTCTAAATTTATAAAATAGCCATTTTACCTTTTATAAAGAACATAAAACGTCCATCATACTCAAATTTGAATATGAAGGGTTCCTCTACCATTTGAACTGCTTTAACGGAATTGATTTAAGATCCATGCGCGCAAGATCAACACGTATCTTAAAATGAACACACATGGATATTAAAGCGACACACACATATCTTAAAAGCGATGCGCACAGATCGGACGGTAGAGGAACTCTTTGGATATTTGAGTCTTATGGGCGTTTTATCCTTTAAATAAAGGATAAAATGGGTATTTTATAAATATAGAATGAATTATAATATAAAAGACAAAAAAATGAGTAGATTTGTGAGTTTTTGAAGTTTAGAGAGAAAAATATGTAATTCTAAAGTTTGGAGGAGAAAATACATAATTTTAAAGTTTTTTAGGGGTATACGTGAAGTTCCCCAATAATCAAATGAAGAAACCTACTCTGCTCTCAATTTGACAACACAAGCACTATGCTGTCAGCCTTTGTTGATAGAAGTTTGCTGGGCCCGCAGATCCACCATCTTTTTTTTTTGTCATCAAGCCCACAATCTTATCTCAGTTACAGAAATGTTCGTAAATTAATTATCTGCACCAGCATCCTTGGAATCATATTTACCATGCTTTTGTCCTGTTTCCTATTATTTGTACACATATATATCTTTCTCCATCCATGTTGATGGAACGCGTCCTCTGCGTTAATTCAAAAGGAGAATTTTTTGAGTTTAATGCATGTTGGCCGTCTGATTAGAATCCGAGACAATATGGCCTCTGCTTGTGATGCACGGAGCCCTTTAATATTAGTGTGGATTTCAATCGGACGGACAAGATCTATTAACGTACGCGTGAGTTAATGCAGAGGATATGAATTCCGTGTTGATGATGTTCGTTCCTGGCCACAAATAAAATAACACAGGTTAAGACACCGATTGCGGAGTAGATACGATGGGCATCGAATGTACTTTAAATTTGATGGACATAGGACAATCTGATCTGCTTTAAGATCTATGTGATCAGTTTTAATATTTGTGTGTGCTCACATCAATTTTCGTATACACAGACTTTAAAACTAATCGAAAAGTCCTGGAGGCCATTAGAGCTACTCTGTTCTCTAAGACACTCCTAAAATACTATTCGCAAGGATATAAGAAATATTCCAAAATGTAGCGTCACAAAAAACAATATACACATTTTTTTTATATTTTTTTTGAATAAATATTTTTTTTTGTGTGATTGGAAAACACAACTTTTGACTCTAGTTGGTAATATAATATATTTTCATCGGAAATAAATACATTCCAAAATACATATTTTATAAATATTTTTCTGTATCTAAATTATTTATTTATATATCTATTTATTTGTATAATGTATTATTTTTAGATTCATTTGAGAATATAAATTATCTACTTTTTTTATTTTTTCATATATTATTTAGTTTTTTACATTCCATGTGGAGAACAGAATTTTCTTAGTTAATTTAGTTTATATTTCTTTTGCTTAAATCTAAATTAAAAATTGAAACAAGAAAATAAAAAAACTTACCTGAGTTCGAAGGAATTTGAAAGTGTCTAGAGAAATAATGAAATTGGGTATTTGCGGCCCCTCTATATAGCACAGGGTCGCAACGACACATATTTTTCTAATTCTGTCAAATTAGTGGGTTTTTTTAAATGATATTTAATAAAAGTTTCGGAAAACTAAACTTTGTTTATGTAGATGCATCCAAAAGAAAAAAACCCAATGAAGAAACCTACTTCACCGTTTCTTCTCCTCTCTCTTCACTTTCTCGTGATTTTTATTTTTACCCAAAAAAGAATATATTTTAATATAAATAACCAGGTTTTTAAAAGATTTTTATTTCTACCCAAACCGCTAGGAATATTTGCGGTTCGAATTAAAAATTCGAACCGCTAGGAATATCAGCGGTCTGAATTCTTAATTCGAACCGCTAGGATTCCTAGCGGCCTGAATTCTTAATTCGAACCGCTAGGATTTCTAGCGGTTTGAATCTCTCTGTTTTTTTTTTAAACTTATATACTCAAGTCTAGTCACATCATGTGCAAAGGATTGCTTATAAAATTCTGAATTGACAGTTCCACGTGGCGACCCCTACACTTCCCCTGAAATTTTCTTTTCTCATGAAATTGCATGAGAATTCTTTATGTACGCTTTAATTAAGCTAAAAAAATAAACTAAAGATAAAGAGAGAAGAAACTTCCGCCGCGGATCACAAATCCAACGGTCAATAATTTTAAAAAATAAAAATTTATTTTTTTACTGTTTAGCTACTGTGTCACGAAATCAACTTTTCTTTACTGAGGTTTAAATTTTATCTGGATTCGAAACCCATAAAATAACAGAAAATTAAATTATTTCTTATTTATTTTACTCTAGAAATAACAGGTTTGTGTCTTGATTATGAGTATGCAAGTTGTTAGACACCACACTCACTCAGAATAAATTTGTTTACTAACTTTAGTTTTCAAAAATATATTTCAACAACACTGCAAATTACAAAAAGAAAAAAAAAACTGGAAATAACAAACATAAAAAAAACGATTGAAAAACAAGCATAAAACAAATGAAAATTTTCACAGCATGAGAATCTTCATTCTTATTAATGGAAAAACATGTTTGATTCATCTCTCCTTTTTTTTAAAGACTCTAGACATTGAGGTTCATTTGCAGTGTTATTGGAAAAAAAAAATATTTTTCTCCTTTTGCTTTTTTTTTTTTGTGAGTTGTGAACTTCAATATTTTTTTTTCTCTTTTTGTGGACTTTAGATATTTTTCTCTTTTTGTGCAGTTTCTATCACATATAGAATATCAAAATGTTTTGACATGCTAAATTACATTAGATTAAGATATGCAAAGATATCATTCAATTGCAATATTCTTGGACAAATATAAAAGACAGATGGTGAATAGAACTCTTTTAATCAATTTATTGACCATTAATATTGTGAATAGAACTCTTCATTCTCATGCAATTAAAGAAAAGAAGATTCTCATGCAATTTCAGGGGAAGTGTAGGGGTCGCCACGTGGAACTGTCAATTCAGAATTTTATAAGCAATCCTTTGCACATGATGTGACTAGACTTGAGTATATAAGTTTAAAAAAAAAAAAAGATTCAAACCGCTAGGAATCCTAGCGGTTCGAATTAAGAATTCAGGCCGCTAGGAATCCTAGCGGTTCGAATTAAGAATTCAGGCCGCTGATAAAATTCGAACCGCAAATATTCCTAGAAATAAAAATCTTTTAAAAACCTGGTTATTTATATTAAAATATATTTTTTTTTGGTAAAAATAAAAATCACGGTCACTTTCTCTCCTCTCTTTCTCTTCCCACCAAGTAGCAATCTTTGGCGTTTTCTTAAGACCCCCTTTTGACCAATCGATCTGCTTGCTTTCCTTCCCCATGGAATCTCTCTCCCCATCTTTAAATCTCTCAACAGCACAGTTGATCTGTTTCCAACCTTCGTTGGCTCCGTTGCTTCGTCGGAAAATAGGATTCAGTGGAAAGGCACTTGTTTTAATGAGAACGAGGCATGGTTTGAATTCCACAACGAAAGTGAGAGCAAGTTTGGCATTGGGAAGCTTCATATCAAAGTAATTTTCTCCAATATTGAATTTATTTTTGGGGTGTACTCAGAAAAAAGGTTAATATTCAGCTAATATACCGATTTACTGGTACTGTCCAAACAGAAGTTAACTGTTCTGTTAAGGAAACAGGTTTATGCGTGCTAAGGCCAGAATTTTCCAAGTGGTTTTTGCCAGAAACGGGCATTTATACACCTTTTTCTAAGAAAATAATAAAATAAAAGAAGGAAACTGTAATAAATTTTTCATGGTACTTCCTTTTTTTTATGTCAATTAATGTATATAATTATTTAATTTAGTTTTATCACAATAATTGTTGGTAAGTTAGGTTAAGTTTTCAGAAGATTCTGAACCATCGATAAACAATGATTTTGTACCTACCTAAAAAAATAGTAAAAAAAATCCAAAAAATATAAATTTGGTCTCCAAACAGATTTTAATATGGAGATCATGTTGAGCGGTTTGGATTAACTACTTGGACTTTTAAAACCACTTGATAAGTGTAACTTTTTAATGACATGAGAAGATACAATGTTCTCTAATTTGTTTCTTTTACCGAATTTGAAATCAGGGTAAGGATATAATTGCGGTGATGCCATGGGAAGAATGGTGGGAGTATATTGAACTAACAAAAGACGACTCGAACCCACATATTGCATTGTTACCTCTCCATCTTGAGCTCACAAGGAAATAATAGTAGCTGACATTAGCAGCGAAAGAAGAGCAAGGCAAAGATTAGGAGTGGAACACTCGAGCGATCAACATTCTACACAAAAAGTGAAGTGAAATACATCGTACCGGTAACATTAATCTCAACTAGATTCAAATTCTAAGAACGTACATAAGCCAAAATAATTTAAATCAAAAGTTGTAAGTCCCAATCTAACTAGGTCTCGCTCCAAAATATCTAACATCACAAAAGTTAACGAAAATCCTCAAAATACTTTCTCAACCTGAAACGACCAATCTAAATGAAGAGCAATCCTTAAGAGACATGCTAGTTGAAAGCATACGCATAATGAATATAATGATAACAAAAATTAATAGTTTCCCACAATTCCAACCGAATCCTAATTTTATTAGTCCAAATACTTCACAAACCTCGGACCTGAACAAAACATCTTGAAATTCCTAATCATGACCAAATTAGGTCTACGAGTACTTGTTCAGAACAATCAAATTAGGTTTACAAGTACTTATAGACCTAATTTGATCATGATTAGAAATTTCAAGATGTTGCCTTGGTTGTTGAGGTCCGAGGTTTGTAGGAATTGCATTTTGGGAAGCATTTGAATTTATAAAATTAGGATTCACTTGGAATTGAGGCAAACTATCATTTTTTGTCATCATGGTGTTCATTGTGTGTATGGTTTCAGCTAGCATGTTTCTTAAGGATTGCTCTGCATTTGGAATGGTCATTTCAGATTGGAAAAAAGTATTTTCAAAATTTTCGTTAACTTTTGTGGTGTTAGACATTTTTGAGCGAGACCTAGTTAGGTTGGAACTCTTACAAGTATTGATTTAGACTTTTTTTTGGCTTACGTTCGTTCTTAGAATTTAAAGCTAGTTGAGATTAATGTTACCGGTACGATGTATTTCACTTCACTTTTTGTGTAGAATGTTGGTCGCTCGAGTGTTCAACTCCTAATCTCTCTTGCTCTTCTTTCGCTGCAAATGTGAGCTACTATTATTTGGATGAAGTATCGATGACACCACTGGAAGTGACACGGCGCTAATTTGGATGAAGTAGCATTGGTTGTTGAGCGGCATCGACGATTGCGATTTGACACTATTGTCACCCATCCCCTCACGTTAGCTAGATCGCCGTTGTTCTCGCCATTTTCCTTTCCGAAATAACCTTCTTAAGAGGTCTCTCTAAAGGATCCTCTACCATGCCAGTTCATTCAAACATTCATTTGCTTTTTATACGGTAAGTAAGGTTGATTTGGAGCTTATTATAAAGTGCATGTTGTTTCAACAGCTATACAATATGCTTCTAACCAAATAAAGTTGAAGTTCTCAAACCGAGCCGTTCAAACTTTTTTCCTCAAAGGCCTTTGAGAACTTCAACTGGACCTTGTGTCTGAATTTTTTTGAAATGATTTTTTCACATCACGCAGTAAGTTTTACACGTCCGACGTTTATTGGATTCAAATTTGAATTTTATTGGTTCTGCTTCCGTCCACTTCAATATTCGTGAGAGTCCACTTCAATATTTTTGTTGATCTAGCGCGTATGGATTCTAAAACAGATCAGACGGAAGCGAAACCTATTGAACTCAAAGAGGGATAAAGAGGGATTTAGTATGATGGGATCAAATTTTTAGGCAAACAAAGTCTGAAGATTACAATGGGCTCAAAAGCCCAATACCAACCAGCCCATAATTCAACTGAAAGGTAATGAACCAAATCTCTCTCATCAAATGCAGGACAACAGTATACAAAAACTGAACCCATTTAAAAAAACACCGGTTCAATAAACCGGTTTTTACCGCTTTAATAGCCGAAACGGTTTATTTCGGTACAACTGTCCGGTCCGGTCTGGTCTAATAACACTGTAAGATACGGTTCATTATTATGTACTGGATTTTCACAGCAAAGTAACTACTGGGGACAATTTATGTCCCACTGAATACTGGGCCCACAGAACAAAGCCACCGCCCCACCAAAACCAGACCACTTTCGGAAAAGAAATAATAAAAATCACTTCTCTCACTTCTCTCTCTAGTTCTCTTTACTATTTATTCGATTTATCAATTCAAATCTTCGATCAATGGTCAAACATCTCCAAAATTCAACATTCAGATCTAAACTTTAGAGAGAAAGAGAGAGAAACGAAGAAGAAACAATGCACGATTTCTGCTTTACGATACCGTACGGGTTGGCCGTACTAGCTGGTGGCGTTCTGGGCTATCTCAAGCGAGGTAGCACCGCGTCCCTCGCCGGCGGCGCTGGATCCGGCCTGGTGCTCCTCCTTGCTGGATACCTCAGTCTACAGGCGTTTCACAAGCGACGCAATTCATTTCTCGCTTTGGCCCTTGAAACCCGTATGTATTTGTTCTAAGTACTTTTCTTTTTTGTTAAATTATTGAGCATTTTAGACGAATTCGAGATTTGGTTGCATGATAACAACTGAGATTTTGTTGGTACTTGAATTTTATCACTGAGTGGATGGATCGAGTTGGTAGACATGTTAAATTGAAGTGTTGAACTGAAAAATCTCTGAGATCCTGAAATTGGGATTGCTGGTAAACTGAAATTCCTGTACTGTGATTTATATTCTTCAATAATTTTGTAAATTTATGCTGAAAAACTGTTCCAAATAAAAAAAATTAGGCCTTTACTTGTGCTTGCTACAGGTACTGTTATGTAATTTGTCAGTATTTTTTCTGATTAGATAAATGTCTTATCAATCTATCTGGAGAAAAATCATTTCAGATAAGTGAATAGAAGCTTGTTCAGTAATATGAGACTATACTAGTGTTTGACAGTACTTTATCAATTTTGTTTGTATTATGCAGTTTTGTTCGATAGGATTAAAATATGTGATGGAGCAAATTTTGTGGTTAATATTCTTCAAGAATTTTGTAAATTTGTACATAGATTCTCTTCCAATTAATTTGAGTTCGCTGAACAATTTTCTCAGAACACAAGGACAAAAAAAAAAGTTAAATTTTGCATTTACCAGTGCTTGCTACAGTACTGTTTGTAATTTGTCATTATTTTTTATGATTAGAGAAATGTCTAATCAATTTATCCGGAGAAAAATCATTTCACATAAGTAAATGGGTACTATATAATTTTGGTTGCTACTAGTGCCTGATTGTACTTTATAATTTTGGTTGTATTTTGCAGTTTGTTCGATAGGATTAACATATGTGATGGGGCAAAGGTATCTAGAAACTTCTAAGATAATGCCAGCTGGCGTCGTTGCTGCTCTCAGGTTTGTTACTTTTCTCTCGCTGTTTATCTAAATAGTAACCATTTTTTAGTGTAGTGAAGATCATGTCTTACTGTACCAGTTCGTTCAACAAGCACTGTATCTAGGATCTCAATTGAAAACTTTTTGTCTAACAAACTAATTGAAATTTCTCTGTAATGGTACCATGATTTAATTTAGAAAGTGGTCTATTTCTACTGCTGGATCTTCATTTGGAACCTCAAAATGGAGCCAATTGAATTTTCTAATTTGATTTGAATCTACTAGAATCCAAAACCATTACCCATCAGATAAAATATTGACAGTTATTAGTAAAGTTGGACAGTTATTTTGTTGGATCTTTATTTGGATTGTCCACATTGGCGGATGTAGGAAACTTTTGAATGGGGGGGTGGGGGGGTGGGAGGGGACTATGACAATAAATTGTTGATATTATTGCAATTACTAGATAAAAACCATTGAATGTAATTATGAGGGTCAACAATACAACAATTTTCACACTTTTATGGGGATCAAGTATGAACATCCTATAAAAAAGTTCTTCTATAACACAAAAAATACAATATAAATTTATATGATATGAAAAAAGAATGGGGGACATTTGCTGAGAGTCACTGCCTTTACTGCTTATGATTATCAAGTTGTTACAATGGAATATAGGTTTTGGGTTTTTAACTTCCAGGAGTTAAAACCATGACAAACATGAATCAGATAAAGTGCTATGTTAATATTTCTGAATAAAATGTTTTACGCATTGAACAGTTAAGGCATTGGATATATTGTACCATCCCAGAGGTTTATTAGGTATATACAGACAAAGAGTATTTAATTATGTATGTAGTTTAGGAAATTCTTCTATTAGGAATTTATACCCTCGATCGAAAGTTATGTTACAATCCATTTTTTCTTTATAATTGAGAAATTAGGATGCTTATTTTGTCATAAAATTCTTGTGGGAACTTGGTACCACAACCAAATATGATTAAAGTCCTCTTAATAGAAATTGATCTGCCTTCGAGTCCTTACATATTTTTTATTCGGATCTTGGTTTCATCTGATATGGTCTGACATAGTATTGGATGACATTAATCTAATAATTTTCACCATTTATTTTTTGCCCAAATACCCTTATCTGAATGTGCCTATTATTTACATATTTTGATTTTTTTTCCTATTATTTACTTTTTTTCTTCATATTCCAGTGCGGTTATGTCATTATTCTACCTATACAAGATCGCAACAGGAGGCAATCATATCCCAGCCAAGTCCGAGTGAGAGCTTGCGTGTCAAGATGTGCGTTGATATTTTATTGTGAGGTTCATGTATTATGAGAACTCAGTTACTGTAGATGTACTGAACTGATAGATTTAACCACGATTTGATCATTTTTAATATTGCTAGGCATGAATTGATTCTGTAATCAAACTAGTACTTTTTTGTGGTTTTTATTATTTTATATACCCTCATTAATTGGCATATTAATTTATGTTTTTTGTGGTTTTGAATGTCTTGTATATCCTGATTGGCTTAACTGAAATGCCATCATGTATGTTAATTTGACATAAAGCAATGATCCTATTTATCATTTAATTTTTATGGATGCCAAATTAGGGAAATGTTTATAGATCATGAGAATATAAACAGGTCTAAACTGAGTAAAAAAAATGAGTGGGTTTCTTGTTCGAGAATGTCCGATCCGCTTGAAGATCTGTGCGTATGAAAATTGATGTGATTTGCATGAATATTAAAGCGAAGTGCACGGATCTTAAAGAGGATCTGAAGGTTCTACAGGTTCGAAAGCCCTTCGAACCTAAAGTAGGTCTGATGTCTATCGGACCTACTCCACAGTCTTCTTGTTCCAAGGGACCTTATTCAAAGTTGATCTAAATTTTTTGATTTACTTTAAAATTTGCAAAAAAAAATAAGCTGAAGAAGAGAAATAAAAAAAAAAAACAAAAGAAAAACTGTGAATCTTTTCGATCAATGAAGAAATTACTAGTACAAGGAGGTTCTTGGTTGAAACTACATATAGGAAAAATATTTTCAATGAGCTCTACGTAATGAACTTGATTATGTCAAATGTTGGGTTAAGATATTGACAGAGCTAGTTTGTCTTCATGCAGTGTATGATTCATAGAGGCAATACAAAAATATATTATTAGTGTGCTGCATTAAGCCAAACCAGCTTGGTGAATATCTTTACCCCAAATCTTGCAATGTGAAGTTAATTTCTTAAATAGAATGGTGGATTGAACAGAAACAACCAATTTAAGGGCACAATTTTATGTTCCTAGTGAGCAGAGACATTAATTTGAGTTCCTCACCTTTTGAGATTTTAAACAGGTATCATATATAATATACTAAGATCAATCATCAAACTATGAAATTTATAAATTGGAAGTCATGGCAATATGATTTGTACAAGAAAGATAAAAATAACTTGCTATACAAAGAATTTAGTTGAAAGGAGAACAAACAGAGCAATTGAATTAATGTTGTAATGACCAAACTAATTATAACATGATCTCGCCATAGTATCCTTACTATTAAACTATAAATTAATTTCACAACAAAACTCTTGCACTATTTTTTTTAATAGAATCCTAAATAGCTAGCTGTAGTTGCACAATCGGTGCGCTATAGCTTTTTTCGGACCTTAAAACCTGTAGCACTCTAGCTAGCTATAGCTATTTTTTTAGCATTTTCACAGTGACGCGATAATCGCTATTTATTAGCTTGGTTTTTATTAATAAAGGAAATATTTGGGAAAAACATAAAACTTTTTTGTCCAAAGATATTTTGGTTGAGACTTGATCTGACAATTCTGCTTGAAGAAAAGACATTCATTATTTTCACAGATAGACAGTTGAAGTGACCAACTGATCAAAAGACAATATTCAGTCATCTCAATTTCTTTACTAATCACAACCAAAACATTTGTGACTTTTGACCCAGCATCATGATCCTGTCAGTGAAAGGAGCATTACTTACAGCTAATTAAGACTAATGGAGAAAGCATACAGTACTATATATACAATAAAAATGAGTGCTTTATTCTATGAAAAGTACACCAACACATTTCAAAATCAAGCTCTATGATTAAAAGTTTAAAACTAGAGAGAAAGCTCTCCATTGCGGTCTCCCTTCTAAAATTGGCAACAACATTTTCATTATCCTCAAATGGAGAAATTCTCAAAAGTTAAGATTAACGATCCAGAGTGACGTTTCAGCATCGTGGAATTATATATCAACTAAAATATAACTTAATATTTTTTTCTTTGATTTGTAGATATAGTTTTATGGGGGTGCTGTGGGGGATTTGGAAACAACAAAATGAGTTCGTTTTCAAGTGCAAAATATTGCCGCCACGATGACTGGCAATGATGATCGGGTTTAGAAAATTGTTATATTAAACACATCTATATTAATATTTGGTAGTCACTACCAAGATTTTTTTTTTAATGCTTGGTAGAGACTATCAAGGATTTCAAAAAAGGATTTGTAGATATACAATTTTTTGAAATAGAGAATCACATTGTTGTCTCGAAATCCTAGTGCATACCATCAAAAGTAATTTAAGATCTTAATTAATCCTCTGAAGAAAATTAACTTCTTCCAAGCAAGCAAATTTTGCGTTTCAAAACATATACAAGTCTTAACAAATGTTTGTGAATTGTTTAATTTGTACTGAAGTTTACCAAATGATAGATTAATTGAATTGAGTATTTAAGTTTAATTAATCTAAAAATCGTATTATAGGATTCGTTCCGGAGTCATAACTCTCTTAGTCTAAGGTGGTTAGAAAAATGTTTTTAGTAAAAATTGGAGATTAAGTCATCCAACTATTTAATATTCATAAGGAGTTTCTCCATTTGGATTTCGAACACAGACTTTCACACAAAGAGAATTGCCTTTGCCACTAAATCAAAGACTGATGGTCAAGTGCTCATTCTAATTGTGATGAAGTGTTTTTTTTGCCAAGATAATGAATTCTTTAACTTAAAAAATAATATATTTTCATACATAAAATTTAGTTACTTGGAGGGTTCAATTTCCTTTTGACTCAGCATGCGATCGAGACTGTTGTTATTATTTGAATTTGATTAGTTTCATTTTCTATTAAAATATTCAGAGTTTTTATTTCTATGTGTGATCATATTGGTAATATATCTATTAAACCTTGTAAGACTGTGAGGAAGCCTTCAAATTGAAGAATTGTAACTAATAAATAACGGCCAACAAGAATTAAATTGATAGCATATTAATGTGCAAAAGTTCTGAATAGGAATTGGACTAGACTACATTTTACTTTTTCTCGCGAATTGAATCTACCGACTCGCACTATTGCACTAAGTCCATTTCTCCCCGAACAAGTACAATACATCTTTTATATATTAGACAAGAGTTATATGCAATATATAAGACATTTAATCTTCTATATATCTAGTGAATAGACAAAAAAAGATACCAATAACTAATTTTAATTTTAATTTTCAGTGATTTCTTGTTTTAATATTTTTTTATGTTATCAGTGCTATTACTAATAAATCTCCCATTTGATGTGAAACAATAATAATATGGACATTTACCAACTTAAGAAACTTATCGATGCGATTGGTATAGGATTAATAATAATTTTTTGTCAAGCTTCCACACTATTAATTAAAGTAGATAAATATTTCAGGCACTACTGCATATATAGGATCTATGGATTCCTTACAAAGACAACGACACTATTGTATTAGAAAATGAGGACTCAACGGAAACGCGTAGTACCAACTTTAAATATTACTATTTCCAATTATGCTTGAGGCAATGAGCCTTGACCTTGATATCGTCCAAAAGGCCGGGTCATCGTAGATGGAAATATTTTTGGGATTGATAATAATACTAATATTTTCTATGAACACAATACTTCTAAATATCTTAATATTATGCTGACAAATTTGTCTCTCCTAATATTTCTCTCCTGAAATGACAATCTGTTACTTATTTGCATGATTGTTTGATCTTATATTTTTTAAATCTTTATTTCTTCAAAACAGGAGAAAAATCCTGCAGGAGAATCGTCTGATTAGGAATGCACAGGTTTCTATTTCTGAATTATTTTGGATAAATTCAACAAGTAACATTGGACAACAAGATACATTTCTATATTTTTAAATGAAGAACAACGTAACTTTTATATTGTTAGGGTAATTTTTCTTTCAGTTATATTATTTATTAAACAACATATGTATTTAAATTTCAAGTCACTAAATGTACGGCGAAATAATATACATCAAATTTCATATGTGGATAATATATATAGATTATGTTTATAATTTAACCATTGTCAAATGATCCCTCGTCTTAAATAAAAGAAACATGTATTTATGTTTCATACCAATTTAGTAATAGAGAAGACGAAAATAAACTTATTAACCATGAGAAAATTCACAAATTAAGTGTTGAATGAATAAAATGAAAATAATATACATCTTTATTCAAAGTCCAAAAATCATATTAGTTATTTCTTATCGTTGGCAATTTTTCTGTCACTAAGGATTATATATTGAACACTCTCAACTCTTAATCGGGTTAGTGTGTGACTTTATGTTAAATATAATTTTATTTTATTTTTCTTATTACCCTAATAAACTTTTAAGATTCTTTACAAAATAAATAAGTATACATAATCCTTAGTGGAACATAGTGTTTTTACACCTAAGACAAATATATAAAGTCATTTGTCTTGTCTGGTAAGTAGGCAACCTTGGATTTTCTAAAAGAAGAATTGCATATAAAGAAATAAGGAAGCGACTAATTGTCCCCAAGCTTCTTTCTCCAGTTTTTCTCCAAAAAAACTGTCATTTGACTTGCGCGAATACTGTAAAACTCTACAACCAATACTGTAACTTCAACAACAAATCATGTATAATAAGTAGTTTAAAAATCTAACAATCTAAGTTAGTTGGAAGTGGTCCCCAAGTTAGTTGCAAAAAGTTAGCAACTTGCAAAAATACTGTACTTCCGGCTGTACTTGAAAAACTGACGGCTTCTAGAAGGTTTCAAAAACAAACCACTTCTCAAACTTGTAGTTATTTACAAATAACACCTAAAATTGTGCAAAATTACTTGTTTTGCATCAAAATTATTTTTTTTTTCGTATTTTTTTTTACGAAATTTTTTTTCTTCAATTATTAATATTTGTATATCGATCTATATCATGTAAAATAAGACTTACATACTGTAAAATTAGCAGATGCAAACTATAAAACTAACATATGGGAACTACAAAGACATCAATACTGTAAAATTAGCAGATGTAACTTATAAAACTAACATATGTTAACAGCAAAACTTCAATACTGTAAAATGGACCCCTGAAACTATCCAAATAACATATACAAACTATAAAATTTCACTAATCACAAAATTAATTGTTCAAAACCATAAACTATAACCAACAACTGTTCAAAACTACAACCAACAACTATAAGATGTGAACTACAACCAACAACTGTTCCGAACTGTAAGATGTGAACTGCAAGCAACAATCACAAACAATAATTGTTACCACACATAACTGTTCACAAACACAAACAAGACTTCAATAAACAAGATTAATTGTTCACAACCATCAATACAAAATGGCGTATGTCACTTCATAACCCTCTGGTGCACGTTATTCGGATGAGTGAGAAGTTTCATTGCTAGAACCACACGTTTTTTCGAGATATCATCCTGTAAAAAAAAAATAAACAAGGTTAAAAATTAGAGTTATGAACTATTAGCAGATGCAAACTATCAAAGCAACATATGTGAACTACAAGACTTCAATACTGTAAAATTAGCAGTTGCAACCTATAAAATTTTAAATCAGTACAACACTGCATATATCCTTTAAAGTAAAATTGTTATATGTATCCTGTAAAATTGTTGATGTATCCTATAAAAATATTATATGTATCCTGTAAAATTACACATAAGCTGTAAACTAAAGTGAATGCTATAACCAAAGTAAATCATAGTAAAAACTGTCTAATACATAATTTGCATCTGCTAATTTTACAGTATTTAAGGCTTATTTTACATGATATAGATCCATATATAAATATTAATAATTGTTATATGTATCCTGGAAAATTGTTATATGTATCATGCAAAATTGTTATATGTATCTCGTAAAATTGCACATATCCTGTAAACTAAAGTGAATACTGTAACCCAAGTGAATCATAGTAAAAACTGTCTAATACATAACATTTACACCTGACTAATACATCATGTAATAAACTGCATCAATACTGTAAACTTACTAGATAAATACTGGAATTTTATTAACTGTTATACACTGTCTAATGCAGTTTATGAGTACAACTGTTAAACATATCCTGTAACTATGATTAACCAAAGTGAATACTGTAAACTGCTGCACATATCTTGTAAAATTGATATATGTATCTTATAAATTGCATCATGTTATAAACTTATATAGCCATACTGTAAATTGTATAAAACATGTAAAATAACTGATATATCCTATAAAATTTTTGCATGAAACCTAAAAAACTATTGCATGAAAGCTATAAAATAACTGATACATCCTATAAAATTATTGCATAAAACCTGTAAAATAACTGATATATCATATACAACTATTGCATGAAACCTGAAAAACTATTGAATGAAACATGTAAAATAACTCATACATCTTATAAAATATTGCATAAAATCTATAAAATAACTGATATATCCTATAAAACTGTTATATAGATCATGTAACAGTTTAATGCATTTCAAGTCCTAATCCTGTAAATCAATGGCAAAATCCTGAAAAACTAGTTGAACAATCCTGTCAAAAGTTTAATGCATTTCAAGTCCTCCAGGAAAGAAATTCTTTAATCCAGCTGATGGTGTGCCAGTGGTACTCCAAGCCTACAAAATCAATCTATGATATGTAAAATAAATAGAATGAAAACTATTACATAAAACCTGTAAAATAACTATTGTATCCTATTCAGCTCAAAAAAATAAAACACTCACATCCTATACAATTATTGCATGAAACCTGTAAAATAACTGATATATCATATAAAACTATTGCATGGAACCTGAAAAATTATTAAATGAAACATGTAAAATGACTGATACATCTTATAAAACTTGTGCATGAAACATGTAAAATAACGGATACATCCTATACAATTATTGCATGAAACCTGTAAAATAACTAATATATACTTAAAAACTATTGCATGAAACCTGAAAAACTATTGAATGAAACCTGTAAATCATTGGCAAAAATCTGAAAAATAACTGACATATCCTACAAAACTATTAAGTAGATCATGTAATAGTTTAATGCATTTCAAATCCTAATCCTGTAAATCATTGGCAAAATTCTGTAAAACAATGTATAGAAGACTTTAAATCAACAAAATTTACATGTCGAATAATGTAAATAAAAACAGGCATTCAGATAATACGAGAACTGTGAAAACAATTGCATATATCATGTAAAACTATTAAACAGATCCTGTAAAATAAATAAAAGAAAAACAATGCATAGATCCTGTAAACTATTGCATATATCCTGTAAAACTATTGCCTAGATATTGTAACCCTAACTGATCCAAACTGTGAACATACAAATCGACACTTTAAAACCTAAACATATCAAGTGAAACAAACAAAAATGCGTTAAAATTTCATCATTTTCAACAAGAAACTGATCAAATCTATACTATAACACTACGATATAGGTATTATAAAACTAGCTAATCAACACTGTAAACCCTGACAGATTAAGTGAAGAAATCAAATGACGATAAAATTATGTCATTTAAGTAAGAATTTTCAAAATTATTATACTAAAGCCTTTCAATGCATTGTAAATAAGTACTAAAAAGAAAAATAAGAACGAAAACCTTGCGAATTTTGCTACTAGAACAACAAAATAATTTATAGTTTAACAACTAACAACAACAAAATAATAAATGGATTACATAGTTTAACAATAATAAACTACAGCTTACATAGTTTAATAGATCTAAGATTTCAATAGATCTAAGATTTCAATAATCTCTACAACAAAACAACAAAGTAATGCCTGCTCTGCTCCATCAGTAGAATCCTTGCTTTTAAAGAAATTGATGAAGCCAGAAAATATCATTGAGCCCCTGATACCAAATAAAGTTCACTCACCTAATATGGTACCAATTATTGTTGTCCGAGAAGAAAAAATGATTTTTACAATTGAAAAAAAGAAAGGAGAAGGGAGCATCATACACAGTGGAGTACTGGGAGAAGTGACAAGGGAAGGCTCGGGGTATTTTTCTTCAATTATTTGCGCAATCACGTCTGAATCCGGGACCCACTTTCCATCGGCATCCTTATACACCGGCACTTTCCCCTCTGGGTTTATCTCCAGAAACCTGACTTTTCATTAGATACTTTTCCATAATGATTTAGACAAAAAAAAAATAGAAATGAAGATAGCCAAGGGCCAAATTACTGAAAGTCTATTTAAATAAACTTGCAATCTTCTCAAATGAGAGAAGAAATTAGCATACTGTTGAAATACACAAATTAGAGATGCTATCTTAGCCAGGTACACCAAGCAAATTAAAGACAGGTTCTGTGCAATCTTATCCAAATTACCTTCTAAGTTTGTAATATCAATCAAATGAATATCGATCAGATCAATTAGGATTTGTGTAATTAGGAAAGCCTACAATGGCTGGTAGCAAATTAAGCAAACATAAGATCGAGCTAATTAGCCTTATAAAAAACCCTTGTAAGCAATGAGAATGAAAACTATCAATGAAATATTAATTTCCTCTACACATTTTATTTAACATTCTACCACATACTTATATGTCTTTATAATAAAAAAATATATAAAAAATAGTCTTTAACCCTTGCTGATTGAAACAATTATATCGTACCAGTCAGGCTTAAATTAAATCTCTCAATTATATAAAATGCTATACTGTATTATACGAATGCCATATCTACAAATCTTCAAAGAGAGATTGATCTCCACATTCAATTCAAAGAGAGTTTGATCTACAAATCTGAATGCATACCACAATTCTAATTGATTAATAAGCAAAGATACATCAGCGATAGTTGAGTTGGTGATAAGAGAAATTACATAAATAGATTGTTCTCAACGTGGAAATGAAATGACAGATGCAATCCCTTTATATAGGCGATGCATTTTCAAAAGATATTATTTAATTTGATAAAGTCAAAATTAGCAGATGAAACCCCCAAATTACCTTCCGCTCCTGACACTGGCAATTAAACTTGAAGAAGACTGGGTACCATAATTTTACCTGCGTTTGCGTCCGTGAGAGCAAAAGAAGGCCGTGCGCTGACCCGATGAGAGCAAAAGAAGACCGCCGCTGCCGCCCGTTTGGCGCTGCTGGGACCTTGCTTGAATGGGATCGGTGCCATCTGTAGAGAGATAAAGGGGGTAGCGAGATAGGCAGAGAGAGAGATCTCCGATCAGTGGTGCCCGGTCCGATCGGTGGTGCCGCACCCGATTGAGATCAGCAGAATGGAGGCATTCGAATTGGAAATCTGTTTGGGGAGAGATCTGGAAATGAAGGAGGATGGGGATCGGAAATTTAAAAAATGATTAAATAGCCTTAATGGAGAAGGGAGGTTTATCCAAGTAGTGTCGGACCGTTAAAATCCGTTAGAAGTGCGTTGAAAGCGCGTCGGGGATTTTCCGGGGATGGAAGGTAGGGGAACGGTACCTTTTCTCAAGAAATAATGGTTGAGAGATTAAGCTTTAAATAAAAAAATATTAATGAGGGGTAAGTTGTCCACACAATTAAAATATCAAGAAAGGTTGTGTTGGTAAAATAAGCAGTATTACTAATATCTTCACCCCCACCAAAACTATTGTCATTTTTTTTCCACCGAGCTAAACACATCAAGATCGAGAGGGAGAGAGAGAGAGATGGGTTCTTCATATTCTTGCTGTAAGATCTCATTTAATTAAGTACTAAATATTTGTTCCTTTTGACCAGTTGTTATAATTTTGATTTGCTATAACAATAATATAATTGCAGTTGTCGCAGGGAGCAAGGGAACCAAGAATACAAATCACCAAAAAGAAGCTCAAAAAGATGATTCGGATGAAAATAAATTACCAGGAAAACATGTATTTATATGGAAAATTGATGGATTTAAATCTCTTTTGGAGCAGGGAGAAGGCTCAACTACTACTTCATTCGAAATGCTGGGCATCTGTTGGTAAGATTGATTTCCTTTTATTATGTGTTTTTTCCACTGAACTTTTATTTTTCTTTGTTAATGTTCAGTTTACCTCTTCCAAATGCTTCTAAGTGCTTGGCACCTTATTATTCCTCAAATGAATTAATATCCAATTAATAGACACAAGACATACATATGATGTGCTTCGTTCGCTTGCCTATGATTTATATATATAGGTGCTTGGCCGTTTATCCAATGGATAGGATGAGTGGGGCCACAGATTCAGAGAAACATATGTCACTTGAACTTAGGGCAAGTCTATTACATCCAAACTATATGCTTGAAACTAAGGTGAAATTTTTCATTCATAACCAACGAGAGGGGAAGCACATAGAACATGAAGGTAGGACTTGCTATTTTAAAGTTGCTATTTATATTTCCTGCAAACATTTCCATTGAGTATAGAGAAGAACACTATATAAAACAATATTTTATTAAACACTCCAAATTTTCTTATAACTTCCTTAACAATATTACAACTCTACTATTAAATTATAAAACCTCCAATATTATTACACTACTAACATAACAACCTCAAACTACTATAATACTCTCTATTTGTGCTATGTTGCGTGCTTGCTTTTTGTCTTCTTGATACAAAATGGGGATCAAGGTGTTCTATTTATACTTCCTACCTATATATTTAGATCCTATTAAAATATCAATAATCTAGTAGTTTCCTAACCAATCCAGTAACATCAACTTCATAACATATTTGCTGTTCTAGAAATTCTATTTATGAAATTTGGGTAGGGCTGGGCCGTGTTGCATCCTTGATAATGTCATTGATATAATATTAATGAGGTTTTGAGAATTCAGTAGACGCATTGATTATGTTTTCTTATAATTTTGTACTATAATTACAGTTAGTCACACATACTTGACAACTAGTGAACGATCTAGGGTGCCGTGCATGATTCCGCTCAAGACACTGAAAAAGTCATCCTTAGGTTTTGTGCTTAATGACTCCATAGCAGTTGGTGTAGAATTAATCGAAATAAAAAAGGTGCCTTGTAACGGTGTGGAGAGGGTCAGTTTTATACAGAAAAAGAAGTCAAGCGGGTCATACAGCTGATACATTGAGGATTTTTCTCAGCTAAGCAGACCTTCTGCTTTATCCAAGCCATTTATGATTGGTGGATACACTTGGTATGTGATGAAGCTCTCTCTCTGTCTTGCTTTATCCGACCTCATGCACAAAGTTTGATAAACTTTGTTAATAATGATCAGGAGAATACGTCTAGACCCAGAGGGTAAATATTCCAACAAGAACTATATTGCTCTTTACTTGAAACTGGAAGACAAATCTGGATCACAGCTTCCCCCATCGAGTGGTGTAATGGTTGAGGCAGTTCTCTCTATCAAAAGACAATCTCAAGGAGTACTCGGAAATGGTCCTCGGGGCACTCGAACCCTGGATCCTTGCCAAATAAAATGTTAGTCCCATTTTACCTAATTTCTGTTTACAACACTTATTCTATAACATATACGTGTAGTTTCATTCACAAGTAACTTTGCCTATCAAATTGCACAAGTTGTTGCCCATTCAAAATCAGACTGGTCAGGTTTATTGTTAATCCAGTACATGCACTTGACCTCATATTTCTGTTCAAATTTTTATTCATTTAATTTGCAGGGAGTATTCCAAATATTTCGTAGTGCTAATTTGTGTTCCGTAACTTTTGCAATTTGTAATTGTAGTCCGTTACAATTTCACTCCGAGCTTTACAAACTGGGGAACTTCAGAGTTAATAAGACTTGAGGACTTTAAAAGCCCATCAAATGGATACCTAATCAAAGGAACATGCACCATTGAAGCCTCTGTCTGCATTTTAGGTTCCGGAAATGATCGTTCATCCTGATGGCTTTGCCATTTACTGGCCTATATATACATATGAGCTCGTACTTTCATAGTGATTTATTGGTCTATATATGAGCTCGTACTATCTTGTGGTTTTGATTATCTGATATATCCTCATTGGAATAATTTACATTTTTGTGGTTTTTGGTATCTAGTATATCCTGATTGGCTTAACTGAAATACCATCATTTATGTTAATTTGACTTGAAGCAATGATCATGTTTATCATATAATTCTTATGGATGCCAAATTAGGGAAGTGTTATATGTCAATAGAATAGACATATAACTCAATTGTTGGAGTATATAAATAGGTGTAATTAAACTGATTAAATAAAAAGGTGGGTTTTCTCTACGAGGGGCTTTGGACAGAGCCTGATCCAAAGTTGGGTCTAAATAGTTCAATCTTCTGTAAGATTTGCAAAAAAATAAGCTGAAGAAGAGAAATATAAAAAACAAAAGAAAGATTTTGAACCTTCTCAATCAATGCAGAAACTTAGTACAAGGAGGTTCTTTGGTAAGAACAGATGGGAAAATTATCTTCCATGACCTCTACATAATGAACTTGATTATGTAAAATGTTCAAATGTGAAGTGGTTTCTTGAAAAAGGATGGTGGATTGAAAGAAACAATCAATTGAAGGGGACAATCATTCAATATTAGGACCATTATGATAATTTTCCAAAAAATAACAAGAAGCCTTTCTACAAATAGAGTGATGCTGCTGCATTTTGGCAAAGCTGAGAAATTTGATTTCCTCACCTTTTGAGATTTTAAGCACCTATCATATATACTATATTAAGATCAATCATAAAGAGTTGAAAATTTTGAAATTTGAAGTAATGGCAATCGATTAGTACAACAAACATGAAAATGAACTGCTATACTTAGAATTTAATTTTAAAGAAGAAATAGAGCAATGGAAAGAGTAATGACCTTATTATCCTGAGTATTAAGCTATAAATTAATTTCACAACATAACTCTTGCATTAGTCTTGTTTTATCAATAAAGGAAATATTTAAGAAAAAACATAAAGCTTGGTGTCCAAATAATTTTTAACACTTAGATTACCGAGAACGGTTTCAACCAGTTCAAAACTTGATTTGAGAATCCTGCCAGCAGAAAATGGTATTATTTTCACAAATAGACAGTTGGAGTGACCAACTGAAATGACATTCATTAATCTCAATTTGTTTACTACTCACAACCATAATATTTATGAATTTTGACCCAGCATCACGATCCTGTCAGTGGATTGAACACTAGTTACAGCTAATTCAGACTAATGGAGAAAGCATACACTATATGTTTGGATCTTTATGGTTTATCCTACACAACTAAAGATCGTCCATGTTACCATATGTTAAAAATGAGTGATCTATTCTACGAAAAGTACACAAATACAGTTAAAAGTCAAGCTCTCTGATTAAAACTAGAGAGAAAGCTATCCACTGCACTTTCTACTCCAACAACAGAGTATTCCCTGCTCAAATTGGCAACAACATTCTCATCACCAACAAATGCAGGAACATCTGCTCCCCAAATAGATCCTGGAGATGGAAAAGGCGGGAGACTCGCAATCGTTGTACTATTGAGCATGTTAGCTACGGTTTCCATGTTCGGCCTATTTGATGGATTCTCTTGTAAGCATAGGAGTGATATGTGAATGCACTTCTTTACCTCTTCTATGCATTCTTGATCCAATGTTGGGTCTATTAGTTCCACTACTTTGCCTTCACTCCAATTCTTCCATACCTTGAGTTAAAGTTTTGGTTTAAATAGATTGTGTTAATTGGATGCAGTATTAATGACCCAACAAATTTGTTTTGGGCAACCTTAAATTACAAAATATCTAGTGTTCTGAAATTTCCTGAACTTGTATTTAGGTATGGACACAGTATGTGACAAAAATAATCATTTTTTTTTACTTACATGATTTATCAGGCCTGACATGTACTCACTGCCTGGAAAAGAGCTGTTTTTTCACCCCAATACAATCTCTAGAAGAAGGATGCCAAAGCTATATGTATCTGACTTGGTGGAGAATGTACCACGTATGGTATATTCTGGTGCAATATATCCACTGTAATAAATTAATAAAGAAAACAAGTGTAAATTAATCAAGAAAGCTAGTTTCCATTGCTATATATATATCTGTTTTTATAAATTTGCAATGATGCAACAAACTAACATACAAAGTTCCAGCGAAGTGAGCAGTGACGGTGTGCGTTTGGTCTCTGTCAAAGAGCCTTGCAAGCCCGAAATCTGCAATCTTTGGATTCATATCTCTATCAAGCAATATATTACTGGCTTTCAAATCACGATGCACAATTTTCAATGGTGATTCCTCATGGAGGTAACGTAGACCGCGGCAAATGCCTTTTATGATCCTGAAACGTCTACTCCATTCGACCCTGGGTCAAACCTGTTGAGAGTTCCCTGAAAAAAAAAATTCCCTGAATTCCCTGAAAAAAAAATTCCCTGAATCCCAGGGAGCAACTTGACCATTGGAGAGTTCCCTGAAAAAAATATTCTTGTCATGTTTTTTTTTACTGCTACTTATTGACCATCAGGAAAAGTTCCCTGACAAAAAATAACTGATCATGTTATTTGACTGCAATTTACTGTATTGTATACTCATACTGTATATTGATTGAAAAATAGATATATTATGCTCTAATTGGTTTACTTTAAAAACTTGTCCAAAACCGCCTCTTCCAAGCTTATTTTCATCAGAGAACTTGTCAGTAGCCTTTCTGATTGTAGCCAAGTCGTAAATCAGAAAGTCTGAAGCAGCAAATTCTTGTAATTCCTCTATCAACACTGAAGCAGTACAACACAAAAACGATATATGTTTGAAGTAATCATGCTATTGTTAAAAAGATTGGAAATTTTCGTCATTGATATAAGTGCTTAATTATTGTTATGTTTTAATTATGTGCACATGGAAATTGAAATCAGTTCAATTATTTGACGTACCATTTGTTCTATGCAAAGTAGACCTCCTTTTTTGAAACCAAATGCCAATTATTATTATGACTAGAAGACTAACAACACCACCAACTATTGCTACAGTTGCCAAAATTCCTAGAACAGCACCTGCAATCATGTGTGAAAAAGAACTGAAGATCAAATTTCTCAGAATTCTCTCAAAATCTGGAGAATTGAGTTCACTAAATTTTTACAACAACATAAAGTAAATTTGCAATTTCAAGATTGTGTTCTATCAACTGGCATACCCTGCTATAGGGTACCTTGTTGAACCCCTCATAAGTCATACATGATATGGCAATACCTGCTTAAAGTGTGTTGATTATGTTGGAAGAGTAACAGAGGAAGAAGGATTGACACAAATAATTCAACTTCACTTCTTAATTAATTCGATTACAACATGCTGAATTTATAGCCCTACAACACCTAAATTTGGATCATCTAAATTTAGTACCCCACTACCTTGTTCTGCTATCAAACAGTCCCCAAAATAGAACTAATACCTGGACCTATCCTGCTACTACATGACTAATTATAGAACCACTAATGCCACTACAGACACACCTATATTTAGAGACCCACTACTCCACTAACACATGTTCATGCTTCTAAAAACAACTACAACATAATTCTAAATAGAGAGAGCTAATTTTGGATCAACTTTCAACACTCCCCCTTGATTCAAAATTGGTTACACCAGGTTTGATTCTGAATTCCTCAAACTTTTCTCTTGCCAATGCCTTCAGCAGAATGTCAGCCTTCTGTTCTTCAGAACTTGTACGCTTGATTTGCATTGTTCCTGCTGCTACCAATTCTTCTTGCAATGCTTGATGCCGTGTTTCATTTCGTGCTGCTTCTTTAAAGGCTGTAGGCTCTTTGCCTTCTACTTGAATTAACTTGTCATCACTGAGTTTAACCTTCAATCTGCATGATTCATCGAAATCTACAAACAATTGCTTGAACCCTGACATATGGTTTGAACACCCGCTATCGAGAAACCAGATGCTGCTTGCATCAACTTTGTCAACCGTGCTGCTTGCCATGAGGAGAGTTGGTTGCATATCCTCCTCTTATATATAATTTGCTTGACTCTCTTCTCTTTGCTTCTTGTAGCATTCTGCTTGGTAGTGCCCATACTTGTTGCAATAATAGCATTGAACATCCCTCTTGGAATCGTCGTATGAATTTGCTTGATTGCTTCTACCTCCTCTGCTGGAATTAGCCCATCCTCTGCTGGGATTGTTGCTGCCTCTGCTGGAATTGTTTCTTCCTCTGCCTCGGCCTCTTGGGTAGCCATTAGATCTGCCTCTTGATGACTCCCCCTTCATGTAAAATGCCTTGTCGTTGCCTTTATCTTCAGCCTTTGACATCCTTGCTTCATGAGTCTGCAGTGATCCCATGAGTTCATCAAAGGTGTACGTTGCGAGATCCTTTGATTCTTCAATTGCTGCTACAGCATGATCAAACTTGGGTGTTAGGCTTCTCAACACCTTTGCCACCACCGTCTTCTCCTCCATGGTGTCTCCAAATGCTCGAATTTGGTTGACCACCTCTTGTACTCGTGAGAGGAAAATTTGCACGGATTCCTCCTTGTTCATCTGCAATGTTTCAAAGTCCCTGCGTAGGCCTTGAAGTTTGATTGCCATGACTCGAGTACTCCCTTGAAATGTTGTTTTCAGGGTTGTCCATGCCTCCTTTGCGTTGGTGGCTGCTGTGATTTTTGAGAAGATGGTGTCATGCACTGCTTGTTGGATGAAAAACAGCGCTCGTGCATCTTTCTTCTGATTCTCTTGCGGATTAGGATCTGGATAAGGAACTCCATTTGCTATCAAGTCCCATAGGCCATGAGACTTGAACAAGGTCGTCATCTTGATGCTCCAAAACTCATAATTCTCGCCTTTGAACAGCGGAATTGCTGGTTGCGTGACATTCACGATGGTGCTGCCGTTTTCTGCCATGAAAACGCCCCAAAGTTGATCGACTCGGCTCTGATACCACTTTGTTGGAAGAGTAACAGAGGAAGAAGGATTGACACAAATAATTCAACTTCACTTCTTAATTAATTCGATTACAACATGCTGAATTTATAGCCCTACAACACCTAAATTTGGATCATCTAAATTTAGTACCCCACTACCTTGTTCTGCTATCAAACAGTCCCCAAAATAGAACTAATACCTGCACCTATCCTGCTACTACATGACTAATTATAGAACCACTAATGCCACTACAGACACACCTATATTTAGAGACCCACTACTCCACTAACACATGTTCATGCTTCTAAAAACAACTACAACATAATTCTAAATAGAGAGAGCTAATTTTGGATCAACTTTCAACAGATTAGTCAGTTGACTTCAAACCGAACTGAAATAATTGTACTTAAAAACTGAACAGAAAGGATAACATTGTAAACTAGCTAGTTAATATTTATTTATTTTTTTGGAGAACCAGCCTTTGGTCTAGTGACAAAGGCAATGCTCTCAATGTGGGAAGTCGCAGGTTCGAAACCTGGATGGGGAAATCCCTTGTGGATATTAAATAGTTGGGCGGCTTGACCTCCTACCTTTACTCAAAAAAAAATTTTATTTTTTGATTTACTGAATAATTTACCTAAACCAATATATTAAAAACAGCCAAAGTAAAATTCTTATTATTTCAAAATATGAAAAAAACCATACCAAAAGCTGGTTAACATATGATTTTTCATTTCAGAAGATTTTGATAAATTAATACATGAAAAACAATCTGTGTGATTTTATATCACCAGTATTTGGTTTAGCAGTGCAACACAAGACAGACAATTTTTGAAAATAACGAAGCTCATCTGATTCTACAGTGGGCAGAAACTAAAGTAGATTGATGGAAGGGTTTGAAAAGTCAAAGGTGGTCCAAATGGGACAAATAAAATATTGATTTAAAACCCTTGAAATCTATTTTAATATGGAGGTTTCAAGTCTTTTGTTGTTTTGAATTTTCTTTTTTAATGTTGTATGAATTTCTAGAGTTTTCTTCTGATGTTTATTATTATAAAGAAAGCAATATTCTGTTGTTATGTTAGAGAATATTAAGAGTTGATAATAGAAAGAAGTTTGTTTGTTATTCTCTTGTGTGCATGTAAAGAAAGTTGTTGTAACCATTTATTTTTAAGAACAATATCTATAACTTCCTTGCAATAATTAAATATGATTTATGTTGCTGTGTTTGCATTTGATCTAATAATCTACATTATTTCAGTTGACTATTTCCCTAATTTACCTAATGACACAAGGTAAAGATCCAAACAAATAATTTAAAAATAATTTTTCCTGCGATCCACCCACAACAAATCATTAAGAAAATGAAAAAACAAAATCGGACCTCTCTTGTCCTTACTAGTTTTTGTAGCAGAAAAAACGATAAAAAAAAAGGGGGAAACATTCAGATCAAAACCCTCTAAACGGAGCTAGAATGGTAATTAGTATCGTGTGTGAATTTTAGAATTCTAATGACTACATTGCACTTCTGGGTTAATTTAACCTCAGGAGTCTCATTGTTTGTGTCCATCCTAGACTCACATTCAAATCCTGTACCCAATATAGTTTGATATTGAAATTCAATCCATTTTTTAGTTATAATTACAGTTTGGGGAACAAGCCAGCAGATAGAGAGACAGGATTTGGACCTGGTACAGGTACGTCGCCACTCATTGTATGATATGGGCCAGGTGCAAGACTAAAGGCACGGGTACGGGCAAGAACATGACTTTCGGCAGATTCTACATCTGCGACAAAAGAATATAACAAATTGATAATAATAGTTCCAACGAAGTCGATCTCATTGCAAAATAATCTGTATATAGTTATGAATACTCTTGCAAATTGCTAGAAATCTTGTAAACTGAATTGAACAAAAGTGACATTCTTCTTCTATTAATTCATTGAACTGTATGAATATTTGGGCTTACGTATCCTGCTACTATTTTCTTCAAATCAATTGAGGCAATCAACTCAGTTGAAAAATTTAAGACATATTATCCCGGATATTTTGCAAACTTCAATGTAGTTGTCTGACCTCACTGTGATATACCTGTTTGAATTGAAAAAACATATGAGCACGCAGATAGTGGTTCTAGGGTTTTAATCAATGTACTCGAGCATTTGTAGCACTACTGATGATTTAAATCCCTTGTACACTGCAACTGCCTGTTCAATATAACAGATCTTGACAAACTTTCATAACCTAAGGCCATCATATTTTGTGATGCATTTTTTTCAGCAATTAGTTTGTCAAATAATGAATTCCAACACTAGAAGAAAAATATGTTCATAAAGAGACCCAAATCACTTGTATATATGTAAGAAAAGTAGATTATTCATTACCTGGAACTGGAGACTGTGCAGTAAGAGCAATCCCCGATTGAAGCAGAGCGTGAGCGGTTCCCCTATGGAGAAGTAATAGTAGTATGGATGAGAAGAGTTGAAGGAGGTAGATAGCCATTTTTTTAAAATTTGTTTCCCAAGTACCGAGCAGGGAATTAACAAGGTGCACTTATATAGACATTAAAGCGGCATGACATTTAAGGATCCTGTTTCCTGCAGATAACATCGCACTAGGAAGTAAATAATAAAATCAACTAATTGTTGTACCGTTGATTAAGTTGAATTTAGCATTCTTATTTGGTATAAATAAATATTTATGATTGAAACAGAAATTGATTTATTTACATACTTGATAATAAATTATATATTTTTTTATCTAAAAAGGACAAACAAAAGATGTTTTAAAATATAAATAATGTTTTTAGTTCTTTTTAATCAGATAAGAAGTTTTAAAGTCAATCATCATATTTAAAAACATAAAAATAATAAAATCATGCTCTTGACTACAATCGTGAAAAATTAACAAGACAAGAACATCAATTACTTTAAAAAAAACTGAAGAAAATTCACTAGACGCACAATTATGAAATAAACTACACTAGTGATAAAGCTAAATTGTACTTGAAAAAGATCATTAGGTCGAAATATTGATAAAATTAGAAACTTTAATAATTTATTTTCAAGTTGCATGTCGAGAATTAAAAATAAAAGAAAAAAAATGCTCTTCGTGATTTTATGAAGCAATTACAGTGCAAGAAATTAATCTAATCTATAAAAATATTGAAGCTTTTCTACAAAATAAAATTGTGTGAAACCTAGCTTTATAGGAGTAGAACAAGTTTGTCATACAAAAAATATTTTATGTGCTTGACATATCTATTAGATATGTGTTATGGACATATCTATGTGTAATTGGCTAATAGATATGTCAATAACACATACAATTCTTTTTATGTGCTTCATTTTCTATAAGAAAAATATTGTAATTGGCTAATTCTATGTGTTATTGACATATCTATTAATCCTTTTAGAATTGTTTGGAAGGCTTCAAATAAAAGAATCGTAACTAAATTGGTTGAAAATGTAGAACAGTTGAAAAGATAAAGTGGTGCAATATGTCTTGCATATATTTAAACAAGTATTACGTGCAATAGGTTGTCACAACCATTATATAAATTTTATTTTCAGTGTTTGTTCGTATATTTGTTGTTGGTATCAGTGCTGTTACTAATTTTGATTGTATTTCATAATTATTATTGTTCATAATATTTTTCAAAAAGATGATGCAAACCTGTTATAGCATTTTCTTTTACTATTTTCACTATTTGAAGAGTTGCGATTGGTAGGATTAATAAATACCATTGGATGTACATCATTTTGGATCAAGCTTTCACACTATTAACTAAAAGGACACAAGATCCGTGCATTCCTTTTCTTATATTAACTAAAAGGACACCGACATTATTAGATTATATTAGAAAATGTTTTACGAGTCAACGGGACCGCGTAGTTCCAATTTTTAAATATTACCAACACCAGTTATGCGTCAGTCGTGACCTTCATCTTGTCCTAAAGGCCGGGTGGTGACGGAATTATTTAAAAGGATTTAAGTATAGCATATAGTACAAAAGAGGGTATATTATAAGATCAAAATAGAGTTTATTATACCATAGAGTACAAAAGATTTTAATTATAAGATCAAGAGTAAAAGCTAATATACCATTCAAAGTTTATTACAAAATTCTTGATTTATTCAGATCCGTGAATAATTCAATAGTTCGCAAGTTTTTTGTTTAATATGAAAATTTGGCCTTCAATGTTTTGCGAGTTCATATAAAATAAGTTCAATTTTCATATGCTCCTATTTTATTAACGGTAATTTATTACATTGTTTAACTAGGGTTTTGAAGAGAGTGGATTTACAAAGGATGGTAAATGAAAGAACCATGAAACCGAAATTATTGAAACAAAATAAAGCATTTAGTTGTCTGTTTTTTTGCAAAATAAAGCATGATATAAAATCAATTGTGTTTTTATAGTAAAATAGAATCTTCTATTGCCCATTTTGTAATGGTTTAGACCGATCCTGGTCTCAAGCCGATAAATTAAAGGAATTGTGGCAAGATAGTAAATAGCTTGAAACCTTGAACAATTATTCTATCGGTTGGGCCCTCAATAATCAATAGGAGATGGACACGAATTTCTTCGATCGGTCACTCGTAGAGTACTGATAGAATATATTGAACTTATTATAGTTGTATTATTATCCTAACCGATATAATTATTTAATGTTCTTCTAATATCGGTTAATATGATCTCCTTATTAAAATGTGCTTGACAAATAAATTAATTTTATATTATTTTTGAAAAAGGTTACCATTTTTTTTAGGGATCGACTAACAGTCCTCCCCATTCTGTCCCCTAAACGTCCCCTGATTAACTGATGTGTAAAGTACAATGGGGACCACTAACTACATTAACTACTTGGGGAACCACTTATGATTGAAAAAATTTACAACTGGCGCGCGTATGTATGAATACTTATGCCTGCAAGTATTATCATATAATATATTAAGTATTCATACCTAAGACATCAAGTATTAAAAAAAATAAACTGGACATCAACTTTTTTTTCTCTCTAATTACACACTCATCTTTTACATGTTTTTAGAAGTGGATTTTTTTTCTCTGTTTAATCTCGTTAATATTTCTGACGATCTGTGAGGAATTTTGCGAATCTAAAACTACCGACATCTTCTACGTAATTTTCTCTTTCAAATGAGATCCATGATGAAGTACTTTCGGGTTTTTCGTCGTTCAAGTATTCATAACTCATCATGTAAGTATTCATACCTAAGATACCAAATATTTCTAAAAAAATTGAACATATAAACTTTTTTATTTCTCTTATCACACACCCATCTTTTACAAGTTTTTAGAGGTGAATTTTTTTTCCATTCAATCTTGCCTATATTTATAACGATCTATGAGAAATTTTGCGAATCTAAAACATCAAGTATTCATACCTAAGATATCAAATATTCATATATAATACATCAAGTATTCATACCTAAGATATCAAGTATTTAAAAAAAAAATGGACACATCACTTACTCATCTTTTATACGTTTTTAGAGGTGGTTTTTTTTTCTCCGTTCAATCTAACCAATATTTCTGACGATCTATGAGAAATTTTGCAAATATAAAACCATGAACGTTTTCTACACAATTTTCTCTTTCAAATGAGATCCATGATGACATACTTTCGAGTTGTCTGTCGCACAAGTACTCATACCTAATCGAGCAAGTATTCATACCTAATCGAGCAAGTATTCATAATAGTGGTCCCGCCAGTGGGTATTGACAGTTAGACGGGGATCACTAACTGTTGGTTAAAGTAGTTAATTAATGATTAACATAGTTAGTTAGAATGGAGGGAGGTTTAGGAGACTCGAGAGCGGGGGACAAAACTCTTTTTTTTATTTGTACAAATTCACTGTACTTTCCGAAGTATGTACTTAAAATCTCCTTATTAAAATGGATAGTATGTACTTTCCGAAGTATTCAGATTGAGCACCTTGTATGTGTCAATCGAAATCAAACAATAAGTTGTTTGACCTTTGAATGTTAGGTAGGCAGGGAAAGGGACATGATACGACTTTTGAGCCCAGTCGTCAAGTTAGACTTGCAAATAACTGTTGGGAATTTTGAGTTACTAATTAAAAACGAGGTTAGGAATATTTCGTGGTTAACTTATGTATGTAGAGGAGAGACAAATTTTCTCTAAACTCTCTTGATTTTCTTCTTCGGTTTGTTAGATTCATCAAGATACATGGCACCTCTATTTATACTATTCTTAATATATAATATTCTAGTCCTATGAAATCTAATACAAAATATCTAGATTCCATTTTATCCTTATCATTTTATGTAGAAATTTCTCAAAAATATTCTACACTCAAAAACTCTTCTTCTAAATATATATTTCCATACACATATCTAGATTCCAAATTAATATATTCCTACAATTAATACAGTAGAAACTAGATATTCAACAAAACAAGAAATTACGTTTATTCATTCAACAATAACAACATCAAACAACAAAAACTAATAAACAACCTTTAAGTTGTTGGACTAGTTCAATTTATTCTGTTGTAACAATAACTGGCCTCCAGCTTGCATTGCTTGATTGTATAAAATATTGGTTGCTGAAAATAAAAAACATCATATATAATATTCATTTGCAATTTGAAAATTTAAATTTTCTCTTAAAAGTTGTAGAAGAATTAAGTAGCTCAACTAGCAAGAAATAAAGTATTGAACGCAGTAAAGCTGGATTGAGATAGGATAATAATTGGATATCACCGTGATATATCATTTTACTTTTTTGTTTTTGAGAAAATTTGCAGTGGTTGCAAAGGTTTGTATAAATTAAATAAATCACAGACTCATCCAATCTAACAAGACAACATTAACCTAAACTCACAGGTTGACTACCCAACACTACATTAAGTTAACCCCTCAATACTACAGAAATTGCCTCTAGCTTCTAACAGTTTGAACTGATCTAGGTCTGAAACCGATAGACTAAATATGTTGTGGAAAATTAGTAAATAAGTAAAAAACTCTTCTAACAGGTTTGCCCTCAGGAACCGATAGCAGCAGAAGCCAACTTTAAATCAATGTGTCTGGATTTACTTTGGGAGATTCTTTTGACAAAGAAATGCAAGTGATTAATTATTTTAGAGGTCTTAGTAAAGATCATCGCGACATCATTTAGTATTACGATTTCATTTTTCATATGATCGAGAGGTCATAATAATTAGTGAATTAAATTTTTTTTCCGACCATTTCTCATGTATATTTTTTTCTATCTCAAATAAAATGAATTTGAAAAGTAAAAATTTGAAACTTCAATTTCCCTATTCTAATAAAATATTTGATGCTGATTTGGGCTCCATTGGTGGACTTTAATTTCCACCACCTGTGGAAGCCCAATCTTTAGAGTGGACTCAAAGCCGGATCACTCTGGTTTTTGAATGGGTGGGTTATTTTATCCAAAAAGCTTTTGGACAAAATTTTAATCAAAGTCGGGTCCAAACCATTCGATACGCATCAAAATTTGCAAAACTGTTTAAATTTATTAAATTCTAAATTATTTACACAAATCTCTAAACAAATTGAACAATTTAAATTTAATTTGGATAAGCCTGTGTCCAAACCTTTTAGAAAAATCAAAATTTTTTTTTAATTTATGATCATGTAACAACGTTGAATTGTTTTTTTTTTATCAAAATTATAGGGGTACAACTAATTATTGTTGTCCCTAACAACACCTAGAGGGGGTTGGTCTTTTTAAAATTTTAATCCTATTTGGTTGGATATTCAAGTTTAAATATTTATGATGTGCAAGTGTATATAGTCCTTGGAGACATCAAGAAGTTAAAATATAAAGTGAAGTAAAGTAAATTTATCATGTGAAAGTGTGACAGTAATGTTTTAATTAGTCCACATTTATTGACCAATTTTCAAAAAAAATACGTTGTGACATTAAGAAAGCAAGATGTTTACACAAAATTCCAATAACTAAAAAATATTTTTTCAACATGTCTTATCTACCATTAGCTCACAAGACAAATTTATTACAGATTTTAGGATGATTATTTTTTGCTACAGAAACTCATTAACATATTATGGGTACGTAATCTAAATAATATGGTTGTACACAGTAATTCAATTTTTTTTAAACTAATAAAAATTATAATCTCATGGTCTATATTTTTTGAACTAACATGTTAAATTGTCAAAGCTATATATAATGATAGTAAAACGTGTCTAATATAGAAGGATTGTGAACTTTTTTTGTCAATTTGGTATATATGTGCAGATCACAACCACAATAATTCTAATTGTATAAATTGCATGTTACATAATTAAAGAGTTGTACTATCTTTAACCATTGTGTTATACATTTCCATTGATAATTGTATTATCAGTGTGGATCTAATTAAAAGGGACATTATTTATTTATGGAAGTTTGGTATAAATTTCAATATGTTCGTTCAAAATAGCTCTTTAAAAATATCCGGCTAAAAAAAGATGCTTAAAAAACGAAAGGTCACATTAATGTGTTGCTTATTAAAGAACAAATTCAAATATAGAGATGACTCATGAGTACAAAAATGATCTATTTAAATATAGAACATGTGATTGCTCTTTCTTTTCCTATATAAGATCATAATAGTTTGAGTTCAAAGGGCACCTATTGGTTTTAAAATAAGAGGATCTATCTCCCTAATCTCTCTCAAGATCGTATTCCGACCCTTTGTTCAATTTGCCCATTTGGATCCAACAAAAAACATGGCAAACAATGAAGCCGAGAAGATGATCACACTAAGGAGCTTCGACGGGGAATACTTTATGGTTTCCGAGGCAATAGCTCTTATGTCTCAATCAATCCGCCACATTATAGAAGACAATGGCACCGAAGGCATCATCCCGGTACCCAACGTCAGTGCCAAGATCCTCTCGATGGTGATTGAATATTGCAAGAAACATGTCACCAGGGAGGCAACACCAGCTGCTGCCGATTGCAATCCGCTTAAATCAGAGGAGGAACTCAAGAAGTGGGATGAGAACTTCATTGATATTGATCTGGATAGTCTTTACGAAATCATCTTGGCCGCAAATTATTTGGATATCGAGGAGCTACTGAATCTGGCATGCCAAAAAGTGGCCATCATGATAATGGGGAAGAAACCCGAGGAGATTCGTCGGATCTTCAACATAGAAAATGATTTCACACCAGAGGAGGAAGAGGAGATTCGCCGTAAAAATCAATGGGCTTTTGAGTGATTAGAAATTTGTTCTCCAACAAAACAATATGTAATCTACTAGTTAGGTTTCCAAAGTCTGTTTCATTACTTATATTGATTAGCTGTTGTGTCTATCCTTTTTGTTATTACAAGCAATTATATGTGAATTTCATTTTTTTTTGAGGAAATATGTGAATTTCATTTGTCTTTAGTCTCTTATATTACCAATATATTATACGAATAGACTAATAATATTAGGCCAACACATTACTTCTAGTAATTGTGTACGTAATTTTAATAAACTAATTAGTTTACAGCTAGTTTTTTCTGCATACGCTAATATTGGAGAGAAAAGAAGTCAAATTAATACTCATTATTTTAAAGCGTTGTGCTAGACATGTATTTCCAGAAGATGAATAAACTGTTAGTGGTTACATAAATACTTGTTAAATAATTTACTCAAAAGGGTTTCTCTAAATTAGCAAAATATATATTGATTCATTCGACAATAGAACGGTTTTCCTCTTTCATTGTTTTATAGATGTTTACAGAAATTATTCTTTAATGTTCATATACCATTCAAATTTTAATATTGACATGTAGATACAAAACAAATATGTCTATTTTCTAATTCCTCACATAAATTGTTGTTATACATTGAGACGAAGCTTCACATATGTTTAATAATTTGGAAAACTAATTGAATAATAATTTTGAAATCCTTTTAATCAACCCAAGTTTTCAAAACTAGCAGCATGACTACCAGAATGCGTGCGACATCTTTAATAACTGAAATTGCAGAAATAATTGTATTAAATGAAGTCAGTAAACAAATGATAGAAGTCATTCATTAGCAAGTTAAATAATACTTCGTAATTATGAAGTGTTAGATGTATAACATGCAATAAAATACGACAACATTTGTTACAAAATTTCACTATTATGTAAATAAGTTAGATTTTATGCAGTCTATATTTTACCTAATGTAATTAAAATGACATTGAACTGCATATAATTTTTGGTACTCGAGAGATTCTGTAATTATCCGAAATTTAAAGTCTTGATTAAGCATTTGTGAACCGAAGGTCAAAGTTATAAAGCGCAGCCGGGCAGCCCAAGCCATTGGAGTTCGATATATAATGATTTATGTAGGTAAACATTATGGGTTGTCTCCGGTACTACCCTTATTAATTAGGGGAGTTGGGTTGCCAAATGAAGGGTATGTTTTAAAGGAAGAAATGATATTCTAAAAAATGGGGAGTGTTAGTTTGAACTATCAAAGTAAATGTTGAGGGCAAGTAGTTTTCTTTTGTTATACATACATAACCCTATTCAATACTCTTCTTTTTAGGTTAGCATATTATACACATTTGTCCAAAATTCCCTCTAAATATGTGCCCAAAGCAAGAAAACATTGTTATGAAAATTTGTCACGAAAATATATGGTAAAATTGTACATGGTTTTACTGTTTACAACTGAAATGACAATCATATTTGTTTACTACTCACAACCATAATATTTGTTTAAAACCAACTGAAATGACAATCATATTTTAAGGCAATATTAAATGAGAAGTTGAAGGGGCAAGTGTAGGTCATTCTGGACATATGAATTATGTATTTTATCGTGCTTTAAATTCTAGTTTCAGATGGTCGAATTACGTGCTACTGTTTAGAATTATGTTTTTACAATTATTTCTATTAATAGAGTTGTATTATGTTATGGATGTAAGAGAAGAAAATATGCTTAATAATTAATTTTGTACTTATCAGTCAACAGATACAACATAGTATTGACAAATGAAGAGCAGTTCTCATACATGAACACTATGATATATTTATATCCAAATTATAATAAATTTTACAATTAATCAATTCGTTTTCAAATTGCTGGATCCACAACCCGTTTACTCGGACCAACACTCATCAGATAGGGTCATATACTGGAGGCCTCAAGGATTACTCGTGGGCCGAATACAGAGCCCGTTGTCGAGAGCCGCCCCCCCCCCCCATTACACAGGTGGACCTAAAATACTCCGCAACGGCCCAACAAAGACCTGCTCGACATGCCCCTGGAGCAGGCCCAGCTCAAGCTCGGGATAATCACGCTATGGTGACCGCCACTATGCCGGCATCACTGCTTTCGTACGATGATATATCAGATTATGGAGTCACAAGTTCTCATAACCACCCCTATACGACGATTACGGGCCGGCTTATATAAAGTCCCAAACTCAGCCGACTAGAAGTTCTCAATTCAATTCACACAATTTGTCTATAGAGAAGAGTTTGAACACCTTACAGACTTCAACTCTTTCGAGAACATACGACCTAGCCTCCCTAGAGATAGGACGTATCACCATCAATCTAGACTCAAATCATGAAACGCAAATCATCCAACACAATTGAGTATGATGTATTGTTGCTGTTACAGTTGCCTTTACTCGGGCACCAAACATAACAAACATACACTACTAAGAATAAATTAATTATGATGCTCGATTTGAAGTTCAATTGTCTTAGTTAGTGATGTATAGGATGGAGTTTGAGAAGCAAGTCTTTGCTTAATTCTATCTAAAGAACATATTTGAGTCTGGTTTGAGCTCTATTGGTGGGCTTTGATTCGCACCACCAGTGGAAGCCCAATCTTTACATCGACTCAAAGCCCAATAAAGATGATATGAATGCTATTTAAGCCCAATAGTGGGCTTTGATACTTTTGATGTAATAGCGAATTATATAAATTTGATACACAATGAAGCTATATTTATGTTTATAACTACTTTAGTATTTAAAATTTTGCTGACTTGATTATAAATAGATTATGATTTTAAAGGTAGCAACTAATTATCGATAGATCTTAACCCTTGTAATTTTGGAAATCTGCTATTTTTTTCACTACTATTTCTAGATTTGTGAAGTCTTGGACAAGAAATAAGTTATGTTAAACTAGATGAAAATTAAACCTTCATTTTATATGTGCTCCGCTCATACTTAGCAATATCTTTTTCAGAGTTATGTTCTTATGAGCTATGTTATATTAGGAAACAACTAAATTAGTTTTCTTTATTTTGCTATGTTTGAATAACTATATAATACTTTATCTTTGCCTTATGTTACATCAGCAACTATATTTCTTTCCTCTTTTCAAATCACAATATAATTTTTTCGACGAGGCTACATTACTTAGCCATTTTCTCCCGGAGGTCAAGGCACATCATATCTTACCAAGAGGTTAATATTAATCCCATCCTTTTTCATTTGATTATACATATACGCAAATGCAATCTTAAGAGATTTTCATCTTGTAGGAATTAATTCCCATTATCAATCAATTTCCTCCATTATCTTATATCTCTATTTTAATCATTTAGCATAATTGATTGACATTATCTTTTGAGTACAAATAATCTATGTTTGAGGATAAATCTCAATTGCTATTTACGAGTATTGGTAGTTGAACCACTAGTATTACTAACCAAAAGAAAATATTTTCAGATTTACGCAAAAATGTGTACTTTTAAACTGTGAATAAGACTATTATGAAATGTAAATTACATGACTGTAAGCAATTTGGTTCTACTGTCACTAATAAGGTGTGAGTCTCTAAGAGTTTGCCTTCATACTCCGTAGATGTACATCATACAATAAGAATGCACATTGCAATTTGTATGACATTAATATCTTAAAAAATAAAAATCAAAGCAGAAGGATACCTATGGCCACAAATTGTCACGATTTTTTTTTTTAAATTTAAAAATTAAAATGTTCAAACAATAAATATATTGAATCATGAAATTTTTTTTGTCTCAATTGACAGTCTTAAGATAAATTGAATAGAAATTTTAACTAGCAGCATGACTACCAGCATGAGCTATTTTTAATCAAGCCAAGTATTCATAACTAGTAGCATGACTACCAGAATGTGTGCGACATCTTTATTAACTGAAATTGCAAAAAGAATTCAGTACACAAATGATAGAAGTCTTGCATTAGCAAATTAAATAATATTTAGTAATTAAAATCAAGTTATATTTTTCTAAAAATAAGAAAATAAGTTTATAACAAAGTATTATTTTCTCAAAAAACAAGAAAAAAATATAACTAGCAGCATGACTACCAGAATGCGTGCGACATCTTTATTAACTGAAATTGTAAAAACAAGTCAGTAAACAAATGACAGAAGTCTTGCATTAGCATATTAAATAATATTTAGTAATTATGACAACATTTCACACAAATTTTTACCATTATGTGAATAAGTGTGATTTCACACAAATTTTTACCATTAGATGTATAACATGTAACAAAATATGACAATATTTTACACAAATTTTTACCATTATGTGAATAAGTGTGATTCTATGCAGTCTATATTTGACTAATGTTATAAAAATAACATGTAATTGCATATAAATTTTGTTACTCAAGAGATTCTGTAATTAGCAAAAATTTAAAGTCTTGATTAAGCATTAATTTGTGCACCAGAGGTCAAAATCATAACACGCAGTCGGGCTGCCCGAGCAATTGGAGTGTGGGGAGTTTGTTGATTGTACAGAAGAATATTACAAATAAAGCAACAAACAGGAGAAATATTGAATGATAGATTTATGTAGGCAACATTATGGGTTGTCTCCGGTACGACCCTTATAAGGGGAGCTGGGGTGTTAAATTAAGGGTATGTCATGAAGGAAGAACTGAAATTCTAAATATAAAGGAGCGCAAGAATGGAATAATATCCGTGAGGGTAAACAGAGACTATCTGGGAAGGTATACCGATAGAAAAGTGATTTTTAAATTAGCGACGAGAGTATCCGCGAGGGTATACTGACAGTATCCCTTGCTGATATTGTCCCATTCTTCTAGTCGAGAGTTATTTTGAAAGCTCAAAGTAAATTTTGAAGGCAAGATGATCTATTTTTTTTTATACCTGATATAGCCCTATTCAATACTCTTCTTTTGGATAGGAGCGAGCTAATTACAATTTATTTAAAAGAGGTATTATAAATTTTCAAACTCTATTATCTACGTTTTAGTAAACAATAATATTAATTAGCAAAAAAAATAGCGAAAGTAATGTTTTAATCCACATTTATTTACCAATTTTCATAAAAAAACGTTGTCACATTAAGAAAATAAATACATTTACACAAAATTCCAATAACTAAAAAATATGTTTTCAACATGTTCTAATCTAATTTTAGCTCACAAGAAAAATCTATTACAGAGATTAGGATGTTTTTTTTTGCTACAGAAACTCATTAACATATTATGGGCACGTAATCCAAATAATATGATTGTATACACAGCAATTCAATTTTCTTTATACCAATAAAAATGATAATCTCATGATCTATATTTTTGGAGTTAACATGTTAAATTGTCAAAGCTGTCTAGATTGTAACACGTGTCTAATATTGAAGGATTGTAAACTTTTTTTTTTTGGTCAATTTCGTATATATGTGTAGATCACAGCCACAATAATTCTAATTATATAGATGTTATGTTACATAATTAAAGAGTTGTACTATCTTTAACCATTGTGTGATAAATTTCTATTGATAATTGTATTATCAGTATGGATCTAATTAAAAGGGACATTATTTATTTATGGAAATTTGGTATAAATTACAATATGTGCGTTCAAAATAACCTTTTAAAAATAAATTCCTGCAAAAAATAAGAAGCTTAAAAAAAGAAAGGTTACATTAATGTGTTTCTTATTAAAGAACAAATTCAAATATAGACATGGCTTATGAGTACAAAAATGATCTATTTAAATATATATAGAGCATGTGATTGATCATAATAGTTTGAGGTCAAAGGGCTCCTGCTGGTTTTAAAATACTAGGATCTGTCTCCCTAATCTCTCTCAAGATCGTATTCAGACCCTTTGTTTGATTTGCCCATTTGGATCCAACAAAAAACTTAACATGGCAAATAATGAAGCTGAGAAGATGATCATGCCGAGTTTCGACTGGGAAGACTCCAGGTTTTCTGAGGCAGCAGCTCTTATGCCTCAATCAATCCGCTACATTATAGAAGAAAATAGCGTCAAGGGCATTATACTGGTACCCAACGTCAGTGCCAAGATCTACTCAATGGTGATAGAGTATTGCAAGAAACGTGTTGCTACTGGTGATGGCAATCCGCATAAATTAGACAAGGAACACAAGATAAAGTGGGACGAACTCAAGGAGTGGGACGAGAAATTTATTGATATTGATCTGGCTAGCCTTTATGAAATCATGTTGGCAGCGAATTATCTAGATATCGAGGGGCTACTGGATCTGGCATTCAAAAAATTGGTCAACATGATAAAGGGGAAGAGTTCTGAGGAGATTCGTCGGATCTTCAACATAAAAAAAATTCACTCCAAAAAAGGCAGAAGAGATTCTTTTGGAGGAAGAAGAGATTCGCCGTGAAAATCAACGGGCTTTAGAGTGGATTAGTAATTTGTTATCTTCAAACAATATGTAATCTACTAGTTAGGTTTCCAAAGTCTGTTTCATTATCTATCCTTTTTGTTATTACAAGCAATTATCTTAGAATTTCATTTGTGTCCAATATCTCCGAATAGAATAATAATATTAGGCCAACACATTACTTCTAGTAATTAGTATACATAATTTTTATAAAACTAATTAGCTTACAATTATTTCCCGAAATGTTTGTCTAGACATGTATTTTAATAATTGTTAAATAATTTACTCAAAAGGGTTTCTCAAAAAAAATTAATGGGTGAATTTATTTTTGTCAGAGTTTTAAGCAAAAATATATTCAAAGTCGGATCTAAACCGTCTATTCCATATCAAAATTTAGATGAACTATTTAGATTCATATGAATGTTTAAATTTATTAAATTCTCAATTATTTACACATATCTCAAAGCAAATCAAATGGTTTAAAAATTTAGATGAACGATTTAGATTCATATGAATGTTTAAATTTATTAAATTCTCATTCAAAGGAAAATTGAATGATTTACGTCCAATTTTGAATAACATCCTTTTTTTTTGTTTAACCAAAAACAATAAATTAAAGAAAATGAATACTAGCAAAAACAATAAGCGTGTTAAAATTGATATCCCTAATAATCTGTTCCATACACATTATTTATAGACCTAAAGGATCCACAACGGGTCACTAAATGACCCATGTCTATTATTATACAAACCTAGAAAATAATATCACTACATAAAAATTGTTTACTCTCAATGTTACTCCAGCAGCATACAGTAATTTGAACCATTAAATCCGAGCAAAGATAAATTGGCTTGAGACGATGAATCCGAACCATTGAAACGCTTCTACCTTACGAGTGATGTGTCTCCATACGAAAATTTAAAATTTTGGAATTAATTTTGTATAAAGTCATGTGGTAAAATAAAGTTCAAAAAATAAATACATTAAAATTAATTTATAAACCTTTTAATTTTGACCGTTTAACACCATACTAAATTAATTTGAAAGTTTAAAATTTTTGCATGTAGAGACATCACTCGTAAGGTAAAAGGATTTCAATGGTTCAGATTCTTCATTTGAAACTAATTCGATAAATTTTAGAATTCAATTCACAAAGAAGCTTAGTGAACTTAAGAACACCCTAGTTCTACTCAGAATAAATTATCATGTGACATCCTTCATGGTTTTTTCTTTAATAAGTGTGTTCAAATTGATAGCCCTATAATATAGTAAACTAGAGAAAATATCACCAAATTAAAATTGTCTACTCTCAACATTACTCCAGCAGTAATTCCAGCTGATTAAGCATAATATTGTGAGATAAAATATACATAAAAATACACAACATATTCACCCTCCCCATTCCTAACCCTAATAGAAATATGTACATAACTATAACTAATACCTAATCGAAGCTTAAATTCACTTCATCTCGATCCTGAACCAAAAATAGAGAAGCCCCGGGACGTGTCCATTGTCGGTTTGAACTGGAGGCTACGGGATAGCACTAGCTACAAATGGAAAGGATTAAATGTATTAACTTGCTTTATCTTATCACATTTACAAAATCTTGCAATTGTCGTCTCGAAAGTAGTCTGGAGACAGCGAAGCACATTTTTCATTCATATGTGGGTATGGTTCCATAGTGTTGTAATCTGGCAATTCCATCCTGTATTTCCCTATAATATTTGACAATATGACATTTTTACGGTATCGTCGTTGTTGCACCAGTCGGGTAGCCGAGTCATGTTGTCCTCAAAGATATTCAGAGAGTATGCATCTTTTCAGTACACCTAGGGTTGTACCGGATATTTGATTCGGTACCCACCCCCCCCCCCCCCCCCCCCCTCTTTTTAAAAGAAAAAAATCTATATTAAATGTAAGCAAACAAAAAACAAAAAAATCTATATTCAACACAAGGAAATTAAAACCAAAGGGGGGTGCGGCATATTTGGTCCGCTATACCCTTTTTTGGATTTAATTTACTGATGGAAATTTGGTATTAATTACAATATGTGCACTCAAAATAGCTCTTTAAATATAAATTCCTGCTCAAAAAAGGAAGCTTCAATAACGAAAGGTTACATTAAAGTGTTGTTTATTAAAGATCAAATTCAAATAAAGAGATGATTCATGAGTACAAAAATGATATGCTTAAATATAGAACATTAGATTGCTCTTTCTTTTCCTATATAAGATCATAATAGTTTGATGTCAAAGGGCACCTGTTCGTTCTAAAATACCAGGATCTGTCTCCCTAATATCTCTCAAGATCGTATTCCGACCCTTTGTTCAATTTGCCCATTTGGATCCAACAAAAAACATGGCAAACAATGAAGCTGAGAAGATGATCACACTAAGGAGCTTCGACGGGGAATACTTTATGGTTTTCGAGGCAGTAGTTCTTATGTCTCAATCAATCTGCCACATTATAGAAGACAATTGCGCCGAGGGCATCATCCCAGTACCCAACGTCAGTGCCAAGATCCTCTCGATGGTGATTGAGTATTGCAAGAAACATGTCACCGGGGAGGCAACAGCAGCTGCTGCCGATTGCAACGCTTAAATCAGAAGAGGAACTCAAAAACTGGGATGAGAACTTCAGTGATATTGATCTGGATAGTCTTTACGAAATCATCTTGGCCGCAAATTATTTGGATATCAAGGAGCCCGAGGAGATTCGTCGGATCTTCAACATAGAAAATGATTTCACTCCAGAGGAGGACGAGGAGATTCACTGTGAAAATCAATGGGCTTTTGAGTAATTAGAAATTTGTTCTCCAGCAAAACAATATGTAATCTAGTAGCTAGGTTTCGAGAGCCTGTATCATTACTTATATTGGTTAGCTGTTGTGTCTGTTCTTTTTGTTATTACAAGCAATTATCGGCGAATTTCATTTGTGTTTAGTCTTTTACCAATATATTCTCCGACTAGACTAATAATATTAGGCCAACACATTATTTCTAGTAATTAGTATACGTAATTTTAGTAATTAAACTAATTAGTTTACAATGATCTTTTTATGCATGCACTAATATTGGAGAGAAAAGAAGTCAAATACTCATTAGTTTAAGGCGTTGTGCTACACAAATATGTTTGTTTTCTTCCTCACATAAATTGTTGTTATATATTGAGACGAAGCTTCACATATGTTTATTAATTTCGAAAACTAATTCAATAATAATTCATAAATTTTGTAAAATTTATAAAACTAGAGAATAATTTTGAAATCCTTTTAATCATGCCAAGTTTTCATAACTAGCAGCATGACTACCAAAATGCGTGTGACATCTTTATTAACTGAAATTGCAAAAATAATTGGACTAAAAGAAGTCAGTAAACAAATGATAGAAATCTTGCATTAGAGCTTCCCCTCTCATGGTAAACCCTAGTTAGTGATACTTTTGATATGTGCTCGTTTGTATAGGATGGAGTTTGAAGAGGCAGTCTTTGCTTAATCCTATCTAAAGAAAATATTTGAGGCTCAACCAGTGGAAGCCCAATCATTACATCATGAAGATGATATGAATGCTATTTAGGCAGAGTCCAGATCACTTCAAATTTGATACTTTTGATGTAATAGCGAATTATATAAATTTGATATACAATGAAGCTATATTTTATGTTTATAACTACTGTAGTATTTAAAATTTTGTTGACTTGATTATAAATAGATTTTGTGAAGTCTTGTCCAACTTATGTTAAACTAGATGAAAATTAAACCTCCATTTATATGTGCTCCGCTCATATTATTAAGAAATATCTTTTTTAGAGCTATGTTCTTACGAAGCTATGTTATATTAGGAAAGGACTAAATTAGTTTTCTTATTTTGCTGTGTTTGAATAACTGTATATTACTTTATGTTTGCCTTCTGTTACATAAGCAACTATATTTTGAACGCTCAAAGTAAATTTTGAGGCCAAGATGATTTTTTTTGTTATACTAATATAACCCTATGCATTACTCTTCTTTTTAAGCTAGGTGATTATGGATAATAATTACAATTTATTTAAAGAGATCGACTAACTATACCCTAGCTTCTGTACCATATTTTTACCCAAGCCCAACTATCACGAAATCGAACTGTGGAAGTAAACTATAATGCTGGATCCCGTAAAACTCAATATTGAATACTGTAAAATTGTCACTGAAAGTTGTCACAAGTTGAGACTTTTGAAAGTGGTCCCGAGTTTGTTGCTAACTGCTTCGACCAGCATTACTTGAACAACTTGCAGAACTTTGACTGAGACCACTAGGACCACTTCTAGAAGTTCCCTAACAACTTTGCAACTAACCTGGGACCACTTTAAACACTGTAAACTATCTCTTTGGATCATGTAAAATTAAACGCTGTAAAGAATAATGTAAAATTGAATTTTTTTTCAAAATTTTATTTTATTTTATCAGAATTTTATTTTTTTATATATGCATCTAGATCCTGTAATATACAAGATGGATCATGTAAAATAACAAGATTGATATTGTTAAACAACAAGGTTAATACTGTAAAAAAAATTCAAAATTTTAATTTTTTATATTTGCATCTACATTCTATAAAACAACGAGATAAATGCTGTAAAAACAACAAGGTTAATACTATAAAATAAAAGCATAAATGTCTTCCAACAAAAATAACATTCCATACAAATTAAACAAACATATTGTTCAATTGTTTCTAACCAACATATTGTTCACGAAACACATATTACATCATTCACAAATAGAAAAATACATAAACATATTGTTCCATCACAAGAATAAAAAAGTTGTTACTTAAGAGCTCTCTAATGCACATTATAAGAATGAGTCAGAAGTCTCATCACTAGAACAAGACATTTCTTTGATATACCCACGGATACTTAACAAGTGTCTCATATTGCATCAATCGCAGTACTAACTCAACAATCTGCATTAATCAATCCAAATATGTAAAATAAAGAAAATACTGCATATATTTCGTATATATATATATATATATATATATATATATATATATAGTCTGGCTAATGTCATAACGTTATAATTTCAGCCTAAGTTATAACGAGTCAGTTTTTGCGATTTCAAAGTCCAAACAGTCAATCCGAACCGCCCAACATGATCTCCATATTAAAATGGGCTTGGAGACCAAATTTTATATTTTTTGGATTTTTTTTATTTTTTTTAGATAGGTACAAAATCACTGTTTTGGATGGTCCAGAATTATCTGAAAATGGCGATTTTGTACCTATCTAAAATAATAGTAAACAAATTCCAAAAAATATAAAATTTGGTCTCCAAGCCCATTTTAATATGGAAATCATGTTGAGCAGTTCAGATTGACTATTTGGACTTTGAAATCGCAAAAACTGACTCGTTATAACTTAGGCTGAAATTATAACGTTATGACATTAGCCGGACTCTATATATATATATATATATATATATATATATCTGTGTGTGTGTGTGTGCAGATCACAGCCACAATAATTCTAATTATATAAATGTCATGTTACATAATTAAAGAGTTGTACTATCTTGGACCATTGTGTTATATATTTCTATTGATAATTGTATCATCAGTATAGATCTAATTAAAAGGGACATTATTTATTTATGGAAATTTGGTATAAATTACAATATGTGCGTTCAAAATAGCTCTTTAAAAATAAATTCCTGCTAAAAAAAATAAGCTTAAAAAATGAAATGTTACATTAATGTGTTGCTTATTAAAGAACAAATTCAAATATAGACATGGCTCATGAGTACAAATACGATCTATTTAAATAAAGAACATGTGATTGCTCTTTCTTTTCCTATATAAGATCATAATAATTTGAGTTCCAAGGGCACCTGTTGGTTTCAAACCAGGATCTATCTCCCTAATCCCTCTCAAGATCATATTCCGACCTTTGTTCGATTTGCCCATTTGGATCCAACAAAAAACATGGCAAACAATGAAGCTGAGAAGATGATCACACTAAGGAGCTTTGACGGGGAATACATTATCGTTTCCGAGGCAGTAGCTCTTATGTCTCAATCAATCCGCCACATTGTAGAAGACAATTGCGCCGAGGGCATCATCCCGGTACCCAACGTCAGTGCCAAGATCCTCTCGATGGTGATTGAGTATTGCAAGAAACATGTCACCGGGGAGGCAACACCAGATGCTGCCGATTGCAATCTGCTTAAATCAGAGGAGGAACTCAAGAAGTGGGATGAGAACTTCATTGATATTGATCTGGATAGTCTTCACGAAATCATCTTGGCCGCAAATTATTTGGATATCAAGGAGCTCCTGAATCTGGCATGCCAAAAAGTGGCCATCATGATAATGGGGAAGAAACCCGAGGAGATTCGTCGGATCTTCAACATAGAAAATGATTTCACTCCAGAGGAGGAAGAGGAGATTCGCCGTGAAAATCAATGGGCTTTTGAGTGAGTAGAAATTTGTTGTCTCCAACAAAACAATATGTAATCTACTAGTTAGGATTCCAAAGTCTGTTTCATTACTTATATTGGTTAGCTGTTGTGTCTATCCTTTTTGTTTTTACAAGCAATTATATGTGAATTTCATTTGTCTTCAGTCTCTTACCAATATATTATACGAATAGACTAATAATATTTGGCCAACACATTACTTCTAGTAATTGTGGACGTAATTTTAATAAACTAATTAGTTTACAGCTAGTTTTTTCTGCATGCGCTAATATTGGAGAGAAAAGAAGTCAAATTAATACTCATTATTTTAAAGCGTTACATAAATACTTGTTAAATAATTTACTCAAAAGGGTTTCTCTAAATTAGCAAAATATTTATTGATTCATTCGAATATATCTATAATTCATTTCAGTGGCATATGCCACAGTAGAACGGTTTTCCTCTTTCATTGTTTTATCGATGTTTACAGAAATTATTCTTTTATGTTCATATACCATTAAAATTTAAATATTGACATGTAGATAGAAAACAAATATGTCTATTTTCAAATTCCTCACATAAATTGTTGTTATACATTGAGATAAAGCTTCACATATGTTTAATAATTTGGAAAACTAATTGAATAATAATTTTGAAATCCTTTTAATCAATCCAAGTTTTCAAAACTATCAGCATGACTACCAGAATGCATGCGACATCTTTAATAACTGAAATTGCAGAAATAATTGTATTAAATGAAGTCAGTATACAAATGATAGAAGTCATTCATTAGCAAGTTAAATAATAGTTTGTAATTATGAAGTGTTAGATGTATAACATGCAACAAAATACGACAAGTTATGTTACAAAATTTCACTATTATGTAAATAAGTTAGATTTTGTGCAGTCTATATTTTACCTAATGTAATTAAAATGACATTGAACAGCATATAATTTTTGGTACTCGAGAGATTCTGTAATTATCCAAAATTTAAAGTCTTGATTAAGCATTTGTGAACCAAAGGTCAAAGTCATAATAACATGCAGCCGGGCAGCCCAAGCCATTGGAGTTCGATATATAATGATTTATGTAGGTAAACATTATGGGTTGTCTCCGGTACTACCCTTATTAGGGGAGTTGGGTTGCCAAATGAAGGGTATGTTTTAAAGGAAGAAATGATATTCTAAAAAATGGGGAGTGTTAGTTTGAACTATCAAAGTAAATGTTGAGGGCAAGAAGTTTTCTTTTGTTATACATACATAACCCTATTCAATACTCTTCTTTTTAGGTTAGCATATTATACACGTTTGTCCAAAATTCCCTCTAAATATGTGCCCAAAGAAAGAAAACATTGTTATGAAAATTTGTCACGAAAATATATGGTAAAATTGTACATGGTTTTACTGTTTACAACTATGTATAAATGTGCTCCAATATTATTACATGGTTGTAAATAATAAAACCGTGTACAATTTGAACATATTGTACACGTTTTTTAGTAAAAAACAAAGTATGAATGTTGGACAGTATTTTCGGAAGTTCTGGATCGCAATTTCGGACGGGTGCTGCATCAATTCTGCACGTTTTACTGCATAATCCATGTGTCATGAAAGAAATACAAACTTTCCACTTCATCAATCCGTACTTTCTTGTTATAATGCATCTCTCTCCCTCACTATTTTTTCTAAGTCATCATTTCTGAAGCATCTCTTCCCTGTAAGATGTACATGGTTGTTCTATGTCAAGTAAATCTAAACCGTCGAGGCTAGGGCTTCACCGAGAAGATGATTTCCGACGATGAAACTTCAAACGGACATAAAATGGCGCTCGAGTGTCCAATTTCTGTCTACAATAACTTTTTAGAATATGCGATGTAATTGTAATATGTTTTGAGTGTCCAATTTCGAGTGTCATTTTTTTTAATTTTTTAATTTTTTTTTAGTTATACACGGTTCACTTTAAAAACCATGTAGGATTAAAGTTTTTATATACGACCTTACTTTAAAAACAGCGTATGATGTGTTTTGGCGAAAAATTAGCGAAAAAAATATGAATTGTACATGGTTTTTGATAAATACTTGGCTCAAATCCCGTGTAAAATTTAACGACCTATTGTACAAGACTCCAGTAGACACGGTTGGGAAACCGTGTATAAGAAAGAGGTATTACAACGTTACCAATTTTCAAACTCTATTATGCATGTTTTAATAAACAAAAATTCTAATTAGAAAAAAAGGAGCAACAATAATATTTCAATCCTCATTTTATTGACCAAATTTTAATAAAATACCTTGTCACATTAAGAAAGAAAGAAATTTTCACAAAATTTCAATAAATAAAAAATATTTTTTCAACATGTTCTAAACTACCTTTAGCTCACAAGAAAAATTTATTACAGAGCTTATCATGAATATTTTTGGCAACAGAGACACATTAACTTGTCAATGCAAACAATATCATTGTACACAATAATTCAATTTTTTATACTAATAAAACGATAATATAATGATCTATATATTTTTTGAATTAATATGTTAATTTGTCAATGCTGTCTATATTGTGACATAAAAATAAGTATAATGATAGTAAAACTTGTTAATATAAAAGGATTGTGAACTTTTTGTTGGTTAATTTCGTATATATGTAGATAGCAGCCACATAAATTCTAATTATATAGTTGTCATCTTAAATAATTAAAGAGTTGTGCTATCTTTTACCATTGTGTTATATGTTTCAGTTAATAATTGTATTATCAGTATGAATCAAATTTAATAGGACATTATTTATTGATGGAAATTTGGTATGAATTACAATATGTGTGCTCCACATAGTTCTTGCAAAAATAAGTTCTGGCTCTGATCAGAGTCAAAATAATGATGATTTACGTAGGGTTTTGGTTTAGGTTTTGCATATTTTCTCGCACTTATGTTTAATTAATCAGAGAAAAAGGCTACTGTCACCCTTCTTTATGTTTTATTACAGAAAATAGGTTTTGGGACTATTTTACACCAAATGGAGCTAGAATCAGGTCAATCGGATCAGCGACGCTCATCGACTAAGTCTTTGTTACGGCCCGTATTGTCTAATACGGACCAGGCCTAGCACAGACCAGAAGATAGCGCTGGAAGCATTAAACCCTAACCGTCAAAGTCCTAATACGGACCATATTGCCCAATACGGTCCGTATCCGAAGGCGTCTCTTGGGGAATAACTGCCGACAGATGTTTCCAGATCAGTTTTTTAGCCCCTACTCAATCTCCAGACGTCCCTCCACTCCTATATAAGGCCCCTGGGCAGAAGGAATAGTTATCTTTGTAATTAGGGTTAGATTTGATTAAAGTGAGAAGAGAGGAGTGCTTGTAACCATGCCGTTCCGCGGCTAAGTTCCTTTTCTTAGGGCTAGGCAGTAAACCTTGTTACTCTTGATGTTTTGACATATATATTTCTGTTAAATATGATTTCTTGTTGTTGAAACAAAATGCTTTTGTGATTTACTATCTCTTCATCTAATTTCAATGATCTAGTTTGAGTCCGTTAGGGTAGTGACAGTATTTTAATAGTAAGAGAAACTATTTGTATGAATTAGCCTCGTTGAGATTTATTAGGTTTATGTGAAGAAAACCTTAGCGGGGAAACCATAAACCAGACCAACAAAACGCGTACCAAATTTCATCACTTGCGTGAAGTAAATCGCAGTGATCTGTGTAGTAATTTGGGGTATTTGAGAGATCAGACATTTGCGTAAGGTAAATCGCAGTGTTCTATGTAGAATCTCGGTGAAAGATCTGTCATTCTTGCGTAACATAAATCGCAGTGACCTATGTGGTGTCTTTCATTAAACAACAACAGGAAATCAGACGCAACAGGAATATATTGTCAAGGCGGATTGAGTGGCAATGGTGTGCCGAAACCCTAGGAATTCTCATCTCTATCTTTATTTTAATTACTTTTAATTGCTTCCTAATTTACATTGATCAAAACAACATCTCTCAATTTTTAGATTTCGTCTAGCCTTTCGAAAGATTGTGATTCGATCGCTCAAAGCATTGAACCAATATTCCCTGTGGATCCACCTCGAATATAATACTACTCGATAGGATTGTGCGCTTGCAGTCCGAACCGATAGCATTTCCGAGTTTATAAATATTAAAAGAAACATTGCTCTCTTTTGAGTGATCAGGCTCAAAAAAGGAAGCTTAAAAAAATGAAAGAAAGCTTAAAATATGAGTATAAAAATAATCTGTCTTAATATAGAACATGTAATTACTCTTTGGTTTCCTATTTAAGATCATCATAGTTTGAGGTCAAAGGAAACCATTTGCTTTTAAAATCCCAGGATATGTCTCCCTCATCTCTCTCAAACTCTTATTATGAATCTTTTTTCGATTTGCTCATTTGTATCCAATAAAAAACATGGCAAATAATGAAGCTGAGAAGATAATCACTCCAAGGAGTTTCAATTGGGAAGACTCTAGGTAATCTGAGGCGGTAGCTCTTATGCCTCAATCAATCCACCACATATTTAGAAAAATATAATAGGAGAAAAATATAAACTTATCTTTATACTTAGAAAAATATAACTAGATTTTAGATTTGGAATGTCTTATATTGTTTATAAACAATGTTATCAATCAATTTCCTCCATTATCTTATATCTCTATTTTAATCATTTAGCATAATTGATTGAAATTATCTTTTGAATACAAATAATCTATGTTTGAGGATAAATCTCAATTGCTATTTTACGAGTATTGGTAGTTGAACCACTAGTATTACTAACCAAAAGAAAATATTTTCAGATTTACGCAAAAATGTGTACATTTAAACTGTGAATAAGACTATTATGAAATGTAAATTAGATGACTGTAAGCAATTTTGGTTCTACTCTGTCACTAGTAAGTTGTGAGTCTCTAAGAGTTTGCCTTCATACATCGTAGATGTACATCATACAATAAGAATGCACATTGCAATTTGTATGACATTAATATCTTAAAAAATAAAAATCAAAGCAGAAGGATTCCTATGGCCACAAATTGTCACGATTTTTTTTTAAATTTAAAAATTAAAATGTTCAAACAATAAATATATTGAATCATGAACTTTTTTCTTGCCTCAATTGACAGTCTTAAGATAAATTGAATAGAAATTTTAACTAGCAGCATGACTACCAGCATGAGCTATTTTTAATCAAGCCAAGTTTTCATAACTAGCTGCATGACTACCAAAATGCGTGCGACATCTTTATTAACTGAAATTTTAACTACCAGCATGAGCTATTTTTAATCCAAGCCAAGTATTCATAACTAGCAGCATGACTACCAGAATATGTGCGACATCTTTATTAACTAAAATTGCAAAACGAAGTCAGTACACAAATGATAGAAGTCTTGCATTAGCAAATTAAATAATATTTAGTAATTAAAATCAAGTTATATTTTTCTTAAAAATAAGAAAATAAGTTTATAACTAAGTATTATTTTCTCGAAAAGTAAGAAAAAAAATATAACTAGCAACATGACAACCAGAATGACTACCAGAATACGTGCGACATCTTTATTAACTGATGAAATTGCAAAAAAAGTCAGTAAACAAATGATAGAAGTCTTGCATTAGCATATTAAATAATATTTAGTAATTATGACAACATTTCACACAAATTTTTACCATTATGTTAATAAGTGTGATTTCACACAAACTTTTACCATTAGATGTATAACATGTAACAAAATATGACAACATTTTACACAAATTTTTACCATTATGTGAATAAGTGTGATTCTATGCAGTCTATATTTGACTAATGTTATAAAAATAACATGTAATTGCATATAAATTTTGTTACTGAAGAGATTTTGTAATTAGCCAAAATTTAAAGTCTTGATTAAGCATTAATTTGTGCACCAGAGGTCAAAGTCATAACACGCAGTCGGGCTGCCCGAGCCATTGGAGTTGGAGGAATTTGTTGATTTTACAAAAAAAAAAAGTAACTAATAAAGCAACAAACAAGAGCAATATAGAATGATAGATTTATGTTGGCAAAACATTATGGGTTGTTTCCGGTCCTACCCTTATAAGGGGAGTTTGGGTGTCAAATTAAGGGTATGTCATGATGAAGGAAGAACTGAAATTCTAAAAATGAAGGAGTGTTATTTTGAACGCTCAAAGTAAATTTTGAGGCCAAGAAGATTTTTTTTGTTATACCTAATATAACCTATGCATTACTCTTTCTTTTAGGTTAGGTGATTCAGCATAATAATTACAATTTATTTAAAAGAGGTATTATAACTTTTCAAACTCTAGTATCCATGTTTTAGTAAACTATAATAATAATTAGCAAAAAAATTAGCGAAAGTAATGTTTTAATCCACATTTATTGACCAATTTTCATAAAAATACGTTGTCACATTAAGAAAAGAAAAACAATTACAAAATTCCAATAACTAAAAAATATTTGTCAACATGTTCTAATTTTACAGAGATTACAGAGATTAGGATGATTTTTTTGGCTACAGAAACTCATTAACATATATGGGTTCGTAATCCAAATAATATGATTGTACATAGTAATTCAATTTTTTTAATACTAATAAAAATGATAATCTCATGATCTATATTTTTGGAATTAACATGTTAAATTGTCAAAGCTGTCTATATTTTGATATAAAACTTGTCTAATATAAAAGGATTATAATTTTTTGGTCAATTTCATATATATGTGTATATCACCGCCAAAATAATCTCATTATATAGATGTCATGTTACATAATTAAAGAGTTGTACTATCTTTAACCACTGTGTTATATATTTCCATTGAAATTGTATTATCAGTATGGATCTAATTAAAGGGACATTATATATTAATGGAAATTTTGTATAAATTACTTTATGTGCGTTCAAAATAGCTCTTTAAAAATAAATTCCTACTAAAAAAAAGTAGCTTAAAAAACGAAAGGTTCCACTACTGTGTTGCTTATTAAAGAACAAATTCAAATATAGATATGGCTCATGAGTACAAAAATGAGCTATTTAAATATAGAACATGTGATTGCTCTTTCTTTTCCTATATAAGATCATAATAGTTTGTGGTCAAAGGGCACCTGTTTGTTTTAAAATACTAGGATCTGTCACCCTAATCTCTCTCAAGATCGTATTCCGACCCTTTGTTCGATTTGCCCATTTGGATCCAACAAAAAACATGGCAAACAATGAAGCTGACAAGATCACACCGAGTTTCGACTGGGAAGACTCCAGGTTTTCTGAGGCAGTAGCTCTTATGCCTCAATCAATCCGCCACATTATAGAAGAAAATAGCATCAAGGGCATTATCCCGGTACCCAACGTCAGTGCCAAGATCTACTCAATGGTGATTGAGTATTGCAAGAAACATGTTGCTACTGATGATGGCATTCCGCATAAATCAGACGAGGCACTCAAGAAGTGGGACGAACTCAAGAAGTGGGAGGAGAAATTCATTGATATTGATCTGGCTAGCCTTTACGAAATCATGTTGGCAGCAAATTATCTGGATATCGAGGGGCTACTCGATCTGGCATTCAAAAAATTGGTCAACATGATAAAGGGGAAGAGTTCTGAGGAGATTCGTCGCATCTTCAACATAAAAAAAGATTTCACTCCAGAGGAAGAAGAAGATATTCTCCGTGAAAATCAAAGGGCTTTTGAGTGGATTAGAAGTTTGTTATCTGCAAACAATATGTAATCTACAAGTTAGGTTTCGAAAGTCTTTTTCATTACTTATATTAATTAGCTGTTGTGTCAATCCTTTATGTTATTACAAGTAATTACCTGGGCATAACATTTGTGTTGAGTCTCTTACCAATATATTGTCCGAATGGAATAATAATATTAGGCTAACACTTTATTCCAAATAATTAGTACGCTTAATTTTAATACATTAATTAGTATACAGTTAGCTTTTTCTACATTCACTAATCTTGGACAGAAAAGCAGTCACATACTCTTTTATTTTAAGGCGATGTGCTAGACTTGTATTTCGTAAAAATGAAAAAACAATTAGTGGTTACATAAATATTCATTAAATTATTTACTCAAAAGGGTTTTACAAAATTAGCAAAATATTTATTGATTCATTTGAATATAATTATCTTTCATTTATATGGCATATGCCACAATAGAACTATTTTCCTCTTTACTTGTTTTACATAAATTCATTTCATGACAACAATACTCTTACACTAGTGTTGTTTTTAAGGATAAAAGGAATTATTTGAGTAAAACATAAATCTTGGTGTCAAAAGATATTTTAACACTTAGATTACCGATAACGGCTTCAACCAGTTCACACCTTGATTTGAAAATTCTGCTAGAAGAAAATGGTATTCTTTTCACAGATAAGCAGTTGGAGAGACCAACTGTAATGACATTCATTAATCTCAACTTGTTTACTAATTACAACCATAATATTTGTGAGTTTTTGTTAAAGAATAAACTCAAAAACAGTCATATTTTAAGGCGACATTAAATGAGAAGTTGAAGGGGCAAGTGCAGGTCATTCTGGACATATGAATAATGTATTTGATCGTGTTTTAAATTATAGTTTCAGATGGTTGAAGTTTTTAGTCATTTGGTAATAATTTGTGGCAATTTTAATAACCAAGGGTCAAAATTAAGTGCTACTATTTAGAATGAAACTCTGTTTTGATCACTTTCTTTGAATGTGATGTTTTTACTGTAATGGATATGTAACGGATACTTTGTTAAATTTAATTATCTTACTGTGAAATAAGTACTGTTATAGGGTTTAGGGTACTTAGAGCCCAATAACCAATGCACACACACCGGATCTATGTCCATTACTCTATGATTTCCTATAAAGATCAAAAGTTAATTACTGATGAAACTTACATTTTGCCAAGGTCACCTTAGTATGTTCATTATTATTATTGTCATTATATATATATTTTGCACTTGAATATAAACTGCATATAACAACTGATTTTTACAATAAAAAGATGCAACACTTCATAATTCTCACAAAAAATGAAACACCCTATTTGCAATAACATACAAGTGTCAGGTTAATTAGATAGTGAAGATATCCTCCACTAATATGGCCACATTTTACCCCAGCTTTCATAAGAAAGCAAAAATAAGCAGAATCATCTTTGTAAGAAATTGGTAGTCATGATTGATATTTTGAATTATTATGAAGCACTGAGGATGACGAAGTTTTAATTCTCGTACATGAACACTATGACATATTATTTAATACCCAAATTATAATATATTTTACAAAGATTTGAACAATTAATCAATACGTTTTCAAATTGTTGGATCCACAACCCGTTTATTCGGACCAAAAACCATCAATCTAGACCTAATTAACACGTCCAAAAATCGTGAACCACAAATCATCCAACACAATTGAGTATGATGTATTGTTGTTGTTATAGTTGATTATCATTTTAGTTTTTTTACTCAGAATATTTTATGATGCTCGATTTGAAGTTCAATTGTCTTAGTTAGTGATACTTTTATGATGCTTGTTTGTATAGGATGGAGTTTGAGGAGCAAGTCTTTTCTTAATCCTATCTAAAGAAAATATTTGTCAGGCTTGGGCTCGATTAGTGGGCTTTGATTCATACCACCAGTGGAAGCCCAATCTTTACATCGACTCAAAGCCCAATAAAGATGATATGAATGCTATTGAAGACCATTAGTGGGCTTTCATACTTTTGATGTAATAGCGAATTATATATTTTTGATACACAATGAAGCTATATTTATGTTTATAACTACTTTAGTATTTAAAATTTTGTTGACTTGATAATAAATAGATTATGATATTAAAGGTAGTAATTAATTATTGATAGATCTTAACCCTTGTAATTTTGGGAATCAGCTATTTTTTTCACTACTACTTCTAGATTTATGAAGTCTTGGACAAGAAAGAAGTTATGTTAAACTAGATTAAAATTAAACCTCCATTTATATGTGCTCTGCTCATATTAAGCAATGTCTTTTTCAGAGCTACATTCTTTTGAGCTATGTTATATTTGGAAACGACTAAATTAGTTTTCTTACTTTGCTGTATTTGAATAACTATATAATACTTTATCTTTTCCATATGTTACATAAGCAACTATATTTCTTTCGTCTTTTCAAATCACAATAACATTACTTAGCCAGTTTCTCCCGGAGGTCAAGGCAGATAATATCTTACCAAGAGGTTAATATTAATCCCACTCTTTTTTATTTTATTATTCATATACGCATATGTAATCTTAAGAGATTTTCATCTTCTGGGAATTAAATCCCATTGAACATGAATTTTCTTTTTCTTCTTGTTACTTTGGCTTTCTTTATAGGGAAAACAATAATATGTTCTTGTTTGTTATTATTTTTTTCTTTTCTGTACATTATTTTTATTTGAAATGGGGGCTAGGTGAACGGGCAATTGATATTTCGTTTTTCTTCTAGAAATAATCAATATGCCATACCTTGTTTTTATAGCACATTTTATCTACCTAATCGTTTTTCCTTGTTGTTGTCTATTGAATATAAATAGTATTTTTAAAATCCCAGGATCTGTTTCCCTCATCGCTCTCAAGCTCGTATTCCGACCCATTGTTAGATTTGTCCAATTGTATCCAATAAAAAACATGGCAAACAATGAAACTGAGAAGATGATCACGCTAAGGAGCTTCGATGGGGAATACATTATGGTTTCCGAGGCAGTAGCTCTTATGTCTCAATCAATCCGCCACATTATAGAAGACAATTGCACCGAGGGCATCATCCCGGTACCCAACGTCAGTGCCAAGATCCTATCGATTGTGATTGAGTATTGCAAGAAACATGTCACCGGGGAGGCAACACTAGCTGCTGATAATGAGAATCAACATAAATCAGAGGAACTCAAGAAATGGGATGAGAACTTCATTGATATTGATGTGGATAGGCTTTACGAAATCATTTTGGCTGCTAATTATTTGGATATCAAGGAGCTACTGAATCTGGCATGCCAAAAAGTGGCCAACATGATAATGGGGAAATAACCCGAGGAGATTCGTCGGATCTTCAACATAGAAAATGATTTCACTCCAGAGGAGGAAGAGGAGATTCGCCGTGAAAATCAATGGGTTTTTGAGTGATTTGTAATTTGTTGTCTCCAACAAAACAATATGTAATCTACTAGTTTGGTTTCCAAAATTTGATTCATTACTTATATTGTTTAGCTGTTGTGTCTATCATTTTTTTTATTACAAGCAATTATGTGTGAATTTCATTTGTGTTTAGTCTCTTACCAATATATTCTCAGAATAGACCAATAGTATTAGGCCAACACATTACTTCTAGTAATTAGAATACATAATTTTAATAAACTAATTAGTTTACAGTTAGCTTTTTCTGCATGCACTAATATTAGAGAGAAAAGAAGTCAAATACTCATTATTTTATGGCGTTGTGCTAGACATGTATTCCCCGAAGATGAATAAACAGTTAGTGATTTCATAAATACTTGTTAAATAATTTACACAAAAGGGTTTCGCAAAATTAGGAAAATCTATATTGATTGGTTCGAATATATCTATCTTTCAAGCCAATTATTCATAACTAGCAGCATGACTACCCGAATACATGCGACATCTTTATTAACTGAAATTGCAAAAATAATTGTACTCAAAACATTATTATATGAAATGAGACTTTAAATCAAACGATAGAAGTCATGCATTAGCATGTTAAATAATATTTTGCTATTATGAACTCGTAGATGTATAACATGCAACAAAATACGATAACATTTGATACAAATCTTCACCAATATGTAAATAACTTGGATTTTATGCAGTCCACATTTAAAGTCTGGATAAGCATTTGTGAACCAAAGGTCAAAGTCATAACACACAGCCGGGCAGCCCGGCCAAACCGTTGGAGTGTGAGGAGTTTGATTATTTCAGCAAAACTTTTTACTAATAAAGCAAAAAACAGCGGCAATATATAATGATAGATTTATGTTGGAAAAAATTATGGGTTGTCTCCGGTACTACACTTATAAGGGTAGTTGGGTTGCCAAATGAGGGGCATGACATAAAGGAAGAACTGAAATTCAAAAAAAAAGGGGAGTGTTATTTTGAACTCTCAATGTAAATGTTGAGGGCAAGAAGAATTTTTTTTTTGAAGGATGGCAAGAAGATATTTTTATGTTATACCATATATAACCGCATTCGATACTCTTCTTTTTAGGTTAGGTGATTATGTATAATAATGACATCGCTAAGGAAGTAGAGATAGTTTGTTTAAAAGAGGTATTTAACATTCTCAAAAACTTAATTATGCATGTTTTAATAAAAGAGAATTCAAATTAGCAAAAAAAGATCAACAATAATGGTTTACTCCTCATTTATTGATCAATTTTAATAAAAATACATTGTCTTATGAAAGAAAGACATTTACACAAAATTCCAATAACTAAAAATATTTTTTCAATATGTTCTTACTACCTTTATCACTCAAGAAAAATTTATTACCTACCTTAGGATGAATTTTTTTTTGGTACAGAAACACATTAACATATATGGGTATGTTATCCAAATACTATGAATGTACACAATAATTCAAATTTTTTTATACTAATAAAAATGATAACCTCATGATCAATATATTTTTTGAGTTAATATGTTAAATTCTAAAAGCTGTCTATATTGTAACAAATACATTACTATAATCATAGTAAAACTTGTCTAATATAAAAGGATTGTGAACTTATTGTTGGTTAATTTTGTATATATGTAGATAACAGTCACATAAAGTCTAATTATATAGTTGTGATCTTATATAATTAATGAGTCATGCTCTCTCTTACCATTATGTTATATATTTCTGTTACTAATGGTATTATTAGTATGGATCAAATTTAATAGGACATTATTTATTGATGGAAATGTATGAATTACAATAGGTGTACTTAAAATAGCTCTTGCAATAATAAATTCTGGCTCAAAAAAAGGAAGCTTAAAAAATGAAAGGTAACATTTCGATGTAGCTTATTAAACAACAAATTCAAATATAAAAATGATTTGTTTAAAAATAGAACATGTGAGTGCTCTTTTGTTTCTTATTTAAGATCATAATAGTTTGAGGTCAAAGGGCACCTGTTGCTTTTAAAATCCCAGGATCTGTCTCCCTCATCTCTCTCGAACTCATATTCCAACCCTTTTATCGATTTGCTCATTTGTACCCAATAAAAATCATGGTGAACAATGAAGCTGACAAGATTATCACGCTAAGAAGCTTTGACGGAGAACACTTTATGGTTCCTGAGACAGTAGCTCTTATGTCTCAATCAATCCGCCATATTATAGAAGACGATTGCGCTGAGGGCATCATCCCAGTACCCAACATCAGTGCCAAGATCCTGTCAATGGTGATTGAGTATTGCAAGAAACATGTCACCGCAGAGGCAACATGTACCAGCTGCTGCCAATTGCAATCTGCTTAAATCAGATGAGGAACTCAAAAAGTGGGATGAGAACTTCATTGATATTGATCTGGATAGTCTTTACGAAATCATCTTGGCCGCAAATTATTTGGATATCAAGGAGCTATTGAATCTGGCATGCCAAAAAGTGGCCAACATGATAAAGGAGATTTGTCCGATCTTCAACATAGAAAATGATTTCACTCCAGAGGAGGAAGAGGAGATTCGCCGTGAATATCAATGGGTTTTTGAGTGACTAGAAATTTGTTGTCTCCAACAAAACAATATGTAATGTAGTAGCTAGGTTTCGAAAGACTAGAAATTTGTCTCCAACATTACTTATATTGATTAGCTGTTGTGTCTGTTCTCTTTGTTATTACAAGCAATTATCTGCGAATTTCATTTGTGTTTAGTCTCTTACCAATATATACTCCGAATAGACTAATAATATTAGGCCAACACATTATTTCTAGTAATTAATATACGTAATTTTAATAAACTAATTAGTATATAGTTAGCTTTTTCTGCATGCACTAATATTGGATAGAAAAGAAGTCAAATACTCATTATTTTTAGGCGTTGTGCTAGACAAATATGTTTGTTTTCTTCCTCACATAAATTGTTGTTATATATTGAGACGACGCTTCACATATGTTTATTAATTTGGAAAACTATGTTTATTTTATATCTGCGAATTTCATTTGTGTTTAGTCTCTTGCGAAAAAAATATGAATTGTAAATAGTTTTTGATAAATACTTGGTTTGAAAACCGTGTAAAATTTAACGACCTATTGTACATGACTCCAGTAGACACGGTTGGGAAACCGTGTATAAGACTATTTTTAAGCCGTGGTTTGTAGTGTTTTATTTACTAGTGGTTGATTTTGCATAATAATTACAACGTTAAGGAAGTAGAGATAATTTTTTTGAAAGAGGTATTACAAATTTTTAAACTCTATTATGCATGTTTTAATAAACAAAAATTCTAATTAGCAAAAATGGAGCAACAATAATGTTTCAATCCTCATTTCATTGACCAAATTTTAATAAAAATACCTTGTCACATTAAGAAAGAATGACATTTATACAAAATTTCAATAACTAAAAAATATTTTTTCAACATGTTATAATCTACCTTTAGCTCACAAGAAAAAATTATTACAGAGCTTAGGATGAATATTTTTGGCAACAGAAACACATTAACTTGTCAATGGACACAATATCATCGTACACAGTAATTCAATATTTTATACTAATAAAACGATAATATAATGATCTATATGTTTTTTGAATTAATATGCTAATTTGTCAATGCTGTCTATATTGTGACATAAAAATTAGTGTAATGATAGTAAAACTTGTCTAATATAAAAGGATTGTGAACTTTTTGTTGGTTAATTTCGTATATATGTAGATAACAGCCACATAAATTCTAATTATATAGTTGTCATCTTATATAATTAAAGAGTTGTGCTATTTTTTACCATTGTGTTATATGCTTCAGTTAATAATTGTATTATCAGTATGAATCAAATTTAATAGGACGTTATTTATTGATGGAAATTTGGTATGAATTACAATGTGTGCTCAACATAGTTCTTGCAAAAATAAATTTTGGCTCAAAAAAGAAAGCTTAAAAAATGAAAGGAAGCTTAAAATATGAGTATAAAAATAATCTATCTTAATATAGAACATGTAATTGCTCTTTAGTTTCCTATTTAAGATTATCATAGTTTGAGGTCAAAGGGAACCATTTGCTTTTAAAATCCCAGGATGTCTCCCTCATCTCTCTCAAACTCTTATTCTGAATCTTTTTTCGATTTGCTCATTTGTATCCAATAAAAGACATGGCAAATAATGAAGCTGAGAAGATAATCACTCCAAGGAGTTTGGACTGGGAAGATTCTAGGTTTTTATAGAGGCAGTAGCTCTTATGCCTCAATTAATCCGCCACATATTTAGAAAAGTATAACAGGAGAAAAATATAAACTTATTTTTTTATACTTAGAAAAATATAACTTGATTTTAGATTTTGAATGTCTTATATTGTTTATTGTCACACCCCGAGACAACCCGCCACGTATTTACACGTAAGGCGTGTGCACATCAAGTACATTATCAATAATAAATACTCATACAACATTTTAAAATCAAAAAAAGTCTTCTAACACCACAAATCGTTCAAGTACATAACATACATTCAACGTGAGATCAAGACAAACATGGCAAACAAACTGATAATTGCCATGTTAGTCAATGTATCCACTTTCAAAGAGAGAATTAAAGTTTAACTAAAAGAAAATAAAAATATACTTCAGCCATCTGCTCGTTGACTTCCTGATCCGCATCCCTCCTATTCGTGCTCGTCGTCGGCTTCATCATTTCCTGGAACCCACATAAAAGTGGAACGGGTGAGAGATCGAACAGTCTCTCAGTACGGGATTTAGTTCCAGTTCCGGAGTTTATCAAATTGACTTATTAACACAAACATGATATTATATACTCACATGGAATCTTACTAATGCATATTTAAATCACACACGCAAACACACACTTCTTTGGTTAGCTTTCAAGTTTTCCATTAAACTATTTATTTGACAATCCAATGGGAAATCCATCCAACATTGGAAGACTGCCAACTCGCTGGGAAATCCAACCAACAACGAGAGACTTTCTCACTAGACAGAGAATCCACCCTACGCTAGATCTTGACCCGTGATGGAAAATCCAACCAACGCCACGTTAACGAGGGGTCTAGTCGAACCTAGACTCAATGTATACATTCCAACGTACGTTCAACACACGTTGGCCCCTTTCCTTTAACTTATCCGTTACCTTCCATATTCATTTCATTTAACACTACACAATGTCATGCTCAACACATCCTACTTACAAGTCTCATGATCGATATGAATAATCCTATTGTATTTCTAAACATGCCAAAGGGATAGTTCGATTCAACATGAACAATTCCAAAAATAAATAAATAAAATACACCCATATGGTAACAAAAAATTTGACAATGTCCAGAAAACCCGTACCTGATCTCTGAGTAAATCCTTGATTGTCCTTTATGTCATTTAAATCTTTGAATGTCGAATCTAAAACACAAATAGAATTAAAAAATTGTTTGAATTCAATTTTCGTTTCCTAGTAACCCTTAATGATATATATCATTTATCCTATTTTACTATTTAGGCAACTCTGACAATTTAAATTCGGCTTACAATAATTTGGTTTCTATTCTCTTTTTAGTATTAGAGAATTAAAGAAATATAATAAATAATTAAATAGGGATAAAAAAAATATATAAACAAAATGGATGATTTTTGCTTCTGTTAACTTAATCTTTATCATAACCGAGTTTTTGTTTTGACTAGATATAATAATAAAAAAACTATCCAATTAAATAGTAAATTTCAAATAGTAATATCATTAAACATAGACTAAATTAGTATAAACTATTTGGTAGAAAGTAGTAAAAAAAAATAGAAGTTTCTGAATATAGGAATTTCTATTTATTTCAAAACTCTTTTATAAGGAAATATCTATATCTTTTATATCATCATGTACAAACATAGATCAAAATAATTTATTTGTTTTATTCCAATAAACAGAACGGATATGAATTATTAAAAATACTAATAACAACAATTGGTGAGTTTAATCAATTTCTATTTGGAGTTATCAAATACAAAAGTATACATGATATTCTGATTTTGAAATCAGATCTTGACTACTTTAGGAAAGGAAAACGTTGAAACAAATTATATGTCAAATTATATGATTGAAATTGAATAAATACAAAAGAAAATTAAGAGAATAATTTCAGATTATAATATCTTTAAAGAAACTAAATTTTCATATTTTAATTGAGGAATACTTATTCATTAATTAATACGATCTAAGAACGATATTGATTCTATCAATAATATCTAATTTATCTTCTCCTAATCTATTCAATTTATATGCAACAGAATAATATAATATTTAATTACCTTAATGCAGAATTTTTAACACAAAGGAGAGGGATTTGAGGGTTTCCTTCGGTGCTTGTGAAGAAAAGAGTGAAAGAGATCAGATGTGGCAGAGATAGAGGTTTAATTAAATACGATCTAGTTGTGGTGCAGTTTGAGTAAATAAAAAAAAGTCGGTGATTAAATAGAAGAAGTGGTCATCAGGATATGTACATAGGCAGCGGAATTTAAATTGGAGGGACGCTTGATTTGAACTGGAGTGGAGACGGTTATCAAGAGGTTAGTTATTTTGTTAGAGGGTGAAATATGGGCTGCTGAAATTTAATTGGACTGAGGCCTCTTTTGGTATGAAAATCAATTTAATTTATATCAGGGCCAACTAACTAAGTTAATTAAAACTGAAATTTTAAATTGGATCGTTTCTCATGTCAATTCTCTCAATCTACGTGGCGTTACAACTTATATATGTATGTTAACATATACGAATATCAATCAGAATATATTCAAGATTCCTAGTTTAAATTCTTATTAAATTAAGCTATTTAAATACGAAAGGAAGAAAGATTGCTAAATGAATTTTCATTGTACCTTAATTAATATAGTATTTTCAGTACGCAGTATTACATTTATAAACAATGTTATCAATCAGTTTTCTCCATTATCTTATATCTCTATTTTAATCATTTAGCATAATTGATTGAAATTATCTTTTGAATACAAATAATCTATGTTTGAGGATAAATCTCAATTGTTATTTTACGAGTATTGGTAGTTGAACCACTACTATTACTAACCAAAAGAAAATATTTTCAGATTTATGCAAAAATGGTACTTTTAAACTGTGGATAAGACTATTATGAAATGTAAATTAGATGATTGTAAGCAATTTTGGTTCTACTGTCACTAATAAGGTGTGAGTCTCTAAGAGTTTGCCTTCATACTCCGTAGATGTACATCATACAATAAGAATGCACATTGCAATTTGTATGACATTAATATCTTAAAAAACTAAAAATCAAAGCAGAAGGATTCCTATGGCCACAAATTGTCACGATATTTTTTTAATTTAAAATTAAAATGTTCAAACAATAAATATATTGAATCATGATGAACTTTTTTTTCTTTCTCAATTGACAGTCTTAAGATAAATTGAATAGAAATTTTAACTAGCAGCATGACTACCAGCATGAGCTATTTTTAATCAAGCGAAGTTTTCTTAACTAGCAGCATGACTACCAGTATGCGTGCGACATCTTTATTAACTGAAAATTTAACTACCAGCATAAGCTATTTTTAATCAAGCCAAGTATTCATAACTAGCAGCATGACTACCAGAGTGCGTGCGACATCTTTATTAACTTAAATTGCAAAACGAAGTCAGTAAACAAATCATAGAAGTCTTGGATTAGCAAATTAAATAATATTTAGTAATTAAAATCAAGTTATATTTTTCTTAAAAACAAGAAAATAAGTTTATAACTAAGTATTATTTTCTCGAAAAATAAGAAAAAAAATATAACTAGCTGCATGACAACCAGAATGACTACCAGAATACGTGTGGCATCTTTATTAAGTGAAATTGCAAAAACAAGTCAGTAAACAAATGATAGAAGTCTTGCATTAGCATATTAAATAATATTTAGTAATTATGACACACAAATTTTTACCATTATGTTAATAAGTGTGATTCCACACAAACTTTTACCATTAGATGTATAGCATGTAACAAAATATGACAACATTTTACACAAATTTTTACCATTATGTGAATAAGTGTGATTCTATGCAGTCTATATTTGACTAATGTTATAAAAATAACATGTAATTGCATATCAATTTTGTTACTGAAGAGATTCTGTAATTAGCCAAAATTTGAAGTCTTGATTAAGCATTAATTTGTGCACCAGAGGTCAAAGTCATAACACGCAGTCGGGCTGCCCGAGCCATTAGAGTTCGAGGAATTTGTTGATTTCACAAAAAAAAAAAAACTAATAAAGCAACAAACAAGAGAAATATAGAATGATAGATTTATGTTGGCAAAACATTATGGGTTGTTTCCGGTCCTACCCTTATAAGGGGAGTTTGAGTGTTATTTTGAACGCTCAAAGTAAATTTTGAGGCCAAGAAGATTTTTTTTGTTATACCTAATATAACCTATGCATTACTCTTTCTTTTAGGTTAGGTGATTCAGCATAATAATTACAATTTATTTAAAAGAGGTATTATAACTTTTCAAACTCTAGTATCCATGTTTTTAGTAAACAATAATAATAATTAGCAAAAAATTAGCGAAAGTAATGTTTTAATCCACATTTATTGACCAATTTTCATAAAAATACATTGTCACATTAAGAAAAGAAAAACATTAACAAAATTCCAATAACTAAAATATTTTTTTCAACATGTTCTAATTTTACAGAGATTACAGAGATTAGGATGATTTTTTTGCTACAGAAACTCATTAACATATATGGGTTCCTAATCCAAATAATATGATTGTACATAGTAATTCAATTTTTTTATACTAACAAAAATGATAATCTCATGATCTATATTTTTGGAATTAACATGTTAAATTGTCAAAGCTGTCTATATTTTGATATAAAACTTGTCTAATATAAATGGATTGTAAACATTTTTTTGGTCAATTTCATATATATGTGTATATCACCGTCACAATAATCTCATTATATAGATTTCATGTTATATAATTAAAGAGTTGTACTATCTTTAACCATTGTGTTATATATTTCCATTGATAATTGTATTATCAGTATGGATCTAATTAAAGAGGACATTATATATTAATGGAAATTTGGTATAAATTACAATATGTGCGTTCAAAATAGCTCTTTAAAAATAAATTCCTGCTAAAAAAAAGAAGCATAAAAAACCAAAGGTTCCACTACTGTGTTGCTTATTAAAGAACAAATTCAAATATAGATATGGCTCATGAGTACAAAAATGATCTATTTAAATATAGAACATGTGATTGCTCTTTCTTTTCCTATATAAGATCACAATAGTTTGTGGTCAAAGGGCACCTATTGGTTTTAAAATACTAGGATCTGTCTCCCTAATCTCTCTCAAGATTGTATTCCGACCCTTTTCGATTTACCCATTTGGATCCAACAAAAAACATGGCAAACAATGAAGCTGAGAAGATCACACCGAGTTTCGACTGGGAAGACTCCAGGTTTTCTGAGGCAGTAGCCCTTATGCCTCAATCAATCCGCCATATTATAGAAGAAAATAGCATCAAGGGCATTATCCCGGTACCCAACGTCAGTGCCAAGATCTACTCAATGGTGATTGAGTATTGCAAGAAACATGTTGCTACTGATGATGGCATTCCGCATAAATCAGACGAGGCACTCAAGAAGTGGGACGAACTCAAGAAGTGGGAGGAGAAATTCATTGATATTGATCTGGCTAGCATTTACGAAATCATGTTGGCCGCGAATTATCTGGATATCGAGGGGCTACTGGATCTGGCATTCAAAAAATTGGTCAACATGATAAAGGGGAAGAGTTCTGAGGAGATTCATCGGATCTTCAACATAAAAAAAGATTTCACTCCAGAGGAGGAAGAAGAGATTCGCCGTGAAAATCAAAGGGCTTTTGAGTGGATTAGAAGTTTGTTATCTCCAAACAATATGTAATCTACAAGTTAGGTTTCGAAAGTCTTTTTCATTACTTATATTGATTAGATGTTGTGTCAATCCTTTATGTTATTACAAGTAATTATCTTAGAATTTTATTTGTGTTAGCTTTTTCTGCATGCACTAATCTTGGACAGAAAAGCAGTCAAATACTCTTTTCTTTTAAGGCGATGTACTAGACTTGTATTTCCTAAAAATGAAAAACAATTAGTGGTTACATAAATACTCGTTAAATAATTTAATCAAAAAGGGTTTTACTAAATTGGCCAAATATTTATTTTTTCATTCGAATATAATTAACTTTCATTTATATGGCATATGCCACATTCATTTCGGAACAATACTCTTACACTAGTGTTTTTTTAACGATAAAGTAATTATTTAAGTAAAACATAAATCTTGGTGTCAAAAGATATTTTAACACTTAGATTACCGATAACAGCTTGATTTGAAAATTCACAACTTGATTTGAAAATTCTGCTAGAGGAGAATGGTATTATTTTTTCTGATAAGCAGTTGGAGCAACTGAAATGAAATTCATTAATCTCAATTTGTTTACTAATCACAAACATAATATTTGCGAGTTTTTGTTAACAAATAAACTCAAAAACAGTTAGATTTTAAGGTGATATTAAATGAGAAGTTGAAGGGGTAAGTGCAGGTCATTCGGGACATATGAATTATGTACGTATTTGATCATGTTTTAAAGTCTAGTTTCAAATGATTCAAGTTTCAAGTCATTTGGACTTCCCTGTAATAATTTATAGCAGTTTTAGTAACCAAGGTCCAAGAGTCAGAATTAAGTACTGCTGTTTAGAATTCTGTTTTTATATTTATTTCTGTACGAATTTTAAGAGTTTTCTTTGATGGTAAGAGTCTATTAATAGAGTTGTATTATGTTATGGATGTAACTCAAAAATAAGAATAATTATATGAATTCTCACACTCCTGTCTCTCCTCTATCTCTGCAACTACAGTAAAGAAAGGTTGTACTATGGTCCCCCTTTCCTAGTTCGTGCACTTGTTTCCGTGTCAATCTTCATAAATATAAGTACTTGAGAAATAACAGATAAATACTTATAAAGTAAGATATTAATACTTGCATGCGTAAATTTGTATGATGATCTTCCTTTTTCAGTCCTCCAATGGTTTCCGCGTCAACCTTCTTCTAATGAAGTAGTGGGACCTCGTATCCCCGCATTAACCTTTTAATAACAAAAATAGTTGACCTCATAAGCACAAATACTATAGATATCAATACTTGCAAAATAAGATATTAATACACATCAACATTTCTATAACAAAAATAGTTGACCTCATAGGTATAAATAATTCAGTGCATAGGTATCAATGCTTGCAAAATAAGTTATTGATACTTGCAAAATAAGATATTAATACTTTGATTTGTAACTTAATATGATCAAACATATGAAGATTGAACTGTGTATAATGTATATACATATAAATACTTCAGTGTATATGTATAAATACTTTCAATACTTGATATCAATACTTTCAAATGTCATTTAGCGCCATGTGTAAAAAAATATTAACTATTGCGGTCTCTCCATATAGTTATGGCAATATTGATATTTTTAGAAACGTGTATGGTCCCCCCTGGTCCCCCCACCTCCCCTTAGTTTGAGTGGTCCTCCACATGTATTTATGGTGCGGAGACAGTTTGGGAGATTTGGTTGGAGAGACAATTATTTACGTTAAAATACTTTTCGTGCATAGGTATAAATACTTTCGTGCATAGGTATAGATACTTTTGTTCATAGATAGTTATACTTTAGAAATTGTGCAGGGACAATACGGATTATATAAGGAAATTGTGCGAGGACGGTCCCCCCATGGTAGTTATGGAAGTTATATGCAGGGATAATGGGGGATAGGGGTGCGGAGACATTATTTACGTGCGAAAATATAGTTCCCTTCATAGAGATTAATACTTATATTGTCTTGTTAAATACTTTGATGCTTCCTGTTAAATATTTATTTTTTATTAATGTTTTAGTGGTCCCACATGGTAGTCATGGAAGTTAAGTGGGAGATAATGGGGGAATAGAAGTGCGGGAACAATTATTAGGATCCCAAAAATAATGTTTAAGAATTAATTTTGTACTTATCAGTCAACAGATACAACATAGTATTTACTCAGAATAAATTATGATGCTCAATTGTCTTAGTGATACTTTTGATATGTGATCGTTTGTATAGGATGGGGTTTCAGGAGCAAGTCTTTACTTAATCCTATCTAAAGAAAATATGTGAGTCTGGTTTGGGCTCAATTAGTGGGCTTTGATTCACACCACCAGTGGAGGCCCAATCTTTAATTACATCGACTCAAAGCCCAGTAAAGATGATAGGAATGTTATTTAGGCAGTTCGGATCGCTTCAAATTTTTTTATGGGTGGATTTTCTTTTGTGAGAGTTTTGAACAAAAATATATTTAAAGTCAGATCTAAACCGTCAAATTCATATCAAAATTTAGTTGAACTATTTAGATTTATATGACCATTTAAATTTATTAAATCCTAAATTATTTACACATTCAAATCAAATCGAACAGTTTTAAGTCTTTGTCCAAATCCCTTTGAAAAAAGCCTTATTCCTTTTTGAATTTATTGCACTCACCTTATGTTTGAAAAATAAATTATCATGTGACATCCTTGATGGTTCTTTCTTTAACCAAATTTACGGGTTACAATCAATTAAAGAAAAACAATACTAGCAAAAACAATAAGTGTGTTCAAATTGATAGCCCAATAATATAGCAAACTAGAGAAAATATCACTAAATTAAAATTGTCTACTCTCAACATTACTCCAGCAGTAATTCCAGCTGATTATGCGTAATTGTGAGATAAAAATACATAAAAATACACATCATAATCACCCCTCCCCATTCCTAACCCTAATAGAAATATGTACATAACTATAACTAATACCTAATCGAAGCTTAAATTCACTTCATCTCGAGAAGTCCCTATACATGGGAGTTAAAAAATGAGCCCCAGGACGTGTCCATTATCGGTTCGAACTGGAGGGGATAGCACTGGCTACAAATGAAAAGGATCAAATATACTAACTTATTTTTTTTTTAACAAAATCTAGCAATAGTCGTCTCGAGAGTAGTCTGGGGGCAGCGAAGGACATTTTTCGTTCATGTGTGGGTATGGTTCCATAGTGTTGTAATCTGGCAATTCCATCCTGTATTTCCCCAATATTTGACAATATGACATTTTTACGGTATCATCCTTGTTGCACCAGTCGGGTAGCCGAGTCATGTTGTTCTCAAAGAAATTCAGAGAGTATGCATCTTTAATCTATGAAAATTCAAAACAACAATCATTGTTAGTGTCAACTTTAACTGGGAATTTTTTCTTTAGTAAAAAAAAAAATTGGTTCTTCAGGAAAGGGGTTGATGTTCTCTTTTATTTATTTTTTTACAAATTTAGCAAGGTATCAAAAATTTAAAATCGGATATTTGCTTCAGTACACCCCCCCCCCCCCCCCGCCCGCCCTTTAAAAATAGTTTTCCCACCCTGTACCTAATCAGGTCTAGGGGAGTACCGGATATTTGATTCGGTACACCCCCCCCCCCCCCCCCCCTTGAAAAAAAATCTATATTAAATGTAAGGAAGAAAACCAACAAAAGGGGTGTACTGGATATTTGATTCGGTACGCTCCCCTTTTCGAAAGAATCTATATTACATGCAAGGAAAAAAAAAAACCAACAAAAGGGGTAAACCCCTTTTTGCGATCTCCTGTGCCCAATGTGCTGTGAAAATGTCACAGGTGTACCGAAAATTTGGTCCGGTACTTGCTAAATTTGGAAAAAAAAAAAAACATCATCTCCTTCCATTGAAAAACTATTTTATATTTGCAAACAAATAATTCTTCAACTTGGTGGGTTTTATTTCTGATGGAAGGACGGAATGCTTAATGGAGCATATTTTGAAAATGTAAGTGCACTTACAGTAAACTCAGTTGCTTGTATGGAACTGGTAATTGGGTGGAAAAGACCAGCTACTTTGTACATTTCGAGTATGAATACAACACATGAAGTTGACTTGCCATCGCTGTAAACCCAATCGTCCTTTTCGGGGATGGTTAGCAATTTATCAAAAGATATTCCCCTTCTCTCTGACTCGACTATTATATCTGCCAAATCAAGACCCTGTTCATATCAAAAAATAAGGAATAGAGTGAATTTGTGTTTCTACAAGGATAATGTTTCTTAGCTGAGATCACACTAAACTGCTCATGCTTCTCCTATCATATATACTGCAACAAGAGTGAGGCTACGATACTATGCATAGCGCACACTAGTCCGTACTATGGACCCAAATCTTTATTTCTAAAGTCCAATGATCCAAATCACTTAACATGATTTCTATATGAAAATGTACTTGGAGACCAAATTTTATATTTTTCAGAATTTTTTATGATTCTTTTTAGATAGGTAGAAAATCACATGATCTAAAGATTCTGGACCATTCGAAATTAGTGATTTTCTACCAATCTAAAAAATAATTAACAAATTCTAAAAAATATAAGATTTGGTCCCCAAGTACATATTCATATGAAAATCATGTTAAGTGGTTCCGATTGACCATTTGAACTTTGGAAACGAAAATATGAAGTGATAGTACGGACCGAACTGCAGTATGCATAGCACCGTAGCCTCACTCTTGCAACAATAAGAGAAAAATGTAGGGACTGTTTAGCATTTTTTTTTTCAGCAGCAAAAATGGAGTAAGTAAATTGGGTACTTCACATCTATTGCAAGGGCAATATAATATATTTCCCACATTTTCTAGAAGTGTGCAAATTATTCAACAGTTTGTGAGGATGTATATAAATATAATTTCATATTTTTTTCTAAAATAATGCAATTAATGGAGAAGGAGATCAGACCGAGGTATTAAGTCTCTTATTAAGGGCTTCATTCCACATATTAGCAGCATATGCTGGTTGAATGTGACTCCACATAGTCATAACTGAAGCAACCTACATCATATCATAATAAAATAATCAGATTCCATAAATATATTAATTATTCCATAAATTGCCCCTTTCAAAATCCTTGAAACTCTTTATGTACCCTCAATTTACTTTATTCTTGTTGTAGCCAAAAATTGCAATATTTTCCACTATTCAAGGGAAATCAATCCATTAATTCTCATACTATGAACATTTTACATGGGTAAAGTACCACATGAGCATCCAAAGGAATCTCTCATGTGCGCCTTTCAAAATCCTTAAAACTCATAAGTACCCTCAATTTACTTTCTTCTTGCTGTAGCCAAAAAAATGCAATATTTGCTACTATTCAATGGAAATAAATCCATTAATAAATTAAAATTGCCCAAAGTTAATAAACGAACATACCACATGAGCATCCAAAAAGAAGGGGGATAGTTCTCACTTACAGTATGCTACATGATTTTATTTTTCCTTAAATAAAGGGTAAAATGGGAATTTTATAAATTTAAAAAGAGTTTTAATAGAAAAGACACCAAAATGGGTAAATTTGTAAGTTTTACACATTTAAAAGGGTAAATATGATATTATGAATTGCAGAGGGGTAATATGTAATTTCGAAGTTTTTGAGGGGTATACATGAAATTCCCCCATAAAATAATGTCATCAGATCCCATAAAGTTACATTAATTATAAAGTTAATAAACAAACGTACCACATGAGCATCCAAAGGAGGGGGGTAGTTATTACTTATAGTATCTATCCAGCTAAAAATCATGTTGTGATAGCCATACGGGTATCCCGACATTCTTTTCGCATACTCCCATGCGGCAGTTTCATTGAATTTCTTTCGCATATCAGGATGGAGAGGTAACAATGCAATATGTGGGTCCGAGTCGTCTTGTGTTAGTTCATACTCCCACCATTCTTCCCATGGCATCACCACTATTATATCCTCACCCTGTGTTCAAATTGGGTAAAAGAGACCAATCAGAAAATATTGCACTTATCAAAGTTTGTCATCTGACTTCTATACTAAATTTTCTCAAAATTTTGTTCAATATCACAAACCCTACCTCGTTTAATTGTCGTTTAAAATTAAAGCCGGCCAAAACTGACCTGCCGGAATCTTACTTTTTTTTATATTGGGAAAAAAATAAGTATCACGAAACAAAACACCTAATCGCTCCTCTTATCTCAAAGTTGGTAAAAGAGACAAATCAGAAAACATTGTATTTTCTCAGGTCATTACAAGTACACTTAACAAGCCCAGAAGTTCCTTTTTCTATGATCTGACATTAAATCTACTTAATTTTCTCGAGATCTTGTCAATAATGCAAACCCTACTCCAATTAACATTCCAATTTAAAACCAGGAAAATACAATTCATATCACCTAAGGTAATAAAATATTTCTGCTTAGATCCGGACCATCCGATCAGTATCCGCACAAATATTAAATGGGCCCCGTGCATTCCACCTAGGGCCGGATTGGCCCAGATTCTGATCAGATGTTCCAAATCTAAAGAGAAACATTATGTTACCTCAGCAGATATGGACTCGCAAAAAAATGATCCGACAAAACCTTACTAACAACAATAAAATTATCGCAAAACAAAACACCGAAGCTCTCCTTTATCACAAAAGAGACCAACGCGCTTTATCAGTATGGTTGCAGTTAATTAAAGCTCACTTAAAAGTGTGCTTCTCAGCACGCTTATTTGAATTTGGATCCTCAACAAACCAACCCAACTCCAATACTTGAATGCAAACAGCCAGTAGGCACGAATAAGACATCATATATTAAATTTTCTCAAAATTTGCTCAATCACATATCCTACCTCGTTTAATTGTCGTTCGAAATTAAAGCTGGCTAAAAACTGACCTGACTGAAACTTGCTTTATTTTTTTGAGAAACAAATAAATATCACAAAACAAAACACCTAATCTCTCCTCTCATCTCAAAATAGACCAACGTGCTTTACCAGTGTGGTTCCTGTATTCGGTGTGGCTACAGTTTATGTAAGTTTCACTTAATGTATACTTCTCAGCATGCTTATTTGGATTTGGATCCTCAACAAATCCAACCCAAATCCAATAAGTATACTAACAGCAAGTAGGCATAAACAAATCCAACAAGTATCCTATGAGGTAACAGAATATTTCTGATTAGATCCGTGTCTGATTAGAATCTATGAGAATCCGGTCCGAAGTGGAATGCACAGGCTCTTTTAATATTTGTTCGGATTCTGATCAAAGGGTCCAGATCTAAACAGAAATATTCTGTTACCTTAGGTAATATGAATTCAATCCCCCCCATAAGAAAATAAAATAAATAATAACCTAACCTCTTCATTCTCATGGCCTGATTCACCAATCCATAGCTTCCCATCAGAATCCTTCAAACAAACCGCAGTATGGCCTGCATATGCACCAGTGACCCACTTCTCTAGTGATTCAAACCCGCCCCAACGACCTTTGATCTTAGAAATTGCCAAAAAATCACCAGAGTGGATATCATCCGGGTTCAACTCTGACACCCACGGTTCTGGCCTCTTCTCAAATGTGGCCCCCATGTGCTTTTTTAAGAAGGCAAGGTTCGAACTCTCGCCCCAGCCTGTGTTGCTAAATAAAGGAAAGACGTCCCACATTGCTTTTAATGTGCCGAGCATTCCTGATTGCATGAGAAATATGGAGACACCGTTGTGTTTCACCTAGAAAAAAGAAAAAGGAAAGAATGAATTAAAATTAGTTGTCATTTGTCCATTTTTATATATATTTAAATTAGAGAAGATATTAATATGTTAGCCAACTTTACATGTATACAGGTGGAGGGTTTGACTACAATATTGACTTCATTTCTAGGAGTAATATATCAGGTTTTATACCGAATTCATATCACCTGAGTTAACTCAAATTTTATACAGAAATAATAAAAATTGGAGCTTATTTTTACACAAAAATAGGCTTGATGGGTACTTTCTGAGTACTATAGGGTTTTGCTGATTCTGACATTACACGTAGTTTCCCGATTTACAAAATATGCATGGTAATTAAATATTCAAAAACATTCAACAAAACATTTTATGAAACTTCCGTGTAAGATATTTCTCCTTCTTTTTCTTTTTTATACATGAATATTGAAAAACTCAAGTTTGCTTAGAATATATACATTTAAATTTTTTCTGATATTACACGTAGTAGAAGAATCCTGATTTACAGAATATGCATGGCAATTTGATATTCGAAAATAACCAAAGAAAATTTTATGAAATGGTAACTACAGTGTCAGATATTTCTCCATGTAGGTCACAGCAAAGATAGGAAATTTACTTACGAATTCATACTCTTTCTGGTTGACCCACTCTTTAAAATTGAGTGTGTGCTCTCGAGAGATGAAGTAGTAATCCCAAGTAAATTGGTAAGGAGTTGCAAACACATACAAATCCATGCATGTCCAGCTATGAGCATTGCTCACCTACACGAATAAGTAAATAATTATACACATTAACTGTAGCAAAGTAAATCGTGTCAAAAGGAACTTTATACAGTAAGAGGGTTTCTCGACTAGCATTAGATAGACTGAACAGAAATCACAGTTTTTTTCTTTCTTTTATTTTTTTCTTAGAAAAAGGCGTATAAATGCCCGTTTCCTTTGAAATATTAAACTGTAACTTACATTTTAACCTTTGAACCTAACTATACCTATTGCAAATCCCCTCAGTCAATCAAAAAACCAGTTTATTAAATTTTGGACTTAGCACACAGACACCTGCTTCCTTGCTAGAACAGTCAACTTCTGTCTTGACTGTACCAGTAAATCAGTAGAGACACCTGATTCCTAGATAAGTCAACTTCTGTCTTTACTGTACCAGTAAATCGGTACAGACACCCAATTCCTAGATAAGTCAACTTCTGCCTTGACTGTACCAGTAAATCAGTACAGACACCCGATTCCTAGATAAGTCAACTTATGTCTTGACTGTACCAGTAAATCAGTACAAACACCCGATCCCAAGATAAGTCAACTTCTGCCTTGACTATACCAGTAAATCGGTACAGACACCGGATTCCTAGATAAGTCAACTTCTGTGTTTACTGTACCAGTAAATCGGTACAGACACCCGATTCCTAGATACGTCAATTTCTGTCTTGACTGTACCAGAAAATTGGTTCAGACACCCGATTCCTAGATAAGTCAACTTCTGTCTTGACTGTACCAACAAATCGGTACAGACACCCGATTCCAAGATATGTCAACTTCTGTCTTGACTGTAACAATAAATCAGTACAGACACCCGATTCCTAGATAAGTCAACTTCTGTCTTGACTGTACCAGTAAATCGGTACAGACACCTGATTCCTTGACAAGTCAACTTCTGAGTAGACCCCAAAACTCAACTTAACTTACCAAAGATTATTATAATTAAACTTGAAATGGATTCAATTGCATTCCATGATACTAGAAAGACCAATTTCACTACTCCACACCAAATTTCAGAACAAACCCACTATTTATTTAACCTATTTACCTAAACATAAGAGGTCCAAACAACAAAATCACCCCAACCCAGAACCCAATTAACAAAACCAAACAAAATCACACATAAATAGATTCAATTTCAGAAAAAAAAAAATTACTTTGATATGAAGCTTCCCACCGCCAAACTTGCTCTCACTTTCGTTGTGAAACTCAAGCCACGCCTCATTCTCATAAAAGCAAGCACCTTTCCATTGAATCCTATTTTCCGACGAAGCAACAGACCCAACAAAGGTTGGCAACAGGTCAACGGCGCTGTTGAGAGATTTAAGGATGGGGAGAGAGATTCCATGGGGAAGAAAAGGAAGCAAGTCGATTGGTCGAAAGGGGGTCTTAACAAGAAAACGTGAAAGATTGCTGCTTTGTGGGTAGAAGAGAAAGAGAGAGGAGAGAAAGAGAAGAGAGAAAAGGAGAGAGAGGAGAAGAAGCGGTGAAGTAGGTTTCTTCATTGGATTGTTTTAGGAAATGATGAGGGGGGAAGAGAAGTAAGATACTAAAAGGGTGAACACAAATTGCAATTTGGTACTTGGGTAAAGTTAAAATTAGTTTTTGGTAGTTTATAGCAGGACGCAAGTACACATGCAAAGTTTAGTTTCCCTCAAAAAAAAAAAAAGAAGCTCGGTGGGTACTTGGGTAATTGCAATTTGGTACTTGGGTAAAGTTAAAATTAGTTTTTGGTAGTTTCTCTTCAGGCTAAGTGGGTTGTAGTCTGGTTTAATCAGTTTTAAACCGAACCGAGAGAGCTCGGATTAAACAGTTTATTTTGTAGTTAATTGGATTGGCTTGGTTTATTTTTTAATACTAGTTTAATTATTTTGTTCGATTTAAATTTTTTAATACTGGTTAGACTGAACCGACCGAAATTTTTTAACCCGACTGAACCAAATATTTTAAAAAATTCTTGAATTGCGAATTAATTTATATTATTTGGTTTGATTTAGAACTGGTTAGACCGAACCAAACCAAATTTTTAAATCTATTTTAGAAAAATTCAAAAATTTTAAAAATATTTATTTTTTATGATTAATCTTCCTATTTTGGTTCAACCGAACAAACCGAAATTTAGTGTGGTTTGTTTGGTTCAGTTTTATTTCGGTTGATAAGTTTGTTTCAATCAGTTCGTTTGTATTTTTGAAAACTATATATAAAAAAGCTCTATTTTATTTCGGTTTTAAAAGAACCGAACCGTTGAACACTCCTAATTCTGGCCAAAATTAATAAATAAATAAAATAATGTAGAGCAAAAAATATAAACGAAATTAACTAAAGAACATCTAGTTCTCCTGACGGAAAGTAAAAAATAAAATATATAGGAAAAATAAAAAGATAATTTATATTCTCAAATGAATCTAAAAATAATACATTATACATAAAATGCATCAACACAAGTAAAAAATCATAAGTGTAGTTTAGAAATAGATCTCCATTTTAATAGGAGCATACATAAAATTAAGCAATAAATGTTATTTTACAAATTTTATAATTGTAAAAATATATTCCCAATTGGCTATATAATTTTTATAATACATATATTGCATTGAACACAAAGCAAAGATCATACATGGCTCTATAATTTCATATTTGGCATATGAAATTGGTATATTTTTTAGGGTCAAAAGTAGAAATGTACCGATGCTTAGATGAGACTTCGGACATGAGAGTGTGCATTGCCTACACGCATCTACGGTTGACCAACATATTGGTTGGTCTACTTGGGAAAAAAAATCAATATGTGCGAATTATTTTTTGGGAGCACCTAGCTATCTCCGTAATCTTTCATATTTCTTTGTCACAGTCAATAACTACTTTAGTAACTACTAACTATTTAGGAGGACCACTTACTTTTTAGAGACCGCCTAATATTTGTAAGATTTTACAACTAGCGCGCGCAAGTATTCATATATAATACATCAAGTATTCATATCTAAAATATCAAGTATTTAAGACGAGTGAGTGAAAGATTTCACTCACTCATCTTTTACACGTTTTTAGATATGGTTTTTTTTTAAATATAAAACCATGAACGTCTTCTACACAATTTTATCTTTCAAATGAGATTCATGATGACATACTTTCGAGTCGTCCGTTGCACAAGTATTCATACATCATCAAGAAAGTATTCATACCTCGTCGTGTAAGTGTAAATAGTTAATGTATCAAGAGTATTACAAGCATATGTGCATATCTCGATTAATTTTACAAGAGCAGCCGAATAGTATTGAACATTGCTTTATTGTTTTCTAGTTCAATTTTATTTTTTGAAAATAAAAAATAGTTGCCATATGTTTTACTGTCAACACAAAAATAATCTATCAAATTTTACAGATCATGTAATTGAAATGTTACAAAAAAAACAAAAATAATATTTAAAAGAAACAAAACATACTTCATTGAAGTATTCATACATATACGTTGAAGTATTCATCTATATACGTTGAAGTATTTATACTTAAGATATCAAGTATTCATTCATACACGTTAAAATATTCATACCTAAGACATCAAGTATTCATTCATACACCTCTAATTTTTTTTTAATTTTTTTTCTGTCATTTCTTAGTACTTAGTACGCACTGGCCTAATTCACCATTAATGAAGTTTTGTTCTTTGCAAATAACTCGCTACTGCATGAGGAAGAGGGACATAGACACGATGGATCTGACCCGGCTGTCGACAGTGATGGATCTGATCCGGCAGAGACATAAACATAATATAGATACACAAACAAATATAAGAAAAATGTGTATATTGTTTTTTGTGAAGCTACTTTTGGATTATTTCCTTGGAAAATTTATCCTTACGGATAGTATTTTTGTGGCGTCATAGCCTATTTCATTTTGTGTGTGGTCATGGAACGAACATTATCAAACATTGAGAAGATAATCTATGATTACAAAAGATAGTTCCACATTTTTGTTCATATCTTCTAAAAAAAAAAAATATTCAAATTTGCCCTCAGTTTGCAGAAAATTCGAAAATTGTCTCAACCATGCACACTGGTATTGTCAGCGGTAAATTTCATTAAATGGAGTCTACCAGATTCAATATTTGCATATAAATTTTCATTCTCTCTCCACCCACTCACAAATCACTCAGTCTATCATATACCTATCGCTGACATTGTCAGCGGTAATGTTGTGAATAACGGTATGCGCTCGCTGGACGGACAAGCTACCACGAAATGATTAATCAGAAATAATCGTCTATAATAAAAAATAATTGGTCGATTAGTCGAGATAATTTGTGACGGTTTGTTTGTTGCTAACGATTAAACGACTGTTTTTTACAACACTGGTCAGCGATAGGAGCACTTTTCAAAGTTTTTGCAAAGTGAGGACAGGTTTAATTTTTTTTTCTGAGGATATGAATAAAAATTCGGAAGATAAGGTAGGACACATATGAATCCAAACCAGTGTTGTAAAATGCGGCTCATACGGCCGCATATGCGTATGCAGTGAGATTCCGCATAGAAAATCTTATGCAGTCCTATATATGCGAATTTGAATATGCGGCCGCATATAACTGCATATTAGCCGCATATGACTGCCATTTAAATTTTTTATTTATTAACAAAAACAATTCCAAATTAATTCGGATTCAAATAAATATATTAGTTAAATTGTGAATTGGATGTCCAGCAGTAACCGAAATCCAATCCCCAGCCCTCATCCGAACTAAGCCAGTTGAGTGAATTTCTAGGTTGTTTCGACCTTCTTATATAAGCTCTCTGGGGTCTTTATTTTTTGTTTTAGAATTTTGGAACTAAAGATTGTATACCGGACTTCACGCGAACCAAGTTAGCCTCTGTATCCTTCACGCGGTTTAAATTTACCTTTTTCCTTCGCGCGAACCAAGGCACCAAGCTAGCCTCTATTCCCGCTGCCTGTGTATTTTTGGGCCATTAAAAAGAATTTTGGGCTCTTAAAGATTTATTAACTTTCAAACTTATCTTTAAAGTGTGTTCAGATTTTCTGTGGCATATTTAATAAAATGTTAGACCTGAATTTGGTGTGTCTATATTAAATAATTGATCAGATTAAAACATATTAAATATTAAATATTTAATTGAAGGTCTTATATTTAATATCTAATGAAATAATCTGCATATATAAGTCCGCATAAAAATCCGCATATGCAGCCGCATACCGCATATGCGCTATGCAGTGGCCTTCCGCATACCGCATGAAAACCGCATTTAATAACATTGATCCAAACATCATGGCAAATATGAATCCAAAGATACTGGTCCAGCAATAATTAATTTGTGTACGGACGTTTGTGTACCAGAGAAATGATTGTGGGCCCCGGGGCCCAGCAAACTTTTATCAACAAAGGTTGACAACATGTTTTGAGTTAACGCATCTTGGCCGTCTGATTTTAAGCGAGTCAATCCGACCACTGCCTATCATTCATGAGCCTTTTAATATTAGTGTAGATCTAATTTGCACGAATTTTAAAGCAAATTAGACGGTCCAGATACATTAACTCAAAAGACTCTTTTTTGAGCTAATGCAGAGAATACCAATTTTGGCATAATGCTTTTATAGGCAAGACTATAGGTTTTAAGACCGTCCAGTCTCTTTTAAGATTTTTGTGCATGAATATTGAAGTCCGTAGAGCGTATAGATCTTAAAATAGATTGGACAGTCAGCTTAGAGCCAATCGGATAGTCATTGATGTCTATCGGACCTACTCTACTATACTTGATATTATGTTTGACAGTAGAGTAGTAAAATTAATGAAAATTAAATTGATTACTTCCTCTTAATTATTTTGTATATTTTATATCTAGTTTCATAGTTTAATTTATGGTTTAAATTATTAATTTGTTTTAAAAAATAAGATGTTGAATCCTACTAACGTAGTAGTAAGTACGGAGTAAGTTAATATATCTCAGATAGTAAAGTAACTTACTCAGAATTAATTTAGCTATTTCTTCATATTACTTTCATACTACTTTCAACCGTTTAAATATGGAGTAAGAGATTAAAACTGATAAATCAAATCTGTTAATGGTAAGAGAGGGGGGTTGGTGGACGGAAATGTTTCACGTCTCAAAAAAAACTTACACAAATTAGTCATATACAGTGAGTTGGAGTCCACATCAGTTTTGTTAAGTTTTTGGATGGAAAAAGTGACGGAAGAACTTGATTGAACCAAATACAAAGTTCAATGACTAGTGAGAGACAAATGAAAGTTAAATGACTAATTCGTAACAAAGAGCAAAATTTAGTGACCTCTCACAAAATTTATCCTAATTCTTGGTACGCTAGGAAGAGCATACAGTGGAGAGAGAACCACATCGCCAGAGGAGGTCAATTTGGGTCCAATGCCCATCAAACTCAAAGTGAGTTCGATGAGTTCGATGACCGTCCGATTTGCTTTAAGATTTGCGCTCACAACTTTTGTGTCTGCTTTAAAATTCGTGCGCACAAATTTTAAAACAGATCGGACGGTCATCGAACCCATCGGACCAAATTTGAGTCCGATGGGCATTGGACCCAAGCTGCTCTCCAACCGTAGAGCCGTACAAGCAATGTGCTGATTTTAAGTCAGAGGGGAGAGCATCAATAGTTAATTAATTTACGGACATTTAATTGTGTGCTACAGAAATATTGATTGTGGGCCTGTGGGCCAGCAAATTTTATTAACAAAGGCTGACAGCATATGTACTTGTTCCCCGTTGCTTTTGTTGTAGACTTGTAAAATTCAATACCCTAATTAATTTTTGGATAAGTATCCTCTCCATTACTGTAAAAGATTCCCTTCACATTACGGTTTGAGATTAACTCTAAGCCGCTTTGGGATTCGAGCTGAAGGAGGAGGCAGTATTATTGTGCTTTGAGATTCGTGCCAAGTTAGAAAGAACGGTCCAGATCAAGTAATTGTAAAAGATTCTCTATTACGGTTCTGGGGAAGATCTGAATTCTTAATTCTTAGTACGCAGCAAGGATTCCAGATAGAGGTGAAAACGGAGTGGATAGTGGTAAAACCATATCCATATCTCTTTTAATTTTTTAGATACGGATATGAATATGATTGAATCGGATTTTTATTAAAATAATATAAAAAGTATTGAAGTTCATAATATTTATCTAATTATGATGGTAAATAACATAATTTTTTCATAATTTTTTGATAATTGAAACGTAAAATCATTTCAAGTATTCATATCCACACAGATATTCGGATATCGGATATACACTTCTAATTTTTCCAATACAGATCGAATACAGATCATATATTATCTATACCATTGTCACCCTTAGAGCATCTCCAACCCAGCAATCCGTAAAAAATTAAAAACAGCTGTAAATCACTATTTAAAAATTAAGTTAATTTTAATTTCTTAACCCCTCCATCCCAGAAATTGAGTCAGAACCAATAGGAAAGAGAATAAAGGAGTTAGAGCCAATAGGAAAGAGAGAGAGTACCACATGTCCAAAAGAAATGGTTTGCTTTATAAGCAAATTTGTTTTTTTAGCAATTGGCCTACAACCCAACAATTATATTAGCAATTGACACATCACATTAGCAATTTAAAAAAAATCACCATTGTAGATGCTCTTAATTCCAGATCTTCTAAGGCAACAAAATAATTCTTTTTACATCCGGACTGATCAATCAGAATTCAGATAAATTCGGCACGAGTTGAAATAAGCTCCCTTAATACTTATACAAATTATTATTGGACAGTCTGGATCTAAACAAAAATATTCTGTGACCTTAGGTAATTTATATTCTCAAACGAATAAAAAGTAATACATTATACATATAATGGATCAACACAAGTAAAAACCATAGATGTTGAGAAATAGATTGCATTTAATTGAAGCATATAAAAAATAAAACTAGGGTGTGATGTGCTCACCAAGAGGAATTTGTGAGCACACCTCCAAAAGACTATCGGATTGACTTCGAACTACGAATTCAAACCGTTGAAATTCATGTACTTCGTGAGTGATGCATGTACATATAAAAATTTTAAAGTTTCGAATTCATTTAGTACATGATCAAGCGGTCAAAATAATGATGAAAAATGAATAGATAAAACAATTTAAAAAATAACTTATAAAATGTTCATTGTTTTGACCGCTTGACCATGTACTAAATGAATTCGGAACTTTAAAATTTTGCATGTACATGCATCACTCACGGAGTACATGAATTTCAACGGTTTAGATTCATAGTTCGAAGTCAATTTGATAGTCTTTTGGAAGTGTGCTCACCAATCCTTCTTGGTGAGCACATCACACCCTAGTTTTGCTCATATATATATATATATATATATATATATATATATATAGGATTTTGCTAATATGCTATGCGTAGCATAGAGCCCCTCCGTGCTACGGCTCAATTTTGAGTTTTCAAAATCCTAACGGTCGATCCGAACCGTTCAACATGATCTCCATATGAATATGTACTTGCAAACCAAATTTTACATATTTTAGAAGTTTTTTACTATTTATTAAGCCACTTTGAAAATTGCTGATCCAATGGTCCAGAAAAGTTTACTGTTGTGTACAAATTAGTGTTTTTTCAAAGTGGTTTAATAAATAGTAAAAAAATTCTAAAAAATGTAAAATTTGGTTTGCAAGTACATATTCATATGGAGATCATGCATGTTGAACGGTTCGGATCGACCGTTAGGATTTTAAAAACTCAAAAATTAAGCCGTAGGACGGAGGCCTCTATGCTACGCGTAGCACCGTAGCACTGTCCTATATATATATATATATATATATATAGTAAGGCTACGGTGCTTTGCAAAGTAAACAACCCTCTTTACTTCGGGCCACTTTTTCAATTTGCAAAACTCAAACAACCGATCCGAACCATTCAACATGTTCTAAATATTGAAATGTGCTTGGAGACCAAATTTTACATTTTTTGGTATTTTTTTACTATTTATTAAGCCACTTTGAAAATTGCTGATCCAACGGTGAATAGTAAAATTTTCTGGACCACCGGTTCAGACTTCTTCAAAGTGGCTTAATAAATAGTAAAAAATTTCCAAAAAATGTTAAATTTGGTCTCCAAGTACATTTCAATATTTAAAACATGTTGAACGGTTCGGATCGGTTGTTTGAGTTTTGCAAATTGAAAAAGTGGCTCGAAGTAAAGATGGATGTTTACTTTGCAAAGCACCGTAGCCTTACTCTCTCTCTCTCTCTCTCTATATATATATATATATATATATATATATATATATACAAGGACGGAACCAAGGCCTGGGCCCTGGACCCCCTTGGCCCAGAAAAATATGCATAGCCCTTTAATAAAAAAAAAAACTGGCACCCCCTACATCATTTATGGGCCCTTGGCACCTCTGTTTCTTTTCACTCTCCCCATTTTTTTTTTCTAAACTAAAAGCGATGGCACTCTGGCGACTGGGCTCGCGACGAGGTGACGAGGGCACGCGATCATTCCTAAACTAGTTAGGCCCCCCTACCGATCATTCCTGGTTCCGCCACTGTATATATATATATATATATATATATATATATATATATATATATATATATATATATATATATAGAGTATGGCTAAGTTGCTGCCGGCAGCATTTCGACGGGGTGCTGTCGGCAGCGTTTCGGCCATTCTGGTGTTCAAACAGAAAATCCGAACAGTTCAACGTGTTCTAAATATTAAAATCTACTTGGAGACCAAATTTTACATTTTTTGGAATTGTTTTACTATTTATTAAGCCACTTTGAAAATTCCAGATCATATGGTCCAGACTGTTTTTACTGTTCACCCGGATCAGCAATTTTCAAAGTGGCTTAATAAATAGTAAAAAAATTCCAAAAAATGTAAAAAAATTTGTTGTTTGAACACCAGAATGGCCGAAACGCTGCCGGCAGCAACTTAGCCATACTCTATATATATATATTATATATATATATATATATATATTTTTTTTTTTGAAACCTGACTATGGAAAGCAATACATTGCCTACACGCATCTACGGTGGACCAACATTGTGGTCTACTTGGCCTTCATAGTCTCGATCTGCTGTTTTTTTTTAATTTATAATTATTTGGAAAAAAAAACAATATGTGCGAAAATATTTTTTCGCATTGTGAATTCAAATATCATGTGGGTTTATTAACAAAATTGTTCATCAAATGCAAAATATTTTATACATAATATTAAACCATAAGTGTCAACAGCTGTGTTTCTCACAGAAAAAAAAATAAAAAATAATAATAGATGCCAAAATAATTATGAACTCAAACGTTAAGATTATTGTATACAATATATATGAAGCTCCATTTTGATAAGTTTTTATGTATAATTTAAACTCCAAGAGGCAAGAAAAATTATAAAATAAAATAAAATTAATGAAAAATATACATACATAAATAATTATAAAATATGTATTTTGGAATGTGTTTATTGTTTCCCATGAAAGTATATATATATCCTTATGGATAATATATTACTGGCCTGTTAACCTATTTCGTTTTATGTGTGGACATGAATCGAATATGGACAAGATAATACATGACAAGAAAGATAGGACACTGAACAAAATAATGGCAACTATGAATCCATGGATGCTGGTACAACAATAATTAATTTACGACCGTTATGTGTACTTGAGAAATTATTGTGGGCCCGGGGGTCCAGCAAATTTGATCAACAAAGGTTGACAACATCTTACTTTGAGCATAGTACTTTTGTTATGGAATTAAATACCCTAATTAATTAGGATGCTTATAATTGTCTCCGCACTTCTGTGTCCGCACTGTCCTGGCACATAACTTCCATAACTAACTTGGAGAGACCGTTCCCGCACAATTTTCTTATATAATCCGTATTGTTTCCGCACAATTTCTAAAGTATTAATACCTAAGAACGAAAGTATTTAAACCTATGCACAAAAATATACCTATGCACGAAAGTATTTTAACGTAGATAATTGTTTTGCCAACTAAATCTCCTAAACTGTCCCCACATCATAAATACTTGTGGAGGACCACTCAAACTCAATGGGGCGACCAGGGGGAACCATACACGTTTCTAAAAATATCAATATTGCCATAACTATATGGGGGGGGGGGGGGGCGCAATACTTAATATTTTCTTTTACATATGACACTGGATGACGTCTGAAAGTTTTAATATAAAGTATTGAAAATATTTATACCTATGCACTGAAGTATTTATATGTATATACATTGTCCAAAGTTTAATCTTCAGGCCTTTGATCATATTAAGTTACACATCAAAATATTAATATCTTATTTTGCAAATATATACCTATGTACTGAAGTATTTATATCTATGGGGTCAACTATTTTTGTTATAGGAAGGTTGATGCGGGGATACGAAGTTCCCACGACTTCATAAGAGGAATGTTGACGTGGGACCATTGGGGGACTGGAAAAGGGGAATCATATCAAGTTACGTATGCAAGTATTAATATCTTACTTTGCAAGTATTATTGTTATTTCCTAAGTATTTATACTTATGAAGGTTGACGCGAGGACAAATACTTATATATACCTATTATTATTATTATTGATACCATTATTACTATTATTATTACTATTACTATTATTTTTTTATTAATATTTTATTATTATCTACCTTAATTTTATAATTATGATTGGGTTTTATTAATTTCTAGCTTACCTCAACTTGTTTGGGACTAAAAGCTTGATTGTTGTTGTTGTTGTTGTTGTTTATACTCAATATCATATTTATTTGGTCGCGGGGTAAAATTAATTAAGGGTAATTTAGTTCTCCTCGGAGGGACACAAAACTAAATCATATAGGAATAAGAAAAAAATATTTTTTTTCTTTTGTAAAAAATAAAAAAAATAATATATTGAATAGAGAAATAGATCTGCATTTTAATTGGAGCATACAGAAAAGTAAGCAATCAATTTAATTTTACAAATTTACAATCTTTAACCTACTTTATTTTTCTATTAAAATCAATGTTTTAAATAGCGTTTATAACGTCATAGTGGGAATGCTACAAAAAAAGCTATAGTGGAAGCTATGTTACATAGCGTTTTTTTTTTACAAAAATTATATTATATATTTGTACTAAATATCAACATTATCTAAAGTCTCAAAGAACAATAAATAACATCAAATTAATTAAGAAATTATAATATTCATATTGAACCAGTACAAAGTCCGAATTGCGGTTCAAAATATCCATATTAATATCATAAACTATCGATCTTTTTCTATTCAAAATATCTTAAGCATCATGATGACATATCTATTTTTTTTTCTATTCAAATTTCAAAATATCTTAAGCATCATGATTTCTATTTAAAATTTTTCCAATTTCACGACAAGGGTTTCCTTCTCGGTTTGGGCAAATTAAAAAATATGTAGCAACAGAGCTTTTAATTGATTTCGGTTTGGGGTTTTATTTAATTTTTTTGGGTCTTTATTTAAAACTCATATAAATTGCCTAAAAAAGCTCATTATGCATAGCGCGCGCTATTTGCACTACTACATGCTATGCGCTATAGCAGCCGTAGCTCAATTAACGCATTTTGATGTCATAGCTTAGCGTTTAGGATCCAAAAACGCTATAGCGGCGCTATAGCACGCTATTTAGATCACTGATTAAAATTCATCATGTTAAAAGTTAATTAACCATAATCTTCTGGGGTTAATTTTTATTATGAGCTCGCTCGTCAATAATGCGCTTTGTTACTTTATATTTACATATTGTTTACATTTAACAAAAGTAAACCAATCGGAATTGGTTACATAATTTTTCTAATACATAAATTGCATTTGACACAAAGAAAAGGTCACAGTCGGCAACAAAGAATTAAGAGTGAATGATTAAGAGCTTAAGGAGCGGTAAGGAACTAATGTTCGGTTGTCTTAATCCGTGGATAAAAGCTAAGGAAGTTAAAGGAAGGAGTAGATGTGCCTTAAGTTCCGGACATAGAATTAAGATCCGGCAAAATGAGACTAAAGGAGATGTTCTTGATCTGTGATAAGGAACCGGTGTTCGACAGGATTAAGCGGCTAAGGAAGCTAAATGAAGCGGATTAAGCCTTAAGGAGGCTTAATTCCTTGTTGCCAAACAGCCCCAGTGGTAATTAAGTACTATTCACCGGGCAAGAAAAAAACATTTTATGATAACAACATATATTTGGACATGTTTTGTTGGGATATGTGAAATTGATATATTTTTTGGGTCATAATAGAAAAGTTTCCATGCTTAGATGAGACTTGAGAGTCTACTTGGCCTTGATAGTCTCTGCTGTTTTCTAATTTTTAATGATTTGGACAAAAAATTAATATGTGCGAATATATTTTTTTAACGTTGTGACTTCAAATATCAAGATGGATTTATTAACAAAATTGTACATCAAATGCAAAATATTTTATACATAATATGTGTATATTGTTTTTTGTGAAGCTATTTCACTTTAATGACCAACAAGAGTCAAGAGCTGTGTTTCACACACACACAAAATGATATAGATACACAAACAAATATAAAAAAAAATGTGTATATTGTTTTTTGTGAAACTATTTCATTTTGTGTGTGGCCATGGAACGAACATGAACATCATCAACATATATATATGAGTAGAAAAGATAATATATATATATATATATATATATATATATATATATATATATGAGTAGAAAAGATAATATCACTAGTACAAAAAACCCCTTCACCGATCCTCAACCACCGACTGTTTTAATATGTAACAGTCGGTGTAGAGACTGCTAATAAAATCGTAAATAAGAAGAACTTCAACACTGACTGTTCCATTACAAAAAACCGTCAGTGAACCAACACCGACTGTTTTTTAAAAAAACAGTCGGTGTTGCTCATACCCTACACCGACTGTTTTTTAGAAAAAACAGTCGGTGTTGAGCAGTCACCAACACTGATTGTTTTTTTAAAAAACAGTCGGTGTTGCTCACACCTTACACTGACTTTTTTTGTAAAAAACAGTCGGTGTTGAGCAGTCACCAACACTGACTGTTTTTTTAAAAAACAGTCGGTGTTGGTGATACCCTACACCGACTGTTTTTGTAAAAAAACAGTCGGTGTTGAGCAATAATTATTATTATTATTTTTTTTAGAGAGACTATGAAGATCAAAATATTGAAACCTAACTCTGAAAATTTGAAATTTTTGTTTAAATTATTTGTTATATTAATTTTTTTGATGTATAATTACCATATTATACTAAAATACGCTAGATTACTTGAAATTATGTTGAATTACACTATATTACAATAAATTATGTTCAATTATACTAAATTACGTTAAATTACAATAACTTCGCTAATTATGCTGAAATACGGTAAATTACACTAAGCTACACAGAATTACGCTAAAGTAGACCGATTTTGTGTCATCTTTCACGAATCATAAAAAATAGTAAAAAAATTTGAAAAATAGTAAAAATTGGTATTCTACAAGTTCATTATGTAACTAATTTACTGAGCTACTTGGATTGAATAATAGAAATGAAAATCTTAATCGGAAACTTCAACTCAAGTTTTGAGACTCTTCCCTTTGTTTTTTGGCGATTCTGAATTTCAGAAAATGGCATAGCAATCACTGACGCATGCGCATTTTTGCAAGCTTTCCGAAAAGTGGTCATTTGCTGAAATCGGACACTCGAGCGCCGTTTTATGACCGTTTGAAGTTTCATCGTCGTTTTTCGCCTTTTCAGTGAAGATATCGTCCCTATTCATTTGTATTTTAGCGTAATTTACAGTATTTTAGCGTAATGTAATGTAATTTAACATAATATAGTGTTATTCAACATAATTTCAATTAATCTAGCGTATTTTAGTATAAATATGCTAATTATATATCAAAAGAAGTAATATAACAAATAATTTAAACAAAAAAATTAACATGAAATTTTGAGTTTAATTGTAGAAAATATTTTGCAATGAAAATTATATTAGTAATATTTATACAATAAGTAATGTTATAACATGTTTATTGCTTAATTAAATGATTTTTAACACATTAAATTATATAACATTACATGCATGTTGCATATGACTCACATCTTCTATGCATGAACATGAAATATAAACTCTTGCTTCATGAGTTAATGAAGACGTACGGGAATATGTCATCCGTGGGTCGATCGGAACCGTTTAAATTAAAGAGCACTGTATTTATTGTCTTGCATCCAAGTTTGATCAAAATTTGTTTTTACTTACCCATCCATCTAGTTAATTGAAAATTGAAGCATCGTATGGCCATAAACACTTCGTGTTGGATCGAAGCTCATACATAATAAAACCTCCGTACTTTTATGTTAGTTACATTTAGTGTTCTCCCTTGATCATTTTAAAAAAGATCTGGAATGATTTCACTGAAGATCGACCGTTGATTTCCCGTGTGAAAATGAACGGTCCGTGATTGTTTTAATTAGTGACTGGTTTTTTTATTTAGCCGTCAGTAATTTTTTTAATTACTGACTGGTTTTTTTATTTAGCCGTCGGTGATTGTTCAATCACTGACTGTTTCCTTTTTTTTTAAGCAAGCAGTCGGTGATTTCCTGCCGAAAATTTTCGTTCCCGGTTTATAACTTTCGATCTTCCGCGAATATTTCATTTCCCTCTTCTCAATTTCAATTTACTCCGCCAAACCTCTTCTCCGCCAAAACCCTTCTCCTGACCCTTCTCCGCCAAACCCTAGCCTTCTCCTGACCTTACTTCGCTCCTCACCTTACTTCTCATCTCTTTCTTCTACTCAATCTCAGCGGCGACCAATGAAGACACGACGATGAAAACAATGGAGGAATTCTCTTGATACCCCACCGATTCTCACCACTCAATTCTCTCCTTCTCTCTGAATTCATTCTCTGTCGAATCAGAGAAGCTACAAAGCCAGGCAAGAGTCGTAATTAATTGCTTTTATTGTGAATTATCGGGTACTTAATGTTGCGAGCTTAAGCTAATTTGAGGTATTTCTCAGATTGATGAGCTATCGACGCTTCATTTGAGGTATTTCTCAGATTGATGAGCTATCGACGCTTCATTATCGGGTACTTACTGTAAAACATCGAAACAGCAATCCTCGTGAGCTTCATTATCTTCTTACTAACTTACTTTACCTTACTGTAAATCAATTTGTTCTTTTTCCAGGGATGGTTCTGAAAAAGGGTTTCCAGCTGTTGCAACAGGTTCTCACATAGATGAAATACCATTTTCTGGAAAATATGATGGTGTAGTAGGTGTATTGGGCGCCCTTGAAGCAATCAATGTGCTTAGAAGGTTAGAATGGCTGTATAATTTAGGCAAAAGTATAGCGTAAAACTTTGTATTGTTCGTCTAATAGATTATGCTAAAGTTTTTATTTACGTATTTATTTATTTATTTTTATGAAGGTCTGGTTTTCAGCCCAAAAGGCCATTGGAGGTTATCATGTTTACATCTGAGGAGCCAACTCGTTTTGGTATCAGCTGTTTGGGAAGGTACAAGCTACTTACATTAGACAGAAAAATAGTGAGCTTCTCAATCTTATGTTTAGTTTCTTTTAATTACGCGGTTGAATAAATCCGAGCTTGCTTTAAATTAACACAGGTACGGGCAAATTTAAGGTAAAATTTGATTATGGTGAGCACTGATTGTGGAAAAATTAACACTGCTTGTCTTGATTGCAAATTTTGCAATATCATCAGTCAAATAAAACCGCAGTTTGGTACTTGCAATAGTCCTCTTTACATTTTTTTTTAAACATGTGCAGCCGGTTATTGGCAGGGAGTGAAGCCTTAGTCAATACCCTGAAATTAGCAGCAGATGCTCAAAACATTTCATTTTTTGATGCTGCTAAATCTGCCGGTTACAATCTCAGTCCAGATGACTTATCCAAAATGGTTTTAGCAGAAGGAAGCTACGCTGCTTTTGTTGAATTGCATATAGAGCAGGGTCCCTTACTGGAGGAGGAAGGTAAATATTTCATTCCTGCCCCTAGAAAGCCTAAAAACATCATATACTCTCTTGTTCGGCATCTCAAATCACAAAGGTATTACCATGCACATCCTCTCAAAATTTCTTTTTACTTGTTATGTAAAAAATTTAAACAAAATGAAACAATTAGTAAAACAATAGTACTTTGTATGGAACATTTAATTCGTGCCCCTTAAAAGCTGAAAATATCATGTGATCTCAGGAAGCATTATAAAGCTTTAAAACAGATCCTATTTCCATATGTACATTCATTTCTTCATCATTTGCTTAATTCATATAAAGATTCCACAAAAAAAGGAGGGATGATGTTTATTTTACATATGTAACTGTGTCTGATCTTTTGTGATTTGGTTGGCTAACTAAGAAATTGTGCTTTATATTATTTTTCTAAAAATCATACATTTCTCGTAATAATAGATTTGAATATTGGTTTTATGTGATATTAGGTTTGTCAATCGGCATAGTTACTACTATAGCTGCACCGGCAAGTATCAAAGTAGAGTTCGAAGGGAATGGAGGTCATGCTGGGGCTGTTCTCATGCCAAAAAGGTTCACTTTTTTAAATAGACATTAACTCATCTCTACTTTGGTTCAGTTTTAGTTCTATAATTATCTTTACCTAGAACTATCAGAGTATTCGGGTGCTTAACCACAATCTGTGCATTTTCTGCCCCACCCCCCCCCCCCCCCCCCCCCCCAATCATTGGAGGCTTATTTATCGTTTCAATTTCTTGCAGGCATTGGAGGATGCCTTTAACAGCATGGAAGGGGTATTATGCCAGAAAGCAGAGGGTGCTATGTATCTCTTCCCTCGAATTAAATTGCCTGAGAAAGCAATTGAGGCCGCTAAAAAGGCATCCTCTTCACATCGGCACTGAAATTCACAAATGCATTTTTCTTGAACAACTTCTAAACTATTTATAAGAAATGCAATATATGTTGTTATGTTCATATATATATTTTGTTAATGTGTTATATATGTAAATTTTGTTATAGTGTGTTTTTTTGTGAATGAAATATGAGTTATGTTGTTTATTATTGTGTTGCTCAAATTATTTGCATGGTATCTTAATTAATGTTAATGAATGCCGAATAGTAATATATTGCTAGCAAAATATGGAGGCTAGCCCCGATATAAATAGAACCATGCCAAAATTTTATACAAACACCGACTGTTTTTAAAAAAAAACAGCTGGTGTAGGCTGCCAACACTGACTGTTTTTTCCAGAAAACAGCCGGTGTAGGCTGCCAACACCGACTGTTTTTTCCAGAAAACAGCCGGTGTAGGCAGCCAACACCGACTGTTTTTTCCAGAAAACAGCCGGTGTAGGCAGCCAACACCGACTATTTTTTCCAGAAAATAGCCGGTGTAGGCAGCCAACACCGACTGTTTTTTAAAGAAAACAGCCGGTGTTGGTGCCTACACTGACGGTTATTTACCCGTCAGTAAAAATAGACCTATACCGGCGGCGCCATCACCGACGCCTTAACAACAGTCGGTGTAGGTATTTTTTAACAGTCGGTGTAGGGGTTTTTTGTACTAGTGTATATATATAGAATTTGGCTAATATGCTACGCGTATATAAGGGCCCTCCGTGCTACGGCTCACTTTTTGAGTTTTCAAAATCCTAACGGTCGATCCGAACCGTTCAACATGATCTCCATATAAATATGTACTTGCAAACCAAATTTTACATTTTTTAGAATTTTTTTACTATTTATTAAGCCACTTTGAAAAAACACTAATTTGTATACAACAGTAAACTTTTCTGGACCATTGGATCAGCGATTTTCAAAGTGGCTTAATAAATAGTAAAAAAATTCTAAAAAATGTAAAATTTGGTTTGCAAGTACATATTCATATGGAGATCATGTTGAACGGTTCGGATCGACCGTTAGGATTTTGAAAACTCAAAAAGTGAGCCGTAGCACGGAGGGGCCCTTATATACACGTAGCACCGTAGCACTGTCCTATATATATATATATATATATATATATATATATATATATATATATAGAGGTTGGCTAATGTCATAACGTTATAACTTCGGCCGAAGTTATAACGAGTCGTTTTTGCAATTTCAAAATCCAAACAACCGATCCGAACCGTTCAACTTTTCCTAAATATTGAAATGTGCTTGGAGACTAAATTTTACATTTTTTGGAATTTTTTTACTATTTATTAAGCCACTTTGAAAATCACAGATCTACTGTGAACAGTAAAAAATAGTAAAATTTTCTGGGCCACCGGATCAGTATTTTCAAAGTGGCTTAATAAATAGTAAAAAAATTCCAAAAAATGTAAAATTTAGTCTCCAAGCACATTTCAATATTTAGAACATGTTGAACGGTTCGGATCGGTTGTTTGGATTTTGAAATTGCAAAAACGACTCGTTATAACTTCGGCCGAAGTTATAATGTTAGCACATTAGCCAATCTCTCTCTCTCTCTCTCTATATATATATATATATATATATATATATATATAGAGGAGGGATCAAGTTACAACAACCATTTTTTTCATTTTCAAAGTCCAAATCGTCGATCCAAACCGTTCAACATGATCTCCACAATAAAATGTGATTGCAGATCAAATTTTACATTTTTTTGAATTTTTTACTATTTATTAAGTATTTTACAAAAAATAGTCATATTCAGACCATTGAATTTGTACCCATCTTAATAAATAGTAAAAAAAATCAAAAAAATGTAAAATTTGATCTGCAAGCACATTTTATTTAGATAATCATGTTGAACGGTTTGGATTGACGATTTGGACATTGAAAATGAAAAAAATGGTTGTTGTAACTTTGTTGTAACTTGATCCCTCCTCATATATATATAGAGAGAGAGAGAGTGATGCTACGATGCTTTGGTAAGTAAATATGGTGTTTTACTTCCCGCTCATATCTTTATTTTCAAAGTTTAAATAGTCGATCCGAATTTCTCAACATGATCTTTATATTGATATGTGCTTGGAGACCAAATTTTACATATTTTGAAATTGTTTTACTATTTTTTTAGAATTTTTGAAAATTAGTATTTTTGTGAATTTTTTATTATTTTTTTATTTAATGAAAAGCTGTGATTTTCAAAAATTCTAAAAAAATAGTAAAATTTTTCCAAAATGTAAAATTTGGTCTCAAAGCACATATCAATATGAAGATCATGTTCAGAAGTTTGAATCGATTGTTTGAACTTTGAAAATTGAGATATGAGCGGAAAGTAAAACACTCTCTTTACTTCCCAAAGCATGATAGCCTATCTATATATATATGGGTAGAAAAGATAGGACACATGACAAAATCATGACAAATATTAATTCAACGATGCTGGTGCAGCAATAATTTATTTACGTACGGACGTTTATGTACTAGAGGTATGATTGTGGGTAATCTTTTTATTTTTTTGTTATTTTTTTTGACATAAGCCCGTAGGCACACATACTCTCTAATTCCTACTATCCAAGATCGAACCTCATATGCCTCAGCCACTGTGCTACACAGTATTTGACTACCAAATTTTAGCAGCAAAGGCTGACAACATGTTACCCGTGGCAGTGCTTATGTTGTCAAATTATATACTCAATATATAAACTTATAGAGTAGAGTAGGTTTTATAGGCATCCGACATACTTTAAGTTTGATGAGTTTCAATATTGTCTGATTCATTCTTAGTTCTGTGTGCATGAATATTGAAGCTAACACACAGAAATATTAAAGTGAAGCGCACGTATTTTAAAGTAGATCGGATAGTCTTGGATGCCCATCGAACCTAGCAACCTACTCCCTGCTATTTGATATCATGTTTGACTGTGAAGTAAATTAATGAAAATTAAATTGATTAATGGATCTACTTTTTTATATTTTATATCTCAGTTCATAGTTTAAGTTATGGTTTAAATTAATATGTATGAAAGAGTAAATTGTTGAAAACTAAATCTCTACCTATAATGATAAACCCTACATATGTAGGAAGTACGTACGGAGTAAGTTAATATATCTAAAGAGATGGAGTAACTTATTCACAACTAATTCACCTCTTATTTCATTTCATTTTTATTTTACTTCTCGTTTAATAGCTTAAATATAAATTAATAAGTTACTCAATCTCTTACTCCACAACTAAATATGACTCTAGTTAATTCTTAGTATGCCAGGTTGAGCAAAATCTGTATCCTCCTACGTAACTGACCGAGTAAAATTAGCTCCCAACCGAGCGATTGAAATTCAGTGTCTATTAAGATATAGGGATCCGTTTTGAGATTCATACCAGATTAAAATTGACTATTCAGATCACATTGTACTCAAATAAGTATTGCAGTGGTTCTGAATTCAGCAAGAGCATACAGTGGAGAGAGATCCAAATTATGAATCGAAGATGCTGGCGCAAGCAGCTTAAGTCAGAGGGTGGAGCATCAATAATTAATTATTTTAGGGAGCTTTGTGTGCTAGAGAAATATTGATTGTGAGCCTGCTGGCACAGCAAATTTTATTAACAAAGTCTGACAGCATCTTAATTACTTGTACCACATTGCTTTTGTTGTCAAATTCAATATCCTAATTATTTCTTGTACGCAGCAAGGATTCCAGATCCTCTGATGTAACATAATAATTCTGTTTAGATCCGGACTGTTCGATCAGAATTCGGATAAATTCGGCTCGAGGTGAAATACACGGAGCTCCTCGTCCTCCGGACATCTAATCAGAATTCACATCGATTTGGTTTCAATTTGAAAATTCCAAAATATCGTAATATTCGTGTTAAAATTGATTGGACGGTCCAGATTCAAACTTACTAATTGAGTTACCCTAGGAAATCCGAATTCTACATTTGTGAGTTTAATAGAAGGACAATAAAATAGATAAATTTGTGAGTTTTAAAGTTCAGAAGAGTAAATATATAATTTTCAATATTTTGAGGGGTGTACATGAAATCTCTCCCCCCCCCCCCCCCCCCCAATATATTTGGACATGTTTTCTTGGGGATATATGAAATTTGGGTCAATAACAGAAAAGTTTCCATGCTTAGATGAGACTTGAGAGTTTACATTGCCTCCACACTTGTCAACTTGGCCTTGATAGTCTCTGCTGTTTCTATTTTTTATATTTTTTATATTGTGACTTCCAATATCAATATGGATTTATTAACAAAAATTGTTCATCAAATGCAAAATATTTTATACATAATATTAAACCCCAAGAAGCAAGACCGTAAGAGTCAAGAGCTGTACATGTTTCTCACGTAATAATAGTAAAATATAATAATAATACATGAATAAATAGTATAGATACATAAATAATTATAAAATGTGTATACGTGAAGCTTTGTTTTGGAATGTTTTTATTTCCAACAAATATATCACCATATGGATAGTATTTTAGTGGGTCTTAATTAGCCTATTTCATCAAATGCAAGATATGTGATGTATACTAAGCGTTGGATAAGTGCCTAATTTATTTTATGTATAATTTAAACTCCAAGAGGCAAGAAAAATTATAAAATAAAAAAATTAATGAAAAATATACATACATAAATAATTATAAAATATGTATTTTGGAATGTGTTTATTCCCGATGAAAGTATATCCTTATGGATAATATATTAGTGGCCTGTTCGCCTATGTTGTTTATGTGTGGACATGAATCGAATATGGACAAGATAATACATGACAAGAAAGATAGGACAAATATGAATTCGGGCTAACGTAGGGTAACATTATTAGGCTTTGAGATTCGTGCCAAGTTAAAAAGGACGGTCCAGAACCGTTAATTCTAAAAGATTCTCTATTACGGTACCGGAGAGGAGAGGATATGAATTCCTCCATGACACCATGCTTAACTTATTAGTAGCACTTATTGCATGCGTAACGTGTATTAATCCATGAGATCACAAGCTCCAGGTGACGCACGGTGGAATTTAAGTAAGGCTTTCAGGAAAATAAGTATACAAACAACTTAGATATTTAACTTATTCATAGAAACAAGAATTACATAAATAGGCCCCCAACACAACTATCAGATGCCAAAAGAAAAATAAGCGGTATAAATGACAGTGAGAATTCAAACATTAATATCACCACTAACCTCATGATTGCTCTCACTCTCATGATCCTGGTGCTCGGTGGGTTTGGGCCTAGCAACAATACTAGGAAGGGGTAAGTAATGCCCATATTTGTGTGATCAACTCTTCTCGGTCTAAAATTTTCTCATGAGCCTCCACATTGTCGGATGGAGCGATGAACAACATCATCCACTACTAGAATCTCCAGTAATAGCAACGGCAGGAAATACCCCATTAGCAAGCGCTACGCTTGCTACAAGCCCGAAAAACCCCATTAGCAAGCGCTACGCTTGCAAATACTACCGTTGTATAAAGCCCCAATGCAAATACTCCAGTTTCAGACTTAATGCAAGGGCTACGCTTGCTAATACTTTTTTCTAGACTTTTGCATGAGCCGCCCTTGCAAAAAGTACGCTTGCTAATACTTTCTGAGTTGGCACCCAATAAGAGTATTTGCAAGGATGTCAAGTGTGGGCCCATCTGAGTATTTGCAAGGTTAACGAACGTGGACCCCACCTGACTATTTGCAAGGATAACGAATGTGGACCCCACCTAATTATTTGCAAGCACTACTACAAAAACTGGCTTTGTACACTGCACATTGTACACGGATTTGGCAATTATATTAAAAACAGTGTACCAAATATGAGTCCAAAAGATCTGCACGATTTCTACACGGATAATTAGTTAATAATCAGTGTAGAATTATTAGAGAGAGCTACACGGTTTATTAGAAACCACAAATCCGTGTGTAAAGAAGTGGGTGTGCAAATAATTGAGAGAGCTACACGGTTTATAACTAAATATCCGTGTAGGAACATTACACACGGCTTTTTGATAATATAGCCGTGTAGAATTCTTATAATTGTACACGGATTTATAACTAAATAGCCGTGTAGAAATAGTTGGAGAGCTACACGGATTTATAACTAAATAGCCATGTATAATAGTGTAGGGTTTTTATCTCTTCCCTTCCAGAGCGCCGTTTTGATCAAGTCTTTTAGTTAATACATCTCGAACTGAGCTTTTTATTTCTGCGAATTGATCGAGGCCAGCAGCTGAGATCTGAGATCTTTGAATTAAGTTTGTATTTTCTCCTCTCCATCTTTCTAAGGTTAGTAATATGTATTTAAATCATTTTCTTCCTCTAATTTTCTGTTATTTAGGCTTATTTAATTAGGTCATTTCATGCATGCTTGAATTCTTAATTTTAGATGTAATTAGTTAGTGTATTGTGGTCCAATAACCGACCTTTAGATGCTTTTAGGTCCATGCCCGTTCAAAATTAATCCAATAGGGATTAATTTTGGATAGTCCCCGTTTTGGGACTGCTCTTTGAATATTATGTCTCATTTAGGATGTGAACACATATTAGCGGGATTTAATTAGTATTTGAGGAAAGTTCGACAGTATTTTCCCTTATTGCTCCTACGAGTATGTGGTTCGTACGCATACTTGGGGAGTTAAGGGGAAATGCTGCCGAATTTTTCTCAAATACTAATTAAATCTCGCTAATATGTGTTCACATATGAGACATAATATTCAAAGAGTGGGTTAGGATTGTAAACCGGCCCTTTGTAAGCCCAAAATTTTGTACACGAAGGAGAATGTTGACCATGCATGATTAATTGATCAAATCATTTTTTTAATTTAATTTACAGATGGATCGAAGCTGGATGTATGAAATGCGACGTGACAGTGAAGAATATTTGGTTCGCGTTGATGAGTTTATAAAATTTGCTGAGAGTTATAGAGTGAAGAAAAAAGAAGAAGACATTTTATGTCATTGTAAAGATTGTAAAAATTTATTAAGATTTTTGGACATCGAAGAAATTAGAGCTCATTTGATTTGTCGGGGATTTAAGAAGAGATATACATGTTGGTTCATGCATGGTGAGAAATTTGGGGAAAGTAGTAGTGCCAATAAAGATTATAATCGTGAATTGAATGATGAGAATGTTGGAATTTCTGATAATTTTGAACTTGATTGGAACGAGGATTATGAGAGTACCGAATATTCTGATATTAACGTTGAACCCGAAAATGACGATGATGAGATGGAGAGGAATTTTGATGAAAATGTAGAACACGAGTTTACTGAAAATTTGGAGGATATGTTACGTGATGTGGAAGATGAAATTAGTGATAAAAATTATGATAAATTTCAAAATTTGTCTAATGAATCCAAGAAGCCGTTGTATCCCGGGTGTACCAAATTTATAAAACTGTCAGCTGTGTTGAAATTATTAAACTTAAAAGCAGACAATGGTTGGAGCGATAAGAGTTTCACGTCCTTATTACAGCTTTTAGGAGAAATGCTCCCAAATAACAACGAGTTACCCGGTACAACATATCAGGCAAAGAAGTTGATATGTCCAATGGGGTTGAAGATCGAAAGAATACATGCATGTCCGAATGACTGTGTATTGTATCGTAACGAGTACGAGGCCATGCATGTCTGTCCTAAATGCGGTGTTTCACGATATAAACGTCGTAAGGACCAGGACACTGATGATTGTAACGAGGACACAAGTGGCCGACCTCCGGCTAAGGTGTTGTGGTATTTGCCGATAATACCGAGATTCAAACGGTTGTTTGCGAATCCCAAAGATGCAAAATTATTGCGCTGGCACGAAGAAGAGCGCAAAAATGACGGTAAACTAAGGCACCCGGCTGATTCTCCTCAATGGAGAAACATTGACAGACATTTCAAAGAATTTGGTTCTGAACCGCGGAACCTTAGGATTGTGGTAAGCTCAGATGGAATGAGTCCGTTTGGAAGTATGAGCAGTCGGCACAGTACTTGGCCAGTTCTTTTATGCATCTACAATCTTCCTCCTTGGTTGTGCATGAAACGCAGATATATAATGATGTCATTACTAATCCAAGGACCCAGACAACCCGGAAATGACATAGATGTATATCTCGCACCATTAATCGAGGACCTCCAAAAATTGTGGCATGATGGCGTCCCGGTATGGGATGCGTATATGAAAGAGACCTTTAACTTGCGGGCCATGGTGTTTTGCACCGTAAATGATTTCCCCGCGTACGGGAATTTGTCGGGTTACACTTGTAAAGGAGCAAAAGCGTGCCCGATCTGTGAAGATGACACGCAGGTGCTGAGGTTGAAAAATTGTCAAAAGAATGTATTCATGGGGCATCGTAGGTTTCTTCCTATTAATCACCCATATCGTAAGAAGAAGATGGCATTCAACGGGAAAATTGAGCTTGGAGTGGCTCGTCATCCATTAGACGGGGAGAGTGTCTTCAAACGGGTAGAAAACATTGATGTTGTTTTTGGAAAGTGCGCCAAAGAACTACCGAAGAATATTTGGAAAAAGAGGTCCATATTTTGGGAGCTACCGTACTGGAAATATTTAGAAGTGAGGCATTGCCTAGATGTCATGCATGTCGAAAAAAATGTCTGTGACAGTTTAATTGGTTTATTATTGAACATTCCGGGGAAGACGAAAGATGGTATTAAAGTGAGAAAAGACATGGTAGAGATGGGAATACGACCCGAGCTCGCACCGCAGGAGAAAGGGAAGCGCACATACCTACCCCCCGCACTGTGCACAATGTCAAAGAAAGAGAAAACAAGCTTCTGTGAATGCCTCAATGGTATAAAAGTCCCATCAGGATATTCTTCGAATATTAAGAAGTTGGTGTCGATGAAGGACTTGAAACTGGTCGGTCTGAAATCTCACGACTGTCATGTTTTACTGACACATATAATTCCGGTTGCAATTCGGGGAATTCTACCAAAGCACGTTCGTCAAACCATTACGAAGCTTTGTTCTTTCTTCAATGCAATAAATTCCAAAGTGATAGACCCTCTAAAATTGGACTCTTTGCAAAAGGAGGTCGTCGTTACTCTTTGCCAACTTGAGATGTATTTTCCGCCATCTTTTTTCGATGTCATGGTTCACCTTGTTGTTCATCTTGTGAGAGAAATTAAGATTTGTGGTCCCGTGTTCCTTCGGTATATGTATCCATTCGAGAGATACATGGGCATCTTGAAAAAATACGTAAGGAACCGACATCGACCCGAAGGCAGCATTATAGAAGGATATTCTACGGAGGAGGTGATTGATTTTTGCACCAACTACTTGACCGGTGTGGATCCTATTGGCGTTCCAAAATCTCGATACGAGGGAAGGCTCCAAGGAGTCGGGACAATTGGGTTGAGAGCCGTAGTTGCTGATCTAAATGAACTACAAAAGGCACATTTTATTGTACTACAACACATGACAGATGTTGCTCCCTATATAGATGAGCACATGACAATCCTTCAACAACAAAACTACACGAGGAGTCAGAAGTGGCTTACTAACGAGCATAATCGTTCTTTTATAGGATGGCTGAAAGAAAGAGTGCAGTCACACCCCGTACCTGAAATTGTTAAACTGCTTGGCAAAGGACCCCAAATTGTTGTTAGAACATTCCAAGGATACGAGATTAACGGATATACATTTTATACTAAATCCCAGAGTGATAAGAGCACGATGCAAAACAGTGGGGTGACGTTGGTGGCGACCTCTCAAGAATTCAGTAGATCCGGAGATGGCCGGGCTGTAATAGCATCAAAGTCATATTATGGCGTTATTCAAGAAATTTGGGAGCTCATTTACAGTCCTCGCCTGAGCATTCCCGTGTTTCGGTGTCAATGGGTCGAAGACCGAGGTGTTAAATTTGATAACGACGGGTTCACACTCGTTGATTTAAACAGGGTTGGGCATGTTGATGATCCGTTTATACTCGCCAAGCAAGCCACCCAAGTCTTTTATGCCACTGACCCGAGTGATGCCAGGTTGAGCGTCGTCCTATCCGGAAAAAGAAGGATTGTCGGGGTAGAAAATGTCGTCGATGAAGAAGAGTACGACCAGTTCGACGAAGTACCTCCATTTTGTACTGATGTGCAAACTGAGGTAGCAACACTTGAAGGGGTAGACGAAGCTGACTACATGCGGTCCGACCACAATGAAGGATTATGGGCAGAGGGTACTGTTCAAATAGTGGAAAAAAGGAGAAAAAGGAAAAAAAAAGCATAATGTGTAATATTTATTTTGTTTAAGACCGTGTAGCTTTTAATATTGCAACTTTAGCTTGTAATATATCAAATAAAAAAGGAAAAAAAGAGGGAAAAAAAGAAAAAAAAGCATAATGTAGTAATAGTATTATCAAATATTATCAAATATTATCAAATATTAGTTTAATGCTTATAATGAAGGATTATGTTTAATGCTTATAATATTATCAAATATTAGTATTAGTTTTTGAAAATATTAGTTAAAACATTTAATAATACAATAAAATAAATATTAGTTAAAATATTAGTTTTCACTAAATATTAGTTAAAATATTTAAAATATTAGTTAAAATATTTAATATTAGCTAAAATATTTAATATTAGTTAAAATATTTAATATTAGTTAAAATATTTAATATTAGTTGAAATATTTAATATTAGTTAAAATATTTAAGGAAGGATTATGTTTAATGAAAATATTATGTTTAAAATATTATGTTCAACTTTATCAAACATTTAATATTAGTTAAAATAAATATTAGTTAATAGTTAAAATAAATATTAGTTTATGTTCAAAGCATTTTACTGAACCTGGGACCCGCCTGTCGGAACAATTTATACACGGACTTTTAGCTAATAGTCCGTGTAGAAATGGAAGAGAGCTACACGGACTATTAGCTAGATGTCCGTGTAGAAAGGTGATTTGCACACGGATTTTAATGTACAACCGTGTAGAAAGGAGATTTGCACACGGACATTAACTTAATAGCCGTGTATAATGAGGAAACATTGGTTATTTCGAAATCCTTCTCTGCCAAAATTTTCATAAGTCCGAAAACCCTTCTCTGCCAAAAACCTCCCAATTCAAAGACACGAGCTCGATCTTCACCGCTCACCGCGCGCCTCACCGCCTCGCCGCCTCACCACCTCGGTCTATCTCACCCGTGGTCTCTCTCTCTCTAACCCGTGGTCTCTCTCACCTAGGTTAGCGTCTCTCTATCTCGTTCTTTTTCTTATTGGGTTTGAACCCGTTAGCCAATATAAATTAAGGTCCAATTTTGCACCCTTGTTTAGTACTGGTAAGTGGTAACTGCGCATTGACTGGCTATATGAACAAAATATCATCTAATTTTAAATATTCACAGAAAAGTTTTTTAATTTAATCTTGAAAATGCAACTTCTGAACTTCTTTTATTCACTAAATTTCAAGCCTTATCAGGATTCGTACTCTTCTACAAAAGTTCCCAAATTGAACCAATAGTACTGTTTTTTTTTCCTGTTGAAGTAAATCAATCCAACGAGGAAAGCGATTTGTTAAAAAAATTAGATAATGTTTATTTACAAGGTTCTTCCCACCAAATGATGGCGAATCCTCCTTTTAATTAAAAATTAGAAATAGAGCTCAACTAGCAAATATAATTTTGGAGTTTAGGTATGCACCCTTAGTCGACCGCGCACTTAATTTGAGCATTTGCATTTTATTTATTCTGAATGGTTTACAATCTTGGTTGTTTCTCGCTCTTTCTACAAATGTGCATATCATGTAATTCCTCACATAGGGTAATTTAGGGTACTTGTTAATTTAGGGTACTTGTTAATTTTAGGTTATTCAAATAATTATGGTACTTGCATGTCGAATGTAGACCATGTCGAATGTAGTAGACAAAATATGTAGTTCAGTTATCTCTAGTTTGTTAATTTATCTCTTTAATTTATCTCTTCAATTATTGGTCACTTATGATTTGATCTTTAATTTCATGCAGAACCATGTCGAATGAGGATGAGTACGTCGATATGATGGCAGAAGAAGAGGAGCAGCAAGCTACTGCCTCATCAGAAAGAAGGAGGAGAGGGCCGACAATGTGCACGAGCACGTCCGAGCAGACCCATCAAGAAATCTGGTTCACAGAAGACGGGCGTGCGCAGGGAGAAAAACGGCAGAAATATTCAAATTGGTGTACGAGCTTCGTGAGGCAAAATGCGAGTATCCTTGTTGAGAGATGGGATCATTTTGAGGATAAGGTGAAGAACGAGTGGTGGAACACGGTGAAGGTAAAGTGCCTAACAACTCTTCTCTTGAATTTTCACTTATGTACGATCTATACTTAAATACACTAAATTTTTGTGTCAATCAGGCTCAGTGGAACATCGAGAATGATGTTCCAAAGGATAAGACTTTGAAGATTATGAACAATGGTTGGAAGCAATACAAGAGCACGTTGAAGATGGAGTTCATGGAGAAAGGGAGAAATCCGGTCGGCTACTACAAATGGCTAAAACAAGAGGACTGGGATGCGTTTCAAGCTTGGAAGTCTACCGAAGAGTTCAAGGTATCTAACTCGTGCCAAATTTATGCTTATTCTTTCTCGATATGTACTCTTTTTTCTAAAACTAACTGATCGTTATTGTCTTGTTTCTGTGAAGGCAAAAAGTAATAAAGGCAGGATGACCGTTGCCTTTAACAAGTATCCACACCATCTAGGGTCAGGTGGTTACGAGGGTAAGACGGCAGAATGGAGGAAAGTCCTGGACGCGAACAAGGATTCTGACTCACCCGTGGTTAGGATCCAAAATCCTAGGGGCAAAGATTGGGTCATGGGTAGAGCCGAGGTAACCGCTGACGGGAGGATAGTACTCCCAACGGATTTGCAAAGCGTGGCTCAAAGAATGGTAAGAGTCATTTATAACTCCGAAAGTACGTCAATTGTTCTTTTGCTTTAACTAATTCTTCTACTTGAACAGTTGGAAGTGGAGGAGGAGGTCAACTCGGGTGCCCGGAGTGTCGAACGACAAAATGATTCCTTGTCCGCAGCGCTCGAGAATCCAGAACACCCGGGTCGAGTAAGAGGTGTAGGGGTCTACAGGGGCTGGAAGGAGGTGTTCTGAGTGGAGGGACAAAAACCTCGAAGAAAATCTCGTGCCAAGGTAAACAAAGACGAGATAGTTGCGCAGATACGCGCGGAGGTGAGCAAAGAGTACGACGCAAGGTTTGCTGAGATGGAAGCAATGTTGACACAAATTAGATCAGCAACTACGCAGCCATCCGAGCAACCACCTCCCATTTCGCCGGGAATTCGGCGAAGTAGTCAAGCATCCGGCACGTGGGGCGCCTTAGACGATTTGGATAATCTCAAGGTAATCAATACTTCTTCATAATCTAAAGGTATTTAAAACCTGTTTGCAACCTTGTTGGACAATATCGCATCACTAAAATAAACAACTTTCCTATAAATTTGTAGGACCCCAGAGCATGCGACCTCGTCCTGCGGAATGGCAGTGTTTCTCTGATCGTTGCTAAGGGCGTTGTACATCCACTCGCCAAAAGTGTACACAATACTCAGCTAAGACCCGACCATGCATGCGTGCAGGTTGAGTTAGTCGTGGATGGATGGCAGCGCGTACCCCTTCCTGTCCCTACCGACGAAGCGGTTGTGCTTGATGACGCACAGATGTCATTTGTCCAATGGCCCAAGAGTCAGATTGTTTTGGATCAGGTAATCCATAAAAAAATTCATTTATTTTGTTACATTCAACTCATTCTTTTTGAAATACTAGAATAATACATCTATAACTTGATACAGACACGAGGAGATGATGTTACCGGTACGGCTCTCTCACCGGTACGTCAGGAGGTGGCTTGCGACGTCGCGGCTGACGCACCACAATCACCGCCCCGTCCTATGGTCACAGAAGAAGAATACAGCCGTTTGCCCAATGATTTGCGCCTTCTCCACGACTACTTGATGACGGCGCCCGACGGCATGGAGGCTATCGTCATCCCTGTCCCACCTGGGATGTTTCTACACGAAGGTAGGGAGCTCCTGCTGTCGTTCAGAGACTTCAAGGACCTCTTCCACCACTCGTCATCCGACAAATGGCTCGATGTTTCACACATCACCATTTTCCTCATGTTAGTGATATTAAAATATTTTCATTATTGTATAGAACTGAAATATATATTCTAATTACAATATGATGAGTTTTCAGGAAGCTAGTCCGAAACTGTGATGAGATGGTTGAAAGGAAGAACTTTTGCATGTTTCTGGACCCCGAGAAAGTGAGTGGTACAGCAGCGACATATTATCCGGATATGGCTATCGATTACATGTGTTTTGCGATGCATCGTGCTAAGGCGGAGGAGAAGAAATTCATTCTCATGCCATACCACGAGGGGTTAGTTCTAATCTTAACTTATGTGTTGTTTATATTTTAATTAAAGAATTGTATAAAGGAATTAAAAGTTAAACATAAAAAAATGAAATCACACCATCAATCATAGCAAATACTCGTGTGACTTTTATATGCTAAAGTACTATAATTCTTCTCCTCGATCCAACAGCAAACATTGGTGCACGATTCTCATTGTGCCGTACTTAAGTGTGGGCATAATTATTGATTCTTGTAAGCCAAAAGGAAGGACCGCGGCTGCCAAGTGCAAAGTTATCTTGCCTTTTGTGAATAAGTAAGCAATAATAATTCTATAGGTTTGCATTTCTTTCAATCATATCAAATTATAAAATTGCTAATTACATTCACTCACTTTTGTAAGGGCTTTTGTGAAATATATTAAAGAGGGAGGATCAGATAGCACGGGCCCGGGCAAGAAAAGCAAGTTGAATTGGAAGTACATGGTGGTGAGCACACTTTATGAGTTAGAAATTTCATATCTTGTTAAAAAAATTATTGTCATTCTAACAAATGCCGCTAAATGTAAATTTCAGAGCCCGCAACAGAAGGAGGGTTGGGAATGCGCTTATTACACGATGATATTCATGTTTGACTTTGTCGAAAGAATACAATTCGAATTCCCAATCGCGGTATGTACTTCATATGAATTTCCTATATAATAAGCAATTGATATCTACCTTTTCTGAAATACTAACTATTATCAAATTATAATTTTGTAGAATGTGACAAAGCAAGATCATTACACTTGGAATCAGATCAACGATGTGCGGTGCATGTGGGCAAGGTGGTTTGCCATGGAATTTTGTAATCCTCGATATGGATTTGCATAGATTAATTTGTAATAAAAATATGTTTCGAATGAATTTGTAACTATATGAATTTTGTATAAATTTAGTATATGAATTTCTTGCTAAAATCTGTTTCGAATGAATATTTGTATTTCTGTTGAAAAAAATTGGCTAGCAAAGCTGGAGGCTAGCCCAAAAACAAAATATACAAAAAAAAAAAAAGGTATTTATACACGGCTATTTAACAGTTGTCCGTGTGCAATACTAATCATACACGGTTTTTTTGTTAAAAATCCGTGTATGATAGCCTTGCTGGAGGCGTAATACAAAAAATCTAAAACTATTTGTACACGGATCTTTACCAAAAGTCCGTGTATAATAGCTAAGAGAGCTACACGGACTTTTAATATAAAGCCGTGTAGAAAGAGGAATCGTACACGGTTATTTAGTTGATATCCGTGTAGCTCGCTAGGTCTTTGTACACGGTTAATTAGTGAATATCCGTGTAGACATCATCATAATCACACACGGTCAAATATCCGTGTGTAGTTCCTGACCTATTCATACACCCTGGCTTTAAACACAGCAGGAAATCCGTGTAGCTCTTCCATTAATGTCCGTGTGTAATCTGTTTTTCTGTAGTAGTGAAGACTAATGAATGTGGGTCGCACCTGATTATTTGCAAGGATATCATTAATACTTTTTGCATGCTCCAATTCTACAATCCTCCCTCCTTGTACCAACCCGGTACCAACCCAATAATATGTTACATTTCCATTAAACTAGATTTACATAAACACATTGAAATATAAAGATAACATTTAATAAATATTAATCAACATAGTACAATTATCATATATTGTACTAAAATACCAAAAAACATTACAACAATAGTACTTAAATGAACTTCTAAATATACCCAAAATATATCCACCACCCATTAACAGAATTACAATATAATATAGAGTCAAGAAATTAATTGCATAATTATGAAATTTGCCATTAGCACCAATCATCAGAAGCAGCATTTAAGAATGTTCAAGATAGCCTTTGCAATCAAATATCTAATGAAATAACAAACAAAATATTAAATAATGAGTATTTGAGAGAACAATATTGAAACAAAACATGTTGGATATTTTCTTGCATCATCTTGTGAAAACTTTACACATCTCGTCAAATTCACTTTGATAAAATTTACGACCCTGGCTAAATCCAAAACAGAAAAGGGGTCAAGTACAAGCACATGACACAAATTTTGAATTGAGCTTTAGCAAGTATAGATCAAACAATGTCATGTAACAGTAAACATCAATTTTAATTAGGTATTTGCAGAAAACAGATCAAACAATGTTCTTGGTGCATTTGTAATTTCAAACAATTTTAGCAGAAATTTTACACTAGACACAGTACCTTAAATTAACCATAGGTATCCTATCATTATTGACATTTCCTGGACTATGCTATTAGTTACAAAAGATCATGAAATTGGAAAGAAAAGAGACAATTCTGACAATACTTAGCAGAATATACTTAAGGAAATTGGTACTGTACTAGAAAATGCCTACCCCTGCACCATACTACCTTCGCCTCTGTTCGGAAGCACTTATTCCACCATCCGGCCCTTACAAAAATTAATAATAAATGACAATGTAAGAAAATAGAGCTCAAGTTTTTCAAAAAAGAAAAAGAACATAGAGCTCAATGAAAAGGCTTAGGAGTAGATGAAAACAAACCTGTGCTCTTAAACCAAATTCGAGTAGAACCTTCGCATTCCTCCAAAAATATAGCAGTGCCTTGTAGCATTTGTAGTCACAAGAGATGCATAATAGTTGAACCACCTATTAACATAAGAAATTAGCATATGTAGTCAAGAAGTTATATCATATACAGTGAAAACAACATAACCTTCAGGAATTAAAAAATATGTAACCGATTATGGTTAATGATAAACGAGGGCTAGACCAAGACCAAGACCTCTTAACCCTCTGACAATATGCTGTGTTGGCTTAGTTTTCTACACAGGCATTAAAAAAATTACTACACTAACAATTATCAGGAGGAAAAAAAAGGAATTGAATATATTGATGAAGATGTATGTACCTGTTCACCTACTGTATTTAGAACTGGTACGAGGCTGACATGTACAAGACAAAAGTTTCTCTGACCTGAACAAAGACACAGTTTGAAATAACTCAAAATGAGTAACCAGAAACACTGAAATAAGAAATGAAATGATAGTATTCATATCACCTTGACCTGTACTAATTAATGGGTTGTAATTTTAAATGACTGACCTACGCGATAAGAGAATTGGCCAAGAGCCTCAATGAACGGCATGGATTCAATGTCCCCTGCATTAACAATGACACTCTCATTATACCCTGATTCATCGGGCCCACACAATTGCATCTAGTACTTCCCAAATTATAATTAAAAAGAGAATAAAAGATCGACAGGAAGGTACTAGTTGTGGTTTAATTATTGATATCTAATATTGTTTGAATAATCTAAGGCTAAGCTTTCCCCTTTTTTTCATTACAAGGTTAAGTCTTTCTGGTAAATTGTCAAATTCCAAAAATAATAAATTAAAAAATAGAAAAGCGTGACAATCTATTTTCACCTATGGTGCCACCGAGCTCAATGACACAGATATCAGCGGGGCCTTCTGTACCATCTACAGGAATTGACACTATGCTCAATGACACAGATATCAGCGGGGCCTTCTTTACCACTGAGCTCAATGACACAGATATCAGCGGGGCCTTCTTTTCCACAGCGGCGAAGGTGGTGGCTAGGGTTTAGTGACGGGGTGTGACTGAGAGGAGGAGGGGCAGTGAAAAGCCAACCTAGATCGGGGCGGGGAAAAGCCAACCTAGGCGAAACTTTTGGTGAAATTTCACCGTAAAGTGGGAGGGAAAGAGAGGCGGCAAAAGCCAACCCTAGAAAAATTAGTGAAATTTTGGGAGGGAGGCAGGGAGCTAATGAGGGAAGTGAAAAAAAACCTATTCACATATAAGGGGCTTTCGTATACTCAGAGGTAACATAATATATGTGTTTATATCGGACCGTCTGATCACCACTATGCACAAATATTAAAGGATCATGTGCATCACATAGGATCAGATTTAAACAGAAATATTATGTTACTTTAGAGAATATGGACTCTCTACCCACAACCTCTTTGATGAAGACATCAGGACCGTTGTTCGCTTATCGGACAGTCAGTAGAGCTTGATATTTACTAATCACTTAATACATGTACAACAGTACATATGAAAAAAATTCAAAAAATATATTTTTATATTTTCTACATCTTATATGGCCAAATAATACTTATACATGTCATTTTTATAAACTTTCATCGTTGTATGCTTCTTCAAATTTAGAAAATATTTTCGGACCGTTCATTTTCAAGCGAAAAATCAACGGTTGATCTGCAATGAAATCATTCCAAATCTATTTTAAAATGATCAAGGGAGAACATTGAACGTAATCACATAAAAGTTTGGAATTTTTATTAGGTATGAGCTTCAATCCAACGAAGTGTTTATGGCCATACGATGCTTAAATATTCCGTCGACTTGATGGATATGTAAATGAAAATAAAATTTCATCAAACTTTGCTACAATAAAATAAATGTACTGTTCTTTAATTTCAACGGTTCCGATCGACCAACGGACGAAATATTCCCGTGTGTCTTCATTAACTCACGAAACAAGAGTTTATGACTCATGTTCTACATGAAACATAAACTCTTGTTTCGTGAGTTAATGAAGACGCATGGGAATATGTCGTCCGTTGGTCGATCGGAACCGTTGAAATTAAAGAGCACTGCATATATATTATTGTAGCAAAGTTTGATGAAATTTTATTTTCATTTACATATCCATCAAATCGACGGTATATTGAAACATCGAAAGGTCATAAACACTCTACGTTGGATCGAAGCTTAGACATAACCAAAATTGAGAAATTTTGTGTTATTTATGTTCAAAGTTTTCTCTTGATCGTTTCAAAATAAATTTGAAATGATTTCATTACAGATCGACCGTTGATTGATAACGTAAAAATGAACGGTCTGAAATTATTGGCTCAATTAAGAGAGGCAAATAACGATAAAATTATATAAAATTGACATTTATGTTCATTATTTGGTCATATAAGATGTAAAAAATTAGAAAATATTTATTTTGAATTTTTTTCATATTATTTGCTATTCATTTATTACTAAATTGTAGATTTGTAAATCAGAGCTGTTCGATGAGGGATGAATGGTCTTGATTTCAAAGGAGGTGTCCATTTTAGAGACTGCAGGTTGGGGTCCATATTCTCTGTGGTAACATAATATTTATGTTTAGATCTGCTCCAGGTGAAATGCAGTGGATCTTTTAATATTCGTGTGAAATCTATCAGACGGCCTTGATAAAAAATGGAGAAATTATGTTACCACAGGTGATATGAATTTTTGAGTTGATGTATCTAAGTAAATGCGATACAGTGAGTTCTCTCATCTCTGTACTCTAAGGACTTAGCAGTTTTTTTTTCTTCCCTCCTAAATTTGGCCTTCCCTCCTAAATTTTTGCTAAAATTTTAATTCCCTAATATTTCACTTTCCCTACTGAATTTATCTTCTTAACAATCTCCCCCTTCTCCCCTTGTGTGATTTATTTCTTATTGCAAAGAGAAGAATTCTCCTTGCCGCTGTCTTCCTTCTCCCTCCACGTCTCTCACTCTCTCCGCACATCTATCAGACCTTGTAGCTACCTAAATCGGTAACCCCTTTTTACCCCTTTCTTTTGTAATTATTAAATTCAAATTTGTAAAACTTGAATGGCTTGAAGTTTTGAGTTGATTTTCTTAATAAATGAATGTATTACAGGTGTTCGATGAAATGCTCAAACCAAAATAATGAACTTTTTTTTTAATAATTATATGAATAGCATGTCGAGTAGTGTGAGGCTCTCTCACGAGTAAATGTTCAGCTTCTCTATCTCTCTCTCACTATTTCCCTCACTGTTCAAATAGCATGGTATAAGTGCAAAACTGTCAAAACTTGATTTACTGTTGCAAATAGTATGGTCTTTTAATCTTACCGGTCACCTCAGGATCACCAAAACAATCAAGAAAGGCACTTCAATAGAGTTGAGTCCCTTTTATTCTATATATCTGACTTTATTCTATTCATATATGTGCACACAAGGTGTTTGATGAAATGACATAAGTGCACAAGGTGTTTGATTATGTGCACACAAGGTGTTTGATGAAATGACATAAGTGCACAAGTTTTTAGTAAACTGATAATTTTTGTGTGCTTGATTGTGTCTATGCTCTATGCTCGATGAATTGTTGTTGATTTCTTGTGCACATAACCAAAATCATCAGTGTAGATAAGTAGCCTTCCCTTGTAAAAATCTTTTTGGCAGCATGCACTAGTGTACTGATAAGGAGGATTAGTAGTGTACAATAATGCACAAAATTTGAATTGTCCCAATGATAGGAAAGTAGTGTTCCTAGTCTCATTGTGATTGGTGTGGTAGTTATAATAATTGTGAAGGTATATCTCTATATACTATATCTCTTGGCAAGAATTTGAATGCTTAATGTGCAACCAAATAAGAGAAAACAAAGTGGCAAACTGTTGGTACCAAACAGCCCCAAAACATCACTCTATACAAACCAAAATTAGAACCATATCTACACTTTGAATTTGATCAAACTGTTTTATGAGCTAATAAATGACATTTTCATGGACAAACAGAAACAAATTTCATATTTTTCTGATTTTTGTACAATTTCTGAGAGCATTTTAAAATTCTGATTCTGAAAAAAGAAACTGGTACTGTACCGGGCAGGTACATGGACTGCCTCTCACAAAATCAAACATCTGACATAGCTAGAGGTCTCAGAAAAATTTGAAATTTGTTAGGGTAAAAGCTTACACTCTCCTGAGAATTTAGACACCAAGAACACAAATTTTGGCCTTGTAGATTGGCCTGTGCAAAATTCACAAAATAGAATGTCAGAATACCAAAACTTCTATATCTGAATATCAAGATTAACACATTTTTCTGACAGATAGAGGCGCATCAATTGACACTGAGATTATAGTGATAATCTAGCAAGGTCATCTATACACAAGAAAGACTATTGGATACCCATACTTGACCATCGAAATGCCCTCAAGTGATATTTTACTATTGGTACCAAAGAACATGCACCAATATAATGGAATACAAAGTAAATTGTGATTCAAATAACGAGTAAATCATGATTAGGAGTACATGCAGGTGAAAGGTTTATTCCATAAACTAGTCCTCAGCAGTTAGAACTTAGAACCGTAGTGAAGATATTTGCACTGTCAATTTCTTGTATTCTAACTGGGATGACTTAAGGCCGTGTGAAATATCACAAGAATCTTGCTTTAATTGCTTTAAGCATTTCTATTGCTTTAATATGACTTGTATCAGTCCACAGATGACTTAAGGTCGCTTTAAATGGGACTATGAAAATCATAAAGATTTGTGGTTTTCAGTTTAATTAGTCAAGTTGTATGCACCTAGATTTGGGATTGGAGGATTAGAGGAGCTTGATGCTGAAGAGGATTTTTATGCATGTGGTATTTTAGTTATTTTTTTGCATTAGTCATTCTGCTTTATAGTTTTCTTATCACTAAAAATGGAAATAAATATATATGGTAGTTATTATATGGAAATTAGAAATTTATTCTAGTAATATTAAAACTTTACTGTTTTGAAATTAATGTTACTTTCTATACAATTTAAGTCAATTTTATTTTCTTGTATGTTTGAAGTTTGAGAGCACATGGGAAAAAACACACTCATGCACCATTTATATGATTGTTCATTCTAAATTTTTTTGTTTGATAGTTACTAATGGAGTTTGTAACTTTGTAAAAAAAATATCAATGTGTATCTTTTATGATATAAATTTGTATTATAATTTTCCTTCCCTAAAAAAATAATTAAAGTTTTTGTTGCTGTGATTTATAATATAAAAAATAAACTTAAAATCATTTGCAACGGTGGCTCATGCAAATAGTTAGTGCATTCACAATAAAATAATATAAACAACATCATAAAAACATTTGCAACGGTGCCTCTTGCAAATAATAATGTCTTTTAGAATATAATAATATAAAAAAGAACTCCAAAAACAATTGCAACGGTGCCGCTTGCAAATAGTAACACAATTCACAATAAAATAATATCTGGCGTGTCTGGGGTGGGTATTATTATTTTCAAGGGCCAATAAGAGACATTAGCAAGGGGATCCATTACATATTTGCAACCGTGATTATTTGCAAGGGCCTCCCGTTGCAGTTATATTAATTTAATCAGAAAACCAAAATCTTTTGCAACGACCCTTCCTACGCTTGCAACAAACACTTGTTCCCCTTGCAGTTACCGGAAATTCTAGTAGTGATCTCTGCCCAAAAATCAGCCAACATCGTCCACACTAGTGCTCCATTTTCGGCGTAATTCATGAGATCGTTGGCCAGCATCACACTCTTTCCGACCAAATAACTTTCACTCCATGTGGTCTGCAGTGCGTAGTTACAACAATTTTTTTTCGTTGGTATGGCTAATACTTCTTCTATCACTCTTTCATACATGTCTTTTGTCCAGTCAACCCGATCCGGTAAGAGTTCTGGAAAAAAACTTCACTAGATAGTGGCAATAGCTGGATAATGCTAAGGCCACCTCTTGTTCCTTCGTGAAGGGATTGTTATTTTGTTGGTGTGGGGGTTCTCAGTGACAAAAGAGGGTTGTAGTTATAGGAAAGAGGGTTCTGGGATTATCCAAATCACGTTACCCATCGTGAAGGGATTGTTATTTTGTTGGGGTGGGGTCCTTGATGGGGAACATTATTTTGTTGAAGTGAGGGTTCCTGGTGGTGAAAGAGGGTTGTGGCAATGTATCTAATGAGGCCATTTATGGTGAAGGGATTGTTATTTTGTTGTGGTGGGGGTTCTTGATGGGGAATATTATTTTGTTCAAGTGATGCTTTCTGGTGGTGAAAGAGGGTTGTGGCAATGTGTCTAATAAGGATTGACAAATCAACTTCAATAAAAAATAAGATAAGTCTCCTTCGCATCTAGAACTGAGTAAATATGTCTCCTCCGCAAATTCTCTCCAAGTGCTTTCCATAAAGCCCCCTTCCTAAAACTTTGAAAACGACGTGGAAATAGCATGCATGTATTAAATGCTGCGCATGAGCTGTTAGATCTGATCCATTCGGCAGGGTTCTCAATGTACTTGTTTATATATTCAGGATTGGACCAGCGGTCTGTGGTCCGCTTCCACCTACTAAATTGAACATAGATGCATGCAACAACAAGTAATACTGTGATGGCTTTATGAAGACCAGAGAAAATTTTCACCAGCATAGAGCCACGTCTAAAAAAACAATCACTATATGCATCTTGGGCCACAAGGGACAGCGACGCAAAACTTCTTTAGAAAATTGTACAGATAAGGTAAATGCCAGTACCCAATATGATGCAGAAACCCATTTGATCAACTGCAACATACCAGGGAAAATACTGATGAGTAAGTACCTTGGTGTGCAAACTTTCAGAAACATACTTCATCTCATCCTTGATTATGCCGAATACCGGCCCGGGTTATCTGATTTTCAAGCCGAGTCAGTCCGAGTCCTTCGGTTATTTTACATTTTTTTTCCTGACAGTTGTTAATCTATGATTTCAAATCACAAAAAAAAAATTAAATTATGCAAACATAATTTGAACTAGAAAAAATTAAATTATGCAAACAGAATTTGAACTAAAAAAAATTAAATTATGCAAACAGTTGTTAATCTATGATTTCAATGTAATCTTGCTTTTCTATGCATAAATTATAGCTAGTTTGCATAATAGGTGTCTTCTATTTCTAATGCTTATATTATATTATATAATTAGTGGATTATTTGAGTATAATATTTTGTCTACATAGTTTTCTTACAAATTATTTTTTTTACCAATTTTTTCCTATATTTTGACTACAAACAAGGTTCTGCCAAAGAAATCTGAGTTTCCGATCCGATTCTTCCGATTCCGGCCGATTTATTCGATTACGATTCCACAGTCAAGTATCCGATTCTGAGTATCAGAACCATGGAATACCCAGTCGATTGGATTTCTATCTAAATTGTTTCCTTCAGTTTGTATATCTTGATTGTTGCCAATATAGTCAATTAGCCCTTCTAGTACAAATTAAGGGCCTTTTGACATCCGGCCTCATCTACTGGGAGCTTGTCGAACCTTCACATCAGCATTTTTGCAAGGGCAAGGGAGACACAGTTGTCACGCCAGTTGGGAAATGCTGAAGTAAATACTTCATCTTCAGAGTTGAGCGGGAAAACTCTGCCAATAGTGAGCACACCTTGACAGTTAGATTTTTTCATGCCTAGGTGATAGCCGTTACGGCAAATGGCTATCTTGTGATATTTCTCACCCATAACAATGTAGGCGAAACGGTTCATTGTTGTGTTCACTAGTTCATCTTGGAGCATGACTCTCTTCATGTAATTGTGTATTAGGTTTGGGTTCTTTCCTATTAGATAGGACGCCTTGGCTTTGTTCAACGTAAATCCGTTCACGATCTCCATGATAGAAAAATAAATACAGAGCGCGAAGAGACACACCCTGATCCCTTGTAGAGGTTGATAGCTGTAGACAAGAAAACCAATCCAGAATAATTGGACCAATTGCTCGGCTGACTTCCGTAGTTGCCAAGTGTAGTGGTTGTCATTACCCACCCGAATGGTCTCCATGAGCACCATCCAGATGAGAATAACTTGAGCTCTTCCTTCTTGATTATATTGCTTTGCTTGGGAGAACGACATGAGGGGGAGAGCATAACCTGTAGATTGGAAAAGGCTTGCGTCGTGGATGCTTAAGTCCTCAGTAACACAAAGACCTGAAACTATTATGATGGTAAGGGATGTTATAACCATTAATATCTCGGCCACAAGCTCAGTCGTGCAAGAATATTTCTGGTCATTTGTCATGGCTAGAACCTTTCTCTTGGCTTCGTTACATATATACTTGCTAAATACTTGGAGGTGGATTATCTTGTTGCAGTTTGAAACCCAATTTAAGTGGATACTTTTAACGAATTGTTGGGTGATGTCTTGATGCTTGCTAGGTTTGATTAGGTTAATTGGTTTTCTCAACAAACATAGAAAGCGCATTCCAGTACTGTATTGAAGCTGGCCTAGGATAGATCTGAGTATTTTTTTTTTCTTGGCGGTCTGGAAAAAATATAATTGTTGAATTGAAGTATTGGGTGAATGCTGTTGTTTGAGATGCTCTTGGTTCTCATATATTTTGAGTAAGGTTTATGCATACTTATATTGTTTTGATGGGTTAAAACGTTGCATCAAGTCATTATCTGTTTTAGTTTCTAATAAATAGATTGATAGATAAATAAATGAATAATACACATAAAAAAATAATTATAAAATATGTACTTTGGAATGTCTTTATTAGCGATGGAAGTATATCCTTATGGATAGTATTTTAGTGGACAAGATAATACATGACAAGAAAGATAGGACACTAGACAAAATAATGTCAATAAATATGAATCCAAGGATTTTTTTGTCTGTAGAAAATAATAAGAAAAAGAGAGAGAAATAGAAAGAATATCTGTAATTCTTTATTGCTAGAAAGATTGGTAGTAGCACACTAATCCTAACCAAGTTCTGTTTTCTGTTTTTTTTTTTTATATATTCTCTATTAAAATATAAAACTTTTGAAGGAAATAGATCGAGTCTTTCTATTTATCTAAATTTGAAGATAGTTTATCTATTTTCTGAAAAAAAGTTTTATATTTTAATAGAGAAAATTAAAAACAAAAAACAGAACTGGATTTGTAGCTACACGATTGTTTTTACATACACTTAAAAAATAAAAAAAATAAGAAAAATACTCTCAACTTTCAAAAATTTCGAAAAATGCCCTGACCGCCCCACAGTGGGGCAGTTTGCTATGAATTTTATTTTTTTAGAGATATTTAGTGTGTATAGAATGAATGTTTTACATATACACACTCAAAGTAATTTGGTCTCACTGCTTTTATGATATTTTTTTTCTTTTTTTCTCTTTTTTGGATATTCATATTCATTGATTTTGTAAATATAATGTATGACAAATAAAATATATATGTGTGAAACTAGAGCTGAACCTTAGATATTGTATAGAACCCATGCAACAAAAAAATATACTTTTGTTCTCTTTCATATAATATTAGCAATTTTTTTTATTTTGAAGCCATTTTGTGCCATCTTTCATAAATCATAAAAAATAGTAAAAAAAAAAATTCAAAAATAGTAAAAATTGGTATTCTACAATATCATTATATAACCAATTTACTGACCTACTTAGATCGAAGTTTGAAGTGTATATGATAAATTTTGTATTTACCGTTATTTTTCAGAAACTTCAATTGTCGTTCAGGTAGAGGTGCAAACGAATCGGATAATATCCGACCGTATCCGGATCCGAATCCAAAAATTAGATATGAATATCCGTTATCCGAATATCCATGCGGATAGGATATGGTTTTGAATTTTAATTATCCGTATCCGAATAGTAAATATATACCATATAGTTTAATATATATTATTAAAATATTTATATATATATCTACAGATATCCGATATCTGATCCGTATCCGTACGTATTTGTATCTGAAAAATAAAAACAAATACGTATATGTTTTACCACTATCCGATCTGTATCCGATCCGTTTACACCTCTACGCTCAGGTTTATCCTTTTTTTATTTTGGAAAAATCTTGAAATGAAGGCACTAAACTAAATGACTGTAAATGACAAAAAACTCGAAAATTAGAAATGAAAAACTTAATTGAAAACTTCAACTCAAGTTTTGAGGCTCTTCCCTTTTCTTTTTTGCAATTCTAAATTTTGAAAAATAGTATAGCTATCACTGACGCATGCATCTTCTTGCAAGCTTTCTGAAAAGTGGTCATTTGCTGATATCGGACACTCGAGCGCCGTTTTTTGGCCGTTTAAAGTTTCATCGTCATTTTATATCGTCTCTCTTGCCTTATCCCTCGTCCTAGCCTTGTTAGTTTACGATATATGTCTTAGATAAATACATGTACAACATACATGTGCTTTAGAAATGAGAGAAATGACTTACAAAAAAATAGATAGAGATGCATTATAACAGAAAGACTCAGATCGATGATGTGGGAAAATATTATATTTCTTTTATCACACACATATCATACAATAAAATAATGTATAATTGTTGGAGCATTCATCCATATCCGTCTGAAAGAAAAATGATCCTCATTTGTTTAATTGAACTAATACAATATTTATGTTTTTAACTGTCATTTAGTCAGAGTTTTATATTATCAATTTGATATCAATCATTAAAAAAAATAATTTGCACTAATAAAAAATTATATTATCAATTTCACTACTCAAGTACTCCTAATTTTTAATAAAAAAAATAAAAAAATAATAGCAAACCGTTCCGCGGTCAGGTATGGAAGTGGACCGTTTGTGTACTGTGGTACAACAATAATTTACGACCGTTTATGTGTACTAGAGAAATGATTGTGGGCCTGGCGGGCCAGCAAAGTTTCAACAAAGACTGACAGCATCTTACTGGTCATGCTTTATTGCTAGCGGACCCATGGCCATGCTGCCTCTTGTTATTTTCAGCCATACACCTCGTCTATGACATATTTACTGTTTTGTATTAAAAGAAGGTTGTTAATCAAAAGAGCAACCTTTTAGTCAATGTATCCGACTCTACTGCTTTTCTTTAAGAAAAACATGATTCTGTTTTTCAGATTTCAACCATTCAAAAATTTTCATTCGCGTATTTCGATAAAGAAACTCTTTCATGCTAAAATTTCAACAAATTTGAATGATTGGGATCGGAAAAGCAGAATTATGTTTTTCTTAGAGAAAAGCAGCATAGTCCGATTCCTAGCTAATAATAATTCTTAGAACTGGTGCTAGACAATGCAAAATGCAAGCTACAGTAAAGGCAGCAAAAAGGGAAATAATAAAACAGTAACAAAAAGAGGAAATTTCATGCAATTTCATGCAAGAACATCATTTTATTGGATTTGGTTTCTTATCACCTAAGTGTGGTTAAATCTCAATCTCACTCAGGTAAGTGTTGTTTAATCTCTTACACAAACTCTCTTTGAAATAAGATGTGATTTGCGAAAAGTTTAAACAACAGTGAATGCCAAGTACATTGTCACATGACCATTCATACACTATCGAAAACTTGACTGTGTTCGCGGAACCGTGTGTTGTTATCTTTTGGGACCATATATAGTCGTATTTTCTAGTAGTGATCGATCCATAATTTAAATATATTTGCCTGGTTATCATAAATGGAAACTACTTTTTGTATTTACGAGCAATATTAACTATGAATTGAAATAAATTAATTAAAGAATTAATTTATTTTATTTGTTGGTTGCTTCTCCCTCTCTTTAGTATATATTGTCGTTTTTTTCTATTTGTAATGCAACTTTAGTATTTGATCGCGTCATTTTTGTGTTAATTATAAAGTAGAAAATGTTCTACTAGTTTTGAATTAATGTAAGTTTCAATATAAGAGCAAATTTCAATTTTGACCAACAACAATAAAAAATGACAAGAGAGCCCTTCTCACTTACAACACACAAGGCATTTCTGAGACTCACATAACTGCACAAGTAAATACTTTTAGTGAACTGTTGGAGTATGCTATTATTAACCATAAAAATGTTCATTTCTGCTCATACATAATCATAGAATGAAAAATGGACCAGACTCGGCTGCCGGTGATCCGATTTTGAATCGAGTTTCTCGGTTTGTGAGTTTTTAGTCAAAAACCAGTCCAAACCGGCCGAATCAAGCGATTTTTTATGTTTGGGACCAGTTCTTGTCGTTTGGAGCGATTCTTCAGAAAGAGTAGAGAAGAAGGAAGAGGTAGCTAGGTTGGACAGCGAACTGGACTCACTCCATTTAATTCAATACCACCTTCACTGCATATGGGGCCCTTATTAAAATATTAACCTATTTTATTTAATTCAATATCACGCGGGACCCACAACCTCAGAAATGCAGTTTAAACCATTCAATCAGAGGTTGATCTTTTGTCTAAAGTAAAAAAAAGTAAACTCTATAGTTGTACTTATTATCTGAATTACACTTTTTAAATCACAATTGAGACGGTTGTTAGATTATTTGAATGTAATTATTTGTATAAATATGAATTGTTTATCAAATATTTTTTATGAATTTTTTTTCTAGTTTTTAGTACAAAATAACATTATGGTAAAAAAAATCCGAGTTTTTAATCCGATTCGGCCGATTCCTACCGATTAATCTGATTCTGATTCTACGGTCAAGTGACCAATTCTGATTGCGACCAGTGTTTTAATTTCACAATAATTGAATGGGACCAGTGTTTTATATATATCATTGTTAATCATTGTTCATGATTACTATTCTCAATTCACCATACACACACAAAAGAAACAAAAAGATAAGATTGAAATAAATGCCTTATTTCAATTCCACACCATTGCTTACATTATTTTTACCATATATTCATTACCACCCCTCTTAAAATGCCTTATTTCAATTCCACACCATTGGTTACATTATTTTTATATACCTCTTCTACAATGCCATCCTTTCCTTGTTCTTCCACTGCCTCTTTCCTCTCCATTAATGTCTTTATCAATCTCTCAAGGTACGCCCCGGCATCCACCTTTGAGAAACCGACACACATCAAACGCTCCGCAACATCTGCTGGCGTGATCTTCACCTCCTCCAACAAACTTCTTATCATCTCATACAATTTGTGATTCTCGATATCGAGGTAATTCTGTGCCAAAACCCTAAACGACTCGAAGTCACAATATGACATCTCTATGTGTTTGTCCATCCTGCCTGTTCGAATTAGTGCAGGATCCAACTTTTCTATGTGATTTGTTGTAAATATTATAATCCTCTCTTCGCCACATGCCGACCAAAGCCCGTCAATGAAATTCAGAAGACCTGAAAGCGTCACCTTTTTCTGTTCATCATCCTTCCTTTCGATTTTTTTGTCACTGCCGTCATCTTCTTCTTTGCTTTTGTTGGAGTTGCGTTTGCCTGTGAGATCGAGTGTGCAGTCGATGTCCTCTATAACAATTATTGACTTCCCGGTTGTCTCGATGAAAAGCTTCCTTAATTCTGAGTTGCTCTTTACAGTTGTTAGTTCCATGTCGTAAATATCGTACTCTAAAAAATTTGCTATGGCCGTTATCATGCTTGATTTGCCTGTACCGGGTGGACCATAAAGCAGGTACCCGCGTTTCCAAGCTTTGCCGATCCTCGAGTAGTACTCCTTCCCTTTGCGGAATTCGTTCAGGTCATCTATTATGTCCTGCTTTTTTATCGGGTCCATGGCAAGCGTATCGAATGTGGACGGGTGCTGGAACTGCACGTGGTTCCACATAGGATTGAAATAGCTGTACCACTCGTTATACGGGTTGTTCGTGAAGAGGCGGCGCTGCCTGTTGCGTACTGTTATTGCACGGCCTTTGTCGAGCACATGTCTCAGGTACGGTCCCTCTATTAGCTCACGGTGGCGTTTGTGGAAGGTCATGGTGTAGTACCTGTCAAGGTGGCATAGTGGATGTATGATTTTTTTGAGCTAGCATGAAGTGACTATGACTAATTAAACTGAAATATAGGTCATGTAACTTTTGATAAAACTGGTAAGACAAATTAAGCTGACAACCAAGAAGGTCACTTAACACGTCTCTTTTCTATTCGAAAAATAATAAGCAAAGAATTCACAAGAAAAAACTATTTAAAACAACTCAAATAGATATGATTCACAAGTTTAATTTGGTAGTTATATTTTATATGTCCTTAATTATAGACAGAATAGGGTTATAATGTCCCTGTTAGTTTTATGCTCCAATCATATCTGGCATTATTATATTTATTTTTAAAATCTAAACAGTCGATTCAAATTGCTAAACATGATCTCCATATTAAAATGCAATTGGAAACCAAATTTTATATATATATTTTTTAAATTTACTAATTTTCTACATAGATACAAAATCAATGTTTTTAAATGCGATTGGAAGTACTACGTAGTACGTACCTCCTTTGTTCTTCAGAGTGGCCACCGGAGTTGTGGTTCGATACGGGTTTATGCATATATACATGCCACCAGATCCTAGCCCCGTTAAAATCATCTGTCACCTCCACTCCTTCCCCGATTGACACCAGGAAGCAATTGCTGTCCTTGCCTAGTTCAACACGGCATGTTCGAGCAGACCTAGAGCAGTGATCGCTGAGGTAAGCTTTGGTGGCAATGTAGAGCTCGTGGCGGTTCATGCGATCTCCGGCATACTCCTCAATGACAAAGCACTCGTAGGTGTTGATGTAGGAGGTGAACTTGAGGGTGAGAGCGTCGAGGTATTGTTTGAGCTCGTAAGGAATGAATTGACGAAACATGGCCCAGATAATGGCCAGGCCTCCTATGGTGGATGTTATCTTGGTGCTTAGCGACGTCAGTGCTTCTACTTGATCCATCGCTTGATTTCTTTCTCTTCTTGTTTTTGACATGTAACAGAGAGAGAGAGAGAGAGAGACTCAAGTAGTCAAAGTTGGGTTCTTCTCTTGGCTAGGTGCTGGGTATATATAAATGAATTAATGAATTATTAAGAGAAAATTGGAGCACAACCACAAGAGTAGACAAAGAGAAGATCAAATCATGGTCCCACAGATTCTTTTCTTTTCTGCTACTTGATCAAATCATGGCACCGAAAGCCAAAAGTACTCTATGCTTGTGTCAGCGTTATGACGTAGAGAGCTGATCTGAGTCGGATGATGTGATGCATATGCTTCCGGTGTCGCTTTTTAATTTTGTCAAATAAGAAAAGGCGATCCAAGTAATTAAAATATTTTAATACTACTAATAATTTTGTCATGATTTCAAAGTACACCTTTCATCCAGTTTCCATTTTTAAAAGGGGGAATTTCACATATACCCCTCAAAAACTTCAAAATTACGTATTTCCTCTTCTAAACTTTAAAATTACGTATTTCTCTCTCTAAACTTTAAAAACTGACAAATTTATCTATTTTATTGTCTTTATATTAAAACTCCTTCTAATTAAATTTTAAAATACCCATTTACCCTTTAATAAAAGCATATAAAAGTCCATCAGACTCAAATTTGAATCTGAAGGGTTCCTCTACCGTTCAATCCGCACGCAATGCATTAAGATCTGTGCGCATCGCTTCAATATTCATGCTGATCTAGCACGCACGGATCTTAACGAAATTCCGATCCGTGCGTATCACATAAGATGTGTGCATTTCACTTCAATATGACTGTGTTCGCATCAAGGTTTGTGCTGATGTTGCACGCATAGATCTTAAAGCAGTACAAATGGTAGATGAACCGTTCAGATTCAAATTTGAGTCGGATGGGTTTTACATATTTTAATAAAGGGTAAAATGGGTATTTTATAAATTTGGAATGAGTTTTAATATAAAAGACAATAAAATCGGTAACTTTGTGAGTATTTGAAGTTTAGAGACAGAAATACGTAATTTCAAACTTTAGAGGGGATAATACGTAATTTTGAATTTTTTTGAGGGGTATACGTGAAATTCTCCCTTTTTGAAAGGTCCTCAATTATGCTTGAGCGTTGACCTCGTCAATACGCGGGTCTCCGACGACAAAAATTTAAAAAGAGTTGGTTTTTGAAAATAATCAAATAAGCTTATTAATCAAATTGAAACCGAACTAAATTTTAGTTTAATTGATTGAACTGAAATAAGAAGATCAGTCATAAAAATAAAAAAAATTTCGTTATTTGAATTTTTTTAAGATAGATTTAAAAAAATTGTTTAATTTCACTACTACAGAAAAAGAGATTCCACACGGATATAACTGGAGGAGCTACACAGATTTCTTGCCGTGTAGGAGATGAGGGTGTATGAATAGGTAAATAATTACACACGGATATTTACCCGTGTGCATTATAACGCTTCATACACGGATTACTTTATAAACAGCCGTATACAAACACCTGCCTGTGGCGCTCTCCATTTAACCGAGCTACACGGATATTACGTAAACGTCCGTGTACGACTACTCTTTCTACACAGACATTTAATTTAATATCCGTGTACGATTACTCTTTCTACACGGACTTTTAATTTTATATCCGTGTAGCTCTCTTAACTATCCTACACGCACATTTATACAATAATCCATGTACGAATATATTCCTACACGGATTATTTGATAAATATCCGTGTAACAAAAAATCCTACACGGACATTTATCAAATAATCCGTGTAGGAATTTATTCTTCACTGATTATTTTATGGATTACTCTTCCTACACGGAGTTTAGTTAAATATCCGTGTAGGATTGCATATATATTTTTTTTTTGGATTTTTTTTTTTGGCTAGCTTCCAGTTTTGCTAGCCAGTATTTAAATTTTGGGCTCATGTTGCCAAAACTCTTGGTTATGATCTAATTTGGACCAAAATTTCATACAAACTAGTTGTATTAGATCCAACATACAAAAAAGAGGGTGCCCATGTGATCCATGACATGATGTCTCTTGGTTAAAGGTCTCCAACATTTCAACTTCAATAAAATACATTGATCAACATATATGTTCATGCATAATAGAGAATAAAAATTCTTAGTTCTAAAATTTTCGTCAAAAAATATTATAAGAAAATATTTATACATAAATTAATTGAATATGTATATCTTTTATACTAACCATTGAAAATCAATTTCATAAAAAAAATTATTGCATCTTATATGAATTTATGATTGCTCTGATACCAAATGATAGACATAATAAAACATAACGTGTTTTTACAATTAGAACATGTAATCCAGAATCCGTAAATCCAAAATAAAATAGCAAAATAATTTAAATCTTACAGTTCTGAATTGAAGACATCTTTAGGCCGAAGCGTTAGTCCTTTGATCACTCAAAAGAGAGCAATGTTTCTTTTAATATTTATAAACTCGGAAATGCTATTGGTTCGGACTGCAAGCGCACAGTCTTTATCGAGTAGTATAATCGAGGTCGATCCACAGAGAATATTGGTTCAGTGCTTCGAGCGATCGAATCACAACCTTTCGTAAGGCTAGATGAAATCTGAAAATTGAGAGTTTGTTGTGATCAATGTAAATTAGGAAGCAATTAAAAGTAATTAAAATAAAGATAGAGATGTGAATTCCTATGGTTTCGGCACACCATTGCCACTCAATCCGCCTTGACAATATATTCCTGTTGCGTCTGATTTCCTGTTGTTGTTTTATGAAAGATAACCACATAGGTCACTGCGATTTACGTTACGCGAGAATGACAGATCTTTCATCGAGACTCTACATAGGACACTGCGATTTTCCTTACGCAAATGACTGATCTCTAAATAGCCCAAATTACTACACAGATCACTGCGATTTTCCTTACGCAAGTGATGGAATTTGGTACGCGTTTTGTTGGTCTGGTTTATGGTTTCCCCGCTAAGGTTTTCTTCACATAAACCTAGTAGATCTCAACGAGGCTAATTCATACAAATAGTTTCTCTTACCATTAAAGTACTGTCACTACCCTAACAGACTCAAACTAGATCATTGAAATTAGATGAAGAGATAATAAATCACAAAAGTATTTTGGTACAACAACAAGAAACCATAATCAACAGAAATATATATATCAAAACATCAAGAGTAACAAGGTTTACTGCCTAGCCCTAAGAAAAGGAACTTAACCGCGGAACGGCATCATTACAACCACTCCTCTCTTCTCTCTTTAATCAAATCTAACTCTAATTACAAAGATGATAATTCCTTCTGTCTAGGGGCCTTATATAGGAGTGGAGGGACGTGTAGAGGTTGAGTAGGGGCTAAGAAACCGATCTGGAAACAGTTGTCAGCAGTTATTCCCAAAAGACGCCTTCGGATACAGACCGTATCAGCCGATATGGCCCGTATTAAGACCTTGACGGTTAGGGTTTAATGCTTCCAGCGCTATCTTCTGGTCTGTGCTAGGCCTGGTCCGTATTAGTCAGTACGGACCGTAACAGGGACTTAGTCGATAAGCGTCGCTGATCCGATTGACCTGATTCTAGCTCCATTTGATGTAAAATAGTCCCAAAACCTGTTTTCTGCAATAAAACATAAAGAAGGGTGACAGTAGCCTTTTTCTCTAATTAATTAAACATAAGTGTGAGAAAATATGCAAAACCTAAGCCAAAACCCTAGGTAAATCATCGTTATTTTGACTCTGATCATCCTTATCTTCAATGGTTTTCCTCAGATCTGATGATGGAGACCTTCAACGTTTTCTTTACTTCTCTCCCTCAAAACGGATGATACTTTTTCAGAATAATATCCCTCAAAATCAGTGGAGAGAGAGACGAGAGACGTTTCCAGAAAAACATTTCTGGAATAAATGGGCAGAAAAACATAAAGTAACAGAAAATTAGAGGAAGAAACGGAATATATATGGATATACTAACCTTAGAAAGATAGAGAGGAGAAAATACAAACTTCAAATATCTCAGATCAAAACGGCGCTGGAAGGAGAAGGCCTTTTATACGGCGCGGGAAGGAGAAGACCTTTTAGACCAAAATCCTAAACTTTTCTACACGGATTTATACTTAACAATCCGTGTAGCTCTCTAACAAATCATACATGGCTATTTATAAGATAATCCGTGTACAGTTCTTGTCTTTCTACACGGATTTATTATTAAAAATCCGTGTAGCTATTCCTATACGGATATTTGTTAAATATCCGTGTAGCTCTCTAATAAATCATACACGGCCTTTTTTCCAACAATTCTACACTGATTCTTTAATAAATATCAGTGTATGATTCCAACAGTTTTTTTGGGCTTTCAGAAAAACCTTTATGGTACACGGTTTTCATATAAATTGGCAAAATCGTGTACAATGTGCAGTGTAGAATTACCATTTATATAATAGTGTTTTGTCTAACCGGTTTTAAACTGAGCAAGTAATATACATTATGTCAAAATTCTCAAATTTTTTAAAAGTTGAGTTCCGTGGAGGGCGGAGTTCAAAAGTTCAATCGGTTTGGTCTAACTGGTTTTAAACAATTTTAAATCAAACCAAACTGAATAATTTAATCAGTTTTAGAAAATGAACCGAGTTAATCCATTTAATCAGAAAAAATGAACCGTTCAATCTGAACTCGCTCGGTTCGATTTAAAACTGATTAAACCGGACCTGATTAACACCCCTAGCTTTAGTTGTTAAGAGAAGCTTTCATCCCTAATAAAGCGAAGAGAATAATGTCCTCTTTTTGACCGATTGTGCGTTCCCAATTTATCATTTTGTAGAATACGCATCATTAATAGTACATTGATTTGATATTGATATTTTTATAATTATAAAAAATGAAAATTTGAAATCCCATAATTGAAATACTAGTTGTATATCATACACACAAAATAGGAGATATGTTTTACTTTTCACCAAATGACTTTGTGATTGAAACAGGGGCAGATCAGATAATGGTAAAATTATATCCGTATTTGTTCTTATTTTATTTTTGAGATACATATACAGATCGAATATTAGAAAGATACAGATACGGATCAAATATCTGTACATATACTTATTTTTTCATAAAATATGTCTATATGGTATATGTCTACTATTTAAATACGGATAATTAAAATTTAAAACCATATATGTATCATACTTTTTGAATATCAGATATTCATATCTAATTTCTGGATCCGGATTTAGATACAAACGGATAATATTTGATACGTTTGCACTCCTAGATTGAAACAATTCATGTTTAATTGTCTTATAAGAATATTAGAAATTACTTATGTTGACAATACGCTATGTCGGAATGATTTTGACTTTTAATGAAATTTATTAAACTTAATTTTATAAAGCTATTAAATTAATCCATCACTAATTGAATCCGAACTCCATTATTTGTCATAAGTTATTTCATAGTCTCTTTTATGAAATTGACTTGACTATTTCAATTAGTTACATTTATGTAATAACAATATTTCTCATAATTTATCTCAAAATACTTTTAAATATTAAAAAAGTATAACATTTTTAAAATAAGATTTGAAACAACCAAACAACAACTGAATTAGAGCATCAAAGAGCATCTACATCCCTGATACTATTAGAGTTTCTAATCTGATGTGGCAGTTTCTAATTCAATTTCAGAGATGTGGGAGAGTTTCTTATTTAGAAACTATGCAGTAAAGTTTCTTATTAAGAAACTGTTTATAAACTCCATGCTGATCAAATAATTGGCTCAAATTATTTCTACTTTTTAATTTATTGCTGACATGGTTTAATAGAAACTCTAAAATTAATTTCAGGAATGTAAGAGTTAGAAATTTAGAGACCTTAATTTCTAAAAAGTAGTTAACAGTTATTTACAAACTCATTTACAAACTCACTTTGAACTTTTATAAAAAAGAAAAGTAATTCAATCCTAAAAATTTTCATTTGTTCTAATTTTTTTGATAAAATTCATTGTACTAATTTAATCATTAATTTTTTTTCTTTTTAAAATTGCGTTGGTCTTCCAAAAAAGAACAAAAAATAGTTGACATTCTTAACTTTTATTTGCGCTTAAGTTGGATCTTGAAACTTCTTAAAAGAAAAAAAGAAAGCAGATTGGTCATTTTATAATAGTACTAACTTATTTTGAACAAAAGATAGTACTAACTTATTTTGAACAAAATTAAAAAAAAAAACCTAATTTGATTATTTTCAGAAAATGGAAGAATAATTTTGAATTGTGTATTGTCCATGTGCTGGGTATGAGTTGGTCAAGTGTTAAGTTAGATGACTTCATATGCATGTTTTGGCAATTTTCAGTATTTGAAAATGTGGATGTAATTAGGGCCCAATTAATTTTAGTTGTTGCTATGTTAAGTTGCTATATAGAGTTATTCTCAAGCTGACGCCCCTTCATTAGGTGCGATCGAGTAACATTCTGGTAAGAGAATTGGTACAACTCTCTTGGTACCAATAGTTGTATTTCATGATTCAGTGCAAATTTGTTGAAAGTTGTATCAAAATCCTCCTTATAAATCTGTAAGAGTCTCTCTGGGAGATTAAATTGCAGTTATTTTTCATGAAATGTAGCCGGGATGAGATTTATATATGACATGTGGTTGTATCAGGGAATTGCAATATTTTGCATCAGTTACACGGATCAGGTTCAATTATCGGCTCTGAGTTATCTGAGGTTATAGATTAATTTGGATTGGGTTGCATTCCTGTCTTAACCATCTTAATCGAATATTAATATATTTCTTTTTTGGGCCTTTTTATGGGCCAGGATCAGAATCTAATCCAAATTGAAATTGTTATTTTCTCCCTTTCAGCTATTCATTCCTATTCCTAGGGTTTATGATTTGAGTAAATCCAAATTGTGAAAACAGTCGAAAATATCTAAATCCCCCCGACAATTTTATTAATATCCAAAGTTTAATAGAAATTATTATTTAAACTCAGATTCTCAACTTTTCGCGAAAAATGCCCAAGCCGGCCACAAAATGGCCGGCTTACTCCCCCCCTAAGCCGGCCATTTTGTGGCCGGCTTACCCTTTTTTTTTGTTTTACACAAATTATTTTCTTCTTGTATGTAGTGTAATTTTATTTTGTTATTGTGTTGTAATATTATTTTCTTAACTATTTTTCTGGGTACTTATGTCAGTCACATCGACTCAATGTATTTCGGGATGCGCCAATTGGTGTGCCTTTAATATTTAAAGCTTATTTTTGCTGTTTAACGCACTTATTTTTTATGTTGTACTACTATTTTAATGTTGTAATATTTTCTGTTTAGCATTATCATAATAATTTATTTTATGTGAAAAATATAAAAATAGTACCATAAAAGTACACATACAAAAAAACCAAATATAGGATAATCCAAATATACCAAACATAAATAGCATATCAAATATAAATAGTACAAAACTAGCAAAAATACAACTAAAACTGAGAGGGTATATCGCTGAGGCGGTACGTACTCCGGCGTTCGCCCGGTGCCAGCGCGGCCAGGTGTCACACCCCAGATTTTGACCATCCGGAGCATGATTATAACATCATCATTGCACATTTTCTTGGTCCGTCAACCTACGTCGCCAACAAAAAGGAAAACAAAATACAAAACGGAGTCAGCTACAAAGCTCAGTAACCGGTTATTTAACGACGCGCTTCTCTATAATTGGCTTAATTTAACAATCATTTAAACATGCCGGATTAATCCACACAAATACACAAAATTATGCATGCATATTTAACCAGCAATAGCACGTCGGTCTAGGTTATCCGTAAAACAGATCACATCATATTCACATAATTGGAATCCCATCACACAGGCGATTCCCAACTTCCACAACACACAATTCCTTAAAACGCCAATCCAATGGGAAATCCATCCAACATTGGAAGGCCGCCAACCCACTGGGAAATCCAACCAACAGTGGAAGGCTACAATCACAAATCAAATTCCAACCTCAGACCCGCTATTCCGTTAAATATGCCTTCATAATCCAATATGCAATACCAATATTCAAATCAATCATATAAAACGAAAACACATATTATAGAGAAGTCCGGTTACCTTTAGCGAGATATTTCACAAACTGAAGTTAGACTGTAATCAATTGTACATAATCAACTGCGACGTAGGATCCAAATTCAAATTAGACATACAATGAAGTTCTTCTCGGTCGACTATGCAAGAAAAAAGAGGAGAGAGAGGTCTTATTCGGGGCCTTTATCTGGGTGCCGAATGAACTTGATATGAGGAAATTGAATGGGGCGGTTAAGACAAAATAAGAATTGGCAGAGAAATAAAATTTAAGGGGTGCGGTTTGATATATTTATAGAGGGTTTAATCAAGGGGTGCGGGAATTTATTTATTTCTTCCGTAACCGAATCAAATCAGACAAAATAAAGCTTTAAAAGGAGAGGCGGTTTTATCATTTATATACAATTGCTACGAATAGCCGCTTGGAAGGAATGTCATTTTTTTTATATATATATTTTTTAACAGAGATGTACATATAGTATATTTAATATTATAAAATAATTTTAAGCATAAATAATAATAACTCAAAATTTTCGGAATGTTACACCAGGCTCTATCTCTCTAGGTCTCCACACTAGCATCGGCGGACCTGAGTATCTGCTCGGCGGAGGTGTACCGAAGATAGATGCGGCGAACTCAGTCCAAAGGCAGGCTGAGTATGAGACCTTCTACCACTAGCCTCTCCATCTTGCGGCATCTCTGTGCCATATCGGGGTACTGGCGGTGCCGACATGAAATCATTATCGTATACCCCGAAGTCATGGTGACTGTACGAGAGGGACTCGAAATCAAAAGTATCGATCTCCGCAGGTAGTGGCTGTGGCGGCATCTCCGTCGGACCCTGCAATCATACACATAATTTAGTAAATTTGATCTGAATGAAGAAATTTATTAAAACCTGACAGATACTGAATTATGACATACCTAAGTCTGAACCGGACGTCCATGCTCGTAGTACCATGCCGTCCATCTGGCGTTGGACAATACCCAACGATGGTAGTCCCACTCTGGATGGAAATCGGGAGAAGGTGGCATATCCTGTCCTATAATCGGGCCCGGGTCAGGCTCGGTCGGATCTATCTCACACCAGTTGATGTTGTCTCCAGCGTTTCGTAACATCGTGATGATCTTCCCACCGTGCCCGGCATTCTCAACTGAATTTGCATTTTTCTTGAGGATGCGGTACCCAATATATCGCCAGTTCTTCTTTCCCATCACGGCGATCCCATGAGCGCACTCCTTGATCGAAGACAAAAAGCTGAAAAAATTACTTTGTCAGATCAAACTTTGATGAACTATTAAGTTAGGGGAAAACTATATAGTTTTAGGTGCATTACTTGGCGAGCCCATGTGACGCCGTTGGGATGGTAACCATCATCATTCTTGATCCTGTCGCGGAGATGGGCACCGTAATCGCCCTGCAGATAGACACTAGCCATGTAGATCTGCATGTACCAAGTATCGTACCTCAACTGGGGATCTCCCTGGGTCTGAACGATCGCATCTGGCTCATGATAGAAGTCCAGATATTGAGGATCCTGCGCTGTACCGTAGTAGTCTGAAAAATGGGTGCTCCAGTCCCAGTCCGTTCGCCCTCGGTGATTCATCCAATAAGGAAGACGTTAGTTACAATACAAAGCTATCAAGTAATATGAGGCATTTGACAATAGACTACGACTTACTTGTGTAGGTCTATGATCGTTGACCTTGGCAAAGATGGGTCTGCGGGATTCAACGACACTCGACCAAACTGGCGGAGCACCCAATCTGGGTAGTGGTGTTCCACTACCTAGAAGTGTATGAGTGGACCTCGGTAGAACCACATATCCCGCTTCTGCTCCTGAGGGACACATCCCCGGCAAAAAGTCCTCCGCGTACAACTGATCGTACGACCTCCACTCAACAATATAGGCAGGCAAACTCTGAAGCTCTGACCGGACTAGCCTGATCCCAACTGTAGCACCATAGATTCGATCTGAGTAGTGGTGGTAACCATGCCACTTCTTCCCGTATGCCGGGCATCTCCAAGTATCTGGCGCTCCCCAATCCGGCTTCTCATTCTGGACAGGACAGCCCACCGGTAGCCGTGACCACGACCAGTGCTGAAGCAGGAGTACCAGCCCGTACATTTGCTTCGCATTCTTCTGCATTTTCAAGAACATTAGATGTTAGTTTATTTTGATAGATTGATTGATTAAATAATTTACTAAGAAAAGAGTTGGAGACTTACCTCACTACTATGGCACAGGTGGGAGTATAGATGGGCTAGGACAGCCCCACCCTAGTTGTACAACGACGGCTACTCAAGTCTCGCAGCAGCTGGAGATACATCATCGGCATCTGGTCACGCTGGAATAAGAAAATATGACAGAACCAAAAAGGTCCATCACGTAGTCCTGTGTATATCTGCAATACAAAACATATAAAAATTCTAATAGAAACAATTTATAGTAAATGCAATAGAATTCTCATATTGGAAATTAATTAATATAAACAAATTATAGATTTTACCTCTGAATCTCCAGCTCGGTGGAATCTGCCGAGAGACCCGCGCTGTAGTGCTCCCGTAACCTCGTCATCCTCCTATGGAATTTGGACCTCCCATTTTCCCCAATGATATAGAGAGGATCAGCTCCCAACAACTCGCCGACATCACCTATGAATCTGGTGCTATTAGATACGCCGCCAACGGGTGTATCACGGATAGGCAAACCCCGAAGGGCACTCACATCTTGGAGAGTCACTGTCATATCTCCGAATGACATGTGAAAAGTGTGCGTCTCGGGACGCCATCGCTCCACCAGTCTTGCGATGAGAGATGCATTGATGATGCATGCTTCTCTCAGCCCGCACGATGTCCACAACCTGGTAGAGACCCAGGTTGATGAGGTACTGGTCCATCACCTCGTAGTACCGCATGTGAACACACCGCAACTTAATATCCAACAGAAACGTGTCCTGCGTTCAAAAAAGTAGTCCACAAGGTGTTATCGTAACAAAATTCAAATTCAACAAAATTTCATGAAAAACTAAAAAAGATATGTACCTCACGAGATGCCAGTGAGACTCGATGCTCCCCGTAGGGAATCCACAAGAGAGGACTGATATGCTCCGTGCTGCTGGTACTGATCGGCTCGTCCACAACTGGACGATGGGTAGACCGTGCTCTAGGCATCCTGATGTCAAAAATAACCTAAAATAGACCAATTGCCATTACAACATGCTAAAACAGACTACAATAACCTAATTTCGGTAAAATATACTAAAAACAACCAAAATAGGCTTAATTTTGTTTAAACATGCTAAAATAGGTCAATTGCGGTTACAATAACCAAATATGCTACTATAGGCTTCAGTAACCTAATTTCGGTAAAATATGCTAAAAATGACCAAAATAGGCTTAATTCTGCTTAAACATGCTACAATAGGTCAACTACAGTTACAATAACCTAAAACATGCTAAAACAGGCTACAATAACCTAATTTCGGTAAAATATGCTAACAAGTGACAAAAATGCTATAATAGCGCTTAAAAATACTAAAATGGGTCAAATTGCGCCTAAAATAACCTTAAATATGCTACAATAGCCTAATTTCGGTCAAATATGATCAAAATATCTAATTTTCCTAATTATGCTACATTCGGCTAAATTACGCTTAATTAGCCTAATTATGTTAAAAAAAGCCAAAATACCCTAAATATTGGTCAACTGTGCTAATTACACTAAATTACAACAAATTACTCTAAATCCTAACCCCTAAACCCTAAACTCTAAACTCTAAATTAAATAAATTAAAATTTAAATTAGATAAAAAAAATTACCTCAAAGAAGAGAGCAAATTCGGTTGAGAGATGAGGGAGTTGTGAGAAGGAGAGAGAAAAAGGGGGTATAATGGGTAAAATGCTGGTTTAAAAAAAAAAAAAGGGGTAAGCCGGCCACAAAATGCCCGGCTTAGGGGGGGAATAAGCCGGCCATTTTGTGGCCGGCTTGGGCATTTTTCGTCAAAAGCTGAGAATCTAGGCATTAATAATAATTTCTATTAAAATTTGGATATTAATAAAAATGTCGGTAAATCCCCCAAATCAGGAAAATTTACACAAGATATTGCAGATTGATAGTTTAATAAAAGCCCCTCAAAACAAACAAATTTAACCGACAGGTGGGTCCCACCTGTTAGCCCCTCAAAACCCTGTTTATATCTGTTCCCATCTCTCTCCCATTTTCTGCTCAACCCGACCTTGGCTACTTGAGTCCCTTCTCTCTCTATTCACTATGCACCCCGATCCCACCTCTCTCTCTCTCTCTCTCGCTCTCGCAAGGTATGGTTGCGAATTGAACTCTCTCCTTTGTTGTGATTAGCCAATTTCAGGTAACTATCTGTTACGTCAAGAAATTTTTAATACGTCAAGAAATTTCTAACAATAAAAATTTTAATGATAGAACATAATAGAAAATTTTATTGATGAACTAAGAGTTGAAATTTAAAATAATTATAACACTAGTCATAAATTTCGAAATAGTCAGAGTTAATCGAATTCTGAAATTTATATCTTGAAATTATATCTTATAAATTAAAATTACATTTATATAAATATGTATATATATGGGGTTATATGCATCATTTTATTCTTTAAGCAATATTAAACAAATGAGAGGGTTTATTAGTAAAATTCCAAAATCAACCACTTTCTCTCTTTCTTTCTTCCCTGTTGGTCCGACCCTTTTCTTTTCTCCTTTGAAATTGTGGCTGCCGAAACAAAGAGAGGAGAAGGGAGCTCTCTTCTCAATCAAAAATCCACCCCAAAAATCTTGAGAAATCTAAGAAAGGAGTGAGAAATTCGATTGTATTTCTCTATGGTCATCTAATCTCCAATTTGGTAATTTCTCTTCTCTCCCCATCTCTCTCAAAATCTGAAATTTCTCCATTTTTAGGGTTTTGCCCAAATCTGAAATTTTTGTATAAATTTTGAGTATTCCATCTCCATTTAGCTTCTAAGTTATTAACTTGGTAATCACTTTCTCAATTTCACTTCAATCTTGATTTTCTATCTAGGGTTTGGTTCAAATCCGAAAATTTGAAAGGAGTTGTGATTAATCTAATCTAATCGAACAAAGAGAAGTATTAATCGGTAAGTTTTTCTCTCTTTTAAAATCTGAAATATATTTTGGTTTTGATTGATCTAGGGTTTGGGTAATTGGAAGAATTGATTAGTTATTTCTTAAACCTTTTATATATTCAACCCTCAAATTAAAGTTTATAAGTTAATAAGTCTTGTCTTTCCATTTATAATTCGGTTTGGAGATAAACAAGGATGAAATGGGTATTTTTGCGAATTGTTTCCATGTTTGGAAAGGTGTATGGATTATGTTAAGAAAAGGGTAAAGGAACCAAGATAGCTCAAGTAAGCATATATGTTGTCGAACAAAAGTTACATCAGTTACGTATGTTAATATAGGTGTAAGCTCGGTTGAGCAGAAATTCGAGGGACCTTTCGAGACGTCCAAACCATAAGTGCGAAATACGTTCTTCATAATCAGGTGCGGGGTTCTTGGACTTGTTTGATCTTTTATTTTCAGAAATTAAATTCTCTTTCGATTGTCATGTTGGATTATTTGATTGTTGCAGAAATTGAAATTTTTTGATTCATGTGCATGACCCAATTCATTTAAAACCGAATTGTTGTGATATGATTGATTTGCATATTCGTATGGTTGTCATTTCGATTGTTATCTTATGATTTGATTTTGGTTGAAAGTAACCACAAATTTGTGGTTGTGAAATGATATGTGGATTGTGATTATACATATTTTATATGTTTATGGCTCGGTGGCATTATCCGTAGTGGTAATGTAAGGTTTATGGCTCGGTGGCATTATCCGTAGTGGTAATGTAAGGTTTATGCTCGGTGGCATTATCCGTAGTGGTAATGTAACGTCTATGGCTCGGTGGCATTATCCGTAGTGGTAATGTATTTGGATGGTCAATTGAATATTATGACATTATGAATGATTTCCAATGAATTTTCATTATATGACTTTGAACCATACTTTAGTAACTCGTTAAGCCAAAGCACTATAGATGGGTGTCTGATAAAGGGTCCAGCTCGGTGGAACATCTGTAGGTGTCTGTAACCCTACAGATGAGTGTTTGATAAAGGGTCCAGCTCGAAAGAACATCTGTAGGTGCTACCAGCGCTAGAAAATAAATAGGTTAAGCCAATATGCATTTGATTCGAATTTCATCTTGAAAACTCCGTGAGTGGTGTTTCATTTGATTATTGTTGTGGAGCATATGCATACATTTATATACTGATATAGAACTGTTAAAATGTTGTTGTATGGATTTTATTTTTGAAAATGGATTCTGATTACAAGTCCAATAGCTTGATTCTGGCAAATTCGCACTGAGAATTTATTCTCACCCCCTCCCTTTGGGATCTTTTTTTTTCAGGTCATGGTACGGCCGGTTCTGGAGAGGCACACGAGTAGTAGGCCTTTGGTATATGTTACCATATTATCTTAGTATCTGTTTTGTTATTTGACTAGAGATGTACTTATGTTTTTGTTGTATAGATCTCTATGTCATACCTTATGGTTAGTATCCGTATGAGATACATTTTGTATATTCTACTTTTAGCAGACTTTTGTACCTGGATTATTGTATATAAACTTATTTTATTTCTTTTATTGTGATGATTATGAATTCTATCGTAATTGCCTTGTAAGCATACATGAGATTGTATGTTTACGGCGGGGCTCTGTCATGACCTGGGCTGCGGGGTGTGACACTATCTGTATCTGTATATTCTCTCTTTTCACATTAATTCTCTTTGATTGACAATCATCAGTGCCTAAATTTGTTTATTCATTTGACCGTGAATCTTGTTGTTAGTTCGATTCAAGTTTTACTTGTATTGTATGAGCTCTGTTACTGAATCTTTGATAGTTTATAGTGGCTGGTTGTGAGAAATTTTACCAAAAAATATTGGACTTGAGATTAATTGGGTTTTTGGGTAAATTTTGAAACCTAGAAGAAAGCTTGGTGTACTAAGAGATTCATTTCAATTTAATGACTCAAGTAGGCGGTTATGAATCATTCAACTTAAATTGGAAAATGGGAAATGAATTGTTACTTTGCCCAAAGGCTCAATTTGGCTCATCACAGCCTTGTGCATGTGTTTCTCGGACTGAGATTAGCTCAAGTTGGTTTCTCGGACAGACATTATACATTTTTCTTCTTGGTCAGCTGCTTCACCCCTTATTAACAGCACTCCTTTAGTTTCTGCAATCAAACTCTTAATTTTTGCTAATACCAAGCTAACATCACTACTACACCTCTACCTACAACATGTAAACCTGAACTAACTGCTATCATACAAAAAATTTAGTCATTTTGTCATTCTCTAATTTATCTATGCTTGTGGTGATGTTTATGTTTATTAGCAAATGAAGGTGAATGGAAGGTGTTTGAGGGATTGCCTCTGAGAGCTACTTAATAACTACTATTGTCATGGAGAGGGCTAATAACAAAAGTGGAAGCGATTGTGATTTCATAAGCAAGTTGTCGGACCCGATACTTCATCACATTTTGGGGTTGTTAAAGACCAAGGAGGCAGTGCAGACGTGCTTGCTGTCGAAGCGGTGGGAACACCTCTGGATGTTTTTACCCTCTCTCAGCTTCAATCCTGACCTTCATTGGCGTCGACTAGTTAGAGAAATAGAAGATGATTTGCTAAAAGAAGTGTGTTGGAAGAGGCTTGATGAGTTTATGACCACGGTGTATGTGCAAAACAAATTGTGTTGTGAGAGGCTTGTAGAGTTTGTGAACATGGTGTTGCTCAAGCGCAAGTCCTTGGATTTGGACATGTTTAGCATTAATGGAATCCCCTCAGATGAAGAGCATACAAGGGACTGGATCCATTATGCTGTCAAGCATTAAACTCGAGTTCTTAAACTTGATGAATGCTTGCCATGTTGCTTCTCCCCCTACACATCATTAGAGGAACTCCACCTCTATAAATACTGGTACAGAGAATTTGAATCTGGGATAGTAACTCTTCCTAAGCTTAAGAAACTAATAATTTCTTATGGGAAACTAGAATCTGATAATCTAAAAAACCTTCTTTCTGGATCCCCCATCCTCGAATATCTTCGGCTAGATAATTGCATTCAGAGAGAATGTGTAATTGCTCATGGATGTCTAAAACATCTTGCTATTGTATATAAACACTCTGGTTATCCACGCAAGCTGCTTATTAGTGCTCCTAATCTTCTTTCATTTTTCTATGATGGTGAATTATTGTTATCATGTGAAACAACTCTGAACATGTCCTCTCTAACATTTGCATGTTTAGTGAGTCGTGATTCTTCAATGATCAATTGTTTGGGGGATGACTGCTATGCTTTCTTTTCTTGCAAATGTTCAACTTCTGGAGTTACATGTCAACTGCAATTGGCAGATGGTATATATATCTCATATTCTCATTTTGAAATACTCCCGATTTCTATAGATCTTTGCATGTTAGAAAGAGTGTACAAGTTATGTTATTACAAAAATCTTTTTTTGACCATGTGTTTATATTGCTTAAATATAGGAATTGCCAGCTGTTTTGCGAACAAAATTGCCAATATTTCAGAAACTCAAGAATGTGACTGTTGGTTTTAGTGGGTCTTCTTGTTTCCAAATGGTCACTTGGATTTTAAAGAATTCGCCAAATTGGAAGAAACTTGCATTATTGGAACAAGAACGAGAAGAATATGTGATCTCCCTCCTCCCCGCATCTCAATAATAATATTTTTTTAACCTTAGTCTTTTCAATTGCATGATAAATAAAAGTTTTGGTTTTCATCAATTATAATTGTTTCGTGATGAAAGAGGGGCTAGTACAAGTGAGTCAATGGATGCGTCATCTAGGTTTGCAATATCTTCATGCAAAAACCTTGAGATAATTGAGGTCAAGAATGAGATACCGGATCGAATGATAAAACGATCCATATATGCTTTGATTGATGGTACAAAGGACAACTGGTATACCTATTTGTCCAGGTATAAATTGCAGTACGTGGTATTTGGTAGAAATTTTACCCGTACTTTTTTCTAAAAACTTAAAAATATGACAGAAATCTGTTTTTTATTTGAAGTTTCTTATTATTTTGCTAGTTGCTAGTTAGAGTATACTCTATATTAGTTGTAATATGACTTTGTATGTTAGTCTTATTAGCATCAACTTTTATCCAGTATCTTGTGACGTGACACTGTTTATATTGAAATTCTGATGCAACCAGGTTGTGTTAAGTGATTCTGGTCAGGTTCAATTGGCTCTGGTTTATCTCAGGTTATAAATTGATTTGGATTTGGTTGCATTCCTGTAGTTCACTTATTTTGACATCTCAATATATCATTAATATTATTATTACGATTTTCAATTGTTGTTCTTTTATTATTATTATTGAACCAGCAACCCTCATCCAATGGAGGTTTCTGATGGACATCAGATCCTAATTTGATTCTTTCTTTCTTTCTTTTTTTCAAATAAGCCCGTAGGCGAAATTGCCAAAAGGGCAGTTAATATGACCATGAAAGTCACATGGTCGTCTTATTATAAGATTAAAAGAGTAAAAGCTAATAGGAAAATTTCATATGTACCTCAAAAACATCAAAATTACGTCGTTCTCTTTTAAATTTCATAATATCATATTTTTGTTTCTAAAGTTTAAAAATTCACAAATTTATCTAATTTATTATATTTTCTATTAAACTCATTTAGCTCATTTTACTCTTTATTAAAAAATAAAAAATATGCATCAAGTGTAAGAAAAATAGTTAGTCTTCTAATTTGCTAGTTTGTGAGAGCAAATGCAATTTGTTTTTCTCATATCGCGCCCACCGTGCTTGCCTAAATGTCACTATTTAAGTGTCACTGTTGAATATTAAATTTATTTCTAGCACTAAGAGAGAAGTACTACAATATATATTTTCTACAAAACTATCTCACACTCACTACTAACTCACTCTACTTCCTCACACAATCACGGACACACATACATCATGAGCCTCCATCTCCTATTTATATGTCTCTAATGTCGGCTAAGGTAAGTTCTAGTTAATACATATTATTTCTAAGTAGTTTCTAGTGAATTCCATATAGGTTTTGTTATTCCTGACTTTGCTATATATGTTGGTAAACTATTTCTTGAATATTCTAGATTACATTGATGGGCTTGGGTCTTAATTTGGTGATGACTTCAACACTCCCCCTCAGCACCAATTTGGTGTTGTCTTGATCTTCGGTACTCCGCGTTTATCTGGATCGTCATGTATTTTGTTGCTTCTTTTAATTTTTTTGAGCTTGAAGTTTTTCAGGCGTCTGCAGTCAATCTTCCAGAATAGTCTTCTTCGGAAGAGAAGGTTCTGGAATCTTCTTTTCATGTTGCCTTGGCACAAGTCATCATCTAGCTTTCTTTTCTCGACCGATCATCAGACGAGCTGCATCTTCTTTCACAAACTCTCGTCCTGCAGTCTTCTCCACAACAACGACACTCCTCTGTGTTGTCTCGTCATCATCACCCTTCTTAGTGATGGTCACCATCTCAGTGCTCTCTTGTGGCTTCTCCTCATCAACCACCGTGCATCTCACAACTCCGGTCTCCTACTTGACCGGTTCTTCAACTAGTTCTTCAAAGAACCATGACTCGAAGTCGATCTCCTCATCCTTAGGCTCATCAGCCTCCCCTTTGACGTCCTCTACGTCAGCCACCGACTGTATCGCAACAGCCGCCACTGCGTCCCACTCTTTCACTTGGGACCTCCTCCGGTGCCTTCTCCTTCATGGTCACCATGAAGCTTCCTTCATTTTTCCTGAACTGGCACTCTCTCGCATAGTGCCATCGTCGTCCGCAATTGTAGCACTCCACTCTTCTACTCCGGTATTCACCACTTTCGGCTCCTTTGCCCTCTTGGCCTCTAGGAGCTCCCCCTGAGTACGAGCACCTCTTGCATTGTTCATGACAAACCTTCTCCGCCTCAGGTTGTCGTCGATACCTGTCCCTGCTCGACTCTCCACATCGACCACTATGCAAGACCTTCTCCTCTTCGGGCGTCACCGTCAAACTTGCCAGCTGCTTGGCAAGAGCTTCCCGACTGGCCAACAAATTCTCCAGTTCTAGCAGGGTTGGTTGCGTCGCCCATCCTTGAATTGATATGATGAAGGCGCTGTACTCCGGCCTCATGCCATTTAGGATTATCCGCCGCATTTTATCTTCGCCTATTTTCGCATTGGCATCTAGCTGCTCAATCTCCCTACACAAATTCTTTACTTAAAGAAAGTACTCACTTACAGCCATGTCACCTTGGGAGATATTCATCAGCTCCCTCTCGAGCAGTTGCAGCCGACTTGTATTCTTCCTTGAAAACAACGCAGCGAAGACATCCCATGCCTCTTTTGGTGTCACCACATCTTCGACGTGAGACAATAGGCTCTTGTCTACCGTAGCCTTCAACACAAATAACGCTCGCCCCGCCTTCACCTTCCCCTTCTTGTAAGCTCGGATCGAATTCGGTGGCGGTTCGATCTCATCACCACCCATGATCTCCCACAAATCATGACCCTGCAAATATGACTTGATACAAGTATGCCAGTCTCTATAATTATAATTATTCAGCTTCTCAATCAGACCACTCATGCCACTCAAGTCTGACATTTCGACACCACGACGGACTCTGGTTACACAAACCTCCTAGCCAACAGGACCTTCGACACAACAACAAACTCATGGGTTATACGAATCTTCTAGCCAACAGGACCTAACTTGGCTTTGATACCACTTGTTGAATATTAAATTTATTTCTAACACTAAGAGAGGAGTACTACAATATATATCTTCTACAAAACTATCTTACACTCACTACTAACTCACTCTACTTCCTTACACAATCATGGACACACATACATCACGAGCCTCCATCTCCTATTTATATGTCTCTAATGTCGGCTAAGGTAAGTTCTAGTTAATACATATTGTTTCTAAGTAGTTTCTAGTGAATTCCATATAGGTTTTGTTATTACCCACTACTACAGAAAACACCACTACAAAAACTGGCTTTGTACACTGCACATTGTACACGGATTTGGCAATTATATTAAAAATAGTGTACCAAATATGAGTCCAAAAGATCTGCACGATTTCTACACGGATAATTAGTTAATAATCAGTGTAGAATTATTAGAGAGAGCTACACGGTTTATTAGAAACCACAAATCCGTGTGTAAAGAAGTGGGTGTGCAAATAATTGAGAGAGCTACACGGTTTATAACTAAATATCCGTGTAGGAACATTACACACGGCTTTTTGATAATATAGCCGTGTAGAATTCTTATAATTGTACACGGATTTATAACTAAATAGCCGTGTAGAAATAGTTGGAGAGCTACACGGATTTATAACTAAATAGCCGTGTATAATAGTGTAGGGTTTTTATCTCTTCCCTTCCAGAGCGCCGTTTTGATCAAGTCTTTTAGTTAATACATCTCGAACTGAGCTTTTTATTTCTGCGAATTGATCGAGGCCAGCAGCTGAGATCTGAGATCTTTGAATTAAGTTTGTATTTTCTCCTCTCCATCTTTCTAAGGTTAGTAATATGTATTTAAATCATTTTCTTCCTCTAATTTTCTGTTATTTAGGCTTATTTAATTAGGTCATTTCATGCATGCTTGAATTCTTAATTTTAGATGTAATTAATTAGTGTATTGTGGTCCAATAACCGACCTTTAGATGCTTTTAGGTCCATGCCCGTTCAAAATTAATCCAATAGGGATTAATTTTGGATAGTCTCAGTTTTGGGACTGCTCTTTGAATATTATGTCTCATTTAGGATGTGAACACATATTAGCGGGATTTAATTAGTATTTGAGGAAAGTTCGACAGTATTTTCCCTTATTGCTCCTACGAGTATGTGGTTCGTATGCATACTTGGGGAGTTAAGGGGAAATGCTGCCGAATTTTTCTCAAATACTAATTAAATCTCGCTAATATGTGTTCACATATGAGACATAATATTCAAAGAGTGGGTTAGGATTGTAAACCGGCCCTTTGTAAGCCCAAAATTTTGTACACGAAGGAGAATGTTGACCATGCATGATTAATTGATCAAATCATTTTTTTAATTTAATTTACAGATGGATCGAAGCTGGATGTATGAAATGCGACGTGACAGTGAAGAATATTTGGTTCTCGTTGATGAGTTTATAAAATTTACTGAGAGTTATAGAGTGAAGAAAAAAGAAGAAGACATTTTATGTCCTTGTAAAGATTGTAAAAATTTATTAAGATTTTTGGACATCGAAGAAATTAGAGCTCATTTGATTTGTCGGGGATTTAAGAAGAGATATACATGTTGGTTCATGCATGGTGAGAAATTTGGGGAAAGTAGTAGTGCCAATAAAGATTGGAATCGGGAATTGAATGATGAGAATGTTGGAATTTCTGATAATTTTGAACTTGATTGGAACGAGGATTATGAGAGTGCCGAATATTCTGATATTAACGTCGAACCCGAAAATGACGATGATGAGATGGAAAGGAATTTTGATGAAAATGTAGAACACGAGTTTACTGAAAATTTGGAGGATATGTTACGTAATGTGGAAGATGAAATTAGTGATAAAAATTATGATAAATTTCAAAATTTGTCTAATGAATCCAAGAAGCCGTTGTATCCCGGGTGTACCAAATTTACAAAACTGTCAGCTGTGTTGAAATTATTAAACTTAAAAGCAGACAATGGTTGGAGCGATAAGAGTTTCACGTCCTTATTACAGCTTTTAGGAGAAATGCTCCCAGATAACAACGAGTTACCCGGTACAACATATCAGGCAAAGAAGTTGATATGTCCAATGGGGTTGAAGATCGAAAGAATACATGCATGTCCGAATGACTGTGTATTGTATCGTAACGAGTACGAGGCCATGCACGTCTGTCCTAAATGTGGTGTTTCACGATATAAACGTCGTAAGGACCAGGACACTGATGATTGTAACGAGGACACAAGTGGCCGACCTCCGGCTAAGGTGTTATGGTATTTGCCGATAATACCGAGATTCAAACGGTTGTTTGCGAATCCCAAAGATGCAAAATTATTGCGTTGGCACGAAGAAGAGCGCAAAAATGACGGTAAACTAAGGCACCCGGCTGATTCTCCTCAATGGAGAAACATTGACAGACATTTCAAAGAATTTGGTTCTGAAACGAGGAACCTTAGGATTGTGGTGAGCTCAGATGGAATGAGTCCGTTTGGAAGTATGAGCAGTCGGCACAGTACTTGGCCTGTTCTTTTATGCATCTACAATCTTCCTCCTTGGTTGTGCATGAAACGCAGATATATAATGATGTCATTACTAATCCAAGGACCCAGACAACCCGGAAATGACATAGATGTATATCTCGCACCATTAATCGAGGACCTCCAAAAATTGTGGCGTGATGGCGTCCCGGTGTGGGATGCGTATATGAAAGAGACCTTTAACTTGCGGGCCATGGTGTTTTGCACCGTAAATGATTTTTTTCCGCCTACGGGAATTTGTCGGGTTACACTTGTAAAGGAGCAAAAGCGTGCCCGATCTGTGAAGATGACACGCAGGTGCTGAGGTTGAAAAATTGTCAAAAGAATGTATTCATGGGGCATCGTAGGTTTCTTCCTAATAATCACCCATATCGTAAGAAGAAGATGGCATTCAATGGGAAAATTGAGCTTGGAGTGGCTCGTCATCCATTAGACGGGGAGAGTGTCTTCGAACGGGTAAAAAACATTGATGTTGTTTTTGGAAAGTGCGCCAAAGCACTACCGAAGAATATTTGGAAAAAGAGGTCCATATTTTGGGAGCTACCGTACTGGAAATATTTAGAAGTGAGGCATTGCCTAGATGTCATGCATGTCGAAAAAAATGTCTGTGACAGTTTAATTGGTTTATTATTGAACATTCCGGGGAAGACGAAAGATGGTATTAAAGTGAGAAAAGACATGGTAGAGATGGGAATACGACCCGAGCTCGCACCGCAGGAGAAAGGGAAGCGCACATACCTACCCCCCGCACTGTGCACAATGTCAAAGAAAGAGAAAACAAGCTTCTGTGAATGCCTCAATGGTATAAAAGTCCCATCAGGATATTCTTCGAATATTAAGAAGTTGGTGTCGATGAAGGACTTGAAACTGGTCGGTCTGAAATCTCACGACTGTCATGTTTTACTGACACATATAATTCCGGTTGCAATTCGGGGAATTTTACCAAAGCACGTTCGTCAAACCATTACGAAGCTTTGTTCTTTCTTCAATGCAATAAATTCCAAAGTGATAGACCCTCTAAAATTGGACTCTTTGCAAAAGGAGGTCGTCGTTACTCTTTGCCAACTTGAGATGTATTTTCCGCCATCTTTTTTCGATGTCATGGTTCACCTTGTTGTTCATCTTGTGAGAGAAATTAAGATTTGTGGTCCCGTGTTCCTTCGGTATATGTATCCATTCGAGAGATACATGGGCATCTTGAAAAAATACGTAAGGAACCGACATCGACCCGAAGGCAGCATTATAGAAGGATATTCTACGGAGGAGGTGATTGATTTTTGCACCAACTACTTGACCAGTGTGGATCCTATTGGCGTTCCAAAATCTCGATACGAGGGAAGGCTCCAAGGAGTCGGGACAATTGGGTTGAGAGCCGTAGTTGCTGATCTAAATGAACTACAAAAGGCACATTTTATTGTACTACAACACATGACAGATGTTGCTCCCTATATAGATGAGCACATGACAATCCTTCAACAACAAAACTACACGAGGAGTCAGAAGTGGCTTACTAACGAGCATAATCGTTCTTTTATAGGATGGCTGAACGAAAGAGTGCAGTCACACCCCGTACCTGAAATTGTTAAACTGCTTGGCAAAGGACCCCAAATTGTTGTTAGAACATTCCAAGGATACGAGATTAACGGATATACATTTTATACTAAATCCCAGAGTGATAAGAGCACGATGCAAAACAGTGGGGTGACGTTGGTGGCGACCTCTCAAGAATTCAGTAGATCCGGAGATGGCCGGGCTGTAATAACATCAAAGTCATATTATGGCGTTATTCAAGAAATTTGGGAGCTCATTTACAGTCCTCGCCTGAGCATTCCCGTGTTTCGGTGTCAATGGGTCGAAGACCGAGGTGTTAAAGTTGATAACGACGGGTTCACACTCGTTGATTTAAACAGGGTTGGGCATGTTGATGATCCGTTTATACTCGCCAAGCAATCCACCCAAGTCTTTTATGCCACTGACCCGAGTGATGCCAGGTTGAGCGTCGTCCTATCCGGAAAAAGAAGGATTGTCGGGGTAGAAAATGTCGTCGATGAAGAAGAGTACGACCAGTTCGACGAAGTACCTCCATTTTGTACTGATGTGCAAACTGAGGTAGCAACACTTGAAGGGGTAGACGAAGCTGACTACATGCGGTCCGACCACAATGAAGGATTATGGGCCGAGGGTACTGTTCAAATAGTGGAAAAAAGGAGAAAAAGGAAAAAAAAAGCATAATGTCTAATATTTATTTTGTTTAAGACCGTGTAGCTTTTAATATTGCAACTTTAGCTTGTAATATATCAAATAAAAAAGGAAAAAAAGAGGGAAAAAAAGAAAAAAAGCATAATGTAGTAATAGTATTATCAAATATTATCAAATATTAGTTTAATGCTTATAATGAAGGATTATGTTTAATGCTTAATATATTATCAAATATTAGTATTAGTTTTTGAAAATATTAGTTAAAACATTTAATAATAAAATAAAATAAATATTAGTTTTCACTAAATATTAGTTAAAATATTTAATATTAGTTAAAATATTTAAAATATTAGTTAAAATATTTAATATTAGCTAAAATATTTAATATTAGTTAAAATATTTAATATTAGTTAAAATATTTAAGGAAGGATTATGTTTAATGAAAATATTATGTTCAACTTTATCAAACATTTAATATTAGTTAAAATAAATATTAGTTAATAGTTAAAATAAATATTAGTTTATGTTCAAAGCATTTTACTGAACCTGGGACCCGCCTGTCGGAACGATTTATACACGGACTTTTAGCTAATAGTCCGTGTAGAAATGGAAGAGAGCTACACGGACTATTAGCTAGATGTCCGTGTAGAAAGGTGATTTGCACACGGATTTTTATGTACAACCGTGTAGAAAGGTGATTTGCACACGGACATTAACTTAACAGCCGTGTATAATGAGGAAACATTGGTTATTTCGAAATCCTTCTCTGCCAAAATTTTCATAAGTCCGAAAACCCTTCTCTGCCAAAAACCTCCCAAAGACACGAGCTCGATCTTCACCGCTCACCGCGCGCCTCACCGCCTCGCCGCCTCGCCGCCTCACCACCTCGTCTCTCTCACCCGTGGTCTCTCTCTCTCTAACCCGTGGTCTCTCTCACCTAGGTTAGCGTCTCTCTATCTCGTTCTTTTTCTTATTGGGTTTGAACCCGTTAGCCAATTTAATAGAGGTATTGCTATTTGCGGCTTGGCTGTTGTTATCGTGCTGCCCCTTTTTGACTATCTAATACTGTTGTGTTGCTGTACCAGTTGGTACAGCACAATGACGCCCACTGGTACCGGCCTCTTTCCTTTGTTTTGCTGGTTTGTGTACCAATTTTGGCTACTGGTATGGTGTACCAGCAACCCCTGTGCTTGTTCTCTGTTGAAATTGTGCTATTGAGAAGAAATTGGGAAATTTGAGTTTAAATAAATGGCCGGCCTTTAATTTTAGGTTATTGAATACATTGTGGTTTTTCATAATTTGTATATAGGGTATTTTAGGGTATTTTAGGTTATTTTATGGTACTTGTTAATTTTAGGGTATTTTAGGTTAATTTAGGGTACTTGTTAATTTTAGGTTATTCAAATAATTATGGTACTTGCATGTTAGGGTATTTTAGGTTATCTCTATTTTGTTCATTTATCCCTACAAAAGACAAAATATGTAATAGACCATGTCGAATGTAGTAGACAAAATATGTAGTTCATTTATCTCTATTTTGTTAATTTATCTCTTCAATTATTGGTCACTTATGATTTGATCTTTAATTTCATGCAGAACCATGTCGAATGAGGATGAGTACGTCGATATGATGGCAGAAGAAGAGGAGCAGCAAGCTACTGCCTCATCAGAAAGAAGGAGGAGAGGGCCGACAATGTGCACGAGCACGTCCGAGCAGACCCATCAAGAAATCTGGTTCACAGAAGACGGGCGTGCGTAGGGAGAAAAACGGCAGAAATATTCAAATTGGTGTACGAGCTTCGTGAGGCAAAATGCGAGTATCCTTGTTGAGAGATGGGATCATTTTGAGGATAAGGTGAAGAACGAGTGGTGGAACACGGTGAAGGTAAAGTGCCTAACAACTCTTCTCTTGAATTTTCACTTATGTATGATCTATACTTAAATACACTAAATTTTTGTGTCAATCAGGCTCAGTGGAACATCGAGAATGATGTTCCAAAGGATAAGACTTTGAAGATTATGAACAATGGTTGGAAGCAATACAAGAGCACGTTGAAGACGGAGTTCATGGAGAAAGGGAGAAATCCGGTCGGCTACTACAAATGGCTAAAACAAGAGGACTGGGATGCGTTTCAAGCTTTGAAGTCTACCGAAGAGTTCAAGGTATCTAACTCGTGCCAAATTTATGCTTATTCTTTCTCGATATGTACTCTTTTTTCTAAAACTAACTGATCGTTATTGTCTTGTTTCTGTGAAGGCAAAAAGTAATAAAGGCAGGATGACCGTTGCCTTTAACAAGTATCCACACCAACTAGGGTCAGGTGGTTATGAGGGTAAGACGGCAGAATGGAGGAAAGTCCTGGACGCGAACAAGGATTCTGACTCACCCGTGGTTAGGATCCAAAATCCTAGGGGCAAAGATTGGGTCATGGGTAGAGCCGAGGTAACCGCTGACGGGAGGATAGTACTCCCAACGGATTTGCAAAGCGTGGCTCAAAGAATGGTAAGAGTCATTTATAACTCCGAAAGTACGTCAATTGTTCTTTTGCTTTAACTAATTCTTCTACTTGAACAGTTGGAAGTGGAGGAGGAGGTCAACTCGGGTGCCCGGAGTGTCGAACGACAAAATGATTCCTTGTCCGCAGCGCTCGAGAATCCAGAACACCCGGGTCGAGTAAGAGGTGTAGGGGTCTACAGGGGCTGGAAGGAGGTGTTCCAAGTGGAGGGACAAAAACCTCGAAGAAAATCTCGTGCCAAGGTAAACAAAGACGAGATAGTTGCGCAGATACGCGCGGAGGTGAGCGCAAAGTACGACGCAAGGTTTGCTGAGATGCATGCAATGTTGACACAAATTAGATCAGCAACTACGCAGCCATCCGAGCAACCACCTCCCATTTCGCCGGGAATTCGGCGAAGTAGTCAAGCATCCGGCACGTGGGGCTCCTTAGACGATTTGGATAATCTCAAGGTAATCAATACTTCTTCATAATCTAAAGGTATTTAAAACCTGTCTGCAACCTTGTTGGACAATATCGCATCACTAAAATAAACAACTTTGTTATAAATTTGCAGGACCCCAGAGCATGCGACCTCGTCCTGCGGAATGGCAGTGTTTCTCTGATCGTTGCTAAGGGCGTTGTACATCCACTCGCCAAAAGTGTACACAATACTCAGCTAAGACCCGACCATGCATGCGTGCAGGTTGAGTTAGTCGTGGATGGATGGCAGCGCCTACCCCTTCATGTCCCTACCGACGACGCGGTTGTGCTTGATGACGCACGGATGTCATTTGTCCAATGGCCCAAGAGTCAGATTGTTTTGGATCAGGTAATCCATAAAAAAATTCATTTATTTTGTTACATTCAACTCATTCTTTTTGAAATACTAGAATAATACATCTATAACTTGATACAGACACGAGGAGATGATGTTACCGGTACGGCTCTCTCACCGGTACGTCAGGAGGTGGCTTGCGACGTCGCGGCTGACGCGCCACAATCACCGCCCCGTCCTATGGTCACAGAAGAAGAATACAGCCGTTTGCCCAATGATTTGCGCCTTCTCCACCTGGGATGTTTCTACACGAAGGCAGGGAGCTCTTGCTGTCGTTCAGAGACTTCAAGGACCTCTTCCACCACTCGTCATCCGACAAATGGCTCGATGTTTCACACATCACCATTTTCCTCATGTTAGTGATATTAAAATATTTTCATTATTGTATAGAACTCAAATATATATTCTAATTACAATATGATGAGTTTTCAGGAAGCTAGTCCGAAACTGTGATGAGATGGTTGAAAGGAAGAACTTGTGCATGTTTCTGGACCCCGAGAAAGTGAGTGGTACGGCAGCGACATATTATCCGGATATGGCTATCGAGTACATGTGTTCTGCGATGCATCATGCTAAGGCGGAGGAGAAGAAATTCATTCTCATGCCATACCACGAGGGGTTAGTTCTAATCTTAACTTATGTGTTGTTTATATTTTAATTAAAGAATTGTATAAAGGAATTAAAAGTTAAACATAAAAAAATGAAATCACACCATCAATCATAGCAAATACTCGTGTGACTTTTATATGCTAAAGTACTATAATTCTTTTCCTCGATCCAACAGCAAACATTGGTGCACGATTCTCATTGTGCCGTACTTAAGTGTGGGCATAATTATTGATTCTTGTAAGCCAAAAGGAAGGACCGCGGCTGCCAAGTGCAAAGTTATCTTGCCTTTTGTGAATAAGTAAGCAATAATAATTCTATAGGTTTGCATTTCTTTCAATCATATCAAATTATAAAATTGCTAATTACATTCACTCACTTTTGTAAGAGCTTTTGTGAAATATATTAAAGAGGGAGGATCAGATAGCACGGGCCCGGGCAAGAAAAGCAAGTTGAATTGGAAGTACATGTTGGTGAGCACACTTTATGAGTTAGAAATTTCATATCTTGTTAAAAAAATTATTGTCATTCTAACAAATGCCGCTAAATGTAAATTTCAGAGCCCGCAACAGAAGGAGGGTTGGGAATGCGCTTATTACACGATGATATTCATGTTTGACTTTGTCGAAAGAATACAATTCGAATTCCCAAAAGCAGTTTGTACTTCATATGAATTTCCTATATAATAAGCAATTGATATCTACCTTTTCTAAAATACTAACTATTATCAAATTATAATTTTGTAGAATGTGACAAATCAAGATCATTACACTTGGAATCAGATCGCTAGGTCTTTGTACACGGTTAATTAGGGAATATCCGTGTAGAAATCATCATAATCACACACGGTCAAATATCCGTGTATAGTTCCTGACCTATTCATACACCCTGGCTTTAAACACAGCAGGAAATCCGTGTAGCTCTTCCATTAATGTCCGTGTGTAATCTGTTTTTCTGTAGTAGTGAAAACAGATTGCACACAGAAATTAATGGAAGAGCTACTCGGATTTGCTGCTGTGTTTAAAGCCAGGGTGTATGATAGGTCAGAAACTACACACGGATATTTAACCGTGTGTGATTATAATGATTTCTACACGGATATTCCCTAATTAACCGTGTACAACGACCTGCCGGTGTCGCTCTACAAGTTACCGAGCTACACGGATATCCCCTAATTAACCGTGTACGATTCATCTTTCTACACGGCTTTGTATTAAAAGTCCGTGTAGCTCTCTTAGCTATTATACACGGACTTTTGGTAAATATCCGTGTACAAATAGTTGAAAATTTTTTGTATTTCGCCACCAGCAAGGCTATCATACACGGATTTTTCTAAAATATCCGTATATGATTAGTATTGCACACGGTTTTTTACAAAATGTCCGTGTAGCTCTATGCTATTGTACACGTACAACTGTTAAATAACCGTGTGCAATAGCTAATTTTTTATTTTGTTTTTTCTATCGTACACGCACAATTGTGAAATATCCGTGTATAAATACCTTTTTTTTTGTATATTTTGTTTTTGGGCTAGCCTCCAGCTTTGCTAGCCAAATTTTTGCAACAGAAATACAAATATCCATTCGAAACAGATTAATTAGCAAGAAATTACTAAATTTATACAAAATTCATATAGCAATAAATTCATTCGAAACATATTTTTATTACAAATCTATGCAAATCCATATCGAGGATTACAAAATTCCATGGTAAACCACCTTGCCCACATGCACCGCACTTCGTCGATCTGATCCTTGGTGTAATGCGCTTGCTTTGTCACATTCTACAAAATTATAATTTGATAATAGTTAGTATTTCAGAAAAGGTAGATATCAATTGCTTATTATATAGGAAATTAATATGAAGTACATACCGCTTTTGGGAAATCGAATTGTATTCTTTCGACAAAGTCAAACATGAATATCATCGTGTAATAAGCGCATTCCCATCCCTCCTCCTGTTGCGGGCTCTGAAATTTACATTTAGCCTAAATAACAGAAAATTAGAGGAAGAAAATGATTTAAATACATATTACTAACCTTAGAAAGATGGAGAGGAGAAAATACAAACTTAATTCAAAGATCTCAGATCTCAGCTGCTGGCCTCGATCAATTCGCAGAAATCTGATAGAAAAAAGCTCAGTTCAGAGAGATGTATTAACTAAAAGATTTGATCAAAACGGCGCTGGAAGGGGAAGACATAAAAACCCTACACTATTATACACGGCTATTTAGTTATAAAGCCGTGTAGCTCTCCAACTAAACATACACGGCTCTTTTGTTATTAATCCGTGTACAATATACTATTTCTACACGGATATATTATCAAAAAACCGTGTGTAATATTCCTACATGGCTTTGTATTAAAAGTCCGTGTAGCTCTCTCAATTATTTGCACACGGACCTCTTTACACACGGATTTTTGGTTTCTAATAAACTGTGTAGCTCTCTCTAATAATTCTACACTGATTATTAACTAATTATCCGTGTAGAAATCGTGCAGATCTTTTGAACAAGTAAAAAATCATATTTTGTACACTGTTTTTAATATAATTGCCAAATCCGTGTACAATGTGCAGTGTACAAAGCCAGTTTTTGTAGTAGTGACCGACTTTGCTATGTCGGTAAACTATTTCTTGAATATTCTAGAATACATTGATGGGCTTGGGCCTTAATTTGGTGCTGACTTCAACAGTCACCAATAGAAAAATAAATCAAATTGCCATCACGAACAAAACAATTAGAAGGCCGAACATTTCTCTTACACATACTACCTATTAATAAAGGATAAATGTGAACTTCATAATTTTAAAATGAGTTTTAATAGAAGACACAATAAATTGGGTAAATTTGTGAGTTTTTCAAATTTAGAAGGATATAAATAATATTATAAATTTTAAAGGGGAAATAAGTAATTTTGAGGTTTTTGAAGAGTATAAATGAATTTCCACAAGCTAATATGACAATCAAAGTCACAGAGTAGAAACTAAAATTTGCAACCTGAAATTTTAAATGTTTTCAAGAAATTTTAAATTCAAATTAAGAAGTAGCTCATCTAGAAATAAATTTTACGGTAACTGAACAGTTGGGTTCTTAGTTTTGAAGTTTGCGAATAAGCTGGAATAGTGGTGATACGTCCTATTCCCGGGGAGTAGGCCGTATGGGAAGAAGGTTAAAGATTTGGGCTCGTTCCATCTCGGGCCGACGGATCGAGACTAAGAAAAGTAGGAAGGTGTGAAGGTATTAGTTCTCTATCCTCTATATATATATAGAGAGTGGCTAATTAATATCAAAACGTTTGCACCAAGCCTCTCGTGCAACCAAGTTGTTTTCGGGTTTCCAAAGTCCAAACGGTCGACCCGAACTGTTAGATGTTCAATCTATATTAAAATCTGCTTGGAGACCAAATTTTACATTTTTTGGAATTTTTTTACTATTTATTAAGCTACTTTGAAAATTGCTGATCCGAATGAACAGTAAAAACAGTGCAACTAATTTCTGGACCATGTGATCAGTAATTTTCAAAGTGGCTTAATAAATAGTAAAAAAATTCTAAAAAATATAAAATTTGGTCTCCAAGCAGATTTTAATATAGAGATCATATCTAATGGCTCAGATCGACCGTTTGGACTTTGAAAATCCAAAAACGACTTGGTTGCACGAGAGGCTTGGTGCAAACGTTTGGATATTAGCCAACAGGTTCAAGAGAAATTCAACCTATTGCGCTCTGCGGATGAAACGACGGGTGATACGCCGAACATGGGCACTATGATTGATTTCAACACCTTCATCAACGAAACATCGGTGCTGGAGGTTCCGCTTCAAGGCAGGACATTCACCTGGTCTAACAAAAGGCCGGTCGCGACTTTCTCCAAATTGGATAGAGTACTCTTATCGTACCACTAGAACGAATCGGGTTCCTCGTTCGATTTGACGGACCTACCGGCCACCACCTCAGACCATATCCCGTTACTCCTAAAGATCAGGCCACATATCAACCCCCCCAAGCGCTACTTCAAGTTTGAGACATTCTGGCTCAAATACCGAGACATTCACACAGTCATGGCAAGTGCATGGGATTCAGTCCATATAATATATCCGGTTAGAAGGATGCAACAGAAAATTGTGGCGATACAAAGAGCGCTGCGGACTTGGGCACTGGAGAAGTTCAAAAATAGAGATACCTACTTGCGAGATCTAAGTGGGTATTACAGCAGCTCGACAGGGTAGAAGAACGGCGACAACTGAATTCAATCGAGTTTAGGCTGCGAATAAGATTGCGCGAGCATATTTTTGAACTTGCAACCGACAAGGAGGAAAAATGGAGACAGCGGTCGGGGTGCACTTGGCTGCGACTGGGGGATAGAAATACAAAGTATTTCCATTCAATAGCCAATGGGAGGAAAAATTCTAACTCGGTCACTTCAGTCACTCAGGATGATCACGGAAATACCCTACCTCATCACCAACGGACGCTAGCTAACCTGTCGATTCTGATACACGACTATTTCCGCGATATCTTGGGCCGTCAGGCTACACATCCAGGTCATTTCGACCTTCGGGGCAAGATTGGGCCTTCATATGCAGAAGACTTCGGTTGCTTGGATAACCCAATATCGGACACATAGATTCAACATGCACTGAATGACATGCCGCGAGAAAAGGCTAGTGGTCCCGACGGATTACCGGTTGAGTTTTACCAGTCCTTCTGGGATATAGTCAAAACGGATGTCATCGATCTGGTGCACGCCTTCAGTTCGAACGAGATCTCACTGAATTGCATCAACAAGGCCTCAATCACTATGATCCCCAAGAAAGCAAACCCAACTCGGATTGCGGACTACAGGCCAATCAGTGTAATAAATACCATAGCCAAACTCCTCACCAAAATCATGGCAAATCGACTGCAGCCACACCTGCAAAAACTGGTTTTGCAGATTCAGACGGCATTTGTCAGGGGTAGATCTCTAATGGAATCCTTTCTCTCTGCAAGGGAGTTCTTGGGATTTTGCACAAAGGAAAAACTGCCTTCAGTCCTTTACAAAGTGGATTTTGAGAAAACTTTTGATACGGTGAGCTGGTGCTTTTTGACAAATCTCCTAGTGGAAAGGGGATTTCCGCCGGGATGGATTTCGGGCGTACTGGGAATTCTCAACTCCTCTTCATCGACGGTTAGGGTCAATGGGGCACACACTAATTTTTTCCGGCATAAAAGTGGGCTCCGACAAGGTGACCCACTCTCCCCGATGCTTTTTATTCTGGTCGCCGACTCCCTAAGCAGATTTATAAAAAATGTTGAGCATATGTTGCCCCCGCATGCATTTATGCCACTGGAAATCATCCAGTATGCCGATGACACACTCATTATCAGTGAGGCTCACCCTACCACTCTGAAATTAATCTCGGAGGTACTGAAGATCTATTCCAAAATGTCGGGTCTCAGGCTAAACCCGGCCAAATCAGCCTTTGTGCCTATAGCAATACCACCGGGATCTATTGCCACGGTAAAGGCCATCCTCAGTGCGAACAGATCAGATTTACCAATTAGGTACCTGGGACTGCCACTAATGGTTAGGAAGCCGCGAAAGATGGACTTCTAGCCAATGCTAGAGACGGTCCAGGGACGGTTAGAGGGCTGGACGGCAAATTTCTTGTCCTATGGGGGGAGGGTAACACTGGTCAAATCGGTGCTCTCGGCAATGCCATTGCACTACATGCAGGCACTGCAGGTTCCGATGGGGGTCATTAAGCACATCGACCGAATGCGATGGAACTTTTTATGGAAGGGCAAGGACCCGTGCAAAGGCATCCACTGCTTAGTGAATTGGGTCAGGGTTTGCGCATTAAAGGAGAATGGAGGTTTGGGTGTAATCGATTTGCAGTGTCAGAACCGAGCTCTCCTAGCTAAGTGGATATGGGAGATCGAACATAGACCGCAAGGTTTGTGGGCAATGACGCTCAGTAGGATACACGGAGTCACTACAGCTAACCATCTACACTTAGGCGGGGCCAACTCCCCCTTTCTTCGGGAGCTGTCTACTCTAATTCCATTCTTCTCGTGCTCTGTTCAGTACGATAATGGGTTAAAGTGGCGATGGTCGCCCTCGGGACTCTTCACATGCTCATCCGCCTACAAAACCTTGCACCAGATTGGGGTTCTTTCATGCATCCATGCCGCCCTTTGGAAACTGAAAGCACCAATGAAGGTTAGAATTTTTATTTGGCTCATGCTTCAGAACAAAATTATCACACAGCAAATTTTGTCAAGACGGGGCTGCGTGGTACAATCGGGTTGCCACCTTTGCGGTATGGGGGGATTAGAAACACGGGACCACATCATGTGGTCCTACTCATATGCGGAGAGGTTCTGGAGGGGGCTGTTTGCGCACTATGACATGCATGTCGCAACTGGTGGTTCAATAAAACAGAGATGGGACATAAATAATCGTCGAGGTACGGTGTTATCAAGATCTCGGGATAACACGGTCTGGGCGGCAGGGGCATGGGCGCTATGGATATCTTGATTAATGATACAACGCTCGAGGTTATTGGGTGGACTCGTTTTACATAGGTCGGGGGGGAGCCAGGGAGCCTTATATGTGGCTCTCCTGGCGGCTATTTTTGCAAGATAATGTAAATATTTATTTTTTCAGTATCGGCGGCAGAATCACTAACTTTAGTGATTAGGCTTGTAATTAAACGTTTTTCTTTAATCAATATATTGTTGACGGTACTCAACCGTCAACCTTCAAAAAAAAAAACATTGTCCTACACCATATAACACACATACACATTCCAAAGTAGACAGTAAGAATTAGAAAGTATTTAGAACAAGAACTAGAATTAAGTATTTAGATCTTTCACTTCAAGTGCTCATCCATTAACACTCTAGCCCACATGCACCTGATTTCATGGAGCTGATCCATCAGGAGAAGCGCAACACCTGGTGCGGGAAACTGCATGCAAGATTATAAAATGTTAAATGAACTCAAGTAAATTTAGAAAAACCCCGTCATTTTCTTGGAAAACCTAGGTATGAACTAAAGAGGGATATTGTGCACAGTGCATATGTTCAGTAAGCTTGTACCAAAAATCATCTATTTACTGAACGAATTCAGTTAAATAAGTCAAATTCTATTCAAGCACAACAAAAAATGATTAATAAGACTAAGAGGTGACATATACACAGTGCAGTTTTTGTACAATTATACCCAAATATATACTTACGAAACAAGTTTAAGTAGATTGGTTAAATTCAATTCAAAATATCAGTATTCAGAAAAAGAAATTGAACACATGGGTTACTATAGCAAGATACCAAATTCAGAGAAGCAAGACAATGATAACCAGTTCAGTACAAGGCGGGGTCCTCTACTAGTGTTTTATAGCACAAATATAATAATATAGAACACATAGCATTTCTGTCAAAAAATATAAAATAATGTATAATAGAACTAACACACATTTTTTGGTAAGGTTTTTTGATGTCTTGTGACGAATGAGTGCATGAATTTCATCGCATAATATCCGCACTCCCAACCCAAGTACTGTCGCTGGCACTGAATTGCAACAGTAAAAAGGTTATTAGTGTGAATTTTCTTGATAGTTGTACAAAGAAAATAAACAAACCAATTCTGATCAAAACTAACTAACTATGACTTTATTATAAAGTGGAGATGGCATAACTAGACTTTTTTTTTTTTCTAAAATAGCCGAAGCCCAGTTTCATTCAACAAAACGAAACAGTTTGTATTTACATGGCATAACTAGACTAATCCATGTTCTGATAGAAAGAAGAACGGAAAGCCCAAATACTGACCAGCACTCAATTAAGATTCAAGCCTGATCTGTGCCAAGTCATCTGACCAGAAGCTCCAACATGACCTGACCCCAAATATATTATAAAGGTCAATAGGAAACTGACCTGACATGGCACATATCATGCAACCGAGTCAGAACAAATCTCTGACATGCCCCTAAGCCATAAAGTAACCGTCACTGAAAAATTATCAATTCTGATATTACAAAGCGAGCTCGTTTTCTGCCACGCTGCTGTTAAGAAATAACATACAACCTAAGCCCAACCTCACCCGCATCGACCATGAAAGATGACAATCACCGGAAGAACAAGATACGATCTGATCATAACCATACAAGACACAAAATTGATCCAGCCAAAACTTGACCCCAACACTGTGATCTAAGTTGGTCAATAAATTAACCTTTTAGGTGCTTCTTATCAAAATTAATTACTGAGGTGTGAATAACTAAGCCAATAATTATGTTGCTAGCAACTAATGCTGTAATGCATCCTAGTATTTTTAATTTATGTACTGGTGATTGCATGAGTAACACACTCGATTGACGAACTGGCAAGTCATTTTCGTTTACAGATGAGTCATCTTGCATAATTGACAATATTTAAAACAAACATTATCTGATGATCCAAAAATCATATGAACCAAAGGAAGCAAGGTTAAGTTAATAAGTAAAAATGGTTCTGTATCAGAGGAGGCTTGTTCAAGGTTGAATTTCTCTTGAACCTGTTGTTTACTCGGTTTAATTTGCAAGGTTTTGATTCTTTACACGTTTTTAGATATGATTTTTTTTTCTCCGTTCAATCTAACCAATATTTATGACGATCTTTGATGAATTTTGCAAATATAAAACCATGAATGTCTTCTACACAATTTTATCTTTCAAATGAGATCCATGATAACATACTTTCGAGTTGTCCGTGGCACAAGTATTCATACATCATCAAAAAGTATTCATACCTCGTCGTGTAAGTGTAAATAGTTAATGTATCAAGAGTATTACAAGCATATGTGCATATCTCGATTAATTTTACAAGAACAGCCGAATAGTATTGAACATTGCTTTATTGTTTTCTAGTTCAATTTTATTTTTTGGAAATAAAAAATAGTTGCCACATGTTTCACTGTCGACACAAAAATAGTCTATCAAATTTTATAGATCATGTAATTGAAATGTTACAAAAAAAATAAAAACAATATTTAAAAGAAACAAAACACACTTCAATGAAGTATTCATACATATACATTGAAGTATTCATCCATATACGTTGAAGTATTTATACTTAAGATATCAAGTATTCATTTATACACGTTAAAATATTCATACCTAAGACATCAAGTATTCATTCATACACCTCTAATTTTTTTAAAATTTTTTTTTTCTGTCATTTCTTAGTACTTAGTACGCACTGGCCTAATTCACCATTAATGAAGTTTTGTTCTTTACAAATAACTCGCTACTGAATGAGGAAGAGGGACATAAACACGATAGATCTGACCCGGCGGTCGACAGTGATGGATCTGATCCGGCGGAGGCATGCTTGATTGGGATGTAGTGACGAAGGCGGAGGTGGGAGAGGGAGGCGGAGGCGGAGGTGGGAGATAGAGGCAGAGACGGAGGTGGGAGAAGGAGGTGGAGAGGGAGAGGCGGAGGTGGGAGAGGCGGGCGAAGGCGGAGGTGGGAGAGGGAGGAAGAGAGAGGAAAGAAATAAAGGGAGAAAATCTGCTAATTAATTTGTAGGGACCACTAGGTAGTTAGAATTTGTAATTATAACTAGAAAAAGAAGTTAGTTAGTTGGGTGAAGAAATGAGAGAATGATAGATGGGGGAAGATATAATTACACTTATATTTTTCCAAACTTATAATGATTTGGAAAAAACAATATGTGCAAATATATATTTTAGTTTTGTGACGTCAAATACAAAATTGGATTTATTAACAAAATTATTTGAGTGAGGTTATGGTACTATGCGTATTACACTATGGACTCATGCTATGGACTTATATATTAATTTTTAAAGTTCAAACAGTTAATCTGAACTATTCAATATGTTTTTTATATGAAAATTAAAGATCAAACTTTTATTTTTTAGAATTTTTTACTTTCTTTTAGAAGGGTTGAAAATTACTTAATTTGAAAATTCTAGACCATCCAAAAGTAATGAATTTCTACCTATTTAAAAAAATTCTAATAAAATTAAAATTTGGTCAACAAGTATATTTTATATGAAAATTATATTAACGTTTCAGATTTACTGTTTGAACTTTAAAAATAGATATACATATTCATAGCACGGGTCGATCCATAATATACATATTATCATAATCTCAGACAAATTATTTTCAAATGAAAGATATCTGATGTTTAATACGCTTAGGTAGGGCTGTAAATGAGCCGAGTTTGAGCGAGTTACCTCCAACTCGAACTCAGCTCATTAAATAAATGAGCGAGTCAACTCGAGTTGGGATGGTAATAACGAGTTGTAGAGCCAACTCGAACTCAGCTCGTTATCAACTCGAGTTGGCTCACAACTCGTTTAACCAGTTAAATCAATACAACACAAGTTACATTAGATAAATCAACATACTGGTACCAAAATTACAGCAACTTTTCATACATTAGATACAATCATACAACACAGTTAGATTAGATAAATCAACGTACTGGTACAAAAAATTACAGCAACTTTTCATACATTAGATGCAATCATACAACACAGTTAGATTAGATAAATTCTAAAATCCCATGCATCCCAAAATTACAGCCATCATACATTTACAGCCCTAATCCCATGCATCCCAAAATTACATCCATATGTTAGTATCCATTATCCAACAATTTTGCATACATAAGCACCAACAAAAACAAACAAAAACTTAGTATCCAACAACTTCATCTTGTCAAAATCATCATTTGTATGTTCTAAACCATCATATCCAGCAATCATTAATCAGAAATTAATATTAAACATAAATATTAATATTAAATGGTTTGACATTAAACAGCTTATGTATGTTGAACGTAGTACAATAATTAGTGCTACTTACAAAGGACTGGTTAGTTGTTATTTGGCAATCAAGTTTGACTACAAATCTATGATTAAAAATTCAAAGTCACAAATCATTTGATTATATGGTGACACACTCACTACTATACAGGTTCGACCGACTCGTATACGTCATGAGATTCTGCATGTGAAGACATTCTACAATAACACATGCAACAAAAAATTACAAAATAGATTAAAGTTACTGAACAGAAAATAAAAAAATAAATTAAAGTAATATAATATAAACAGAAAAGAAAGTTGCAGTAAATTAAATTTCTCATAATAAAAATTTCTAACCACAGTTCAAGGTTAGCCCCTTCTCCTACTCATGATTTAGAGCACATGGGCATTCACAGAGATGAATCATACAAGATAATACAAGAGAAGATCGTACAGCTATAAATAATTAGAATATGAATCAGGGTTTGGACTTGGTAGTGTTTTACTTTGTATGCTGTTACAATTTAATTTCAGCTATAAAGATGAAAGTCAAAGTCAGTACTTTATTTCACATAATTTATTTCGTTGTCTAATATTCTTTGCTAACTAGCAGACGTTTATTTCAGATCCTTTATTTCACATACTTACAATTTAATTGGTTGTCCATAACCGTTTCATATAAGGTATTGCTAGTTGCTCATCATCTTAAATTCAGCACACTCCAACTATCTCAAAGAATAAATAAATAAATAAATAAGCAGTTCAAAATTTTGAAGTACTTCCAGAGGCTTAGCATATTATCTACCTACTGATTCATATTGGCAAAATACAAATTATTGGATTTAACAAGTACCAATCCTAGCACAAAATTCTAATTAGGCAGCAAGCAAGCTCACAAAACAAAAATAAAAAAGGAAAAGAACTTGTCAAGGACCCTTACAATATCTACAGATTGAAAAAAAAAATCCACAGTATTTTAGTGAAAGTCCAACCATTAATGAAGAATTTAAACTAAATCAGTACCTTTTTGTTAGTTTAGAATGATACTTACATCAAGCATGGTAATTCTTGAATGTAGTGTTCATTTTAGATATAATAAATTAAAACTTACTGGTTTTATTGGGGAAGATTAAGAAAAATTAGAATATAAATCAAGTTAAATTAACATTCAATCTTGGATAGTTAGATTAAGAAAAATTTAATGCAATGATAGAATAAAATATAAAGGAACAAGGATCATGCTTTAAAAAAATTCAAAAAGTTGCAAAATGATACATTTAGTATAGCGGTACAGTACCTTAATAGAGAAGAGGGCGAATGGATCGCGATCGCTGTGCTGGTTCCGTCTGCACGGCTCTGGTAGTGAGAGAAACGGGGCTAGGGCTCTAGTAGCAAGAGCGAATGGATCGCCGAAATGAATCGCCGGAATGGCTCACGGGAACGGGGCTAGGGCTTAATGGTTTGGTTTGGCTTTGGCCTCGCGGGAACGGGGCTCGCGCCTCGCGAGATGGGTCGCGGGCTCGCGGCCTCGCAGGAAAGGGGTTAGGGTTAGGCAGTTAGCGTGAGAATGAGAGAGACAGAGAAAGAGTGATGTTTAGGGTTATGGTTTGGGGCTTTGGGCGGGATTAGGTCACGGGATTTTAGATTGGGATTTCAGATTTGGGTTTGGTTTTAGTTATTCTGGGATTTTCTGTGTCCAAGACTGTGTAACTTTATGTAACTCGAGTTATAAATGAGCGAGTTGGGGTCAGCTCAAACTCAGCTCATTTATTAAACGAGCCAGCCAGCTCGAGTTGGAACTGACTCGAGTTGTAAATGAGCGAGTTAAAGCGAGCTGTAAATGAGCGAGTTACGAGTTCGAGCAATTTTGCCCAGCCCTAAGTTTAGGGTTAGGGGCAGTTTATTTTATTTATAATAAATATTAATCTCCAAGAGGCAAGAAATATAATAAATAATAAAAATAGTTATATAATATATATAGATACATAAATAAAATTATAAAATATGTATTTTGGAATGTATTTATTTCAGACGAAAATATATCCTTATGGATAGTATTTTAGCCGAAATTTTTATTAATATCCAAAAAAATATATTAAATTTCAAAATCTACACCTGTTCGACAAGATTTCGAAAACTGTCCAAACCGTAGATTTATTTTTCAGTTTTTAGTACATGATCAAGCGGTCAAAATAATGATGAAAAATGAATACATAAAACAATTTAAAAAATAACTTATAAAATGTTCATTGTTTTGACCGCTTGACCATGTACTAAATGAATTCGGAACTTTAAAATTTTGCATGTACATGCATCACTCACGGAGTACATGAATTTCAACGGTTTAGATTCGTAGTTCGAAGTCAATTTGATAGTCTTTTGGAAGTGTGCTCACCAATCCTTCTTGGTGAGCACATCACACCCTAGTTTTGCTCATATATATATATATATAGGATTTTGCTAATATGCTATGCGTAGCATAGAGCCCCTCCGTGCTACGGCTCAATTTTGAGTTTTCAAAATCCTAACGGTCGATCCGAACCGTTCAACATGATCTCCATATGAATATGTACTTGCAAACCAAATTTTACATATTTTAGAATTTTTTTACTATTTATTAAGCCACTTTGAAAATTGCTGATCCAATGGTCCAGAAAAGTTTACTGTTGTGTACAAATTAGTGTTTTTTCAAAGTGGCTTAATAAATAGTAAAAAAATTCTAAAAAATGTAAAATTTGGTTTGCAAGTACATATTCATAAGGAGATCATGTTGAACGGTTCGGATCGACCGTTAGGATTTTAAAAACTCAAAATTTAAGCCGTAGCACGGAGGCCTCTATGCTACGCGTAGCACTGTCCTATATATATATATATATATAGTAAGGCTACGGTGCTTTGCAAAGTAAACAATCCTCTTTACTTCGGGCCACTTTTTCAATTTGCAAAACTCAAACAACCGATCCGAACCATTCAACATGTTCTAAATATTGAAATGTACTTGGAGACCAAATTTTACATTTTTTGCTATTTTTTTACTATTTATTAAGCCACTTTGAAAATCGCTGATCCAATGGTGAATAGTAAAATTTTCTGGACCACCGGTTCAGACTTTTTCAATGTGGCTTAATAAATAGTAAAAAATTTCCAAAAAATGTAAAATTTGGTCTCCAAGTACATTTCAATATTTAGAACATGTTGAACGGTTCGGATCGGTTGTTTGAGTTTTGCAAATTGAAAAAGTGGCCTGGAGTAAAGAGGGATGTTTACTTTGCAAAGCACCGTAGCCTTACTCTCTCTCTCTCTACATATATATATATATATATATATATATATATATATATATATATATATATATATATATATATATATATATATATATACAGGGACGGAACCAAGGCCTGGGCCCTGGACCCCCTTGGCCCAGAAAAATATGCATAGCCCTTTAATAAAAAAAAAAACTGGCACCCCCTACATCATTTATGGGCCCTTGGCACCTCTGTTTCTTTTCACTCTCCCCATTTTTTTTTCTAAACTCAAAGCGATGGCACTCTGGCGACTGGGCTCGCGACGAGGTGACGAGGGCACGCGATCATTCCTAAACTAGTTAGGCCCCCCTACCGATCATTCCTGGTTCCGCCACTGTATATATATATATATATATATATATATATATATATATATATATATATATATATATAGTATGGCTAGGTTGCTGCCGGCAGCATTTCGGCGAGGTGCTGCCGGCAGCGTTTCGACCATTCTGGTGTTCAAACAGAAAATCCGAACCGTTGAACGTGTTCTAAATATTAAAATCTACTTGGAGACCAAATTTTACATTTTTTGGAATTTTTTTACTATTTATGAAGCCAGTTTGAAAATTCCAGATCATATGGTCCAGACTGTTTTTACTGTTCACCCGGATCAGCAATTTTCAAAGTGGCTTAATAAATAGTAAAAAAATTCCAAAAAATGTAAAATTTGGTCTCCAAGTAGATTTTAATATAGATTGAACATCTATATAAAAAAATTTGTTGTTTGAACACCAGAATGGCCGAAACGCTGCCGGCAGCACCTTAGCCATACTCTCTATATATATATATATTTTTTTTTTTGAAACCTGACTATGGAAAGCAATACATTGCCTACACGCATCTACGGTGGACCAACATTGTGGTCTACTTGGCCTTCATAGTCTCGATCTGCTGTTTTTTTTTAATTTATAATTATTTGGAAAAAAAAACAATATGTGCGAAAATATTTTTTCACATTGTGAATTCAAATATCATGTGGGTTTATTAACAAAATTGTTCATCAAATGCAAAATATTTTATACATAATATTAAACCATAAGTGTCAACAGCTGTGTTTCTCACAGAAAAAAAAATAAAAAATAATAATAGATACCAAAATAATTATGAACTCAAACGTTAAGATTATTGTATACAATATATATGAAGCTCCATTTTGATAAGTTTTTATGTATAATTTAAACTCCAAGAGGCAAGAAAAATTATAAAATAAAATAAAATTAATGAAAAATATACATACATAAATAATTATAAAATATGTATTTTGGAATGTGTTTATTGTTTCCCATGAAAGTATATATATATCCTTATGGATAATATATTACTGGCCTGTTAACCTATTTCGTTTTATGTGTGGACATGAATCGAATATGGACAAGATAATACATGACAAGAAAGATAGGACACTGAACAAAATAATGGCAACTATGAATCCATGGATGCTGGTACAACAATAATTAATTTACGACCGTTATGTGTACTTGAGAAATTATTGTGGGCCCGGGGGCCCAGCAAATTTGATCAACAAAGGTTGACAACATCTTACTTTGAGCGTAGTACTTTTGTTATGGAATTAAATACCCTAATTAATTAGGATGCTTATAATTGTTCCCGCACTTCTGTCTCCGCAATGTTCTCGCACACAACTTCCATAACTAACTTGGGGAGACTGTTCCCGCACAATTTCCTTATATAATTTGTATCGTCCCCGCACAATTTCTAAAGTATTAATACCTATGAACGAAAGTATTTATACCTATGCACAAAAGTATTTATACCTATGCACGAAAGTATTTTAACGTAAATAATTGTTTTTCCAACTAAATCTCCTAAACTATCCTCGCATCATAAATACCTATGGAGGACCACTCAAACTAAATGGGGGGACCAGCGGGAAGCATACACGTTTCTAAAAATATCAATATTGCCATAACTATATGGGGAAACCGCAATACTTAATATTTTTTTTACATATGTCACTGGATGACGTCTGAAAGTTTTAATATAAAGTATTGAAAGTATTTATACCTATGCACTGAAGTATTTATATGTATATACATTGTACAAAGTTTAATCTTCTGGCGTTTGATCATATCAAGTTACACATCAAAGTATTGATATTTTATTTTGCAAGTATTAATATCTTATATTTTGCAAGTATTGATACCTATATACTGAAGAATTTATATCTATGAGGTCAACTATTTTTGTTATAGGAAGGTTGATGCGGGGATACGAGGTCCCACTACTTCATAAGAGGAAAGTTGACGCGGGGACCATTGGGGGACTGAAAAAGGGGAATCATATCAAGTTACATATGCAAGTATTAATATCTTACTTTACAAGTATTAATTTGTTATTTCTCAAGTATTTATACCTATGAAGGTTGACGCGGGGACAAGTACTTATACCTATTATTTTTATTGATACCATTATTACTATTACTATTACTATTACTATTATTATTATTATTATTATTATTATTTTTATTAATATTTTATTATTATCTACCTTAATTTTATGATTATGATTGGTTTTTATTAATTTCTAGTTTATGTCAACTTGTTTGGGACTAAAGGCTTTTGTTGTTGTTGTTTATACTCAATATCATATGTATTTGGTCGTGGGGTAAAATTAATTAAGGGTAATTTAGTTCTCCTCGGAGGGACACAAAACTAAATCATATAGGAATAAGAAAAAAAAAGTTCTTTTGTAAAAAATAAAAAATAATATATAGAATAGAGAAATAGATCTGTATTTTAATTTGAGCATACAGAAAAGTAAGCAATCAATTTAATTTTACAAATTTACAATCTTTGACCTACTTTATTTTTCTATTAAAATTCATCATGTTAAAAGTTAATTAAGCATAATCTTCTGGGGTTAATTTCTATTATGAGCTCGCTCGTCAATAGTGCGCTTTGTTACTTTATATTTACATATTGTTTACATTTAACAAAAGTAAACCAATCCGAATTGGTTACATAATTTTTCTAATACATAAATTGCATTTGACACAAAGAAAAGGTCACAGTCGGCAACAATAGATTAAGAGTGAAGGATTAAGAGCTTAAGGAGTGCTAAGGAACTAATGTTCGGTTATCTTAATCCGTGAGTGAAAGCTAAGGAGGTTAAAGGAAGGGGTAGAGGTGTCTTAAGTTCCGGACAGAGAATTAAGATCCGGACAAAAGAAGGTTAAAGGAGGTGTTCTTAATCCGTGATAAGGAACCGGTGTTCGACAGGATTAAGCAGCTAAGGAAGCTAAATGAAGCGGATTAAGCCTTAAGGAGGCTTAATCCCTTGTTGCCGAACAACCCGTAATTAAGTACTATTCACCGAGCAAGAAAAAAACATTTTATGATAACAACATATATTTGGACATGTTTTGTTGGGGATATGTGCAATTTTGGACAAACAATATGTGCGAATATATTTTTGTAACATTGTGACTTCAAATATCAAGATGGATTTATTAACAAAATTGTTCATCAAATGCAAAATATTTTATACATAATATGTGTATATTGTTTTTTGTGAAGCTATTTCATTTTAATGACCAACAGGAGTCAAGAGCTGTGTTTCACACACACAAAATAATATAGATACACAAACAAATATAAAAAAATGTGTATATTGTTTTTTGTGAAGCTATTTCATTTTGTGTGTGGCCATATATGGAACGAACATCATCAACATGGAGAAGATAATATACATATGAGTACAAAAGATAGGACACATGACAAAATCATGGCAAATATGAATTCAAGGATGCTGGTGCAGCAATAATTTATTTACGTACCGACGTTTATGTATATGATTGTGGGATCCGAATCTGCTGAAATTCGAGATCGGTTACTGTTCACCCTGAAATCCCTGTAATCCGAATCCAGCCGTCGAACTGTTCTGAGATGCGTGTCAGAAAAATTCAGCTGTTTCGAGATGCGTTCTCGAAAAAAATTTGATGGCTGAATTTGAATTGCAGAGATTTCAGAGGTACTGTTCATTAGTTTTGGAATTTCAGCTGATTTATTTCCAACATTGTGAGTATTTTTTTTATTTTTTTCTTTTTGTTGACATAAGCCCCTAGGCACACATACTTTCTAATTCCGGCTATCCAAGATCGAACCTAAAAACTTCCACATGAGGGCATATGCCTCAGCCACTGTACTACACAGTACTTGACTAGCAAATTTTATCAGCAAAGGCTGACAACATGTTACCCGTGGCAGTGTTTATGTTGTCAAATTATATACTCAATATATAAACTTATAGAGTAGAGTAGGTTTTATAGGCATCCGACATACTTTAAGTTTAATGAGTTTCAATATTGTCCGATTCATTCTTAGATCTGTGTGCATGAATATTGAAGCTGACACAGAAATATTAAAGCGGAGCGCACGTATTTTAAAGTAGATCGGATAGTCTTGGATGCCCATCGAACCTATCAACCTACTCCGTGCTATTTGATATCATGTTTGACCGTGGAGTAAAATTAATGAAAATTAAATTGATTAATTGATCTACTTTTTCATATTTTAAGTTATGGTTTAAATTAATCTGTATGAAAGAGCAAGTTTTTGAAAACTAAATCTCTACATATAATGATAAACTCTACAGATGTAGGAAGTACGTACGGAGTAAGTTAATATATCTAAAGAGATGGAGTAACTTATTCACAACTAATTCACCTCTTATTTCATTTCATTTTTATTTTACTTCTCGTTTAATAGCTTAAATATCAATTAATAAGTTACTCAACAACTAAATATGACTCTACTTAATTCTTAGTATGCCAGGTTGAGCAAAATCTGTATCCTCCTACGTAACTGACCGAGTAAAATTAGCTCCCAACCGAGCGATTGAAATTCAGTGTCTATTAAGATATAGGGATCCATTTTGAGATCCGTTTTGAGATTCATACCAGATTAAAATTGACTATTCAGATCACATTGTACTCAATCAAGTATTGCAGTGGTTCTGAATTCAGCAAGAGCATACAGTGGAGAGAGATCCAAATTATGAATCCAAGATGCTGGCGCAAGCAGCTTAAGTCAGAGGGTGGAGCATCAATAATTAATTATTTTAGGGAGCTTTGTGTGCTAGAGAAATATTGATTGTGAGCCTGCTGGCACAGCAAATTTTATTAACAAAGTCTGACAGCATCTTAATTACTTGTACCACATTGCTTTTGTTGTCAAATTCAATATCCTAATTATTTCTTGTACGCAGCAATGATTCCAGATCCTCTGATGTAACAAAATAATTCTGTTTAGATCCGGACTGTTCGATCAGAATTCGGATAAATTCGGCTCGAGGTGAAATACACGGAGTTCCTCGTCCTCCGGACATCTAATCAGAATTCACATCGATTTGGTTTCAATTTGAAAATTCCAAAATATCGTAATATTCGTGTTAAAATTGATTGGACGGTCCAGATTCAAACTTACTAATTGAGTTACCCTAGGAAATCCGAATTCTACATTTGTGAGTTTAATAGAAGGACAATAAAATAGATAAATTTGTGAGTTTTAAAGTTCAGAAGAGTAAATATATAATTTTCAATATTTTGAGGGGTGTACATGAAATCTCTCTCCCCCCCCCCCCCCCCCCCCCAATATATTTGGACATGTTTTCTTGGGGATATATGAAATTTGGGTCAATAACAGAAAAGTTTCCATGCTTAGATGAGACTTGAGAGTTTACATTGCCTCCACACTTGTCAACTTGGCCTTGATAGTCTCTGCTGTTTCTATTTTTTATATTTTTTATATTGTGACTTCCAATATCAATATGGATTTATTAACAAAAATTGTTCATCAAATGCAAAATATTTTATACATAATATTAAACCCCAAGAAGCAAGACCGTAAGAGTCAAGAGCTGTACATGTTTCTCACGTAATAATAGTAAAATATAATAATAATACATGAATAAATAGTATAGATACATAAATAATTATAAAATGTGTATACGTGAAGCTTTGTTTTGGAATGTTTTTATTTCCAACAAATATATCACCATATGGATAGTATTTTAGTGGGTCTTAATTAGCCTATTTCATCAAATGCAAGATATGTGATGTATACTAAGCGTTGGATAAGTGCCTAATTTATTTTATGTATAATTTAAACTCCAAGAGGCAAGAAAAATTATAAAATAAAAAAATTAATGAAAAATATACATACATAAATAATTATAAAATATGTATTTTGGAATGTGTTTATTCCCGATGAAAGTATATCCTTATGGATAATATATTAGTGGCCTGTTCGCCTATGTTGTTTATGTGTGGACATGAATCGAATATGGACAAGATAATACATGACAAGAAAGATAGGACAAATATGAATTCGGGCTAACGTAGGGTAACATTATTAGGCTTTGAGATTCGTGCCAAGTTAAAAAGGACGGTCCAGAACCGTTAATTCTAAAAGATTCTCTATTACGGTACCGGAGAGGAGAGGATATGAATTCCTCCATGACACCATGCTTAACTTATTAGTAGCACTTATTGCATGCGTAACGTGTATTAATCCATGAGATCACAAGCTCCAGGTGACGCACGGTGGAATTTAAGTAAGGCTTTCAGGAAAATAAGTATACAAACAACTTAGATATTTAACTTATTCATAGAAACAAGAATTACATAAATAGGCCCCCAACACAACTATCAGATGCCAAAAGAAAAATAAGCGGTATAAATGACAGTGAGAATTCAAACATTAATATCACCACTAACCTCATGATTGCTCTCACTCTCATGATCCTGGTGCTCGGTGGGTTTGGGCCTAGCAACAATACTAGGAAGGGGTAAGTAATGCCCATATTTGTGTGATCAACTCTTCTCGGTCTAAAATTTTCTCATGAGCCTCCACATTGTCGGATGGAGCGATGAACAACATCATCCACTACTAGAATCTCCAGTAATAGCAACGGCAGGAAATACCCCATTAGCAAGCGCTACGCTTGCTACAAGCCCGAAAAACCCCATTAGCAAGCGCTACGCTTGCAAATACTACCGTTGTATAAAGCCCCAATGCAAATACTCCAGTTTCAGACTTAATGCAAGGGCTACGCTTGCTAATACTTTTTTCTAGACTTTTGCATGAGCCGCCCTTGCAAAAAGTACGCTTGCTAATACTTTCTGAGTTGGCACCCAATAAGAGTATTTGCAAGGATGTCAAGTGTGGGCCCATCTGAGTATTTGCAAGGTTAACGAACGTGGACCCCACCTGACTATTTGCAAGGATAACGAATGTGGACCCCACCTAATTATTTGCAAGCACTACTACAAAAACTGGCTTTGTACACTGCACATTGTACACGGATTTGGCAATTATATTAAAAACAGTGTACCAAATATGAGTCCAAAAGATCTGCACGATTTCTACACGGATAATTAGTTAATAATCAGTGTAGAATTATTAGAGAGAGCTACACGGTTTATTAGAAACCACAAATCCGTGTGTAAAGAAGTGGGTGTGCAAATAATTGAGAGAGCTACACGGTTTATAACTAAATATCCGTGTAGGAACATTACACACGGCTTTTTGATAATATAGCCGTGTAGAATTCTTATAATTGTACACGGATTTATAACTAAATAGCCGTGTAGAAATAGTTGGAGAGCTACACGGATTTATAACTAAATAGCCATGTATAATAGTGTAGGGTTTTTATCTCTTCCCTTCCAGAGCGCCGTTTTGATCAAGTCTTTTAGTTAATACATCTCGAACTGAGCTTTTTATTTCTGCGAATTGATCGAGGCCAGCAGCTGAGATCTGAGATCTTTGAATTAAGTTTGTATTTTCTCCTCTCCATCTTTCTAAGGTTAGTAATATGTATTTAAATCATTTTCTTCCTCTAATTTTCTGTTATTTAGGCTTATTTAATTAGGTCATTTCATGCATGCTTGAATTCTTAATTTTAGATGTAATTAGTTAGTGTATTGTGGTCCAATAACCGACCTTTAGATGCTTTTAGGTCCATGCCCGTTCAAAATTAATCCAATAGGGATTAATTTTGGATAGTCCCCGTTTTGGGACTGCTCTTTGAATATTATGTCTCATTTAGGATGTGAACACATATTAGCGGGATTTAATTAGTATTTGAGGAAAGTTCGACAGTATTTTCCCTTATTGCTCCTACGAGTATGTGGTTCGTACGCATACTTGGGGAGTTAAGGGGAAATGCTGCCGAATTTTTCTCAAATACTAATTAAATCTCGCTAATATGTGTTCACATATGAGACATAATATTCAAAGAGTGGGTTAGGATTGTAAACCGGCCCTTTGTAAGCCCAAAATTTTGTACACGAAGGAGAATGTTGACCATGCATGATTAATTGATCAAATCATTTTTTTAATTTAATTTACAGATGGATCGAAGCTGGATGTATGAAATGCGACGTGACAGTGAAGAATATTTGGTTCGCGTTGATGAGTTTATAAAATTTGCTGAGAGTTATAGAGTGAAGAAAAAAGAAGAAGACATTTTATGTCCTTGTAAAGATTGTAAAAATTTATTAAGATTTTTGGACATCGAAGAAATTAGAGCTCATTTGATTTGTCGGGGATTTAAGAAGAGATATACATGTTGGTTCATGCATGGTGAGAAATTTGGGGAAAGTAGTAGTGCCAATAAAGATTATAATCGTGAATTGAATGATGAGAATGTTGGAATTTCTGATAATTTTGAACTTGATTGGAACGAGGATTATGAGAGTACCGAATATTCTGATATTAACGTTGAACCCGAAAATGACGATGATGAGATGGAGAGGAATTTTGATGAAAATGTAGAACACGAGTTTACTGAAAATTTGGAGGATATGTTACGTGATGTGGAAGATGAAATTAGTGATAAAAATTATGATAAATTTCAAAATTTGTCTAATGAATCCAAGAAGCCGTTGTATCCCGGGTGTACCAAATTTATAAAACTGTCAGCTGTGTTGAAATTATTAAACTTAAAAGCAGACAATGGTTGGAGCGATAAGAGTTTCACGTCCTTATTACAGCTTTTAGGAGAAATGCTCCCAAATAACAACGAGTTACCCGGTACAACATATCAGGCAAAGAAGTTGATATGTCCAATGGGGTTGAAGATCGAAAGAATACATGCATGTCCGAATGACTGTGTATTGTATCGTAACGAGTACGAGGCCATGCATGTCTGTCCTAAATGCGGTGTTTCACGATATAAACGTCGTAAGGACCAGGACACTGATGATTGTAACGAGGACACAAGTGGCCGACCTCCGGCTAAGGTGTTGTGGTATTTGCCGATAATACCGAGATTCAAACGGTTGTTTGCGAATCCCAAAGATGCAAAATTATTGCGCTGGCACGAAGAAGAGCGCAAAAATGACGGTAAACTAAGGCACCCGGCTGATTCTCCTCAATGGAGAAACATTGACAGACATTTCAAAGAATTTGGTTCTGAACCGCGGAACCTTAGGATTGTGGTAAGCTCAGATGGAATGAGTCCGTTTGGAAGTATGAGCAGTCGGCACAGTACTTGGCCAGTTCTTTTATGCATCTACAATCTTCCTCCTTGGTTGTGCATGAAACGCAGATATATAATGATGTTATTACTAATCCAAGGACCCAGACAACCCGGAAATGACATAGATGTATATCTCGCACCATTAATCGAGGACCTCCAAAAATTGTGGCATGATGGCGTCCCGGTATGGGATGCGTATATGAAAGAGACCTTTAACTTGCGGGCCATGGTGTTTTGCACCGTAAATGATTTCCCCGCGTACGGGAATTTGTCGGGTTACACTTGTAAAGGAGCAAAAGCGTGCCCGATCTGTGAAGATGACACGCAGGTGCTGAGGTTGAAAAATTGTCAAAAGAATGTATTCATGGGGCATCGTAGGTTTCTTCCTATTAATCACCCATATCGTAAGAAGAAGATGGCATTCAACGGGAAAATTGAGCTTGGAGTGGCTCGTCATCCATTAGACGGGGAGAGTGTCTTCAAACGGGTAGAAAACATTGATGTTGTTTTTGGAAAGTGCGCCAAAGCACTACCGAAGAATATTTGGAAAAAGAGGTCCATATTTTGGGAGCTACCGTACTGGAAATATTTAGAAGTGAGGCATTGCCTAGATGTCATGCATGTCGAAAAAAATGTCTGTGACAGTTTAATTGGTTTATTATTGAACATTCCGGGGAAGACGAAAGATGGTATTAAAGTGAGAAAAGACATGGTAGAGATGGGAATACGACCCGAGCTCGCACCGCAGGAGAAAGGGAAGCGCACATACCTACCCCCCGCACTGTGCACAATGTCAAAGAAAGAGAAAACAAGCTTCTGTGAATGCCTCAATGGTATAAAAGTCCCATCAGGATATTCTTCGAATATTAAGAAGTTGGTGTCGATGAAGGACTTGAAACTGGTCGGTCTGAAATCTCACGACTGTCATGTTTTACTGACACATATAATTCCGGTTGCAATTCGGGGAATTCTACCAAAGCACGTTCGTCAAACCATTACGAAGCTTTGTTCTTTCTTCAATGCAATAAATTCCAAAGTGATAGACCCTCTAAAATTGGACTCTTTGCAAAAGGAGGTCGTCGTTACTCTTTGCCAACTTGAGATGTATTTTCCGCCATCTTTTTTCGATGTCATGGTTCACCTTGTTGTTCATCTTGTGAGAGAAATTAAGATTTGTGGTCCCGTGTTCCTTCGGTATATGTATCCATTCGAGAGATACATGGGCATCTTGAAAAAATACGTAAGGAACCGACATCGACCCGAAGGCAGCATTATAGAAGGATATTCTACGGAGGAGGTGATTGATTTTTGCACCAACTACTTGACCGGTGTGGATCCTATTGGCGTTCCAAAATCTCGATACGAGGTAAGGCTCCAAGGAGTCGGGACAATTGGGTTGAGAGCCGTAGTTGCTGATCTAAATGAACTACAAAAGGCACATTTTATTGTACTACAACACATGACAGATGTTGCTCCCTATATAGATGAGCACATGACAATCCTTCAACAACAAAACTACACGAGGAGTCAGAAGTGGCTTACTAACGAGCATAATCGTTCTTTTATAGGATGGCTGAAAGAAAGAGTGCAGTCACACCCCGTACCTGAAATTGTTAAACTGCTTGGCAAATGACCCCAAATTGTTGTTAGAACATTCCAAGGATACGAGATTAACGGATATACATTTTATACTAAATCCCAGAGTGATAAGAGCACGATGCAAAACAGTGGGGTGACGTTGGTGGCGACCTCTCAAGAATTCAGTAGATCCGGAGATGGCCGGGCTGTAATAGCATCAAAGTCATATTATGGCGTTATTCAAGAAATTTGGGAGCTCATTTACAGTCCTCGCCTGAGCATTCCCGTGTTTCGGTGTCAATGGGTCGAAGACCGAGGTGTTAAATTTGATAACGACGGGTTCACACTCGTTGATTTAAACAGGGTTGGGCATGTTGATGATCCGTTTATACTCGCCAAGCAAGCCACCCAAGTCTTTTATGCCACTGACCCGAGTGATGCCAGGTTGAGCGTCGTCCTATCCGGAAAAAGAAGGATTGTCGGGGTAGAAAATGTCGTCGATGAAGAAGAGTACGACCAGTTCGACGAAGTACCTCCATTTTGTACTGATGTGCAAACTGAGGTAGCAACACTTGAAGGGGTAGACGAAGCTGACTACATGCGGTCCGACCACAATGAAGGATTATGGGCAGAGGGTACTGTTCAAATAGTGGAAAAAAGGAGAAAAAGGAAAAAAAAAGCATAATGTGTAATATTTATTTTGTTTAAGACCGTGTAGCTTTTAATATTGCAACTTTAGCTTGTAATATATCAAATAAAAAAGGAAAAAAAGAGGGAAAAAAAGAAAAAAAGCATAATGTAGTAATAGTATTATCAAATATTATCAAATATTATCAAATATTAGTTTAATGCTTATAATGAAGGATTATGTTTAATGCTTATAATATTATCAAATATTAGTATTAGTTTTTGAAAATATTAGTTAAAACATTTAATAATACAATAAAATAAATATTAGTTAAAATATTAGTTTTCACTAAATATTAGTTAAAATATTTAAAATATTAGTTAAAATATTTAATATTAGCTAAAATATTTAATATTAGTTAAAATATTTAATATTAGTTAAAATATTTAATATTAGTTAAAATATTTAATATTAGTTAAAATATTTAAGGAAGGATTATGTTTAATGAAAATATTATGTTTAAAATATTATGTTCAACTTTATCAAACATTTAATATTAGTTAAAATAAATATTAGTTAATAGTTAAAATAAATATTAGTTTATGTTCAAAGCATTTTACTGAACCTGGGACCCGCCTGTCGGAACAATTTATACACGGACTTTTAGCTAATAGTCCGTGTAGAAATGGAAGAGAGCTACACGGACTATTAGCTAGATGTCCGTGTAGAAAGGTGATTTGCACACGGATTTTAATGTACAACCGTGTAGAAAGGAGATTTGCACACGGACATTAACTTAATAGCCGTGTATAATGAGAAAACATTGGTTATTTCGAAATCCTTCTCTGCCAAAATTTTCATAAGTCCGAAAACCCTTCTCTGCCAAAAACCTCCCAATTCAAAGACACGAGCTCGATCTTCACCGCTCACCGCGCGCCTCACCGCCTCGCCGCCTCACCACCTCGGTCTATCTCACCCGTGGTCTCTCTCTCTCTAACCCGTGGTCTCTCTCACCTAGGTTAGCGTCTCTCTATCTCGTTCTTTTTCTTATTGGGTTTGAACCCGTTAGCCAATATAAATTAAGGTCCAATTTTGCACCCTTGTTTAGTACTGGTAAGTGGTAACTGCGCATTGACTGGCTATATGAACAAAATATCATCTAATTTTAAATATTCACAGAAAAGTTTTTTAATTTAATCTTGAAAATGCAACTTCTGAACTTCTTTTATTCACTAAATTTCAAGCCTTATCAGGATTCGTACTCTTCTACAAAAGATCCCAAATTGAACCAATAGTACTGTTTTTTTTTCCTGTTGAAGTAAATCAATCCAACGAGGAAAGCGATTTGTTAAAAAAATTATATAATGTTTATTTACAAGGTTCTTCCCACCAAATGATGGCGAATCCTCCTTTTAATTAAAAATTAGAAATAGAGCTCAACTAGCAAATATAATTTTGGAGTTTAGGTATGCACCCTTAGTCGACCGCGCACTTAATTTGAGCATTTGCATTTTATTTATTCTGAATGGTTTACAATCTTGGTTGTTTCTCGCTCTTTCTACAAATGTGCATATCATGTAATTCCTCACATAGGGTAATTTAGGGTACTTGTTAATTTTAGGTTATTCAAATAATTATGGTACTTGCATGTCGAATGTAGACCATGTCGAATGTAGTAGACAAAATATGTAGTTCAGTTATCTCTAGTTTGTTAATTTATCTCTTTAATTTATCTCTTCAATTATTGGTCACTTATGATTTGATCTTTAATTTCATGCAGAACCATGTCGAATGAGGATGAGTACGTCGATATGATGGCAGAAGAAGAGGAGCAGCAAGCTACTGCCTCATCAGAAAGAAGGAGGAGAGGGCCGACAATGTGCACGAGCACGTCCGAGCAGACCCATCAAGAAATCTGGTTCACAGAAGACGGGCGTGCGCAGGGAGAAAAACGGCAGAAATATTCAAATTGGTGTACGAGCTTCGTGAGGCAAAATGCGAGTATCCTTGTTGAGAGATGGGATCATTTTGAGGATAAGGTGAAGAACGAGTGGTGGAACACGGTGAAGGTAAAGTGCCTAACAACTCTTCTCTTGAATTTTCACTTATGTACGATCTATACTTAAATACACTAAATTTTTGTGTCAATCAGGCTCAGTGGAACATCGAGAATGATGTTCCAAAGGATAAGACTTTGAAGATTATGAACAATGGTTGGAAGCAATACAAGAGCACGTTGAAGATGGAGTTCATGGAGAAAGGGAGAAATCCGGTCGGCTACTACAAATGGCTAAAACAAGAGGACTGGGATGCGTTTCAAGCTTGGAAGTCTACCGAAGAGTTCAAGGTATCTAACTCGTGCCAAATTTATGCTTATTCTTTCTCGATATGTACTCTTTTTTCTAAAACTAACTGATCGTTATTGTCTTGTTTCTGTGAAGGCAAAAAGTAATAAAGGCAGGATGACCGTTGCCTTTAACAAGTATCCACACCATCTAGGGTCAGGTGGTTACGAGGGTAAGACGGCAGAATGGAGGAAAGTCCTGGACGCGAACAAGGATTCTGACTCACCCGTGGTTAGGATCCAAAATCCTAGGGGTAAAGATTGGGTCATGGGTAGAGCCGAGGTAACCGCTGACGGGAGGATAGTACTCCCAACGGATTTGCAAAGCGTGGCTCAAAGAATGGTAAGAGTCATTTATAACTCCGAAAGTACGTCAATTGTTCTTTTGCTTTAACTAATTCTTCTACTTGAGCAGTTGGAAGTGGAGGAGGAGGTCAACTCGGGTGCCCGGAGTGTCGAACGACAAAATGATTCCTTGTCCGCAGCGCTCGAGAATCCAGAACACCCGGGTCGAGTAAGAGGTGTAGGGGTCTACAGGGGCTGGAAGGAGGTGTTCTGAGTGGAGGGACAAAAACCTCGAAGAAAATCTCGTGCCAAGGTAAACAAAGACGAGATAGTTGCGCAGATACGCGCGGAGGTGAGCAAAGAGTACGACGCAAGGTTTGCTGAGATGGAAGCAATGTTGACACAAATTAGATCAGCAACTACGCAGCCATCCGAGCAACCACCTCCCATTTCGCCGGGAATTCGGCGAAGTAGTCAAGCATCCGGCACGTGGGGCGCCTTAGACGATTTGGATAATCTCAAGGTAATCAATACTTCTTCATAATCTAAAGGTATTTAAAACCTGTTTGCAACCTTGTTGGACAATATCGCATCACTAAAATAAACAACTTTCCTATAAATTTGTAGGACCCCAGAGCATGCGACCTCGTCCTGCGGAATGGCAGTGTTTCTCTGATCGTTGCTAAGGGCGTTGTACATCCACTCGCCAAAAGTGTACACAATACTTAGCTAAGACCCGACCATGCATGCGTGCAGGTTGAGTTAGTCGTGGATGGATGGCAGCGCGTACCCCTTCCTGTCCCTACCGACGAAGCGGTTGTGCTTGATGACGCACAGATGTCATTTGTCCAATGGCCCAAGAGTCAGATTGTTTTGGATCAGGTAATCCATAAAAAAATTCATTTATTTTGTTACATTCAACTCATTCTTTTTGAAATACTAGAATAATACATCTATAACTTGATACAGACACGAGGAGATGATGTTACCGGTACGGCTCTCTCACCGGTACGTCAGGAGGTGGCTTGCGACGTCGCGGCTGACGCGCCACAATCACCGCCCCGTCCTATGGTCACAGAAGAAGAATACAGCCGTTTGCCCAATGATTTGCGCCTTCTCCACGACTACTTGATGACGGCGCCCGACGGCATGGAGGCTATCGTCATCCCTGTCCCACCTGGGATGTTTCTACACGAAGGTAGGGAGCTCCTGCTGTCGTTCAGAGACTTCAAGGACCTCTTCCACCACTCGTCATCCGACAAATGGCTCGATGTTTCACACATCACCATTTTCCTCATGTTAGTGATATTAAAATATTTTCATTATTGTATAGAACTCAAATATATATTCTAATTACAATATGATGAGTTTTCAGGAAGCTAGTCCGAAACTGTGATGAGATGGTTGAAAGGAAGAACTTTTGCATGTTTCTGGACCCCGAGAAAGTGAGTGGTACAGCAGCGACATATTATCCGGATATGGCTATCGATTACATGTGTTTTGCGATGCATCGTGCTAAGGCGGAGGAGAAGAAATTCATTCTCATGCCATACCACGAGGGGTTAGTTCTAATCTTAACTTATGTGTTGTTTATATTTTAATTAAAGAATTGTATAAAGGAATTAAAAGTTAAACATAAAAAAATGAAATCACACCATCAATCATAGCAAATACTCGTGTGACTTTTATATGCTAAAGTACTATAATTCTTCTCCTCGATCCAACAGCAAACATTGGTGCACGATTCTCATTGTGCCGTACTTAAGTGTGGGCATAATTATTGATTCTTGTAAGCCAAAAGGAAGGACCGCGGCTGCCAAGTGCAAAGTTATCTTGCCTTTTGTGAATAAGTAAGCAATAATAATTCTATAGGTTTGCATTTCTTTCAATCATATCAAATTATAAAATTGCTAATTACATTCACTCACTTTTGTAAGGGCTTTTGTGAAATATATTAAAGAGGGAGGATCAGATAGCACGGGCCCGGGCAAGAAAAGCAAGTTGAATTGGAAGTACATGGTGGTGAGCACACTTTATGAGTTAGAAATTTCATATCTTGTTAAAAAAATTATTGTCATTCTAACAAATGCCGCTAAATGTAAATTTCAGAGCCCGCAACAGAAGGAGGGTTGGGAATGCGCTTATTACACGATGATATTCATGTTTGACTTTGTCGAAAGAATACAATTCGAATTCCCAATCGCGGTATGTACTTCATATGAATTTCCTATATAATAAGCAATTGATATCTACCTTTTCTGAAATACTAACTATTATCAAATTATAATTTTGTAGAATGTGACAAAGCAAGATCATTACACTTGGAATCAGATCAACGATGTGCGGTGCATGTGGGCAAGGTGGTTTGCCATGGAATTTTGTAATCCTCGATATGGATTTGCATAGATTAATTTGTAATAAAAATATGTTTCGAATGAATTTGTAACTATATGAATTTTGTATAAATTTAGTATATGAATTTCTTGCTAAAATCTGTTTCGAATGAATATTTGTATTTCTGTTGAAAAAAATTGGCTAGCAAAGCTGGAGGCTAGCCCAAAAACAAAATATACAAAAAAAAAAAAAAGGTATTTATACACGGCTATTTAACAGTTGTCCGTGTGCAATACTAATCATACACGGTTTTTTTGTTAAAAATCCGTGTATGATAGCCTTGCTGGAGGCGTAATACAAAAAATCTAAAACTATTTGTACACAGATCTTTACCAAAAGTCCGTGTATAATAGCTAAGAGAGCTACACGGACTTTTAATATAAAGCCGTGTAGAAAGAGGAATCGTACACGGTTATTTAGTTGATATCCGTGTAGCTCGCTAGGTCTTTGTACACGGTTAATTAGTGAATATCCGTGTAGACATCATCATAATCACACACGGTCAAATATCCGTGTGTAGTTCCTGACCTATTCATACACCCTGGCTTTAAACACAGCAGGAAATCCGTGTAGCTCTTCCATTAATGTCCGTGTGTAATCTGTTTTTCTGTAGTAGTGAAGACTAATGAATGTGGGTCGCACCTGATTATTTGCAAGGATATCATTAATACTTTTTGCATGCTCCAATTCTACAATCCTCCCTCCTTGTACCAACCCGGTACCAACCCAATAATATGTTACATTTCCATTAAACTAGATTTACATAAACACATTGAAATATAAAGATAACATTTAATAAATATTAATCAACATAGTACAATTATCATATATTGTACTAAAATACCAAAAAACATTACAACAATAGTACTTAAATGAACTTCTAAATATACCCAAAATATATCCACCACCCATTAACAGAATTACAATATAATATAGAGTCAAGAAATTAATTGCATAATTATGAAATTTGCCATTAGCACCAATCATCAGAAGCAGCATTTAAGAATGTTCAAGATAGCCTTTGCAATCAAATATCTAATGAAATAACAAACAAAATATTAAATAATGAGTATTTGAGAGAACAATATTGAAACAAAACATGTTGGATATTTTCTTGCATCATCTTGTGAAAACTTTACACATCTCGTCAAATTCACTTTGATAAAATTTACGACCCTGGCTAAATCCAAAACAGAAAAGGGGTCAAGTACAAGCACATGACACAAATTTTGAATTGAGCTTTAGCAAGTATAGATCAAACAATGTCATGTAACAGTAAACATCAATTTTAATTAGGTATTTGCAGAAAACAGATCAAACAATGTTCTTGGTGCATTTGTAATTTCAAACAATTTTAGCAGAAATTTTACACTAGACACAGTACCTTAAATTAACCATAGGTATCCTATCATTATTGACATTTCCTGGACTATGCTATTAGTTACAAAAGATCATGAAATTGGAAAGAAAAGAGACAATTCTGACAATACTTAGCAGAATATACTTAAGGAAATTGGTACTGTACTAGAAAATGCCTACCCCTGCACCATACTACCTTCGCCTCTGTTCGGAAGCACTTATTCCACCATCCGGCCCTTACAAAAATTAATAATAAATGACAATGTAAGAAAATAGAGCTCAAGTTTTTCAAAAAAGAAAAAGAACATAGAGCTCAATGAAAAGGCTTAGGAGTAGATGAAAACAAACCTGTGCTCTTAAACCAAATTCGAGTAGAACCTTCGCATTCCTCCAAAAATATAGCAGTGCCTTGTAGCATTTGTAGTCACAAGAGATGCATAATAGTTGAACCACCTATTAACATAAGAAATTAGCATATGTAGTCAAGAAGTTATATCATATACAGTGAAAACAACATAACCTTCAGGAATTAAAAAATATGTAACCGATTATGGTTAATGATAAACGAGGGCTAGACCAAGACCAAGACCTCTTAACCCTCTGACAATATGCTGTGTTGGCTTAGTTTTCTACACAGGCATTAAAAAAATTACTACACTAACAATTATCAGGAGGAAAAAAAAGGAATTGAATATATTGATGAAGATGTATGTACCTGTTCACCTACTGTATTTAGAACTGGTACGAGGCTGACATGTACAAGACAAAAGTTTCTCTGACCTGAACAAAGACACAGTTTGAAATAACTCAAAATGAGTAACCAGAAACACTGAAATAAGAAATGAAATGATAGTATTCATATCACCTTGACCTGTACTAATTAATGGGTTGTAATTTTAAATGACTGACCTACGCGATAAGAGAATTGGCCAAGAGCCTCAATGAACGGCATGGATTCAATGTCCCCTGCATTAACAATGACACTCTCATTATACCCTGATTCATCGGGCCCACACAATTGCATCTAGTACTTCCCAAATTATAATTAAAAAGAGAATAAAAGATCGACAGGAAGGTACTAGTTGTGGTTTAATTATTGATATCTAATATTGTTTGAATAATCTAAGGCTAAGCTTTCCCCTTTTTTTCATTACAAGGTTAAGTCTTTCTGGTAAATTGTCAAATTCCAAAAATAATAAATTAAAAAATAGAAAAGCGTGACAATCTATTTTCACCTATGGTGCCACCGAGCTCAATGACACAGATATCAGCGGGGCCTTCTGTACCATCTACAGGAATTGACACTATGCTCAATGACACAGATATCAGCGGGGCCTTCTTTACCACTGAGCTCAATGACACAGATATCAGCGGGGCCTTCTTTTCCACAGCGGCGAAGGTGGTGGCTAGGGTTTAGTGACGGGGTGTGACTGAGAGGAGGAGGGGCAGTGAAAAGCCAACCTAGATCGGGGCGGGGAAAAGCCAACCTAGGCGAAACTTTTGGTGAAATTTCACCGTAAAGTGGGAGGGAAAGAGAGGCGGCAAAAGCCAACCCTAGAAAAATTAGTGAAATTTTGGGAGGGAGGCAGGGAGCTAATGAGGGAAGTGAAAAAAAACCTATTCACATATAAGGGGCTTTCGTATACTCAGAGGTAACATAATATATGTGTTTATATCGGACCGTCTGATCACCACTATGCACAAATATTAAAGGATCATGTGCATCACATAGGATCAGATTTAAACAGAAATATTATGTTACTTTAGAGAATATGGACTCTCTACCCACAACCTCTTTGATGAAGACATCAGGACCGTTGTTCGCTTATCGGACAGTCAGTAGAGCTTGATATTTACTAATCACTTAATACATGTACAACAGTACATATGAAAAAAATTCAAAAAATATATTTTTATATTTTCTACATCTTATATGGCCAAATAATACTTATACATGTCATTTTTATAAACTTTCATCGTTGTATGCTTCTTCAAATTTAGAAAATATTTTCGGACCGTTCATTTTCAAGCGAAAAATCAACGGTTGATCTGCAATGAAATCATTCCAAATCTATTTTAAAATGATCAAGGGAGAACATTGAACGTAATCACATAAAAGTTTGGAATTTTTATTAGGTATGAGCTTCAATCCAACACGAAGTGTTTATGCCCATACGATGCTTAAATATTCCGTCGACTTGATGGATATGTAAATGAAAATAAAATTTCATCAAACTTTGCTACAATAAAATAAATGTACTGTTCTTTAATTTCAACGGTTCCGATCGACCAACGGACGAAATATTCCCGTGTGTCTTCATTAACTCACGAAACAAGAGTTTATGACTCATGTTCTACATGAAACATAAACTCTTGTTTCGTGAGTTAATGAAGACGCATGGGAATATGTCGTCCGTTGGTCGATCGGAACCGTTGAAATTAAAGAGCACTGCATATATATTATTGTAGCAAAGTTTGATGAAATTTTATTTTCATTTACATATCCATCAAATCGACGGTATATTGAAACATCGAAAGGTCATAAACACTCTACGTTGGATCGAAGCTTAGACATAACCAAAATTGAGAAATTTTGTGTTATTTATGTTCAAAGTTTTCTCTTGATCGTTTCAAAATAAATTTGAAATGATTTCATTACAGATCGACCGTTGATTGATAACGTAAAAATGAACGGTCTGAAATTATTGGCTCAATTAAGAGAGGCAAATAACGATAAAATTATATAAAATTGACATTTATGTTCATTATTTGGTCATATAAGATGTAAAAAATTAGAAAATATTTATTTTGAATTTTTTTCATATTATTTGCTATTCATTTATTACTAAATTGTAGATTTGTAAATCAGAGCTGTTCGATGAGGGATGAATGGTCTTGATTTCAAAGGAGGTGTCCATTTTAGAGACTGCAGGTTGGGGTCCATATTCTCTGTGGTAACATAATATTTATGTTTAGATCTGCTCCAGGTGAAATGCAGTGGATCTTTTAATATTCGTGTGAAATCTATCAGACGGCCTTGATAAAAAATGGAGAAATTATGTTACCACAGGTGATATGAATTTTTGAGTTGATGTATCTAAGTAAATGCGATACAGTGAGTTCTCTCATCTCTGTACTCTAAGGACTTAGCAGTTTTTTTTTCTTCCCTCCTAAATTTGGCCTTCCCTCCTAAATTTTTGCTAAAATTTTAATTCCCTAATATTTCACTTTCCCTACTGAATTTATCTTCTTAACAATCTCCCCCTTCTCCCCTTGTGTGATTTATTTCTTATTGCAAAGAGAAGAATTCTCCTTGCCGCTGTCTTCCTTCTCCCTCCACGTCTCTCACTCTCTCCGCACATCTATCAGACCTTGTAGCTACCTAAATCGGTAACCCCTTTTTACCCCTTTCTTTTGTAATTATTAAATTCAAATTTGTAAAACTTGAATGGCTTGAAGTTTTGAGTTGATTTTCTTAATAAATGAATGTATTACAGGTGTTCGATGAAATGCTCAAACCAAAATAATGAACTTTTTTTTTAATAATTATATGAATAGCATGTCGAGTAGTGTGAGGCTCTCTCACGAGTAAATGTTCAGCTTCTCTATCTCTCTCTCACTATTTCCCTCACTGTTCAAATAGCATGGTATAAGTGCAAAACTGTCAAAACTTGATTTACTGTTGCAAATAGTATGGTCTTTTAATCTTACCGGTCACCTCAGGATCACCAAAACAATCAAGAAAGGCACTTCAATAGAGTTGAGTCCCTTTTATTCTATATATCTGACTTTATTCTATTCATATATGTGCACACAAGGTGTTTGATGAAATGACATAAGTGCACAAGGTGTTTGATTATGTGCACACAAGGTGTTTGATGAAATGACATAAGTGCACAAGTTTTTAGTAAACTGATAATTTTTGTGTGCTTGATTGTGTCTATGCTCTATGCTCGATGAATTGTTGTTGATTTCTTGTGCACATAACCAAAATCATCAGTGTAGATAAGTAGCCTTCCCTTGTAAAAATCTTTTTGGCAGCATGCACTAGTGTACTGATAAGGAGGATTAGTAGTGTACAATAATGCACAAAATTTGAATTGTCCCAATGATAGGAAAGTAGTGTTCCTAGTCTCATTGTGATTGGTGTGGTAGTTATAATAATTGTGAAGGTATATCTCTATATACTATATCTCTTGGAAAGAATTTGAATGCTTAATGTGCAACCAAATAAGAGAAAACAAAGTGGCAAACTGTTGGTACCAAACAGCCCCAAAACATCACTCTATACAAACCAAAATTAGAACCATATCTACACTTTGAATTTGATCAAACTGTTTTATGAGCTAATAAATGACATTTTCATGGACAAACAGAAACAAATTTCATATTTTTCTGATTTTTGTACAATTTCTGAGAGCATTTTAAAATTCTGATTCTGAAAAAAGAAACTGGTACTGTACCGGGCAGGTACATGGACTGCCTCTCACAAAATCAAACATCTGACATAGCTAGAGGTCTCAGAAAAATTTGAAATTTGTTAGGGTAAAAGCTTACACTCTCCTGAGAATTTAGACACCAAGAACACAAATTTTGGCCTTGTAGATTGGCCTGTGCAAAATTCACAAAATAGAATGTCAGAATACCAAAACTTCTATATCTGAATATCAAGATTAACACATTTTTCTGACAGATAGAGGCGCATCAATTGACACTGAGATTATAGTGATAATCTAGCAAGGTCATCTATACACAAGAAAGACTATTGGATACCCATACTTGACCATCGAAATGCCCTCAAGTGATATTTTACTATTGGTACCAAAGAACATGCACCAATATAATGGAATACAAAGTAAATTGTGATTCAAATAACGAGTAAATCATGATTAGGAGTACATGCAGGTGAAAGGTTTATTCCATAAACTAGTCCTCAGCAGTTAGAACTTAGAACCGTAGTGAAGATATTTGCACTGTCAATTTCTTGTATTCTAACTGGGATGACTTAAGGCCGTGTGAAATATCACAAGAATCTTGCTTTAATTGCTTTAAGCATTTCTATTGCTTTAATATGACTTGTATCAGTCCACAGATGACTTAAGGTCGCTTTAAATGGGACTATGAAAATCATAAAGATTTGTGGTTTTCAGTTTAATTAGTCAAGTTGTATGCACCTAGATTTGGGATTGGAGGATTAGAGGAGCTTGATGCTGAAGAGGATTTTTATGCATGTGGTATTTTAGTTATTTTTTTGCATTAGTCATTCTGCTTTATAGTTTTCTTATCACTAAAAATGGAAATAAATATATATGGTAGTTATTATATGGAAATTAGAAATTTATTCTAGTAATATTAAAACTTTACTGTTTTGAAATTAATGTTACTTTCTATACAATTTAAGTCAATTTTATTTTCTTGTATGTTTGAAGTTTGAGAGCACATGGGAAAAAACACACTCATGCACCATTTATATGATTGTTCATTCTAAATTTTTTTGTTTGATAGTTACTAATGGAGTTTGTAACTTTGTAAAAAAAATATCAATGTGTATCTTTTATGATATAAATTTGTATTATAATTTTCCTTCCCTAAAAAAATAATTAAAGTTTTTGTTGCTGTGATTTATAATATAAAAAATAAACTTAAAATCATTTGCAACGGTGGCTCATGCAAATAGTTAGTGCATTCACAATAAAATAATATAAACAACATCATAAAAACATTTGCAACGGTGCCTCTTGCAAATAATAATGTCTTTTAGAATATAATAATATAAAAAAGAACTCCAAAAACAATTGCAACGGTGCCGCTTGCAAATAGTAACACAATTCACAATAAAATAATATCTGGCGTGTCTGGGGTGGGTATTATTATTTTCAAGGGCCAATAAGAGACATTAGCAAGGGGATCCATTACATATTTGCAACCGTGATTATTTGCAAGGGCCTCCCGTTGCAGTTATATTAATTTAATCAGAAAACCAAAATCTTTTGCAACGACCCTTCCTACGCTTGCAACAAACACTTGTTCCCCTTGCAGTTACCGGAAATTCTAGTAGTGATCTCTGCCCAAAAATCAGCCAACATCGTCCACACTAGTGCTCCATTTTCGGCGTAATTCATGAGATCGTTGGCCAGCATCACACTCTTTCCGACCAAATAACTTTCACTCCATGTGGTCTGCAGTGCGTAGTTACAACAATTTTTTTTCGTTGGTATGGCTAATACTTCTTCTATCACTCTTTCATACATGTCTTTTGTCCAGTCAACCCGATCCGGTAAGAGTTCTGGAAAAAAACTTCACTAGATAGTGGCAATAGCTGGATAATGCTAAGGCCACCTCTTGTTCCTTCGTGAAGGGATTGTTATTTTGTTGGTGTGGGGGTTCTCAGTGACAAAAGAGGGTTGTAGTTATAGGAAAGAGGGTTCTGGGATTATCCAAATCACGTTACCCATCGTGAAGGGATTGTTATTTTGTTGGGGTGGGGTCCTTGATGGGGAACATTATTTTGTTGAAGTGAGGGTTCCTGGTGGTGAAAGAGGGTTGTGGCAATGTATCTAATGAGGCCATTTATGGTGAAGGGATTGTTATTTTGTTGTGGTGGGGGTTCTTGATGGGGAATATTATTTTGTTCAAGTGATGCTTTCTGGTGGTGAAAGAGGGTTGTGGCAATGTGTCTAATAAGGATTGACAAATCAACTTCAATAAAAAATAAGATAAGTCTCCTTCGCATCTAGAACTGAGTAAATATGTCTCCTCCGCAAATTCTCTCCAAGTGCTTTCCATAAAGCCCCCTTCCTAAAACTTTGAAAACGACGTGGAAATAGCATGCATGTATTAAATGCTGCGCATGAGCTGTTAGATCTGATCCATTCGGCAGGGTTCTCAATGTACTTGTTTATATATTCAGGATTGGACCAGCGGTCTGTGGTCCGCTTCCACCTACTAAATTGAACATAGATGCATGCAACAACAAGTAATACTGTGATGGCTTTATGAAGACCAGAGAAAATTTTCACCAGCATAGAGCCACGTCTAAAAAAACAATCACTATATGCATCTTGGGCCACAAGGGACAGCGACGCAAAACTTCTTTAGAAAATTGTACAGATAAGGTAAATGCCAGTACCCAATATGATGCAGAAACCCATTTGATCAACTGCAACATACCAGGGAAAATACTGATGAGTAAGTACCTTGGTGTGCAAACTTTCAGAAACATACTTCATCTCATCCTTGATTATGCCGAATACCGGCCCGGGTTATCTGATTTTCAAGCCGAGTCAGTCCGAGTCCTTCGGTTATTTTACATTTTTTTTCCTGACAGTTGTTAATCTATGATTTCAAATCACAAAAAAAAAATTAAATTATGCAAACATAATTTGAACTAGAAAAAATTAAATTATGCAAACAGAATTTGAACTAAAAAAAATTAAATTATGCAAACAGTTGTTAATCTATGATTTCAATGTAATCTTGCTTTTCTATGCATAAATTATAGCTAGTTTGCATAATAGGTGTCTTCTATTTCTAATGCTTATATTATATTATATAATTAGTGGATTATTTGAGTATAATATTTTGTCTACATAGTTTTCTTACAAATTATTTTTTTTACCAATTTTTTCCTATATTTTGACTACAAACAAGGTTCTGCCAAAGAAATCTGAGTTTCCGATCCGATTCTTCCGATTCCGGCCGATTTATTCGATTACGATTCCACAGTCAAGTATCCGATTCTGAGTATCAGAACCATGGAATACCCAGTCGATTGGATTTCTATCTAAATTGTTTCCTTCAGTTTGTATATCTTGATTGTTGCCAATATAGTCAATTAGCCCTTCTAGTACAAATTAAGGGCCTTTTGACATCCGGCCTCATCTACTGGGAGCTTGTCGAACCTTCACATCAGCATTTTTGCAAGGGCAAGGGAGACACAGTTGTCACGCCAGTTGGGAAATGCTGAAGTAAATACTTCATCTTCAGAGTTGAGCTGGAAAACTCTGCCAATAGTGAGCACACCTTGACAGTTAGATTTTTTCATGCCTAGGTGATAGCCGTTACGGCAAATGGCTATCTTGTGATATTTCTCACCCATAACAATGTAGGCGAAACGGTTCATTGTTGTGTTCACTAGTTCATCTTGGAGCATGACTCTCTTCATGTAATTGTGTATTAGGTTTGGGTTCTTTCCTATTAGATAGGACGCCTTGGCTTTGTTCAACGTAAATCCGTTCACGATCTCCATGATAGAAAAATAAATACAGAGCGCGAAGAGACACACCCTGATCCCTTGTAGAGGTTGATAGCTGTAGACAAGAAAACCAATCCAGAATAATTGGACCAATTGCTCGGCTGACTTCCGTAGTTGCCAAGTGTAGTGGTTGTCATTACCCACCCGAATGGTCTCCATGAGCACCATCCAGATGAGAATAACTTGAGCTCTTCCTTCTTGATTATATTGCTTTGCTTGGGAGAACGACATGAGGGGGAGAGCATAACCTGTAGATTGGAAAAGGCTTGCGTCGTGGATGCTTAAGTCCTCAGTAACACAAAGACCTGAAACTATTATGATGGTAAGGGATGTTATAACCATTAATATCTCGGCCACAAGCTCAGTCGTGCAAGAATATTTCTGGTCATTTGTCATGGCTAGAACCTTTCTCTTGGCTTCGTTACATATATACTTGCTAAATACTTGGAGGTGGATTATCTTGTTGCAGTTTGAAACCCAATTTAAGTGGATACTTTTAACGAATTGTTGGGTGATGTCTTGATGCTTGCTAGGTTTGATTAGGTTAATTGGTTTTCTCAACAAACATAGAAAGCGCATTCCAGTACTGTATTGAAGCTGGCCTAGGATAGATCTGAGTATTTTTTTTTTCTTGGCGGTCTGGAAAAAATATAATTGTTGAATTGAAGTATTGGGTGAATGCTGTTGTTTGAGATGCTCTTGGTTCTCATATATTTTGAGTAAGGTTTATGCATACTTATATTGTTTTGATGGGTTAAAACGTTGCATCAAGTCATTATCTGTTTTAGTTTCTAATAAATAGATTGATAGATAAATAAATGAATAATACACATAAAAAAATAATTATAAAATATGTACTTTGGAATGTCTTTATTAGCGATGGAAGTATATCCTTATGGATAGTATTTTAGTGGACAAGATAATACATGACAAGAAAGATAGGACACTAGACAAAATAATGTCAATAAATATGAATCCAAGGATTTTTTTGTCTGTAGAAAATAATAAGAAAAAGAGAGAGAAATAGAAAGAATATCTGTAATTCTTTATTGCTAGAAAGATTGGTAGTAGCAAACTAATCCTAACCAAGTTCTGTTTTCTGTTTTTTTTTTTTATATATTCTCTATTAAAATATAAAACTTTTGAAGGAAATAGATCGAGTCTTTCTATTTATCTAAATTTGAAGATAGTTTATCTATTTTCTGAAAAAAAGTTTTATATTTTAATAGAGAAAATTAAAAACAAAAAACAGAACTGGATTTGTAGCTACACGATTGTTTTTACATACACTTAAAAAATAAAAAAAATAAGAAAAATACTCTCAACTTTCAAAAATTTCGAAAAATGCCCTGACCGCCCCACAGTGGGGCAGTTTGCTATGAATTTTATTTTTTTAGAGATATTTAGTGTGTATAGAATGAATGTTTTACATATACACACTCAAAGTAATTTGGTCTCACTGCTTTTATGATATTTTTTTTCTTTTTTTCTCTTTTTTGGATATTCATATTCATTGATTTTGTAAATATAATGTATGACAAATAAAATATATATGTGTGAAACTAGAGCTGAACCTTAGATATTGTATAGAACCCATGCAACAAAAAAATATACTTTTGTTCTCTTTCATATAATATTAGCAATTTTTTTTATTTTGAAGCCATTTTGTGCCATCTTTCATAAATCATAAAAAATAGTAAAAAAAAAAATTCAAAAATAGTAAAAATTGGTATTCTACAATATCATTATATAACCAATTTACTGACCTACTTAGATCGAAGTTTGAAGTGTATATGATAAATTTTGTATTTACCGTTATTTTTCAGAAACTTCAATTGTCGTTCAGGTAGAGGTGCAAACGAATCGGATAATATCCGACCGTATCCGGATCCGAATCCAAAAATTAGATATGAATATCCGTTATCCGAATATCCATGCGGATAGGATATGGTTTTGAATTTTAATTATCCGTATCCGAATAGTAAATATATACCATATAGTTTAATATATATTATTAAAATATTTATATATATATCTACAGATATCCGATATCTGATCCGTATCCGTACGTATTTGTATCTGAAAAATAAAAACAAATACGTATATGTTTTACCACTATCCGATCTGTATCCGATCCGTTTACACCTCTACGCTCAGGTTTATCCTTTTTTTATTTTGGAAAAATCTTGAAATGAAGGCACTAAACTAAATGACTGTAAATGACAAAAAACTCGAAAATTAGAAATGAAAAACTTAATTGAAAACTTCAACTCAAGTTTTGAGGCTCTTCCCTTTTCTTTTTTGCAATTCTAAATTTTGAAAAATAGTATAGCTATCACTGACGCATGCATCTTCTTGCAAGCTTTCTGAAAAGTGGTCATTTGCTGATATCGGACACTCGAGCGCCGTTTTTTGGCCGTTTAAAGTTTCATCGTCATTTTATATCGTCTCTCTTGCCTTATCCCTCGTCCTAGCCTTGTTAGTTTACGATATATGTCTTAGATAAATACATGTACAACATACATGTGCTTTAGAAATGAGAGAAATGACTTACAAAAAAATAGATAGAGATGCATTATAACAGAAAGACTCAGATCGATGATGTGGGAAAATATTATATTTCTTTTATCACACACATATCATACAATAAAATAATGTATAATTGTTGGAGCATTCATCCATATCCGTCTGAAAGAAAAATGCTCCTCATTTGTTTAATTGAACTAATACAATATTTATGTTTTTAACTGTCATTTAGTCAGAGTTTTATATTATCAATTTGATATCAATCATTAAAAAAAATAATTTGCACTAATAAAAAATTATATTATCAATTTCACTACTCAAGTACTCCTAATTTTTAATAAAAAAAATAAAAAAATAATAGCAAACCGTTCCGCGGTCAGGTATGGAAGTGGACCGTTTGTGTACTGTGGTACAACAATAATTTACGACCGTTTATGTGTACTAGAGAAATGATTGTGGGCCTGGCGGGCCAGCAAAGTTTCAACAAAGACTGACAGCATCTTACTGGTCATGCTTTATTGCTAGCGGACCCATGGCCATGCTGCCTCTTGTTATTTTCAGCCATACACCTCGTCTATGACATATTTACTGTTTTGTATTAAAAGAAGGTTGTTAATCAAAAGAGCAACCTTTTAGTCAATGTATCCGACTCTACTGCTTTTCTTTAAGAAAAACATGATTCTGTTTTTCAGATTTCAACCATTCAAAAATTTTCATTCGCGTATTTCGATAAAGAAACTCTTTCATGCTAAAATTTCAACAAATTTGAATGATTGGGATCGGAAAAGCAGAATTATGTTTTTCTTAGAGAAAAGCAGCATAGTCCGATTCCTAGCTAATAATAATTCTTAGAACTGGTGCTAGACAATGCAAAATGCAAGCTACAGTAAAGGCAGCAAAAAGGGAAATAATAAAACAGTAACAAAAAGAGGAAATTTCATGCAATTTCATGCAAGAACATCATTTTATTGGATTTGGTTTCTTATCACCTAAGTGTGGTTAAATCTCAATCTCACTCAGGTAAGTGTTGTTTAATCTCTTACACAAACTCTCTTTGAAATAAGATGTGATTTGCGAAAAGTTTAAACAACAGTGAATGCCAAGTACATTGTCACATGACCATTCATACACTATCGAAAACTTGACTGTGTTCGCGGAACCGTGTGTTGTTATCTTTTGGGACCATATATAGTCGTATTTTCTAGTAGTGATCGATCCATAATTTAAATATATTTGCCTGGTTATCATAAATAGAAACTACTTTTTGTATTTACGAGCAATATTAACTATGAATTGAAATAAATTAATTAAAGAATTAATTTATTTTATTTGTTGGTTGCTTCTCCCTCTCTTTAGTATATATTGTCGTTTTTTTCTATTTGTAATGCAACTTTAGTATTTGATCGCGTCATTTTTGTGTTAATTATAAAGTAGAAAATGTTCTACTAGTTTTGAATTAATGTAAGTTTCAATATAAGAGCAAATTTCAATTTTGACCAACAACAATAAAAAATGACAAGAGAGCCCTTCTCACTTACAACACACAAGGCATTTCTGAGACTCACATAACTGCACAAGTAAATACTTTTAGTGAACTGTTGGAGTATGCTATTATTAACCATAAAAATGTTCATTTCTGCTCATACATAATCATAGAATGAAAAATGGACCAGACTCGGCTGCCGGTGATCCGATTTTGAATCGAGTTTCTCGGTTTGTGAGTTTTTAGTCAAAAACCAGTCCAAACCGGCCGAATCAAGCGATTTTTTATGTTTGGGACCAGTTCTTGTCGTTTGGAGCGATTCTTCAGAAAGAGTAGAGAAGAAGGAAGAGGTAGCTAGGTTGGACAGCGAACTGGACTCACTCCATTTAATTCAATACCACCTTCACTGCATATGGGGCCCTTATTAAAATATTAACCTATTTTATTTAATTCAATATCACGCGGGACCCACAACCTCAGAAATGCAGTTTAAACCATTCAATCAGAGGTTGATCTTTTGTCTAAAGTAAAAAAAGTAAACTCTATAGTTGTACTTATTATCTGAATTACACTTTTTAAATCACAATTGAGACGGTTGTTAGATTATTTGAATGTAATTATTTGTATAAATATGAATTGTTAATCAAATATTTTTTATGAATTTTTTTTCTAGTTTTTAGTACAAAATAACATTATGGTAAAAAAATCCGAGTTTTTAATCCGATTCGGCCGATTCCTACCGATTAATCTGATTCTGATTCTACGGTCAAGTGACCAATTCTGATTGCGACCAGTGTTTTAATTTCACAATAATTGAATGGGACCAGTGTTTTATATATATCATTGTTAATCATTGTTCATGATTACTATTCTCAATTCACCATACACACACAAAAGAAACAAAAAGATAAGATTGAAATAAATGCCTTATTTCAATTCCACACCATTGCTTACATTATTTTTACCATATATTCATTACCACCCCTCTTAAAATGCCTTATTTCAATTCCACACCATTGGTTACATTATTTTTATATACCTCTTCTACAATGCCATCCTTTCCTTGTTCTTCCACTGCCTCTTTCCTCTCCATTAATGTCTTTATCAATCTCTCAAGGTACGCCCCAGCATCCACCTTTGAGAAACCGACACACATCAAACGCTCCGCAACATCTGCTGGCGTGATCTTCACCTCCTCCAACAAACTTCTTATCATCTCATACAATTTGTGATTCTCGATATCGAGGTAATTCTGTGCCAAAACCCTAAACGACTCGAAGTCACAATATGACATCTCTATGTGTTTGTCCATCCTGCCTGTTCGAATTAGTGCAGGATCCAACTTTTCTATGTGATTTGTTGTAAATATTATAATCCTCTCTTCGCCACATGCCGACCAAAGCCCGTCAATGAAATTCAGAAGACCTGAAAGCGTCACGTTTTTCTGTTCATCATCCTTCCTTTCGATTTTTTTGTCACTGCCGTCATCTTCTTCTTTGCTTTTGTTGGAGTTGCGTTTGCCTGTGAGATCGAGTGTGCAGTCGATGTCCTCTATAACAATTATTGACTTCCCGGTTGTCTCGATGAAAAGCTTCCTTAATTCTGAGTTGCTCTTTACAGTTGTTAGTTCCATGTCGTAAATATCGTACTCTAAAAAATTTGCTATGGCCGTTATCATGCTTGATTTGCCTGTACCGGGTGGACCATAAAGCAGGTACCCGCGTTTCCAAGCTTTGCCGATCCTCGAGTAGTACTCCTTCCCTTTGCGGAATTCGTTCAGGTCATCTATTATGTCCTGCTTTTTTATCGGGTCCATGGCAAGCGTATCGAATGTGGACGGGTGCTGGAACTGCACGTGGTTCCACATAGGATTGAAATAGCTGTACCACTCGTTATACGGGTTGTTCGTGAAGAGGCGGCTTGCCTGTTGCGTACTGTTATTGCACGGCCTTTGTCGAGCACATGTCTCAGGTACGGTCCCTCTATTAGCTCACGGTGGCGTTTGTGGAAGGTCATGGTGTAGTACCTGTCAAGGTGGCATAGTGGATGTATGATTTTTTTGAGCTAGCATGAAGTGACTATGACTAATTAAACTGAAATATAGGTCATGTAACTTTTGATAAAACTGGTAAGACAAATTAAGCTGACAACCAAGAAGGTCACTTAACACGTCTCTTTTCTATTCGAAAAATAATAAGCAAAGAATTCACAAGAAAAAACTATTTAAAACAACTCAAATAGATATGATTCACAAGTTTAATTTGGTAGTTATATTTTATATGTCCTTAATTATAGACAGAATAGGGTTATAATGTCCCTGTTAGTTTTATGCTCCAATCATATCTGGCATTATTATATTTATTTTTAAAATCTAAACAGTCGATTCAAATTGCTAAACATGATCTCCATATTAAAATGCAATTGGAAACCAAATTTTATATATATATTTTTTAAATTTACTAATTTTCTAGATAGATACAAAATCAATGTTTTTAAATGCGATTGGAAGTACTACGTAGTACGTACCTCCTTTGTTCTTCAGAGTGGCCACCGGAGTTGTGGTTCGATACGGGTTTATGCATATATACATGCCACCAGATCCTAGCCCCGTTAAAATCATCTGTCACCTCCACTCCTTCCCCGATTGACACCAGGAAGCAATTGCTGTCCTTGCCTAGTTCAACACGGCATGTTCGAGCAGACCTAGAGCAGTGATCGCTGAGGTAAGCTTTGGTGGCAATGTAGAGCTCGTGGCGGTTCATGCGATCTCCGGCATACTCCTCAATGACAAAGCACTCGTAGGTGTTGATGTAGGAGGTGAACTTGAGGGTGAGAGCGTCGAGGTATTGTTTGAGCTCGTAAGGAATGAATTGACGAAACATGGCCCAGATAATGGCCAGGCCTCCTATGGTGGATGTTATCTTGGTGCTTAGCGACGTCAGTGCTTCTACTTGATCCATCGCTTGATTTCTTTCTCTTCTTGTTTTTGACATGTAACAGAGAGAGAGAGAGAGAGACTCAAGTAGTCAAAGTTGGGTTCTTCTCTTGGCTAGGTGCTGGGTATATATAAATGAATTCATGAATTATTAAGAGAAAATTGGAGCACAACCACAAGAGTAGACAAAGAGAAGATCAAATCATGGTCCCACAGATTCTTTTCTTTTCTGCTACTTGATCAAATCATGGCACCGAAAGCCAAAAGTACTCTATGCTTGTGTCAGCGTTATGACGTAGAGAGCTGATCTGAGTCGGATGATGTGATGCATATGCTTCCGGTGTCGCTTTTTAATTTTGTCAAATAAGAAAAGGCGATACAAGTAATTAAAATATTTTAATACTACTAATAATTTTGTCATGATTTCAAAGTACACCTTTCATCCAGTTTCCATTTTTAAAAGGGGGAATTTCACATATACCCCTCAAAAACTTCAAAATTACGTATTTCCTCTTCTAAACTTTAAAATTACGTATTTCTCTCTCTAAACTTTAAAAACTGACAAATTTATCTATTTTATTGTCTTTATATTAAAACTCCTTCTAATTAAATTTTAAAATACCCATTTACCCTTTAATAAAAGCATATAAAAGTCCATCAGACTCAAATTTGAATCTGAAGGGTTCCTCTACCGTTCAATCCGCACGCAATGCATTAAGATCTGTGCGCATCGCTTCAATATTCATGCTGATCTAGCACGCACGGATCTTAACGAAATTCCGATCCGTGCGTATCACATAAGATGTGTGCATTTCACTTCAATATGACTGTGTTCGCATCAAGGTTTGTGCTGATGTTGCACGCATAGATCTTAAAGCAGTACAAATGGTAGATGAACCGTTCAGATTCAAATTTGAGTCGGATGGGTTTTACATATTTTAATAAAGGGTAAAATGGGTATTTTATAAATTTGGAATGAGTTTTAATATAAAAGACAATAAAATCGGTAACTTTGTGAGTATTTGAAGTTTAGAGACAGAAATACGTAATTTCAAACTTTAGAGGGGATAATACGTAATTTTGAATTTTTTTGAGGGGTATACGTGAAATTCTCCCTTTTTGAAAGGTCCTCAATTATGCTTGAGCGTTGACCTCGTCAATACGCGGGTCTCCGACGACAAAAATTTAAAAAGAGTTGGTTTTTGAAAATAATCAAATAAGCTTATTAATCAAATTGAAACCGAACTAAATTTTAGTTTAATTGATTGAACTGAAATAAGAAGATCAGTCATAAAAATAAAAAAAATTTCGTTATTTGAATTTTTTTAAGATAGATTTAAAAAAATTGTTTAATTTCACTACTACAGAAAAAGAGATTCCACACGGATATAACTGGAGGAGCTACACAGATTTCTTGCCGTGTAGGAGATGAGGGTGTATGAATAGGTAAATAATTACACACGGATATTTACCCGTGTGCATTATAACGCTTCATACACGGATTACTTTATAAACAGCCGTATACAAACACCTGCCTGTGGCGCTCTCCATTTAACCGAGCTACACGGATATTACGTAAACGTCCGTGTACGACTACTCTTTCTACACAGACATTTAATTTAATATCCGTGTACGATTACTCTTTCTACACGGACTTTTAATTTTATATCCGTGTAGCTCTCTTAACTATCCTACACGCACATTTATACAATAATCCATGTACGAATATATTCCTACACGGATTATTTGATAAATATCCGTGTAACAAAAAATCCTACACGGACATTTATCAAATAATCCGTGTAGGAATTTATTCTTCACTGATTATTTTATGGATTACTCTTCCTACACGGAGTTTAGTTAAATATCCGTGTAGGATTGCATATATATTTTTTTTTTGGATTTTTTTTTTTGGCTAGCTTCCAGTTTTGCTAGCCAGTATTTAAATTTTGGGCTCATGTTGCCAAAACTCTTGGTTATGATCTAATTTGGACCAAAATTTCATACAAACCAGTTGTATTAGATCCAACATACAAAAAAGAGGGTGCCCATGTGATCCATGACATGATGTCTCTTGGTTAAAGGTCTCCAACATTTCAACTTCAATAAAATACATTGATCAACATATATGTTCATGCATAATAGAGAATAAAAATTCTTAGTTCTAAAATTTTCGTCAAAAAATATTATAAGAAAATATTTATACATAAATTAATTGAATATGTATATCTTTTATACTAACCATTGAAAATCAATTTCATAAAAAAAATTATTGCATCTTATATGAATTTATGATTGCTCTGATACCAAATGATAGACATAATAAAACATAACGTGTTTTTACAATTAGAACATGTAATCCAGAATCCGTAAATCCAAAATAAAATAGCAAAATAATTTAAATCTTACAGTTCTGAATTGAAGACATCTTTAGGCCGAAGCGTTAGTCCTTTGATCACTCAAAAGAGAGCAATGTTTCTTTTAATATTTATAAACTCGGAAATGCTATTGGTTCGGACTGCAAGCGCACAGTCTTTATCGAGTAATATAATCGAGGTCGATCCACAGAGAATATTGGTTCAGTGCTTCGAGCGATCGAATCACAACCTTTCGTAAGGCTAGATGAAATCTGAAAATTGAGAGTTTGTTGTGATCAATGTAAATTAGGAAGCAATTAAAAGTAATTAAAATAAAGATAGAGATGTGAATTCCTATGGTTTCGGCACACCATTGCCACTCAATCCGCCTTGACAATATATTCCTGTTGCGTCTGATTTCCTGTTGTTGTTTTATGAAAGATAACCACATAGGTCACTGCGATTTACGTTACGCGAGAATGACAGATCTTTCATCGAGACTCTACATAGGACACTGCGATTTTCCTTACGCAAATGACTGATCTCTAAATAGCCCAAATTACTACACAGATCACTGCGATTTTCCTTACGCAAGTGATGGAATTTGGTACGCGTTTTGTTGGTCTGGTTTATGGTTTCCCCGCTAAGGTTTTCTTCACATAAACCTAGTAGATCTCAACGAGGCTAATTCATACAAATAGTTTCTCTTACCATTAAAGTACTGTCACTACCCTAACAGACTCAAACTAGATCATTGAAATTAGATGAAGAGATAATAAATCACAAAAGTATTTTGGTACAACAACAAGAAACCATAATCAACAGAAATATATATATCAAAACATCAAGAGTAACAAGGTTTACTGCCTAGCCCTAAGAAAAGGAACTTAACCGCGGAACGGCATCATTACAACCACTCCTCTCTTCTCTCTTTAATCAAATCTAACTCTAATTACAAAGATGATAATTCCTTCTGTCTAGGGGCCTTATATAGGAGTGGAGGGACGTGTAGAGGTTGAGTAGGGGCTAAGAAACCGATCTGGAAACAGTTGTCAGCAGTTATTCCCAAAAGACGCCTTCGGATACAGACCGTATCAGCCGATATGGCCCGTATTAAGACCTTGACGGTTAGGGTTTAATGCTTCCAGCGCTATCTTCTGGTCTGTGCTAGGCCTGGTCCGTATTAGTCAGTACGGACCGTAACAGGGACTTAGTCGATAAGCGTCGCTGATCCGATTGACCTGATTCTAGCTCCATTTGATGTAAAATAGTCCCAAAACCTGTTTTCTGCAATAAAACATAAAGAAGGGTGACAGTAGCCTTTTTCTCTAATTAATTAAACATAAGTGTGAGAAAATATGCAAAACCTAAGCCAAAACCCTAGGTAAATCATCGTTATTTTGACTCTGATCATCCTTATCTTCAATGGTTTTCCTCAGATCTGATGATGGAGACCTTCAACGTTTTCTTTACTTCTCTCCCTCAAAACGGATGATACTTTTTCAGAATAATATCCCTCAAAATCAGTGGAGAGAGAGACGAGAGACGTTTCCAGAAAAACATTTCTGGAATAAATGGGCAGAAAAACATAAAGTAACAGAAAATTAGAGGAAGAAACGGAATATATATGGATATACTAACCTTAGAAAGATAGAGAGGAGAAAATACAAACTTCAAATATCTCAGATCAAAACGGCGCTGGAAGGAGAAGGCCTTTTATACGGCGCGGGAAGGAGAAGACCTTTTAGACCAAAATCCTAAACTTTTCTACACGGATTTATACTTAACAATCCGTGTAGCTCTCTAACAAATCATACATGGCTATTTATAAGATAATCCGTGTACAGTTCTTGTCTTTCTACACGGATTTATTATTAAAAATCCGTGTAGCTATTCCTATACGGATATTTGTTAAATATCCGTGTAGCTCTCTAATAAATCATACACGGCCTTTTTTCCAACAATTCTACACTGATTCTTTAATAAATATCAGTGTATGATTCCAACAGTTTTTTTGGGCTTTCAGAAAAACCTTTATGGTACACGGTTTTCATATAAATTGGCAAAATCGTGTACAATGTGCAGTGTAGAATTACCATTTATATAATAGTGTTTTGTCTAACCGGTTTTAAACTGAGCAAGTAATATACATTATGTCAAAATTCTCAAATTTTTTAAAAGTTGAGTTCCGTGGAGGGCGGAGTTCAAAAGTTCAATCGGTTTGGTCTAACTGGTTTTAAACAATTTTAAATCAAACCAAACTGAATAATTTAATCAGTTTTAGAAAATGAACCGAGTTAATCCATTTAATCAGAAAAAATGAACCGTTCAATCTGAACTCGCTCGGTTCGATTTAAAACTGATTAAACCGGACCTGATTAACACCCCTAGCTTTAGTTGTTAAGAGAAGCTTTCATCCCTAATAAAGCGAAGAGAATAATGTCCTCTTTTTGACCGATTGTGCGTTCCCAATTTATCATTTTGTAGAATACGCATCATTAATAGTACATTGATTTGATATTGATATTTTTATAATTATAAAAAATGAAAATTTGAAATCCCATAATTGAAATACTAGTTGTATATCATACACACAAAATAGGAGATATGTTTTACTTTTCACCAAATGACTTTGTGATTGAAACAGGGGCAGATCAGATAATGGTAAAATTATATCCGTATTTGTTCTTATTTTATTTTTGAGATACATATACAGATCGAATATTAGAAAGATACAGATACGGATCAAATATCTGTACATATACTTATTTTTTCATAAAATATGTCTATATGGTATATGTCTACTATTTAAATACGGATAATTAAAATTTAAAACCATATATGTATCATACTTTTTGAATATCAGATATTCATATCTAATTTCTGGATCCGGATTTAGATACAAACGGATAATATTTGATACGTTTGCACTCCTAGATTGAAACAATTCATGTTTAATTGTCTTATAAGAATATTAGAAATTACTTATGTTGACAATACGCTATGTCGGAATGATTTTGACTTTTAATGAAATTTATTAAACTTAATTTTATAAAGCTATTAAATTAATCCATCACTAATTGAATCCGAACTCCATTATTTGTCATAAGTTATTTCATAGTCTCTTTTATGAAATTGACTTGACTATTTCAATTAGTTACATTTATGTAATAACAATATTTCTCATAATTTATCTCAAAATACTTTTAAATATTAAAAAAGTATAACATTTTTAAAATAAGATTTGAAACAACCAAACAACAACTGAATTAGAGCATCAAAGAGCATCTACATCCCTGATACTATTAGAGTTTCTAATCTGATGTGGCAGTTTCTAATTCAATTTCAGAGATGTGGGAGAGTTTCTTATTTAGAAACTATGCAGTAAAGTTTCTTATTAAGAAACTGTTTATAAACTCCATGCTGATCAAATAATTGGCTCAAATTATTTCTACTTTTTAATTTATTGCTGACATGGTTTAATAGAAACTCTAAAATTAATTTCAGGAATGTAAGAGTTAGAAATTTAGAGACCTTAATTTCTAAAAAGTAGTTAACAGTTATTTACAAACTCATTTACAAACTCACTTTGAACTTTTATAAAAAAGAAAAGTAATTCAATCCTAAAAATTTTCATTTGTTCTAATTTTTTTGATAAAATTCATTGTACTAATTTAATCATTAATTTTTTTTCTTTTTAAAATTGCGTTGGTCTTCCAAAAAAGAACAAAAAATAGTTGACATTCTTAACTTTTATTTGCGCTTAAGTTGGATCTTGAAACTTCTTAAAAGAAAAAAAGAAAGCAGATTGGTCATTTTATAATAGTACTAACTTATTTTGAACAAAAGATAGTACTAACTTATTTTGAACAAAATTAAAAAAAAAAACCTAATTTGATTATTTTCAGAAAATGGAAGAATAATTTTGAATTGTGTATTGTCCATGTGCTGGGTATGAGTTGGTCAAGTGTTAAGTTAGATGACTTCATATGCATGTTTTGGCAATTTTCAGTATTTGAAAATGTGGATGTAATTAGGGCCCAATTAATTTTAGTTGTTGCTATGTTAAGTTGCTATATAGAGTTATTCTCAAGCTGACGCCCCTTCATTAGGTGCGATCGAGTAACATTCTGGTAAGAGAATTGGTACAACTCTCTTGGTACCAATAGTTGTATTTCATGATTCAGTGCAAATTTGTTGAAAGTTGTATCAAAATCCTCCTTATAAATCTGTAAGAGTCTCTCTGGGAGATTAAATTGCAGTTATTTTTCATGAAATGTAGCCGGGATGAGATTTATATATGACATGTGGTTGTATCAGGGAATTGCAATATTTTGCATCAGTTACACGGATCAGGTTCAATTATCGGCTCTGAGTTATCTGAGGTTATAGATTAATTTGGATTGGGTTGCATTCCTGTCTTAACCATCTTAATCGAATATTAATATATTTCTTTTTTGGGCCTTTTTATGGGCCAGGATCAGAATCTAATCCAAATTGAAATTGTTATTTTCTCCCTTTCAGCTATTCATTCCTATTCCTAGGGTTTATGATTTGAGTAAATCCAAATTGTGAAAACAGTCGAAAATATCTAAATCCCCCCGACAATTTTATTAATATCCAAAGTTTAATAGAAATTATTATTTAAACTCAGATTCTCAACTTTTCGCGAAAAATGCCCAAGCCGGCCACAAAATGGCCGGCTTACTCCCCCCCTAAGCCGGCCATTTTGTGGCCGGCTTACCCTTTTTTTTTGTTTTACACAAATTATTTTCTTCTTGTATGTAGTGTAATTTTATTTTGTTATTGTGTTGTAATATTATTTTCTTAACTATTTTTCTGGGTACTTATGTCAGTCACATCGACTCAATGTATTTCGGGATGCGCCAATTGGTGTGCCTTTAATATTTAAAGCTTATTTTTGCTGTTTAACGCACTTATTTTTTATGTTGTACTACTATTTTAATGTTGTAATATTTTCTGTTTAGCATTATCATAATAATTTATTTTATGTGAAAAATATAAAAATAGTACCATAAAAGTACACATACAAAAAAACCAAATATAGGATAATCCAAATATACCAAACATAAATAGCATATCAAATATAAATAGTACAAAACTAGCAAAAATACAACTAAAACTGAGAGGGTATATCGCTGAGGCGGTACGTACTCCGGCGTTCGCCCGGTGCCAGCGCGGCCAGGTGTCACACCCCAGATTTTGACCATCCGGAGCATGATTATAACATCATCATTGCACATTTTCTTGGTCCGTCAACCTACGTCGCCAACAAAAAGGAAAACAAAATACAAAACGGAGTCAGCTACAAAGCTCAGTAACCGGTTATTTAACGACGCGCTTCTCTATAATTGGCTTAATTTAACAATCATTTAAACATGCCGGATTAATCCACACAAATACACAAAATTATGCATGCATATTTAACCAGCAATAGCACGTCGGTCTAGGTTATCCGTAAAACAGATCACATCATATTCACATAATTGGAATCCCATCACACAGGCGATTCCCAACTTCCACAACACACAATTCCTTAAAACGCCAATCCAATGGGAAATCCATCCAACATTGGAAGGCCGCCAACCCACTGGGAAATCCAACCAACAGTGGAAGGCTACAATCACAAATCAAATTCCAACCTCAGACCCGCTATTCCGTTAAATATGCCTTCATAATCCAATATGCAATACCAATATTCAAATCAATCATATAAAACGAAAACACATATTATAGAGAAGTCCGGTTACCTTTAGCGAGATATTTCACAAACTGAAGTTAGACTGTAATCAATTGTACATAATCAACTGCGACGTAGGATCCAAATTCAAATTAGACATACAATGAAGTTCTTCTCGGTCGACTATGCAAGAAAAAAGAGGAGAGAGAGGTCTTATTCGGGGCCTTTATCTGGGTGCCGAATGAACTTGATATGAGGAAATTGAATGGGGCGGTTAAGACAAAATAAGAATTGGCAGAGAAATAAAATTTAAGGGGTGCGGTTTGATATATTTATAGAGGGTTTAATCAAGGGGTGCGGGAATTTATTTATTTCTTCCGTAACCGAATCAAATCAGACAAAATAAAGCTTTAAAAGGAGAGGCGGTTTTATCATTTATATACAATTGCTACGAATAGCCGCTTGGAAGGAATGTCATTTTTTTTATATATATATTTTTTAACAGAGATGTACATATAGTATATTTAATATTATAAAATAATTTTAAGCATAAATAATAATAACTCAAAATTTTCGGAATGTTACACCAGGCTCTATCTCTCTAGGTCTCCACACTAGCATCGGCGGACCTGAGTATCTGCTCGGCGGAGGTGTACCGAAGATAGATGCGGCGAACTCAGTCCAAAGGCAGGCTGAGTATGAGACCTTCTACCACTAGCCTCTCCATCTTGCGGCATCTCTGTGCCATATCGGGGTACTGGCGGTGCCGACATGAAATCATTATCGTATACCCCGAAGTCATGGTGACTGTACGAGAGGGACTCGAAATCAAAAGTATCGATCTCCGCAGGTAGTGGCTGTGGCGGCATCTCCGTCGGACCCTGCAATCATACACATAATTTAGTAAATTTGATCTGAATGAAGAAATTTATTAAAACCTGACAGATACTGAATTATGACATACCTAAGTCTGAACCGGACGTCCATGCTCGTAGTACCATGCCGTCCATCTGGCGTTGGACAATACCCAACGATGGTAGTCCCACTCTGGATGGAAATCGGGAGAAGGTGGCATATCCTGTCCTATAATCGGGCCCGGGTCAGGCTCGGTCGGATCTATCTCACACCAGTTGATGTTGTCTCCAGCGTTTCGTAACATCGTGATGATCTTCCCACCGTGCCCGGCATTCTCAACTGAATTTGCATTTTTCTTGAGGATGCGGTACCCAATATATCGCCAGTTCTTCTTTCCCATCACGGCGATCCCATGAGCGCACTCCTTGATCGAAGACAAAAAGCTGAAAAAATTACTTTGTCAGATCAAACTTTGATGAACTATTAAGTTAGGGGAAAACTATATAGTTTTAGGTGCATTACTTGGCGAGCCCATGTGACGCCGTTGGGATGGTAACCATCATCATTCTTGATCCTGTCGCGGAGATGGGCACCGTAATCGCCCTGCAGATAGACACTAGCCATGTAGATCTGCATGTACCAAGTATCGTACCTCAACTGGGGATCTCCCTGGGTCTGAACGATCGCATCTGGCTCATGATAGAAGTCCAGATATTGAGGATCCTGCGCTGTACCGTAGTAGTCTGAAAAATGGGTGCTCCAGTCCCAGTCCGTTCGCCCTCGGTGATTCATCCAATAAGGAAGACGTTAGTTACAATACAAAGCTATCAAGTAATATGAGGCATTTGACAATAGACTACGACTTACTTGTGTAGGTCTATGATCGTTGACCTTGGCAAAGATGGGTCTGCGGGATTCAACGACACTCGACCAAACTGGCGGAGCACCCAATCTGGGTAGTGGTGTTCCACTACCTAGAAGTGTATGAGTGGACCTCGGTAGAACCACATATCCCGCTTCTGCTCCTGAGGGACACATCCCCGGCAAAAAGTCCTCCGCGTACAACTGATCGTACGACCTCCACTCAACAATATAGGCAGGCAAACTCTGAAGCTCTGACCGGACTAGCCTGATCCCAACTGTAGCACCATAGATTCGATCTGAGTAGTGGTGGTAACCATGCCACTTCTTCCCGTATGCCGGGCATCTCCAAGTATCTGGCGCTCCCCAATCCGGCTTCTCATTCTGGACAGGACAGCCCACCGGTAGCCGTGACCACGACCAGTGCTGAAGCAGGAGTACCAGCCCGTACATTTGCTTCGCATTCTTCTGCATTTTCAAGAACATTAGATGTTAGTTTATTTTGATAGATTGATTGATTAAATAATTTACTAAGAAAAGAGTTGGAGACTTACCTCACTACTATGGCACAGGTGGGAGTATAGATGGGCTAGGACAGCCCCACCCTAGTTGTACAACGACGGCTACTCAAGTCTCGCAGCAGCTGGAGATACATCATCGGCATCTGGTCACGCTGGAATAAGAAAATATGACAGAACCAAAAAGGTCCATCACGTAGTCCTGTGTATATCTGCAATACAAAACATATAAAAATTCTAATAGAAACAATTTATAGTAAATGCAATAGAATTCTCATATTGGAAATTAATTAATATAAACAAATTATAGATTTTACCTCTAAATCTCCAGCTCGGTGGAATCTGCCGAGAGACCCGCGCTGTAGTGCTCCCGTAACCTCGTCATCCTCCTATGGAATTTGGACCTCCCATTTTCCCCAATGATATAGAGAGGATCAGCTCCCAACAACTCGCCGACATCACCTATGAATCTGGTGCTATTAGATACGCCGCCAACGGGTGTATCACGGATAGGCAAACCCCGAAGGGCACTCACATCTTGGAGAGTCACTGTCATATCTCCGAATGACATGTGAAAAGTGTGCGTCTCGGGACGCCATCGCTCCACCAGTCTTGCGATGAGAGATGCATTGATGATGCATGCTTCTCTCAGCCCGCACGATGTCCACAACCTGGTAGAGACCCAGGTTGATGAGGTACTGGTCCATCACCTCGTAGTACCGCATGTGAACACACCGCAACTTAATATCCAACAGAAACGTGTCCTGCGTTCAAAAAAGTAGTCCACAAGGTGTTATCGTAACAAAATTCAAATTCAACAAAATTTCATGAAAAACTAAAAAAGATATGTACCTCACGAGATGCCAGTGAGACTCGATGCTCCCCGTAGGGAATCCACAAGAGAGGACTGATATGCTCCGTGCTGCTGGTACTGATCGGCTCGTCCACAACTGGACGATGGGTAGACCGTGCTCTAGGCATCCTGATGTCAAAAATAACCTAAAATAGACCAATTGCCATTACAACATGCTAAAACAGACTACAATAACCTAATTTCGGTAAAATATACTAAAAACAACCAAAATAGGCTTAATTTTGTTTAAACATGCTAAAATAGGTCAATTGCGGTTACAATAACCAAATATGCTACTATAGGCTTCAGTAACCTAATTTCGGTAAAATATGCTAAAAATGACCAAAATAGGCTTAATTCTGCTTAAACATGCTACAATAGGTCAACTACAGTTACAATAACCTAAAACATGCTAAAACAGGCTACAATAACCTAATTTCGGTAAAATATGCTAACAAGTGACAAAAATGCTATAATAGCGCTTAAAAATACTAAAATGGGTCAAATTGCGCCTAAAATAACCTTAAATATGCTACAATAGCCTAATTTCGGTCAAATATGATCAAAATATCTAATTTTCCTAATTATGCTACATTCGGCTAAATTACGCTTAATTAGCCTAATTATGTTAAAAAAAGCCAAAATACCCTAAATATTGGTCAACTGTGCTAATTACACTAAATTACAACAAATTACTCTAAATCCTAACCCCTAAACCCTAAACTCTAAACTCTAAATTAAATAAATTAAAATTTAAATTAGATAAAAAAAATTACCTCAAAGAAGAGAGCAAATTCGGTTGAGAGATGAGGGAGTTGTGAGAAGGAGAGAGAAAAAGGGGGTATAATGGGTAAAATGCTGGTTTAAAAAAAAAAAAAGGGGTAAGCCGGCCACAAAATGCCCGGCTTAGGGGGGGAATAAGCCGGCCATTTTGTGGCCGGCTTGGGCATTTTTCGTCAAAAGCTGAGAATCTAGGCATAAATAATAATTTCTATTAAAATTTGGATATTAATAAAAATGTCGGTAAATCCCCCAAATCAGGAAAATTTACACAAGATATTGCAGATTGATAGTTTAATAAAAGCCCCTCAAAACAAACAAATTTAACCGACAGGTGGGTCCCACCTGTTAGCCCCTCAAAACCCTGTTTATATCTGTTCCCATCTCTCTCCCATTTTCTGCTCAGCCCGACCTTGGCTACTTGAGTCCCTTCTCTCTCTATTCACTATGCACCCCGATCCCACCTCTCTCTCTCTCTCTCTCGCTCTCGCAAGGTATGGTTGCGAATTGAACTCTCTCCTTTGTTGTGATTAGCCAATTTCAGGTAACTATCTGTTACGTCAAGAAATTTTTAATACGTCAAGAAATTTCTAACAATAAAAATTTTAATGATAGAACATAATAGAAAATTTTATTGATGAACTAAGAGTTGAAATTTAAAATAATTCTAACACTAGTCAGAAATTTCGAAATAGTCAGAGTTAATCGAATTCTGAAATTTATATCTTGAAATTATATCTTATAAATTAAAATTACATTTATATAAATATGTATATATATGGGGTTATATGCATCATTTTATTCTTTAAGCAATATTAAACAAATGAGAGGGTTTATTAGTAAAATTCCAAAATCAACCACTTTCTCTCTTTCTTTCTTCCCTGTTGGTCCGACCCTTTTCTTTTCTCCTTTGAAATTGTGGCTGCCGAAACAAAGAGAGGAGAAGGGAGCTCTCTTCTCAATCAAAAATCCACCCCAAAAATCTTGAGAAATCTAAGAAAGGAGTGAGAAATTCGATTGTATTTCTCTATGGTCATCTAATCTCCAATTTGGTAATTTCTCTTCTCTCCCCATCTCTCTCAAAATCTGAAATTTCTCCATTTTTAGGGTTTTGCCCAAATCTGAAATTTTTGTATAAATTTTGAGTATTCCATCTCCATTTAGCTTCTAAGTTATTAACTTGGTAATCACTTTCTCAATTTCACTTCAATCTTGATTTTCTATCTAGGGTTTGGTTCAAATCCGAAAATTTGAAAGGAGTTGTGATTAATCTAATCTAATCGAACAAAGAGAAGTATTAATCGGTAAGTTTTTCTCTCTTTTAAAATCTGAAATATATTTTGGTTTTGATTGATCTAGGGTTTGGGTAATTGGAAGAATTGATTAGTTATTTCTTAAACCTTTTATATATTCAACCCTCAAATTAAAGTTTATAAGTTAATAAGTCTTGTCTTTCCATTTATAATTCGGTTTGGAGATAAACAAGGATGAAATGGGTATTTTTGCGAATTGTTTCCATGTTTGGAAAGGTGTATGGATTATGTTAAGAAAAGGGTAAAGGAACCAAGATAGCTCAAGTAAGCATATATGTTGTCGAACAAAAGTTACATCAGTTACGTATGTTAATATAGGTGTAAGCTCGGTTGAGCAGAAATTCGAGGGACCTTTCGAGACGTCCAAACCATAAGTGCGAAATACGTTCTTCATAATCAGGTGCGGGGTTCTTGGACTTGTTTGATCTTTTATTTTCAGAAATTAAATTCTCTTTCGATTGTCATGTTGGATTATTTGATTGTTGCAGAAATTGAAATTTTTTGATTCATGTGCATGACCCAATTCATTTAAAACCGAATTGTTGTGATATGATTGATTTGCATATTCGTATGGTTGTCATTTCGATTGTTATCTTATGATTTGATTTTGGTTGAAAGTAACCACAAATTTGTGGTTGTGAAATGATATGTGGATTGTGATTATACATATTTTATATGTTTATGGCTCGGTGGCATTATCCGTAGTGGTAATGTAAGGTTTATGGCTCGGTGGCATTATCCGTAGTGGTAATGTAAGGTTTATGCTCGGTGGCATTATCCGTAGTGGTAATGTAACGTCTATGGCTCGGTGGCATTATCCGTAGTGGTAATGTATTTGGATGGTCAATTGAATATTATGACATTATGAATGATTTCCAATGAATTTTCATTATATGACTTTGAACCATACTTTAGTAACTCGTTAAGCCAAAGCACTATAGATGGGTGTCTGATAAAGGGTCCAGCTCGGTGGAACATCTGTAGGTGTCTGTAACCCTACAGATGAGTGTTTGATAAAGGGTCCAGCTCGAAAGAACATCTGTAGGTGCTACCAGCGCTAGAAAATAAATAGGTTAAGCCAATATGCATTTGATTCGAATTTCATCTTGAAAACTCCGTGAGTGGTGTTTCATTTGATTATTGTTGTGGAGCATATGCATACATTTATATACTGATATAGAACTGTTAAAATGTTGTTGTATGGATTTTATTTTTGAAAATGGATTCTGATTACAAGTCCAATAGCTTGATTCTGGCAAATTCGCACTGAGAATTTATTCTCACCCCCTCCCTTTGGGATCTTTTTTTTTCAGGTCATGGTACGGCCGGTTCTGGAGAGGCACACGAGTAGTAGGCCTTTGGTATATGTTACCATATTATCTTAGTATCTGTTTTGTTATTTGACTAGAGATGTACTTATGTTTTTGTTGTATAGATCTCTATGTCATACCTTATGGTTAGTATCCGTATGAGATACATTTTGTATATTCTACTTTTAGCAGACTTTTGTACCTGGATTATTGTATATAAACTTATTTTATTTCTTTTATTGTGATGATTATGAATTCTATCGTAATTGCCTTGTAAGCATACATGAGATTGTATGTTTACGGCGGGGCTCTGTCATGACCTGGGCTGCGGGGTGTGACACTATCTGTATCTGTATATTCTCTCTTTTCACATTAATTCTCTTTGATTGACAATCATCAGTGCCTAAATTTGTTTATTCATTTGACCGTGAATCTTGTTGTTAGTTCGATTCAAGTTTTACTTGTATTGTATGAGCTCTGTTACTGAATCTTTGATAGTTTATAGTGGCTGGTTGTGAGAAATTTTACCAAAAAATATTGGACTTGAGATTAATTGGGTTTTTGGGTAAATTTTGAAACCTAGAAGAAAGCTTGGTGTACTAAGAGATTCATTTCAATTTAATGACTCAAGTAGGCGGTTATGAATCATTCAACTTAAATTGGAAAATGGGAAATGAATTGTTACTTTGCCCAAAGGCTCAATTTGGCTCATCACAGCCTTGTGCATGTGTTTCTCGGACTGAGATTAGCTCAAGTTGGTTTCTCGGACAGACATTATACATTTTTCTTCTTGGTCAGCTGCTTCACCCCTTATTAACAGCACTCCTTTAGTTTCTGCAATCAAACTCTTAATTTTTGCTAATACCAAGCTAACATCACTACTACACCTCTACCTACAACATGTAAACCTGAACTAACTGCTATCATACAAAAAATTTAGTCATTTTGTCATTCTCTAATTTATCTATGCTTGTGGTGATGTTTATGTTTATTAGCAAATGAAGGTGAATGGAAGGTGTTTGAGGGATTGCCTCTGAGAGCTACTTAATAACTACTATTGTCATGGAGAGGGCTAATAACAAAAGTGGAAGCGATTGTGATTTCATAAGCAAGTTGTCGGACCCGATACTTCATCACATTTTGGGGTTGTTAAAGACCAAGGAGGCAGTGCAGACGTGCTTGCTGTCGAAGCGGTGGGAACACCTCTGGATGTTTTTACCCTCTCTCAGCTTCAATCCTGACCTTCATTGGCGTCGACTAGTTAGAGAAATAGAAGATGATTTGCTAAAAGAAGTGTGTTGGAAGAGGCTTGATGAGTTTATGACCACGGTGTATGTGCAAAACAAATTGTGTTGTGAGAGGCTTGTAGAGTTTGTGAACATGGTGTTGCTCAAGCGCAAGTCCTTGGATTTGGACATGTTTAGCATTAATGGAATCCCCTCAGATGAAGAGCATACAAGGGACTGGATCCATTATGCTGTCAAGCATTAAACTCGAGTTCTTAAACTTGATGAATGCTTGCCATGTTGCTTCTCCCCCTACACATCATTAGAGGAACTCCACCTCTATAAATACTGGTACAGAGAATTTGAATCTGGGATAGTAACTCTTCCTAAGCTTAAGAAACTAATAATTTCTTATGGGAAACTAGAATCTGATAATCTAAAAAACCTTCTTTCTGGATCCCCCATGCTCGAATATCTTCGGCTAGATAATTGCATTCAGAGAGAATGTGTAATTGCTCATGGATGTCTAAAACATCTTGCTATTGTATATAAACACTCTGGTTATCCACGCAAGCTGCTTATTAGTGCTCCTAATCTTCTTTCATTTTTCTATGATGGTGAATTATTGTTATCATGTGAAACAACTCTGAACATGTCCTCTCTAACATTTGCATGTTTAGTGAGTCGTGATTCTTCAATGATCAATTGTTTGGGGGATGACTGCTATGCTTTCTTTTCTTGCAAATGTTCAACTTCTGGAGTTACATGTCAACTGCAATTGGCAGATGGTATATATATCTCATATTCTCATTTTGAAATACTCCCGATTTCTATAGATCTTTGCATGTTAGAAAGAGTGTACAAGTTATGTTATTACAAAAATCTTTTTTTGACCATGTGTTTATATTGCTTAAATATAGGAATTGCCAGCTGTTTTGCGAACAAAATTGCCAATATTTCAGAAACTCAAGAATGTGACTGTTGGTTTTAGTGGGTCTTCTTGTTTCCAAATGGTCACTTGGATTTTAAAGAATTCGCCAAATTGGAAGAAACTTGCATTATTGGAACAAGAACGAGAAGAATATGTGATCTCCCTCCTCCCCGCATCTCAATAATAATATTTTTTTAACCTTAGTCTTTTCAATTGCATGATAAATAAAAGTTTTGGTTTTCATCAATTATAGTTGTTTCGTGATGAAAGAGGGGCTAGTACAAGTGAGTCAATGGATGCGTCATCTAGGTTTGCAATATCTTCATGCAAAAACCTTGAGATAATTGAGGTCAAGAATGAGATACCGGATCGAATGATAAAACGATCCATATATGCTTTGATTGATGGTACAAAGGACAACTGGTATACCTATTTGTCCAGGTATAAATTGCAGTACGTGGTATTTGGTAGAAATTTTACCCGTACTTTTTTCTAAAAACTTAAAAATATGACAGAAATCTGTTTTTTATTTGAAGTTTCTTATTATTTTGCTAGTTGCTAGTTAGAGTATACTCTATATTAGTTGTAATATGACTTTGTATGTTAGTCTTATTAGCATCAACTTTTATCCAGTATCTTGTGACGTGACACTGTTTATATTGAAATTCTGATGCAACCAGGTTGTGTTAAGTGATTCTGGTCAGGTTCAATTGGCTCTGGTTTATCTCAGGTTATAAATTGATTTGGATTTGGTTGCATTCCTGTAGTTCACTTATTTTGACATCTCAATATATCATTAATATTATTATTACGATTTTCAATTGTTGTTCTTTTATTATTATTATTGAACCAGCAACCCTCATCCAATGGAGGTTTCTGATGGACATCAGATCCTAATTTGATTCTTTCTTTCTTTCTTTTTTTCAAATAAGCCCGTAGGCGAAATTGCCAAAAGGGCAGTTAATATGACCATGAAAGTCACATGGTCGTCTTATTATAAGATTAAAAGAGTAAAAGCTAATAGGAAAATTTCATATGTACCTCAAAAACATCAAAATTACGTCGTTCTCTTTTAAATTTCATAATATCATATTTTTGTTTCTAAAGTTTAAAAATTCACAAATTTATCTAATTTATTATATTTTCTATTAAACTCATTTAGCTCATTTTACTCTTTATTAAAAAATAAAAAATATGCATCAAGTGTAAGAAAAATAGTTAGTCTTCTAATTTGCTAGTTTGTGAGAGCAAATGCAATTTGTTTTTCTCATATCGCGCCCACCGTGCTTGCCTAAATGTCACTATTTAAGTGTCACTGTTGAATATTAAATTTATTTCTAGCACTAAGAGAGAAGTACTACAATATATATTTTCTACAAAACTATCTCACACTCACTACTAACTCACTCTACTTCCTCACACAATCACGGACACACATACATCATGAGCCTCCATCTCCTATTTATATGTCTCTAATGTCGGCTAAGGTAAGTTCTAGTTAATACATATTATTTCTAAGTAGTTTCTAGTGAATTCCATATAGGTTTTGTTATTCCTGACTTTGCTATATATGTTGGTAAACTATTTCTTGAATATTCTAGATTACATTGATGGGCTTGGGTCTTAATTTGGTGATGACTTCAACACTCCCCCTCAGCACCAATTTGGTGTTGTCTTGATCTTCGGTACTCCGCGTTTATCTGGATCGTCATGTATTTTGTTGCTTCTTTTAATTTTTTTGAGCTTGAAGTTTTTCAGGCGTCTGCAGTCAATCTTCCAGAATAGTCTTCTTCGGAAGAGAAGGTTCTGGAATCTTCTTTTCATGTTGCCTTGGCACAAGTCATCATCTAGCTTTCTTTTCTCGACCGATCATCAGACGAGCTGCATCTTCTTTCACAAACTCTCGTCCTGCAGTCTTCTCCACAACAACGACACTCCTCTGTGTTGTCTCGTCATCATCACCCTTCTTAGTGATGGTCACCATCTCAGTGCTCTCTTGTGGCTTCTCCTCATCAACCACCGTGCATCTCACAACTCCGGTCTCCTACTTGACCGGTTCTTCAACTAGTTCTTCAAAGAACCATGACTCGAAGTCGATCTCCTCATCCTTAGGCTCATCAGCCTCCCCTTTGACGTCCTCTACGTCAGCCACCGACTGTATCGCAACAGCCGCCACTGCGTCCCACTCTTTCACTTGGGACCTCCTCCGGTGCCTTCTCCTTCATGGTCACCATGAAGCTTCCTTCATTTTTCCTGAACTGGCACTCTCTCGCATAGTGCCATCGTCGTCCGCAATTGTAGCACTCCACTCTTCTACTCCGGTATTCACCACTTTCGGCTCCTTTGCCCTCTTGGCCTCTAGGAGCTCCCCCTGAGTACGAGCACCTCTTGCATTGTTCATGACAAACCTTCTCCGCCTCAGGTTGTCGTCGATACCTGCCCCTGCTCGACTCTCCACATCGACCACTATGCAAGACCTTCTCCTCTTCGGGCGTCACCGTCAAACTTGCCAGCTGCTTGGCAAGAGCTTCCTGACTGGCCAACAAATTCTCCAGTTCTAGCAGGGTTGGTTGCGTCGCCCATCCTTGAATTGATATGATGAAGGCGCTGTACTCCGGCCTCATGCCATTTAGGATTATCCGCCGCATTTTATCTTCGCCTATTTTCGCATTGGCATCTAGCTGCTCAATCTCCCTACACAAATTCTTTACTTAAAGAAAGTACTCACTTACAGCCATGTCACCTTGGGAGATATTCATCAGCTCCCTCTCGAGCAGTTGCAGCCGACTTGTATTCTTCCTTGAAAACAACGCAGCGAAGACATCCCATGCCTCTTTTGGTGTCACCACATCTTCGACGTGAGACAATAGGCTCTTGTCTACCGTAGCCTTCAACACAAATAACGCTCGCCCCGCCTTCACCTTCCCCTTCTTGTAAGCTCGGATCGAATTCGGTGGCGGTTCGATCTCATCACCACCCATGATCTCCCACAAATCATGACCCTGCAAATATGACTTGATACAAGTATGCCAGTCTCTATAATTATAATTATTCAGCTTCTCAATCAGACCACTCATGCCACTCAAGTCTGACATTTCGACACCACGACGGACTCTGGTTACACAAACCTCCTAGCCAACAGGACCTTCGACACAACAACAAACTCATGGGTTATACGAATCTTCTAGCCAACAGGACCTAACTTGGCTTTGATACCACTTGTTGAATATTAAATTTATTTCTAACACTAAGAGAGGAGTACTACAATATATATCTTCTACAAAACTATCTTACACTCACTACTAACTCACTCTACTTCCTTACACAATCATGGACACACATACATCATGAGCCTCCATCTCCTATTTATATGTCTCTAATGTCGGCTAAGGTAAGTTCTAGTTAATACATATTGTTTCTAAGTAGTTTCTAGTGAATTCCATATAGGTTTTGTTATTACCCACTACTACAGAAAACACCACTACAAAAACTGGCTTTGTACACTGCACATTGTACACGGATTTGGCAATTATATTAAAAATAGTGTACCAAATATGAGTCCAAAAGATCTGCACGATTTCTACACGGATAATTAGTTAATAATCAGTGTAGAATTATTAGAGAGAGCTACACGGTTTATTAGAAACCACAAATCCGTGTGTAAAGAAGTGGGTGTGCAAATAATTGAGAGAGCTACACGGTTTATAACTAAATATCCGTGTAGGAACATTACACACGGCTTTTTGATAATATAGCCGTGTAGAATTCTTATAATTGTACACGGATTTATAACTAAATAGCCGTGTAGAAATAGTTGGAGAGCTACATGGATTTATAACTAAATAGCCGTGTATAATAGTGTAGGGTTTTTATCTCTTCCCTTCCAGAGCGCCGTTTTGATCAAGTCTTTTAGTTAATACATCTCGAACTGAGCTTTTTATTTCTGCGAATTGATCGAGGCCAGCAGCTGAGATCTGAGATCTTTGAATTAAGTTTGTATTTTCTCCTCTCCATCTTTCTAAGGTTAGTAATATGTATTTAAATCATTTTCTTCTAATTTTCTGTTATTTAGGCTTATTTAATTAGGTCATTTCATGCATGCTTGAATTCTTAATTTTAGATGTAATTAATTAGTGTATTGTGGTCCAATAACCGACCTTTAGATGCTTTTAGGTCCATGCCCGTTCAAAATTAATCCAATAGGGATTAATTTTGGATAGTCTCAGTTTTGGGACTGCTCTTTGAATATTATGTCTCATTTAGGATGTGAACACATATTAGCGGGATTTAATTAGTATTTGAGGAAAGTTCGACAGTATTTTCCCTTATTGCTCCTACGAGTATGTGGTTCGTATGCATACTTGGGGAGTTAAGGGGAAATGCTGCCGAATTTTTCTCAAATACTAATTAAATCTCGCTAATATGTGTTCACATATGAGACATAATATTCAAAGAGTGGGTTAGGATTGTAAACCGGCCCTTTGTAAGCCCAAAATTTTGTACACGAAGGAGAATGTTGACCATGCATGATTAATTGATCAAATCATTTTTTTAATTTAATTTACAGATGGATCGAAGCTGGATGTATGAAATGCGACGTGACAGTGAAGAATATTTGGTTCTCGTTGATGAGTTTATAAAATTTACTGAGAGTTATAGAGTGAAGAAAAAAGAAGAAGACATTTTATGTCCTTGTAAAGATTGTAAAAATTTATTAAGATTTTTGGACATCGAAGAAATTAGAGCTCATTTGATTTGTCGGGGATTTAAGAAGAGATATACATGTTGGTTCATGCATGGTGAGAAATTTGGGGAAAGTAGTAGTGCCAATAAAGATTGGAATCGGGAATTGAATGATGAGAATGTTGGAATTTCTGATAATTTTGAACTTGATTGGAACGAGGATTATGAGAGTGCCGAATATTCTGATATTAACGTCGAACCCGAAAATGACGATGATGAGATGGAAAGGAATTTTGATGAAAATGTAGAACACGAGTTTACTGAAAATTTGGAGGATATGTTACGTAATGTGGAAGATGAAATTAGTGATAAAAATTATGATAAATTTCAAAATTTGTCTAATGAATCCAAGAAGCCGTTGTATCCCGGGTGTACCAAATTTACAAAACTGTCAGCTGTGTTGAAATTATTAAACTTAAAAGCAGACAATGGTTGGAGCGATAAGAGTTTCACGTCCTTATTACAGCTTTTAGGAGAAATGCTCCCAGATAACAACGAGTTACCCGGTACAACATATCAGGCAAAGAAGTTGATATGTCCAATGGGGTTGAAGATCGAAAGAATACATGCATGTCCGAATGACTGTGTATTGTATCGTAACGAGTACGAGGCCATGCACGTCTGTCCTAAATGCGGTGTTTCACGATATAAACGTCGTAAGGACCAGGACACTGATGATTGTAACGAGGACACAAGTGGCCGACCTCCGGCTAAGGTGTTATGGTATTTGCCGATAATACCGAGATTCAAACGGTTGTTTGCGAATCCCAAAGATGCAAAATTATTGCGTTGGCACGAAGAAGAGCGCAAAAATGACGGTAAACTAAGGCACCCGGCTGATTCTCCTCAATGGAGAAACATTGACAGACATTTCAAAGAATTTGGTTCTGAAACGAGGAACCTTAGGATTGTGGTGAGCTCAGATGGAATGAGTCCGTTTGGAAGTATGAGCAGTCGGCACAGTACTTGGCCTGTTCTTTTATGCATCTACAATCTTCCTCCTTGGTTGTGCATGAAACGCAGATATATAATGATGTCATTACTAATCCAAGGACCCAGACAACCCGGAAATGACATAGATGTATATCTCGCACCATTAATCGAGGACCTCCAAAAATTGTGGCGTGATGGCGTCCCGGTGTGGGATGCGTATATGAAAGAGACCTTTAACTTGCGGGCCATGGTGTTTTGCACCGTAAATGATTTTTTTCCGCGTACGGGAATTTGTCGGGTTACACTTGTAAAGGAGCAAAAGCGTGCCCGATCTGTGAAGATGACACGCAGGTGCTGAGGTTGAAAAATTGTCAAAAGAATGTATTCATGGGGCATCGTAGGTTTCTTCCTAATAATCACCCATATCGTAAGAAGAAGATGGCATTCAATGGGAAAATTGAGCTTGGAGTGGCTCGTCATCCATTAGACGGGGAGAGTGTCTTCGAACGGGTAAAAAACATTGATGTTGTTTTTGGAAAGTGCGCCAAAGCACTACCGAAGAATATTTGGAAAAAGAGGTCCATATTTTGGGAGCTACCGTACTGGAAATATTTAGAAGTGAGGCATTGCCTAGATGTCATGCATGTCGAAAAAAATGTCTGTGACAGTTTAATTGGTTTATTATTGAACATTCCGGGGAAGACGAAAGATGGTATTAAAGTGAGAAAAGACATGGTAGAGATGGGAATACGACCCGAGCTCGCACCGCAGGAGAAAGGGAAGCGCACATACCTACCCCCCGCACTGTGCACAATGTCAAAGAAAGAGAAAACAAGCTTCTGTGAATGCCTCAATGGTATAAAAGTCCCATCAGGATATTCTTCGAATATTAAGAAGTTGGTGTCGATGAAGGACTTGAAACTGGTCGGTCTGAAATCTCACGACTGTCATGTTTTACTGACACATATAATTCCGGTTGCAATTCGGGGAATTTTACCAAAGCACGTTCGTCAAACCATTACGAAGCTTTGTTCTTTCTTCAATGCAATAAATTCCAAAGTGATAGACCCTCTAAAATTGGACTCTTTGCAAAAGGAGGTCGTCGTTACTCTTTGCCAACTTGAGATGTATTTTCCGCCATCTTTTTTCGATGTCATGGTTCACCTTGTTGTTCATCTTGTGAGAGAAATTAAGATTTGTGGTCCCGTGTTCCTTCGGTATATGTATCCATTCGAGAGATACATGGGCATCTTGAAAAAATACGTAAGGAACCGACATCGACCCGAAGGCAGCATTATAGAAGGATATTCTACGGAGGAGGTGATTGATTTTTGCACCAACTACTTGACCAGTGTGGATCCTATTGGCGTTCCAAAATCTCGATACGAGGGAAGGCTCCAAGGAGTCGGGACAATTGGGTTGAGAGCCGTAGTTGCTGATCTAAATGAACTACAAAAGGCACATTTTATTGTACTACAACACATGACAGATGTTGCTCCCTATATAGATGAGCACATGACAATCCTTCAACAACAAAACTACACGAGGAGTCAGAAGTGGCTTACTAACGAGCATAATCGTTCTTTTATAGGATGGCTGAACGAAAGAGTGCAGTCACACCCCGTACCTGAAATTGTTAAACTGCTTGGCAAAGGACCCCAAATTGTTGTTAGAACATTCCAAGGATACGAGATTAACGGATATACATTTTATACTAAATCCCAGAGTGATAAGAGCACGATGCAAAACAGTGGGGTGACGTTGGTGGCGACCTCTCAAGAATTCAGTAGATCCGGAGATGGCCGGGCTGTAATAACATCAAAGTCATATTATGGCATTATTCAAGAAATTTGGGAGCTCATTTACAGTCCTCGCCTGAGCATTCCCGTGTTTCGGTGTCAATGGGTCGAAGACCGAGGTGTTAAAGTTGATAACGACGGGTTCACACTCGTTGATTTAAACAGGGTTGGGCATGTTGATGATCCGTTTATACTCGCCAAGCAATCCACCCAAGTCTTTTATGCCACTGACCCGAGTGATGCCAGGTTGAGCGTCGTCCTATCCGGAAAAAGAAGGATTGTCGGGGTAGAAAATGTCGTCGATGAAGAAGAGTACGACCAGTTCGACGAAGTACCTCCATTTTGTACTGATGTGCAAACTGAGGTAGCAACACTTGAAGGGGTAGACGAAGCTGACTACATGCGGTCCGACCACAATGAAGGATTATGGGCCGAGGGTACTGTTCAAATAGTGGAAAAAAGGAGAAAAAGGAAAAAAAAAGCATAATGTCTAATATTTATTTTGTTTAAGACCGTGTAGCTTTTAATATTGCAACTTTAGCTTGTAATATATCAAATAAAAAAGGAAAAAAAGAGGGAAAAAAAGAAAAAAAGCATAATGTAGTAATAGTATTATCAAATATTATCAAATATTAGTTTAATGCTTATAATGAAGGATTACGTTTAATGCTTAATATATTATCAAATATTAGTATTAGTTTTTGAAAATATTAGTTAAAACATTTAATAATAAAATAAAATAAATATTAGTTTTCACTAAATATTAGTTAAAATATTTAATATTAGTTAAAATATTTAAAATATTAGTTAAAATATTTAATATTAGCTAAAATATTTAATATTAGTTAAAATATTTAATATTAGTTAAAATATTTAAGGAAGGATTATGTTTAATGAAAATATTATGTTCAACTTTATCAAACATTTAATATTAGTTAAAATAAATATTAGTTAATAGTTAAAATAAATATTAGTTTATGTTCAAAGCATTTTACTGAACCTGGGACCCGCCTGTCGGAACGATTTATACACGGACTTTTAGCTAATAGTCCGTGTAGAAATGGAAGAGAGCTACACGGACTATTAGCTAGATGTCCGTGTAGAAAGGTGATTTGCACACGGATTTTTATGTACAACCGTGTAGAAAGGTGATTTGCACACGGACATTAACTTAACAGCCGTGTATAATGAGGAAACATTGGTTATTTCGAAATCCTTCTCTGCCAAAATTTTCATAAGTCCGAAAACCCTTCTCTGCCAAAAACCTCCCAAAGACACGAGCTCGATCTTCACCGCTCACCGCGCGCCTCACCGCCTCGCCGCCTCGCCGCCTCACCACCTCGTCTCTCTCACCCGTGGTCTCTCTCTCTCTAACCCGTGGTCTCTCTCACCTAGGTTAGCGTCTCTCTATCTCGTTCTTTTTCTTATTGGGTTTGAACCCGTTAGCCAATTTAATAGAGGTATTGCTATTTGCGGCTTGGCTGTTGTTATCGTGCTGCCCCTTTTTGACTATCTAATACTGTTGTGTTGCTGTACCAGTTGGTACAGCACAATGACGCCCACTGGTACCGGCCTCTTTCCTTTGTTTTGCTGGTTTGTGTACCAATTTTGGCTACTGGTATGGTGTACCAGCAACCCCTGTGCTTGTTCTCTGTTGAAATTGTGCTATTGAGAAGAAATTGGGAAATTTGAGTTTAAATAAATGGCCGGCCTTTAATTTTAGGTTATTGAATACATTGTGGTTTTTCATAATTTGTATATAGGGTATTTTAGGGTATTTTAGGTTATTTTATGGTACTTGTTAATTTTAGGGTATTTTAGGTTAATTTAGGGTACTTGTTAATTTTAGGTTATTCAAATAATTATGGTACTTGCATGTTAGGGTATTTTAGGTTATCTCTATTTTGTTCATTTATCCCTACAAAAGACAAAATATGTAATAGACCATGTCGAATGTAGTAGACAAAATATGTAGTTCATTTATCTCTATTTTGTTAATTTATCTCTTCAATTATTGGTCACTTATGATTTGATCTTTAATTTCATGCAGAACCATGTCGAATGAGGATGAGTACGTCGATATGATGGCAGAAGAAGAGGAGCAGCAAGCTACTGCCTCATCAGAAAGAAGGAGGAGAGGGCCGACAATGTGCACGAGCACGTCCGAGCAGACCCATCAAGAAATCTGGTTCACAGAAGACGGGCGTGCGTAGGGAGAAAAACGGCAGAAATATTCAAATTGGTGTACGAGCTTCGTGAGGCAAAATGCGAGTATCCTTGTTGAGAGATGGGATCATTTTGAGGATAAGGTGAAGAACGAGTGGTGGAACACGGTGAAGGTAAAGTGCCTAACAACTCTTCTCTTGAATTTTCACTTATGTATGATCTATACTTAAATACACTAAATTTTTGTGTCAATCAGGCTCAGTGGAACATCGAGAATGATGTTCCAAAGGATAAGACTTTGAAGATTATGAACAATGGTTGGAAGCAATACAAGAGCACGTTGAAGACGGAGTTCATGGAGAAAGGGAGAAATCCGGTCGGCTACTACAAATGGCTAAAACAAGAGGACTGGGATGCGTTTCAAGCTTTGAAGTCTACCGAAGAGTTCAAGGTATCTAACTCGTGCCAAATTTATGCTTATTCTTTCTCGATATGTACTCTTTTTTCTAAAACTAACTGATCGTTATTGTCTTGTTTCTGTGAAGGCAAAAAGTAATAAAGGCAGGATGACCGTTGCCTTTAACAAGTATCCACACCAACTAGGGTCAGGTGGTTATGAGGGTAAGACGGCAGAATGGAGGAAAGTCCTGGACGCGAACAAGGATTCTGACTCACCCGTGGTTAGGATCCAAAATCCTAGGGGCAAAGATTGGGTCATGGGTAGAGCCGAGGTAACCGCTGACGGGAGGATAGTACTCCCAACGGATTTGCAAAGCGTGGCTCAAAGAATGGTAAGAGTCATTTATAACTCCGAAAGTACGTCAATTGTTCTTTTGCTTTAACTAATTCTTCTACTTGAACAGTTGGAAGTGGAGGAGGAGGTCAACTCGGGTGCCCGGAGTGTCGAACGACAAAATGATTCCTTGTCCGCAGCGCTCGAGAATCCAGAACACCCGGGTCGAGTAAGAGGTGTAGGGGTCTACAGGGGCTGGAAGGAGGTGTTCCAAGTGGAGGGACAAAAACCTCGAAGAAAATCTCGTGCCAAGGTAAACAAAGACGAGATAGTTGCGCAGATACGCGCGGAGGTGAGCGCAAAGTACGACGCAAGGTTTGCTGAGATGCATGCAATGTTGACACATATTAGATCAGCAACTACGCAGCCATCCGAGCAACCACCTCCCATTTCGCCGGGAATTCGGCGAAGTAGTCAAGCATCCGGCACGTGGGGCGCCTTAGACGATTTGGATAATCTCAAGGTAATCAATACTTCTTCATAATCTAAAGGTATTTAAAACCTGTCTGCAACCTTGTTGGACAATATCGCATCACTAAAATAAACAACTTTGTTATAAATTTGCAGGACCCCAGAGCATGCGACCTCGTCCTGCGGAATGGCAGTGTTTCTCTGATCGTTGCTAAGGGCGTTGTACATCCACTCGCCAAAAGTGTACACAATACTCAGCTAAGACCCGACCATGCATGCGTGCAGGTTGAGTTAGTCGTGGATGGATGGCAGCGCCTACCCCTTCATGTCCCTACCGACGACGCGGTTGTGCTTGATGACGCACGGATGTCATTTGTCCAATGGCCCAAGAGTCAGATTGTTTTGGATCAGGTAATCCATAAAAAAATTCATTTATTTTGTTACATTCAACTCATTCTTTTTGAAATACTAGAATAATACATCTATAACTTGATACAGACACGAGGAGATGATGTTACCGGTACGGCTCTCTCACCGGTACGTCAGGAGGTGGCTTGCGACGTCGCGGCTGACGCGCCACAATCACCGCCCCGTCCTATGGTCACAGAAGAAGAATACAGCCGTTTGCCCAATGATTTGCGCCTTCTCCACGACTACTTGATGACGGCGCCCGACGGCATGGAGGCTATCGTCATCCCTGTCCCACCTGGGATGTTTCTACACGAAGGCAGGGAGCTCTTGCTGTCGTTCAGAGACTTCAAGGACCTCTTCCACCACTCGTCATCCGACAAATGGCTCGATGTTTCACACATCACCATTTTCCTCATGTTAGTGATATTAAAATATTTTCATTATTGTATAGAACTCAAATATATATTCTAATTACAATATGATGAGTTTTCAGGAAGCTAGTCCGAAACTGTGATGAGATGGTTGAAAGGAAGAACTTGTGCATGTTTCTGGACCCCGAGAAAGTGAGTGGTACGGCAGCGACATATTATCCGGATATGGCTATCGAGTACATGTGTTCTGCGATGCATCATGCTAAGGCGGAGGAGAAGAAATTCATTCTCATGCCATACCACGAGGGGTTAGTTCTAATCTTAACTTATGTGTTGTTTATATTTTAATTAAAGAATTGTATAAAGGAATTAAAAGTTAAACATAAAAAAATGAAATCACACCATCAATCATAGCAAATACTCGTGTGACTTTTATATGCTAAAGTACTATAATTCTTTTCCTCGATCCAACAGCAAACATTGGTGCACGATTCTCATTGTGCCGTACTTAAGTGTGGGCATAATTATTGATTCTTGTAAGCCAAAAGGAAGGACCGCGGCTGCCAAGTGCAAAGTTATCTTGCCTTTTGTGAATAAGTAAGCAATAATAATTCTATAGGTTTGCATTTCTTTCAATCATATCAAATTATAAAATTGCTAATTACATTCACTCACTTTTGTAAGAGCTTTTGTGAAATATATTAAAGAGGGAGGATCAGATAGCACGGGCCCGGGCAAGAAAAGCAAGTTGAATTGGAAGTACATGTTGGTGAGCACACTTTATGAGTTAGAAATTTCATATCTTGTTAAAAAAATTATTGTCATTCTAACAAATGCCGCTAAATGTAAATTTCAGAGCCCGCAACAGAAGGAGGGTTGGGAATGCGCTTATTACACGATGATATTCATGTTTGACTTTGTCGAAAGAATACAATTCGAATTCCCAAAAGCAGTTTGTACTTCATATGAATTTCCTATATAATAAGCAATTGATATCTACCTTTTCTAAAATACTAACTATTATCAAATTATAATTTTGTAGAATGTGACAAATCAAGATCATTACACTTGGAATCAGATCGCTAGGTCTTTGTACACGGTTAATTAGGGAATATCCGTGTAGAAATCATCATAATCACACACGGTCAAATATCCGTGTATAGTTCCTGACCTATTCATACACCCTGGCTTTAAACACAGCAGGAAATCCGTGTAGCTCTTCCATTAATGTCCGTGTGTAATCTGTTTTTCTGTAGTAGTGAAAACAGATTGCACACAGAAATTAATGGAAGAGCTACACGGATTTGCTGCTGTGTTTAAAGCCAGGGTGTATGATAGGTCAGAAACTACACACGGATATTTAACCGTGTGTGATTATAATGATTTCTACACGGATATTCCCTAATTAACCGTGTACAACGACCTGCCGGTGTCGCTCTACAAGTTACCGAGCTACACGGATATCCCCTAATTAACCGTGTACGATTCATCTTTCTACACGGCTTTGTATTAAAAGTCCGTGTAGCTCTCTTAGCTATTATACACGGACTTTTGGTAAATATCCGTGTACAAATAGTTGAAAATTTTTTGTATTTCGCCACCAGCAAGGCTATCATACACGGATTTTTCTAAAATATCCGTGTATGATTAGTATTGCACACGGTTTTTTACAAAATGTCCGTGTAGCTCTATGCTATTGTACACGTACAACTGTTAAATAACCGTGTGCAATAGCTAATTTTTTATTTTGTTTTTTCTATCGTACACGCACAATTGTGAAATATCCGTGTATAAATACCTTTTTTTTTGTATATTTTGTTTTTGGGCTAGCCTCCAGCTTTGCTAGCCAAATTTTTGCAACAGAAATACAAATATCCATTCGAAACAGATTAATTAGCAAGAAATTACTAAATTTATACAAAATTCATATAGCAATAAATTCATTCGAAACATATTTTTATTACAAATCTATGCAAATCCATATCGAGGATTACAAAATTCCATGGTAAACCACCTTGCCCACATGCACCGCACTTCGTCGATCTGATCCTTGGTGTAATGCGCTTGCTTTGTCACATTCTACAAAATTATAATTTGATAATAGTTAGTATTTCAGAAAAGGTAGATATCAATTGCTTATTATATAGGAAATTAATATGAAGTACATACCGCTTTTGGGAAATCGAATTGTATTCTTTCGACAAAGTCAAACATGAATATCATCGTGTAATAAGCGCATTCCCATCCCTCCTCCTGTTGCGGGCTCTGAAATTTACATTTAGCCTAAATAACAGAAAATTAGAGGAAGAAAATGATTTAAATACATATTACTAACCTTAGAAAGATGGAGAGGAGAAAATACAAACTTAATTCAAAGATCTCAGATCTCAGCTGCTGGCCTCGATCAATTCGCAGAAATCTGATAGAAAAAAGCTCAGTTCAGAGAGATGTATTAACTAAAAGATTTGATCAAAACGGCGCTGGAAGGGGAAGACATAAAAACCCTACACTATTATACACGGCTATTTAGTTATAAAGCCGTGTAGCTCTCCAACTAAACATACACGGCTCTTTTGTTATTAATCCGTGTACAATATACTATTTCTACACGGATATATTATCAAAAAACCGTGTGTAATATTCCTACATGGCTTTGTATTAAAAGTCCGTGTAGCTCTCTCAATTATTTGCACACGGACCTCTTTACACACGGATTTTTGGTTTCTAATAAACCGTGTAGCTCTCTCTAATAATTCTACACTGATTATTAACTAATTATCCGTGTAGAAATCGTGCAGATCTTTTGAACAAGTAAAAAATCATATTTTGTACACTGTTTTTAATATAATTGCCAAATCCGTGTACAATGTGCAGTGTACAAAGCCAGTTTTTGTAGTAGTGACCGACTTTGCTATGTCGGTAAACTATTTCTTGAATATTCTAGAATACATTGATGGGCTTGGGCCTTAATTTGGTGCTGACTTCAACAGTCACCAATAGAAAAATAAATCAAATTGCCATCACGAACAAAACAATTAGAAGGCCGAACATTTCTCTTACACATACTACCTATTAATAAAGGATAAATGTGAACTTCATAATTTTAAAATGAGTTTTAATAGAAGACACAATAAATTGGGTAAATTTGTGAGTTTTTCAAATTTAGAAGGATATAAATAATATTATAAATTTTAAAGGGGAAATAAGTAATTTTGAGGTTTTTGAAGAGTATAAATGAATTTCCACAAGCTAATATGACAATCAAAGTCACAGAGTAGAAACTAAAATTTGCAACCTGAAATTTTAAATGTTTTCAAGAAATTTTAAATTCAAATTAAGAAGTAGCTCATCTAGAAATAAATTTTACGGTAACTGAACAGTTGGGTTCTTAGTTTTGAAGTTTGCGAATAAGCTGGAATAGTGGTGATACGTCCTATTCCCGGGGAGTAGGCCGTATGGGAAGAAGGTTAAAGATTTGGGCTCGTTCCATCTCGGGCCGACGGATCGAGACTAAGAAAAGTAGGAAGGTGTGAAGGTATTAGTTCTCTATCCTCTATATATATATAGAGAGTGGCTAATTAATATCAAAACGTTTGCACCAAGCCTCTCGTGCAACCAAGTTGTTTTCGGGTTTCCAAAGTCCAAACGGTCGACCCGAACTGTTAGATGTTCAATCTATATTAAAATCTGCTTGGAGACCAAATTTTACATTTTTTGGAATTTTTTTACTATTTATTAAGCTACTTTGAAAATTGCTGATCCGAATGAACAGTAAAAACAGTGCAACTAATTTCTGGACCATGTGATCAGTAATTTTCAAAGTGGCTTAATAAATAGTAAAAAAATTCTAAAAAATATAAAATTTGGTCTCCAAGCAGATTTTAATATAGAGATCATATCTAATGGCTCAGATCGACCGTTTGGACTTTGAAAATCCAAAAACGACTTGGTTGCACGAGAGGCTTGGTGCAAACGTTTGGATATTAGCCAACAGGTTCAAGAGAAATTCAACCTATTGCGCTCTGCGGATGAAACGACGGGTGATACGCCGAACATGGGCACTATGATTGATTTCAACACCTTCATCAACGAAACATCGGTGCTGGAGGTTCCGCTTCAAGGCAGGACATTCACCTGGTCTAACAAAAGGCCGGTCGCGACTTTCTCCAAATTGGATAGAGTACTCTTATCGTACCACTAGAACGAATCGGGTTCCTCGTTCGATTTGACGGACCTACCGGCCACCACCTCAGACCATATCCCGTTACTCCTAAAGATCAGGCCACATATCAACCCCCCCAAGCGCTACTTCAAGTTTGAGACATTCTGGCTCAAATACCGAGACATTCACACAGTCGTGGCAAGTGCATGGGATTCAGTCCATATAATATATCCGGTTAGAAGGATGCAACAGAAAATTGTGGCGATACAAAGAGCGCTGCGGACTTGGGCACTGGAGAAGTTCAAAAATAGAGATACCTACTTGCGAGATCTAAGTGGGTATTACAGCAGCTCGACAGGGTAGAAGAACGGCGACAACTGAATTCAATCGAGTTTAGGCTGCGAATAAGATTGCGCGAGCATATTTTTGAACTTGCAACCGACAAGGAGGAAAAATGGAGACAGCGGTCGGGGTGCACTTGGCTGCGACTGGGGGATAGAAATACAAAGTATTTCCATTCAATAGCCAATGGGAGGAAAAATTCTAACTCGGTCACTTCAGTCACTCAGGATGATCACGGAAATACCCTACCTCATCACCAACGGACGCTAGCTAACCTGTCGATTCTGATACACGACTATTTCCGCGATATCTTGGGCCGTCAGGCTACACATCCAGGTCATTTCGACCTTCGGGGCAAGATTGGGCCTTCATATGCAGAAGACTTCGGTTGCTTGGATAACCCAATATCGGACACATAGATTCAACATGCACTGAATGACATGCCGCGAGAAAAGGCTAGTGGTCCCGACGGATTACCGGTTGAGTTTTACCAGTCCTTCTGGGATATAGTCAAAACGGATGTCATCGATCTGGTGCACGCCTTCAGTTCGAACGAGATCTCACTGAATTGCATCAACAAGGCCTCAATCACTATGATCCCCAAGAAAGCAAACCCAACTCGGATTGCGGACTACAGGCCAATCAGTGTAATAAATACCATAGCCAAACTCCTCACCAAAATCATGGCAAATCGACTGCAGCCACACCTGCAAAAACTGGTTTTGCAGATTCAGACGGCATTTGTCAGGGGTAGATCTCTAATGGAATCCTTTCTCTCTGCAAGGGAGTTCTTGGGATTTTGCACAAAGGAAAAACTGCCTTCAGTCCTTTACAAAGTGGATTTTGAGAAAACTTTTGATACGGTGAGCTGGTGCTTTTTGACAAATCTCCTAGTGGAAAGGGGATTTCCGCCGGGATGGATTTCGGGCGTACTGGGAATTCTCAACTCCTCTTCATCGACGGTTAGGGTCAATGGGGCACACACTAATTTTTTCCGGCATAAAAGTGGGCTCCGACAAGGTGACCCACTCTCCCCGATGCTTTTTATTCTGGTCGCCGACTCCCTAAGCAGATTTATAAAAAATGTTGAGCATATGTTGCCCCCGCATGCATTTATGCCACTGGAAATCATCCAGTATGCCGATGACACACTCATTATCAGTGAGGCTCACCCTACCACTCTGAAATTAATCTCGGAGGTACTGAAGATCTATTCCAAAATGTCGGGTCTCAGGCTAAACCCGGCCAAATCAGCCTTTGTGCCTATAGCAATACCACCGGGATCTATTGCCACGGTAAAGGCCATCCTCAGTGCGAACAGATCAGATTTACCAATTAGGTACCTGGGACTGCCACTAATGGTTAGGAAGCCGCGAAAGATGGACTTCTAGCCAATGCTAGAGACGGTCCAGGGACGGTTAGAGGGCTGGACGGCAAATTTCTTGTCCTATGGGGGGAGGGTAACACTGGTCAAATCGGTGCTCTCGGCAATGCCATTGCACTACATGCAGGCACTGCAGGTTCCGATGGGGGTCATTAAGCACATCGACCGAATGCGATGGAACTTTTTATGGAAGGGCAAGGACCCGTGCAAAGGCATCCACTGCTTAGTGAATTGGGTCAGGGTTTGCGCATTAAAGGAGAATGGAGGTTTGGGTGTAATCGATTTGCAGTGTCAGAACCGAGCTCTCCTAGCTAAGTGGATATGGGAGATCGAACATAGACCGCAAGGTTTGTGGGCAATGACGCTCAGTAGGATACACGGAGTCACTACAGCTAACCATCTACACTTAGGCGGGGCCAACTCCCCCTTTCTTCGGGAGCTGTCTACTCTAATTCCATTCTTCTCGTGCTCTGTTCAGTACGATAATGGGTTAAAGTGGCGATGGTCGCCCTCGGGACTCTTCACATGCTCATCCGCCTACAAAACCTTGCACCAGATTGGGGTTCTTTCATGCATCCATGCCGCCCTTTGGAAACTGAAAGCACCAATGAAGGTTAGAATTTTTATTTGGCTCATGCTTCAGAACAAAATTATCACACAGCAAATTTTGTCAAGACGGGGCTGCGTGGTACAATCGGGTTGCCACCTTTGCGGTATGGGGGGATTAGAAACACGGGACCACATCATGTGGTCCTACTCATATGCGGAGAGGTTCTGGAGGGGGCTGTTTGCGCACTATGACATGCATGTCGCAACTGGTGGTTCAATAAAACAGAGATGGGACATAAATAATCGTCGAGGTACGGTGTTATCAAGATCTCGGGATAACACGGTCTGGGCGGCAGGGGCATGGGCGCTATGGATATCTTGATTAATGATACAACGCTCGAGGTTATTGGGTGGACTCGTTTTACATAGGTCGGGGGGGAGCCAGGGAGCCTTATATGTGGCTCTCCTGGCGGCTATTTTTGCAAGATAATGTAAATATTTATTTTTTCAGTATCGGCGGCAGAATCACTAACTTTAGTGATTAGGCTTGTAATTAAACGTTTTTCTTTAATCAATATATTGTTGACGGTACTCAACCGTCAACCTTCAAAAAAAAAAACATTGTCCTACACCATATAACACACATACACATTCCAAAGTAGACAGTAAGAATTAGAAAGTATTTAGAACAAGAACTAGAATTAAGTATTTAGATCTTTCACTTCAAGTGCTCATCCATTAACACTCTAGCCCACATGCACCTGATTTCATGGAGCTGATCCATCAGGAGAAGCGCAACACCTGGTGCGGGAAACTGCATGCAAGATTATAAAATGTTAAATGAACTCAAGTAAATTTAGAAAAACCCCGTCATTTTCTTGGAAAACCTAGGTATGAACTAAAGAGGGATATTGTGCACAGTGCATATGTTCAGTAAGCTTGTACCAAAAATCATCTATTTACTGAACGAATTCAGTTAAATAAGTCAAATTCTATTCAAGCACAACAAAAAATGATTAATAAGACTAAGAGGTGACATATACACAGTGCAGTTTTTGTACAATTATACCCAAATATATACTTACGAAACAAGTTTAAGTAGATTGGTTAAATTCAATTCAAAATATCAGTATTCAGAAAAAGAAATTGAACACATGGGTTACTATAGCAAGATACCAAATTCAGAGAAGCAAGACAATGATAACCAGTTCAGTACAAGGCGGGGTCCTCTACTAGTGTTTTATAGCACAAATATAATAATATAGAACACATAGCATTTCTGTCAAAAAATATAAAATAATGTATAATAGAACTAACACACATTTTTTGGTAAGGTTTTTTGATGTCTTGTGACGAATGAGTGCATGAATTTCATCGCATAATATCCGCACTCCCAACCCAAGTACTGTCGCTGGCACTGAATTGCAACAGTAAAAAGGTTATTAGTGTGAATTTTCTTGATAGTTGTACAAAGAAAATAAACAAACCAATTCTGATCAAAACTAACTAACTATGACTTTATTATAAAGTGGAGATGGCATAACTAGACTTTTTTTTTTTTCTAAAATAGCCGAAGCCCAGTTTCATTCAACAAAACGAAACAGTTTGTATTTACATGGCATAACTAGACTAATCCATGTTCTGATAGAAAGAAGAACGGAAAGCCCAAATACTGACCAGCACTCAATTAAGATTCAAGCCTGATCTGTGCCAAGTCATCTGACCAGAAGCTCCAACATGACCTGACCCCAAATATATTATAAAGGTCAATAGGAAACTGACCTGACATGGCACATATCATGCAACCGAGTCAGAACAAATCTCTGACATGCCCCTAAGCCATAAAGTAACCGTCACTGAAAAATTATCAATTCTGATATTACAAAGCGAGCTCGTTTTCTGCCACGCTGCTGTTAAGAAATAACATACAACCTAAGCCCAACCTCACCCGCATCGACCATGAAAGATGACAATCACCGGAAGAACAAGATACGATCTGATCATAACCATACAAGACACAAAATTGATCCAGCCAAAACTTGACCCCAACACTGTGATCTAAGTTGGTCAATAAATTAACCTTTTAGGTGCTTCTTATCAAAATTAATTACTGAGGTGTGAATAACTAAGCCAATAATTATGTTGCTAGCAACTAATGCTGTAATGCATCCTAGTATTTTTAATTTATGTACTGGTGATTGCATGAGTAACACACTCGATTGACGAACTGGCAAGTCATTTTCGTTTACAGATGAGTCATCTTGCATAATTGACAATATTTAAAACAAACATTATCTGATGATCCAAAAATCATATGAACCAAAGGAAGCAAGGTTAAGTTAATAAGTAAAAATGGTTCTGTATCAGAGGAGGCTTGTTCAAGGTTGAATTTCTCTTGAACCTGTTGTTTACTCGGTTTAATTTGCAAGGTTTTGATTCTTTACACGTTTTTAGATATGATTTTTTTTTCTCCGTTCAATCTAACCAATATTTATGACGATCTTTGATGAATTTTGCAAATATAAAACCATGAATGTCTTCTACACAATTTTATCTTTCAAATGAGATCCATGATAACATACTTTCGAGTTGTCCGTGGCACAAGTATTCATACATCATCAAAAAGTATTCATACCTCGTCGTGTAAGTGTAAATAGTTAATGTATCAAGAGTATTACAAGCATATGTGCATATCTCGATTAATTTTACAAGAACAGCCGAATAGTATTGAACATTGCTTTATTGTTTTCTAGTTCAATTTTATTTTTTGGAAATAAAAAATAGTTGCCACATGTTTCACTGTCGACACAAAAATAGTCTATCAAATTTTATAGATCATGTAATTGAAATGTTACAAAAAAAATAAAAACAATATTTAAAAGAAACAAAACACACTTCAATGAAGTATTCATACATATACATTGAAGTATTCATCCATATACGTTGAAGTATTTATACTTAAGATATCAAGTATTCATTTATACACGTTAAAATATTCATACCTAAGACATCAAGTATTCATTCATACACCTCTAATTTTTTTAAAATTTTTTTTTTCTGTCATTTCTTAGTACTTAGTACGCACTGGCCTAATTCACCATTAATGAAGTTTTGTTCTTTACAAATAACTCGCTACTGAATGAGGAAGAGGGACATAAACACGATAGATCTGACCCGGCGGTCGACAGTGATGGATCTGATCCGGCGGAGGCATGCTTGATTGGGATGTAGTGACGAAGGCGGAGGTGGGAGAGGGAGGCGGAGGCGGAGGTGGGAGATAGAGGCAGAGACGGAGGTGGGAGAAGGAGGTGGAGAGGGAGAGGCGGAGGTGGGAGAGGCGGGCGAAGGCGGAGGTGGGAGAGGGAGGAAGAGAGAGGAAAGAAATAAAGGGAGAAAATCTGCTAATTAATTTGTAGGGACCACTAGGTAGTTAGAATTTGTAATTATAACTAGAAAAAGAAGTTAGTTAGTTGGGTGAAGAAATGAGAGAATGATAGATGGGGGAAGATATAATTACACTTATATTTTTCCAAACTTATAATGATTTGGAAAAAACAATATGTGCAAATATATATTTTAGTTTTGTGACGTCAAATACAAAATTGGATTTATTAACAAAATTATTTGAGTGAGGTTATGGTACTATGCGTATTACACTATGGACTCATGCTATGGACTTATATATTAATTTTTAAAGTTCAAACAGTTAATCTGAACTATTCAATATGTTTTTTATATGAAAATTAAAGATCAAACTTTTATTTTTTAGAATTTTTTACTTTCTTTTAGAAGGGTTGAAAATTACTTAATTTGAAAATTCTAGACCATCCAAAAGTAATGAATTTCTACCTATTTAAAAAAATTCTAATAAAATTAAAATTTGGTCAACAAGTATATTTTATATGAAAATTATATTAACGTTTCAGATTTACTGTTTGAACTTTAAAAATAGATATACATATTCATAGCACGGGTCGATCCATAATATACATATTATCATAATCTCAGACAAATTATTTTCAAATGAAAGATATCTGATGTTTAATACGCTTAGGTAGGGCTGTAAATGAGCCGAGTTTGAGCGAGTTACCTCCAACTCGAACTCAGCTCATTAAATAAATGAGCGAGTCAACTCGAGTTGGGATGGTAATAACGAGTTGTAGAGCCAACTCGAACTCAGCTCGTTATCAACTCGAGTTGGCTCACAACTCGTTTAACCAGTTAAATCAATACAACACAAGTTACATTAGATAAATCAACATACTGGTACCAAAATTACAGCAACTTTTCATACATTAGATACAATCATACAACACAGTTAGATTAGATAAATCAACGTACTGGTACAAAAAATTACAGCAACTTTTCATACATTAGATGCAATCATACAACACAGTTAGATTAGATAAATTCTAAAATCCCATGCATCCCAAAATTACAGCCATCATACATTTACAGCCCTAATCCCATGCATCCCAAAATTACATCCATATGTTAGTATCCATTATCCAACAATTTTGCATACATAAGCACCAACAAAAACAAACAAAAACTTAGTATCCAACAACTTCATCTTGTCAAAATCATCATTTGTATGTTCTAAACCATCATATCCAGCAATCATTAATCAGAAATTAATATTAAACATAAATATTAATATTAAATGGTTTGACATTAAACAGCTTATGTATGTTGAACGTAGTACAATAATTAGTGCTACTTACAAAGGACTGGTTAGTTGTTATTTGGCAATCAAGTTTGACTACAAATCTATGATTAAAAATTCAAAGTCACAAATCATTTGATTATATGGTGACACACTCACTACTATACTGGTTCGACCGACTCGTATACGTCATGAGATTCTGCATGTGAAGACATTCTACAATAACACATGCAACAAAAAATTACAAAATAGATTAAAGTTACTGAACAGAAAATAAAAAAATAAATTAAAGTAATATAATATAAACAGAAAAGAAAGTTGCAGTAAATTAAATTTCTCATAATAAAAATTTCTAACCACAGTTCAAGGTTAGCCCCTTCTCCTACTCATGATTTAGAGCACATGGGCATTCACAGAGATGAATCATACAAGATAATACAAGAGAAGATCGTACAGCTATAAATAATTAGAATATGAATCAGGGTTTGGACTTGGTAGTGTTTTACTTTGTATGCTGTTACAATTTAATTTCAGCTATAAAGATGAAAGTCAAAGTCAGTACTTTATTTCACATAATTTATTTCGTTGTCTAATATTCTTTGCTAACTAGCAGACGTTTATTTCAGATCCTTTATTTCACATACTTACAATTTAATTGGTTGTCCATAACCGTTTCATATAAGGTATTGCTAGTTGCTCATCATCTTAAATTCAGCACACTCCAACTATCTCAAAGAATAAATAAATAAATAAATAAGCAGTTCAAAATTTTGAAGTACTTCCAGAGGCTTAGCATATTATCTACCTACTGATTCATATTGGCAAAATACAAATTATTGGATTTAACAAGTACCAATCCTAGCACAAAATTCTAATTAGGCAGCAAGCAAGCTCACAAAACAAAAATAAAAAAGGAAAAGAACTTGTCAAGGACCCTTACAATATCTACAGATTGAAAAAAAAAATCCACAGTATTTTAGTGAAAGTCCAACCATTAATGAAGAATTTAAACTAAATCAGTACCTTTTTGTTAGTTTAGAATGATACTTACATCAAGCATGGTAATTCTTGAATGTAGTGTTCATTTTAGATATAATAAATTAAAACTTACTGGTTTTATTGGGGAAGATTAAGAAAAATTAGAATATAAATCAAGTTAAATTAACATTCAATCTTGGATAGTTAGATTAAGAAAAATTTAATGCAATGATAGAATAAAATATAAAGGAACAAGGATCATGCTTTAAAAAAATTCAAAAAGTTGCAAAATGATACATTTAGTATAGCGGTACAGTACCTTAATAGAGAAGAGGGCGAATGGATCGCGATCGCTGTGCTGGTTCCGTCTGCACGGCTCTGGTAGTGAGAGAAACGGGGCTAGGGCTCTAGTAGCAAGAGCGAATGGATCGCCGAAATGAATCGCCGGAATGGCTCACGGGAACGGGGCTAGGGCTTAATGGTTTGGTTTGGCTTTGGCCTCGCGGGAACGGGGCTCGCGCCTCGCGAGATGGGTCGCGGGCTCGCGGCCTCGCAGGAAAGGGGTTAGGGTTAGGCAGTTAGCGTGAGAATGAGAGAGACAGAGAAAGAGTGATGTTTAGGGTTATGGTTTGGGGCTTTGGGCGGGATTAGGTCACGGGATTTTAGATTGGGATTTCAGATTTGGGTTTGGTTTTAGTTATTCTGGGATTTTCTGTGTCCAAGACTGTGTAACTTTATGTAACTCGAGTTATAAATGAGCGAGTTGGGGTCAGCTCAAACTCAGCTCATTTATTAAACGAGCCAGCCAGCTCGAGTTGGAACTGACTCGAGTTGTAAATGAGCGAGTTAAAGCGAGCTGTAAATGAGCGAGTTACGAGTTCGAGCAATTTTGCCCAGCCCTAAGTTTAGGGTTAGGGGCAGTTTATTTTATTTATAATAAATATTAATCTCCAAGAGGCAAGAAATATAATAAATAATAAAAATAGTTATATAATATATATAGATACATAAATAAAATTATAAAATATGTATTTTGGAATGTATTTATTTCAGACGAAAATATATCCTTATGGATAGTATTTTAGCCGAAATTTTTATTAATATCCAAAAAAATATATTAAATTTCAAAATCTACACCTGTTCGACAAGATTTCGAAAACTGTCCAAACCGTAGATTTATTTTTCAGTTTTTAGTACATGATCAAGCGGTCAAAATAATGATGAAAAATGAATACATAAAACAATTTAAAAAATAACTTATAAAATGTTCATTGTTTTGACCGCTTGACCATGTACTAAATGAATTCGGAACTTTAAAATTTTGCATGTACATGCATCACTCACGGAGTACATGAATTTCAACGGTTTAGATTCGTAGTTCGAAGTCAATTTGATAGTCTTTTGGAAGTGTGCTCACCAATCCTTCTTGGTGAGCACATCACACCCTAGTTTTGCTCATATATATATATATATATAGGATTTTGCTAATATGCTATGCGTAGCATAGAGCCCCTCCGTGCTACGGCTCAATTTTGAGTTTTCAAAATCCTAACGGTCGATCCGAACCGTTCAACATGATCTCCATATGAATATGTACTTGCAAACCAAATTTTACATATTTTAGAATTTTTTTACTATTTATTAAGCCACTTTGAAAATTGCTGATCCAATGGTCCAGAAAAGTTTACTGTTGTGTACAAATTAGTGTTTTTTCAAAGTGGCTTAATAAATAGTAAAAAAATTCTAAAAAATGTAAAATTTGGTTTGCAAGTACATATTCATAAGGAGATCATGTTGAACGGTTCGGATCGACCGTTAGGATTTTAAAAACTCAAAATTTAAGCCGTAGCACGGAGGCCTCTATGCTACGCGTAGCACTGTCCTATATATATATATATATATAGTAAGGCTACGGTGCTTTGCAAAGTAAACAATCCTCTTTACTTCGGGCCACTTTTTCAATTTGCAAAACTCAAACAACCGATCCGAACCATTCAACATGTTCTAAATATTGAAATGTACTTGGAGACCAAATTTTACATTTTTTGCTATTTTTTTACTATTTATTAAGCCACTTTGAAAATCGCTGATCCAATGGTGAATAGTAAAATTTTCTGGACCACCGGTTCAGACTTTTTCAATGTGGCTTAATAAATAGTAAAAAATTTCCAAAAAATGTAAAATTTGGTCTCCAAGTACATTTCAATATTTAGAACATGTTGAACGGTTCGGATCGGTTGTTTGAGTTTTGCAAATTGAAAAAGTGGCCTGGAGTAAAGAGGGATGTTTACTTTGCAAAGCACCGTAGCCTTACTCTCTCTCTCTCTACATATATATATATATATATATATATATATATATATATATATATATATATATATATACAGGGACGGAACCAAGGCCTGGGCCCTGGACCCCCTTGGCCCAGAAAAATATGCATAGCCCTTTAATAAAAAAAAAAACTGGCACCCCCTACATCATTTATGGGCCCTTGGCACCTCTGTTTCTTTTCACTCTCCCCATTTTTTTTTTCTAAACTCAAAGCGATGGCACTCTGGCGACTGGGCTCGCGACGAGGTGACGAGGGCACGCGATCATTCCTAAACTAGTTAGGCCCCCCTACCGATCATTCCTGGTTCCGCCACTGTATATATATATATATATATATATATATATATATATATATATATATATATAGTATGGCTAGGTTGCTGCCGGCAGCATTTCGGCGAGGTGCTGCCGGCAGCGTTTCGACCATTCTGGTGTTCAAACAGAAAATCCGAACCGTTGAACGTGTTCTAAATATTAAAATCTACTTGGAGACCAAATTTTACATTTTTTGGAATTTTTTTACTATTTATGAAGCCAGTTTGAAAATTCCAGATCATATGGTCCAGACTGTTTTTACTGTTCACCCGGATCAGCAATTTTCAAAGTGGCTTAATAAATAGTAAAAAAATTCCAAAAAATGTAAAATTTGGTCTCCAAGTAGATTTTAATATAGATTGAACATCTATATAAAAAAATTTGTTGTTTGAACACCAGAATGGCCGAAACGCTGCCGGCAGCACCTTAGCCATACTCTATATATATATATATATTTTTTTTTTTTGAAACCTGACTATGGAAAGCAATACATTGCCTACACGCATCTACGGTGGACCAACATTGTGGTCTACTTGGCCTTCATAGTCTCGATCTGCTGTTTTTTTTTAATTTATAATTATTTGGAAAAAAAAACAATATGTGCGAAAATATTTTTTCACATTGTGAATTCAAATATCATGTGGGTTTATTAACAAAATTGTTCATCAAATGCAAAATATTTTATACATAATATTAAACCATAAGTGTCAACAGCTGTGTTTCTCACAGAAAAAAAAATAAAAAATAATAATAGATACCAAAATAATTATGAACTCAAACGTTAAGATTATTGTATACAATATATATGAAGCTCCATTTTGATAAGTTTTTATGTATAATTTAAACTCCAAGAGGCAAGAAAAATTATAAAATAAAATAAAATTAATGAAAAATATACATACATAAATAATTATAAAATATGTATTTTGGAATGTGTTTATTGTTTCCCATGAAAGTATATATATATCCTTATGGATAATATATTACTGGCCTGTTAACCTATTTCGTTTTATGTGTGGACATGAATCGAATATGGACAAGATAATACATGACAAGAAAGATAGGACACTGAACAAAATAATGGCAACTATGAATCCATGGATGCTGGTACAACAATAATTAATTTACGACCGTTATGTGTACTTGAGAAATTATTGTGGGCCCGGGGGCCCAGCAAATTTGATCAACAAAGGTTGACAACATCTTACTTTGAGCGTAGTACTTTTGTTATGGAATTAAATACCCTAATTAATTAGGATGCTTATAATTGTTCCCGCACTTCTGTCTCCGCAATGTTCTCGCACACAACTTCCATAACTAACTTGGGGAGACTGTTCCCGCACAATTTCCTTATATAATTTGTATCGTCCCCGCACAATTTCTAAAGTATTAATACCTATGAACGAAAGTATTTATACCTATGCACAAAAGTATTTATACCTATGCACGAAAGTATTTTAACGTAAATAATTGTTTTTCCAACTAAATCTCCTAAACTATCCTCGCATCATAAATACCTATGGAGGACCACTCAAACTAAATGGGGGGACCAGCGGGAAGCATACACGTTTCTAAAAATATCAATATTGCCATAACTATATGGGGAAACCGCAATACTTAATATTTTTTTTACATATGTCACTGGATGACGTCTGAAAGTTTTAATATAAAGTATTGAAAGTATTTATACCTATGCACTGAAGTATTTATATGTATATACATTGTACAAAGTTTAATCTTCTGGCGTTTGATCATATCAAGTTACACATCAAAGTATTGATATTTTATTTTGCAAGTATTAATATCTTATATTTTGCAAGTATTGATACCTATATACTGAAGAATTTATATCTATGAGGTCAACTATTTTTGTTATAGGAAGGTTGATGCGGGGATACGAGGTCCCACTACTTCATAAGAGGAAAGTTGACGCGGGGACCATTGGGGGACTGAAAAAGGGGAATCATATCAAGTTACATATGCAAGTATTAATATCTTACTTTACAAGTATTAATTTGTTATTTCTCAAGTATTTATACCTATGAAGGTTGACGCGGGGACAAGTACTTATACCTATTATTTTTATTGATACCATTATTACTATTACTATTACTATTACTATTATTATTATTATTATTATTATTATTTTTATTAATATTTTATTATTATCTACCTTAATTTTATGATTATGATTGGTTTTTATTAATTTCTAGTTTATGTCAACTTGTTTGGGACTAAAGGCTTTTGTTGTTGTTGTTTATACTCAATATCATATGTATTTGGTCGTGGGGTAAAATTAATTAAGGGTAATTTAGTTCTCCTCGGAGGGACACAAAACTAAATCATATAGGAATAAGAAAAAAAAAGTTCTTTTGTAAAAAATAAAAAATAATATATAGAATAGAGAAATAGATCTGTATTTTAATTTGAGCATACAGAAAAGTAAGCAATCAATTTAATTTTACAAATTTACAATCTTTGACCTACTTTATTTTTCTATTAAAATTCATCATGTTAAAAGTTAATTAAGCATAATCTTCTGGGGTTAATTTCTATTATGAGCTCGCTCGTCAATAGTGCGCTTTGTTACTTTATATTTACGTATTGTTTACATTTAACAAAAGTAAACCAATCCGAATTGGTTACATAATTTTTCTAATACATAAATTGCATTTGACACAAAGAAAAGGTCACAGTCGGCAACAATAGATTAAGAGTGAAGGATTAAGAGCTTAAGGAGTGCTAAGGAACTAATGTTCGGTTATCTTAATCCGTGAGTGAAAGCTAAGGAGGTTAAAGGAAGGGGTAGAGGTGTCTTAAGTTCCGGACAGAGAATTAAGATCCGGACAAAAGAAGGTTAAAGGAGGTGTTCTTAATCCGTGATAAGGAACCGGTGTTCGACAGGATTAAGCAGCTAAGGAAGCTAAATGAAGCGGATTAAGCCTTAAGGAGGCTTAATCCCTTGTTGCCGAACAACCCGTAATTAAGTACTATTCACCGGGCAAGAAAAAAACATTTTATGATAACAACATATATTTGGACATGTTTTGTTGGGGATATGTGAAATTTTGGACAAACAATATGTGCGAATATATTTTTGTAACATTGTGACTTCAAATATCAAGATGGATTTATTAACAAAATTGTTCATCAAATGCAAAATATTTTATACATAATATGTGTATATTGTTTTTTGTGAAGCTATTTCATTTTAATGACCAACAAGAGTCAAGAGCTGTGTTTCACACACACAAAATAATATAGATACACAAACAAATATAAAAAAATGTGTATATTGTTTTTTGTGAAGCTATTTCATTTTGTGTGTGGCCATATATGGAACGAACATCATCAACATGGAGAAGATAATATACATATGAGTACAAAAGATAGGACACATGACAAAATCATGGCAAATATGAATTCAAGGATGCTGGTGCAGCAATAATTTATTTACGTACCGACGTTTATGTATATGATTGTGGGATCCGAATCTGCTGAAATTCGAGATCGGTTACTGTTCACCCTGAAATCCCTGTAATCCGAATCCAGCCGTCGAACTGTTCTGAGATGCGTGTCAGAAAAATTCAGCTGTTTCGAGATGCGTTCTCGAAAAAAATTTGATGGCTGAATTTGAATTGCAGAGATTTCAGAGGTACTGTTCATTAGTTTTGGAATTTCAGCTGATTTATTTCCAACATTGTGAGTATTTTTTTTATTTTTTTCTTTTTGTTGACATAAGCCCCTAGGCACACATACTTTCTAATTCCGGCTATCCAAGATCGAACCTAAAAACTTCCACATGAGGGCATATGCCTCAGCCACTGTACTACACAGTACTTGACTAGCAAATTTTATCAGCAAAGGCTGACAACATGTTACCCGTGGCAGTGTTTATGTTGTCAAATTATATACTCAATATATAAACTTATAGAGTAGAGTAGGTTTTATAGGCATCCGACATACTTTAAGTTTAATGAGTTTCAATATTGTCCGATTCATTCTTAGATCTGTGTGCATGAATATTGAAGCTGACACAGAAATATTAAAGCGGAGCGCACGTATTTTAAAGTAGATCGGATAGTCTTGGATGCCCATCGAACCTATCAACCTACTCCGTGCTATTTGATATCATGTTTGACCGTGGAGTAAAATTAATGAAAATTAAATTGATTAATTGATCTACTTTTTCATATTTTAAGTTATGGTTTAAATTAATCTGTATGAAAGAGCAAGTTTTTGAAAACTAAATCTCTACATATAATGATAAACTCTACAGATGTAGGAAGTACGTACGGAGTAAGTTAATATATCTAAAGAGATGGAGTAACTTATTCACAACTAATTCACCTCTTATTTCATTTCATTTTTATTTTACTTCTCGTTTAATAGCTTAAATATCAATTAATAAGTTACTCAACAACTAAATATGACTCTACTTAATTCTTAGTATGCCAGGTTGAGCAAAATCTGTATCCTCCTACGTAACTGACCGAGTAAAATTAGCTCCCAACCGAGCGATTGAAATTCAGTGTCTATTAAGATATAGGGATCCATTTTGAGATCCGTTTTGAGATTCATACCAGATTAAAATTGACTATTCAGATCACATTGTACTCAATCAAGTATTGCAGTGGTTCTGAATTCAGCAAGAGCATACAGTGGAGAGAGATCCAAATTATGAATCCAAGATGCTGGCGCAAGCAGCTTAAGTCAGAGGGTGGAGCATCAATAATTAATTATTTTAGGGAGCTTTGTGTGCTAGAGAAATATTGATTGTGAGCCTGCTGGCACAGCAAATTTTATTAACAAAGTCTGACAGCATCTTAATTACTTGTACCACATTGCTTTTGTTGTCAAATTCAATATCCTAATTATTTCTTGTACGCAGCAATGATTCCAGATCCTCTGATGTAACAAAATAATTCTGTTTAGATCCGGACTGTTCGATCAGAATTCGGATAAATTCGGCTCGAGGTGAAATACACGGAGTTCCTCGTCCTCCGGACATCTAATCAGAATTCACATCGATTTGGTTTCAATTTGAAAATTCCAAAATATCGTAATATTCGTGTTAAAATTGATTGGACGGTCCAGATTCAAACTTACTAATTGAGTTACCCTAGGAAATCCGAATTCTACATTTGTGAGTTTAATAGAAGGACAATAAAATAGATAAATTTGTGAGTTTTAAAGTTCAGAAGAGTAAATATATAATTTTCAATATTTTGAGGGGTGTACATGAAATCTCTCTCCCCCCCCCCCCCCCCCCCCCCCCCAATATATTTGGACATGTTTTCTTGGGGATATATGAAATTTGGGTCAATAACAGAAAAGTTTCCATGCTTAGATGAGACTTGAGAGTTTACATTGCCTCCACACTTGTCAACTTGGCCTTGATAGTCTCTGCTGTTTCTATTTTTTATATTTTTTATATTGTGACTTCCAATATCAATATGGATTTATTAACAAAAATTGTTCATCAAATGCAAAATATTTTATACATAATATTAAACCCCAAGAAGCAAGACCGTAAGAGTCAAGAGCTGTACATGTTTCTCACGTAATAATAGTAAAATATAATAATAATACATGAATAAATAGTATAGATACATAAATAATTATAAAATGTGTATACGTGAAGCTTTGTTTTGGAATGTTTTTATTTCCAACAAATATATCACCATATGGATAGTATTTTAGTGGGTCTTAATTAGCCTATTTCATCAAATGCAAGATATGTGATGTATACTAAGCGTTGGATAAGTGCCTAATTTATTTTATGTATAATTTAAACTCCAAGAGGCAAGAAAAATTATAAAATAAAAAAATTAATGAAAAATATACATACATAAATAATTATAAAATATGTATTTTGGAATGTGTTTATTCCCGATGAAAGTATATCCTTATGGATAATATATTAGTGGCCTGTTCGCCTATGTTGTTTATGTGTGGACATGAATCGAATATGGACAAGATAATACATGACAAGAAAGATAGGACAAATATGAATTCGGGCTAACGTAGGGTAACATTATTAGGCTTTGAGATTCGTGCCAAGTTAAAAAGGACGGTCCAGAACCGTTAATTCTAAAAGATTCTCTATTACGGTACCGGAGAGGAGAGGATATGAATTCCTCCATGACACCATGCTTAACTTATTAGTAGCACTTATTGCATGCGTAACGTGTATTAATCCATGAGATCACAAGCTCCAGGTGACGCACGGTGGAATTTAAGTAAGGCTTTCAGGAAAATAAGTATACAAACAACTTAGATATTTAACTTATTCATAGAAACAAGAATTACATAAATAGGCCCCCAACACAACTATCAGATGCCAAAAGAAAAATAAGCGGTATAAATGACAGTGAGAATTCAAACATTAATATCACCACTAACCTCATGATTGCTCTCACTCTCATGATCCTGGTGCTCGGTGGGTTTGGGCCTAGCAACAATACTAGGAAGGGGTAAGTAATGCCCATATTTGTGTGATCAACTCTTCTCGGTCTAAAATTTTCTCATGAGCCTCCACATTGTCGGATGGAGCGATGAACAACATCATCCACTACTAGAATCTCCAGTAATAGCAACGGCAGGAAATACCCCATTAGCAAGCGCTACGCTTGCTACAAGCCCGAAAAACCCCATTAGCAAGCGCTACGCTTGCAAATACTACCGTTGTATAAAGCCCCAATGCAAATACTCCAGTTTCAGACTTAATGCAAGGGCTACGCTTGCTAATACTTTTTTCTAGACTTTTGCATGAGCCGCCCTTGCAAAAAGTACGCTTGCTAATACTTTCTGAGTTGGCACCCAATAAGAGTATTTGCAAGGATGTCAAGTGTGGGCCCATCTGAGTATTTGCAAGGTTAACGAACGTGGACCCCACCTGACTATTTGCAAGGATAACGAATGTGGACCCCACCTAATTATTTGCAAGCACTACTACAAAAACTGGCTTTGTACACTGCACATTGTACACGGATTTGGCAATTATATTAAAAACAGTGTACCAAATATGAGTCCAAAAGATCTGCACGATTTCTACACGGATAATTAGTTAATAATCAGTGTAGAATTATTAGAGAGAGCTACACGGTTTATTAGAAACCACAAATCCGTGTGTAAAGAAGTGGGTGTGCAAATAATTGAGAGAGCTACACGGTTTATAACTAAATATCCGTGTAGGAACATTACACACGGCTTTTTGATAATATAGCCGTGTAGAATTCTTATAATTGTACACGGATTTATAACTAAATAGCCGTGTAGAAATAGTTGGAGAGCTACACGGATTTATAACTAAATAGCCATGTATAATAGTGTAGGGTTTTTATCTCTTCCCTTCCAGAGCGCCGTTTTGATCAAGTCTTTTAGTTAATACATCTCGAACTGAGCTTTTTATTTCTGCGAATTGATCGAGGCCAGCAGCTGAGATCTGAGATCTTTGAATTAAGTTTGTATTTTCTCCTCTCCATCTTTCTAAGGTTAGTAATATGTATTTAAATCATTTTCTTCCTCTAATTTTCTGTTATTTAGGCTTATTTAATTAGGTCATTTCATGCATGCTTGAATTCTTAATTTTAGATGTAATTAGTTAGTGTATTGTGGTCCAATAACCGACCTTTAGATGCTTTTAGGTCCATGCCCGTTCAAAATTAATCCAATAGGGATTAATTTTGGATAGTCCCCGTTTTGGGACTGCTCTTTGAATATTATGTCTCATTTAGGATGTGAACACATATTAGCGGGATTTAATTAGTATTTGAGGAAAGTTCGACAGTATTTTCCCTTATTGCTCCTACGAGTATGTGGTTCGTACGCATACTTGGGGAGTTAAGGGGAAATGCTGCCGAATTTTTCTCAAATACTAATTAAATCTCGCTAATATGTGTTCACATATGAGACATAATATTCAAAGAGTGGGTTAGGATTGTAAACCGGCCCTTTGTAAGCCCAAAATTTTGTACACGAAGGAGAATGTTGACCATGCATGATTAATTGATCAAATCATTTTTTTAATTTAATTTACAGATGGATCGAAGCTGGATGTATGAAATGCGACGTGACAGTGAAGAATATTTGGTTCGCGTTGATGAGTTTATAAAATTTGCTGAGAGTTATAGAGTGAAGAAAAAAGAAGAAGACATTTTATGTCCTTGTAAAGATTGTAAAAATTTATTAAGATTTTTGGACATCGAAGAAATTAGAGCTCATTTGATTTGTCGGGGATTTAAGAAGAGATATACATGTTGGTTCATGCATGGTGAGAAATTTGGGGAAAGTAGTAGTGCCAATAAAGATTATAATCGTGAATTGAATGATGAGAATGTTGGAATTTCTGATAATTTTGAACTTGATTGGAACGAGGATTATGAGAGTACCGAATATTCTGATATTAACGTTGAACCCGAAAATGACGATGATGAGATGGAGAGGAATTTTGATGAAAATGTAGAACACGAGTTTACTGAAAATTTGGAGGATATGTTACGTGATGTGGAAGATGAAATTAGTGATAAAAATTATGATAAATTTCAAAATTTGTCTAATGAATCCAAGAAGCCGTTGTATCCCGGGTGTACCAAATTTATAAAACTGTCAGCTGTGTTGAAATTATTAAACTTAAAAGCAGACAATGGTTGGAGCGATAAGAGTTTCACGTCCTTATTACAGCTTTTAGGAGAAATGCTCCCAAATAACAACGAGTTACCCGGTACAACATATCAGGCAAAGAAGTTGATATGTCCAATGGGGTTGAAGATCGAAAGAATACATGCATGTCCGAATGACTGTGTATTGTATCGTAACGAGTACGAGGCCATGCATGTCTGTCCTAAATGCGGTGTTTCACGATATAAACGTCGTAAGGACCAGGACACTGATGATTGTAACGAGGACACAAGTGGCCGACCTCCGGCTAAGGTGTTGTGGTATTTGCCGATAATACCGAGATTCAAACGGTTGTTTGCGAATCCCAAAGATGCAAAATTATTGCGCTGGCACGAAGAAGAGCGCAAAAATGACGGTAAACTAAGGCACCCGGCTGATTCTCCTCAATGGAGAAACATTGACAGACATTTCAAAGAATTTGGTTCTGAACCGCGGAACCTTAGGATTGTGGTAAGCTCAGATGGAATGAGTCCGTTTGGAAGTATGAGCAGTCGGCACAGTACTTGGCCAGTTCTTTTATGCATCTACAATCTTCCTCCTTGGTTGTGCATGAAACGCAGATATATAATGATGTTATTACTAATCCAAGGACCCAGACAACCCGGAAATGACATAGATGTATATCTCGCACCATTAATCGAGGACCTCCAAAAATTGTGGCATGATGGCGTCCCGGTATGGGATGCGTATATGAAAGAGACCTTTAACTTGCGGGCCATGGTGTTTTGCACCGTAAATGATTTCCCCGCGTACGGGAATTTGTCGGGTTACACTTGTAAAGGAGCAAAAGCGTGCCCGATCTGTGAAGATGACACGCAGGTGCTGAGGTTGAAAAATTGTCAAAAGAATGTATTCATGGGGCATCGTAGGTTTCTTCCTATTAATCACCCATATCGTAAGAAGAAGATGGCATTCAACGGGAAAATTGAGCTTGGAGTGGCTCGTCATCCATTAGACGGGGAGAGTGTCTTCAAACGGGTAGAAAACATTGATGTTGTTTTTGGAAAGTGCGCCAAAGCACTACCGAAGAATATTTGGAAAAAGAGGTCCATATTTTGGGAGCTACCGTACTGGAAATATTTAGAAGTGAGGCATTGCCTAGATGTCATGCATGTCGAAAAAAATGTCTGTGACAGTTTAATTGGTTTATTATTGAACATTCCGGGGAAGACGAAAGATGGTATTAAAGTGAGAAAAGACATGGTAGAGATGGGAATACGACCCGAGCTCGCACCGCAGGAGAAAGGGAAGCGCACATACCTACCCCCCGCACTGTGCACAATGTCAAAGAAAGAGAAAACAAGCTTCTGTGAATGCCTCAATGGTATAAAAGTCCCATCAGGATATTCTTCGAATATTAAGAAGTTGGTGTCGATGAAGGACTTAAAACTGGTCGGTCTGAAATCTCACGACTGTCATGTTTTACTGACACATATAATTCCGGTTGCAATTCGGGGAATTCTACCAAAGCACGTTCGTCAAACCATTACGAAGCTTTGTTCTTTCTTCAATGCAATAAATTCCAAAGTGATAGACCCTCTAAAATTGGACTCTTTGCAAAAGGAGGTCGTCGTTACTCTTTGCCAACTTGAGATGTATTTTCCGCCATCTTTTTTCGATGTCATGGTTCACCTTGTTGTTCATCTTGTGAGAGAAATTAAGATTTGTGGTCCCGTGTTCCTTCGGTATATGTATCCATTCGAGAGATACATGGGCATCTTGAAAAAATACGTAAGGAACCGACATCGACCCGAAGGCAGCATTATAGAAGGATATTCTACGGAGGAGGTGATTGATTTTTGCACCAACTACTTGACCGGTGTGGATCCTATTGGCGTTCCAAAATCTCGATACGAGGGAAGGCTCCAAGGAGTCGGGACAATTGGGTTGAGAGCCGTAGTTGCTGATCTAAATGAACTACAAAAGGCACATTTTATTGTACTACAACACATGACAGATGTTGCTCCCTATATAGATGAGCACATGACAATCCTTCAACAACAAAACTACACGAGGAGTCAGAAGTGGCTTACTAACGAGCATAATCGTTCTTTTATAGGATGGCTGAAAGAAAGAGTGCAGTCACACCCCGTACCTGAAATTGTTAAACTGCTTGGCAAATGACCCCAAATTGTTGTTAGAACATTCCAAGGATACGAGATTAACGGATATACATTTTATACTAAATCCCAGAGTGATAAGAGCACGATGCAAAACAGTGGGGTGACGTTGGTGGCGACCTCTCAAGAATTCAGTAGATCCGGAGATGGCCGGGCTGTAATAGCATCAAAGTCATATTATGGCGTTATTCAAGAAATTTGGGAGCTCATTTACAGTCCTCGCCTGAGCATTCCCGTGTTTCGGTGTCAATGGGTCGAAGACCGAGGTGTTAAATTTGATAACGACGGGTTCACACTCGTTGATTTAAACAGGGTTGGGCATGTTGATGATCCGTTTATACTCGCCAAGCAAGCCACCCAAGTCTTTTATGCCACTGACCCGAGTGATGCCAGGTTGAGCGTCGTCCTATCCGGAAAAAGAAGGATTGTCGGGGTAGAAAATGTCGTCGATGAAGAAGAGTACGACCAGTTCGACGAAGTACCTCCATTTTGTACTGATGTGCAAACTGAGGTAGCAACACTTGAAGGGGTAGACGAAGCTGACTACATGCGGTCCGACCACAATGAAGGATTATGGGCAGAGGGTACTGTTCAAATAGTGGAAAAAAGGAGAAAAAGGAAAAAAAAAGCATAATGTGTAATATTTATTTTGTTTAAGACCGTGTAGCTTTTAATATTGCAACTTTAGCTTGTAATATATCAAATAAAAAAGGAAAAAAAGAGGGAAAAAAAGAAAAAAAGCATAATGTAGTAATAGTATTATCAAATATTATCAAATATTATCAAATATTAGTTTAATGCTTATAATGAAGGATTATGTTTAATGCTTATAATATTATCAAATATTAGTATTAGTTTTTGAAAATATTAGTTAAAACATTTAATAATACAATAAAATAAATATTAGTTAAAATATTAGTTTTCACTAAATATTAGTTAAAATATTTAAAATATTAGTTAAAATATTTAATATTAGCTAAAATATTTAATATTAGTTAAAATATTTAATATTAGTTAAAATATTTAATATTAGTTAAAATATTTAATATTAGTTAAAATATTTAAGGAAGGATTATGTTTAATGAAAATATTATGTTTAAAATATTATGTTCAACTTTATCAAACATTTAATATTAGTTAAAATAAATATTAGTTAATAGTTAAAATAAATATTAGTTTATGTTCAAAGCATTTTACTGAACCTGGGACCCGCCTGTCGGAACAATTTATACACGGACTTTTAGCTAATAGTCCGTGTAGAAATGGAAGAGAGCTACACGGACTATTAGCTAGATGTCCGTGTAGAAAGGTGATTTGCACACGGATTTTAATGTACAACCGTGTAGAAAGGAGATTTGCACACGGACATTAACTTAATAGCCGTGTATAATGAGGAAACATTGGTTATTTCGAAATCCTTCTCTGCCAAAATTTTCATAAGTCCGAAAACCCTTCTCTGCCAAAAACCTCCCAATTCAAAGACACGAGCTCGATCTTCACCGCTCACCGCGCGCCTCACCGCCTCGCCGCCTCACCACCTCGGTCTATCTCACCCGTGGTCTCTCTCTCTCTAACCCGTGGTCTCTCTCACCTAGGTTAGCGTCTCTCTATCTCGTTCTTTTTCTTATTGGGTTTGAACCCGTTAGCCAATATAAATTAAGGTCCAATTTTGCACCCTTGTTTAGTACTGGTAAGTGGTAACTGCGCATTGACTGGCTATATGAACAAAATATCATCTAATTTTAAATATTCACAGAAAAGTTTTTTAATTTAATCTTGAAAATGCAACTTCTGAACTTCTTTTATTCACTAAATTTCAAGCCTTATCAGGATTCGTACTCTTCTACAAAAGATCCCAAATTGAACCAATAGTACTGTTTTTTTTTCCTGTTGAAGTAAATCAATCCAACGAGGAAAGCGATTTGTTAAAAAAATTAGATAATGTTTATTTACAAGGTTCTTCCCACCAAATGATGGCGAATCCTCCTTTTAATTAAAAATTAGAAATAGAGCTCAACTAGCAAATATAATTTTGGAGTTTAGGTATGCACCCTTAGTCGACCGCGCACTTAATTTGAGCATTTGCATTTTATTTATTCTGAATGGTTTACAATCTTGGTTGTTTCTCGCTCTTTCTACAAATGTGCATATCATGTAATTCCTCACATAGGGTAATTTAGGGTACTTGTTAATTTTAGGTTATTCAAATAATTATGGTACTTGCATGTCGAATGTAGACCATGTCGAATGTAGTAGACAAAATATGTAGTTCAGTTATCTCTAGTTTGTTAATTTATCTCTTTAATTTATCTCTTCAATTATTGGTCACTTATGATTTGATCTTTAATTTCATGCAGAACCATGTCGAATGAGGATGAGTACGTCGATATGATGGCAGAAGAAGAGGAGCAGCAAGCTACTGCCTCATCAGAAAGAAGGAGGAGAGGGCCGACAATGTGCACGAGCACGTCCGAGCAGACCCATCAAGAAATCTGGTTCACAGAAGACGGGCGTGCGCAGGGAGAAAAACGGCAGAAATATTCAAATTGGTGTACGAGCTTCGTGAGGCAAAATGCGAGTATCCTTGTTGAGAGATGGGATCATTTTGAGGATAAGGTGAAGAACGAGTGGTGGAACACGGTGAAGGTAAAGTGCCTAACAACTCTTCTCTTGAATTTTCACTTATGTACGATCTATACTTAAATACACTAAATTTTTGTGTCAATCAGGCTCAGTGGAACATCGAGAATGATGTTCCAAAGGATAAGACTTTGAAGATTATGAACAATGGTTGGAAGCAATACAAGAGCACGTTGAAGATGGAGTTCATGGAGAAAGGGAGAAATCCGGTCGGCTACTACAAATGGCTAAAACAAGAGGACTGGGATGCGTTTCAAGCTTGGAAGTCTACCGAAGAGTTCAAGGTATCTAACTCGTGCCAAATTTATGCTTATTCTTTCTCGATATGTACTCTTTTTTCTAAAACTAACTGATCGTTATTGTCTTGTTTCTGTGAAGGCAAAAAGTAATAAAGGCAGGATGACCGTTGCCTTTAACAAGTATCCACACCATCTAGGGTCAGGTGGTTACGAGGGTAAGACGGCAGAATGGAGGAAAGTCCTGGACGCGAACAAGGATTCTGACTCACCCGTGGTTAGGATCCAAAATCCTAGGGGCAAAGATTGGGTCATGGGTAGAGCCGAGGTAACCGCTGACGGGAGGATAGTACTCCCAACGGATTTGCAAAGCGTGGCTCAAAGAATGGTAAGAGTCATTTATAACTCCGAAAGTACGTCAATTGTTCTTTTGCTTTAACTAATTCTTCTACTTGAACAGTTGGAAGTGGAGGAGGAGGTCAACTCGGGTGCCCGGAGTGTCGAACGACAAAATGATTCCTTGTCCGCAGCGCTCGAGAATCCAGAACACCCGGGTCGAGTAAGAGGTGTAGGGGTCTACAGGGGCTGGAAGGAGGTGTTCTGAGTGGAGGGACAAAAACCTCGAAGAAAATCTCGTGCCAAGGTAAACAAAGACGAGATAGTTGCGCAGATACGCGCGGAGGTGAGCAAAGAGTACGACGCAAGGTTTGCTGAGATGGAAGCAATGTTGACACAAATTAGATCAGCAACTACGCAGCCATCCGAGCAACCACCTCCCATTTCGCCGGGAATTCGGCGAAGTAGTCAAGCATCCGGCACGTGGGGCGCCTTAGACGATTTGGATAATCTCAAGGTAATCAATACTTCTTCATAATCTAAAGGTATTTAAAACCTGTTTGCAACCTTGTTGGACAATATCGCATCACTAAAATAAACAACTTTCCTATAAATTTGTAGGACCCCAGAGCATGCGACCTCGTCCTGCGGAATGGCAGTGTTTCTCTGATCGTTGCTAAGGGCGTTGTACATCCACTCGCCAAAAGTGTACACAATACTCAGCTAAGACCCGACCATGCATGCGTGCAGGTTGAGTTAGTCGTGGATGGATGGCAGCGCGTACCCCTTCCTGTCCCTACCGACGAAGCGGTTGTGCTTGATGACGCACAGATGTCATTTGTCCAATGGCCCAAGAGTCAGATTGTTTTGGATCAGGTAATCCATAAAAAAATTCATTTATTTTGTTACATTCAACTCATTCTTTTTGAAATACTAGAATAATACATCTATAACTTGATACAGACACGAGGAGATGATGTTACCGGTACGGCTCTCTCACCGGTACGTCAGGAGGTGGCTTGCGACGTCGCGGCTGACGCGCCACAATCACCGCCCCGTCCTATGGTCACAGAAGAAGAATACAGCCGTTTGCCCAATGATTTGCGCCTTCTCCACGACTACTTGATGACGGCGCCCGACGGCATGGAGGCTATCGTCATCCCTGTCCCACCTGGGATGTTTCTACACGAAGGTAGGGAGCTCCTGCTGTCGTTCAGAGACTTCAAGGACCTCTTCCACCACTCGTCATCCGACAAATGGCTCGATGTTTCACACATCACCATTTTCCTCATGTTAGTGATATTAAAATATTTTCATTATTGTATAGAACTCAAATATATATTCTAATTACAATATGATGAGTTTTCAGGAAGCTAGTCCGAAACTGTGATGAGATGGTTGAAAGGAAGAACTTTTGCATGTTTCTGGACCCCGAGAAAGTGAGTGGTACAGCAGCGACATATTATCCGGATATGGCTATCGATTACATGTGTTTTGCGATGCATCGTGCTAAGGCGGAGGAGAAGAAATTCATTCTCATGCCATACCACGAGGGGTTAGTTCTAATCTTAACTTATGTGTTGTTTATATTTTAATTAAAGAATTGTATAAAGGAATTAAAAGTTAAACATAAAAAAATGAAATCACACCATCAATCATAGCAAATACTCGTGTGACTTTTATATGCTAAAGTACTATAATTCTTCTCCTCGATCCAACAGCAAACATTGGTGCACGATTCTCATTGTGCCGTACTTAAGTGTGGGCATAATTATTGATTCTTGTAAGCCAAAAGGAAGGACCGCGGCTGCCAAGTGCAAAGTTATCTTGCCTTTTGTGAATAAGTAAGCAATAATAATTCTATAGGTTTGCATTTCTTTCAATCATATCAAATTATAAAATTGCTAATTACATTCACTCACTTTTGTAAGGGCTTTTGTGAAATATATTAAAGAGGGAGGATCAGATAGCACGGGCCCGGGCAAGAAAAGCAAGTTGAATTGGAAGTACATGGTGGTGAGCACACTTTATGAGTTAGAAATTTCATATCTTGTTAAAAAAATTATTGTCATTCTAACAAATGCCGCTAAATGTAAATTTCAGAGCCCGCAACAGAAGGAGGGTTGGGAATGCGCTTATTACACGATGATATTCATGTTTGACTTTGTCGAAAGAATACAATTCGAATTCCCAATCGCGGTATGTACTTCATATGAATTTCCTATATAATAAGCAATTGATATCTACCTTTTCTGAAATACTAACTATTATCAAATTATAATTTTGTAGAATGTGACAAAGCAAGATCATTACACTTGGAATCAGATCAACGATGTGCGGTGCATGTGGGCAAGGTGGTTTGCCATGGAATTTTGTAATCCTCGATATGGATTTGCATAGATTAATTTGTAATAAAAATATGTTTCGAATGAATTTGTAACTATATGAATTTTGTATAAATTTAGTATATGAATTTCTTGCTAAAATCTGTTTCGAATGAATATTTGTATTTCTGTTGAAAAAAATTGGCTAGCAAAGCTGGAGGCTAGCCCAAAAACAAAATATACAAAAAAAAAAAAAAGGTATTTATACACGGCTATTTAACAGTTGTCCGTGTGCAATACTAATCATACACGGTTTTTTTGTTAAAAATCCGTGTATGATAGCCTTGCTGGAGGCGTAATACAAAAAATCTAAAACTATTTGTACACGGATCTTTACCAAAAGTCCGTGTATAATAGCTAAGAGAGCTACACGGACTTTTAATATAAAGCCGTGTAGAAAGAGGAATCGTACACGGTTATTTAGTTGATATCCGTGTAGCTCGCTAGGTCTTTGTACACGGTTAATTAGTGAATATCCGTGTAGACATCATCATAATCACACACGGTCAAATATCCGTGTGTAGTTCCTGACCTATTCATACACCCTGGCTTTAAACACAGCAGGAAATCCGTGTAGCTCTTCCATTAATGTCCGTGTGTAATCTGTTTTTCTGTAGTAGTGAAGACTAATGAATGTGGGTCGCACCTGATTATTTGCAAGGATATCATTAATACTTTTTGCATGCTCCAATTCTACAATCCTCCCTCCTTGTACCAACCCGGTACCAACCCAATAATATGTTACATTTCCATTAAACTAGATTTACATAAACACATTGAAATATAAAGATAACATTTAATAAATATTAATCAACATAGTACAATTATCATATATTGTACTAAAATACCAAAAAACATTACAACAATAGTACTTAAATGAACTTCTAAATATACCCAAAATATATCCACCACCCATTAACAGAATTACAATATAATATAGAGTCAAGAAATTAATTGCATAATTATGAAATTTGCCATTAGCACCAATCATCAGAAGCAGCATTTAAGAATGTTCAAGATAGCCTTTGCAATCAAATATCTAATGAAATAACAAACAAAATATTAAATAATGAGTATTTGAGAGAACAATATTGAAACAAAACATGTTGGATATTTTCTTGCATCATCTTGTGAAAACTTTACACATCTCGTCAAATTCACTTTGATAAAATTTACGACCCTGGCTAAATCCAAAACAGAAAAGGGGTCAAGTACAAGCACATGACACAAATTTTGAATTGAGCTTTAGCAAGTATAGATCAAACAATGTCATGTAACAGTAAACATCAATTTTAATTAGGTATTTGCAGAAAACAGATCAAACAATGTTCTTGGTGCATTTGTAATTTCAAACAATTTTAGCAGAAATTTTACACTAGACACAGTACCTTAAATTAACCATAGGTATCCTATCATTATTGACATTTCCTGGACTATGCTATTAGTTACAAAAGATCATGAAATTGGAAAGAAAAGAGACAATTCTGACAATACTTAGCAGAATATACTTAAGGAAATTGGTACTGTACTAGAAAATGCCTACCCCTGCACCATACTACCTTCGCCTCTGTTCGGAAGCACTTATTCCACCATCCGGCCCTTACAAAAATTAATAATAAATGACAATGTAAGAAAATAGAGCTCAAGTTTTTCAAAAAAGAAAAAGAACATAGAGCTCAATGAAAAGGCTTAGGAGTAGATGAAAACAAACCTGTGCTCTTAAACCAAATTCGAGTAGAACCTTCGCATTCCTCCAAAAATATAGCAGTGCCTTGTAGCATTTGTAGTCACAAGAGATGCATAATAGTTGAACCACCTATTAACATAAGAAATTAGCATATGTAGTCAAGAAGTTATATCATATACAGTGAAAACAACATAACCTTCAGGAATTAAAAAATATGTAACCGATTATGGTTAATGATAAACGAGGGCTAGACCAAGACCAAGACCTCTTAACCCTCTGACAATATGCTGTGTTGGCTTAGTTTTCTACACAGGCATTAAAAAAATTACTACACTAACAATTATCAGGAGGAAAAAAAAGGAATTGAATATATTGATGAAGATGTATGTACCTGTTCACCTACTGTATTTAGAACTGGTACGAGGCTGACATGTACAAGACAAAAGTTTCTCTGACCTGAACAAAGACACAGTTTGAAATAACTCAAAATGAGTAACCAGAAACACTGAAATAAGAAATGAAATGATAGTATTCATATCACCTTGACCTGTACTAATTAATGGGTTGTAATTTTAAATGACTGACCTACGCGATAAGAGAATTGGCCAAGAGCCTCAATGAACGGCATGGATTCAATGTCCCCTGCATTAACAATGACACTCTCATTATACCCTGATTCATCGGGCCCACACAATTGCATCTAGTACTTCCCAAATTATAATTAAAAAGAGAATAAAAGATCGACAGGAAGGTACTAGTTGTGGTTTAATTATTGATATCTAATATTGTTTGAATAATCTAAGGCTAAGCTTTCCCCTTTTTTTCATTACAAGGTTAAGTCTTTCTGGTAAATTGTCAAATTCCAAAAATAATAAATTAAAAAATAGAAAAGCGTGACAATCTATTTTCACCTATGGTGCCACCGAGCTCAATGACACAGATATCAGCGGGGCCTTCTGTACCATCTACAGGAATTGACACTATGCTCAATGACACAGATATCAGCGGGGCCTTCTTTACCACTGAGCTCAATGACACAGATATCAGCGGGGCCTTCTTTTCCACAGCGGCGAAGGTGGTGGCTAGGGTTTAGTGACGGGGTGTGACTGAGAGGAGGAGGGGCAGTGAAAAGCCAACCTAGATCGGGGCGGGGAAAAGCCAACCTAGGCGAAACTTTTGGTGAAATTTCACCGTAAAGTGGGAGGGAAAGAGAGGCGGCAAAAGCCAACCCTAGAAAAATTAGTGAAATTTTGGGAGGGAGGCAGGGAGCTAATGAGGGAAGTGAAAAAAAACCTATTCACATATAAGGGGCTTTCGTATACTCAGAGGTAACATAATATATGTGTTTATATCGGACCGTCTGATCACCACTATGCACAAATATTAAAGGATCATGTGCATCACATAGGATCAGATTTAAACAGAAATATTATGTTACTTTAGAGAATATGGACTCTCTACCCACAACCTCTTTGATGAAGACATCAGGACCGTTGTTCGCTTATCGGACAGTCAGTAGAGCTTGATATTTACTAATCACTTAATACATGTACAACAGTACATATGAAAAAAATTCAAAAAATATATTTTTATATTTTCTACATCTTATATGGCCAAATAATACTTATACATGTCATTTTTATAAACTTTCATCGTTGTATGCTTCTTCAAATTTAGAAAATATTTTCGGACCGTTCATTTTCAAGCGAAAAATCAACGGTTGATCTGCAATGAAATCATTCCAAATCTATTTTAAAATGATCAAGGGAGAACATTGAACGTAATCACATAAAAGTTTGGAATTTTTATTAGGTATGAGCTTCAATCCAACACGAAGTGTTTATGCCCATACGATGCTTAAATATTCCGTCGACTTGATGGATATGTAAATGAAAATAAAATTTCATCAAACTTTGCTACAATAAAATAAATGTACTGTTCTTTAATTTCAACGGTTCCGATCGACCAACGGACGAAATATTCCCGTGTGTCTTCATTAACTCACGAAACAAGAGTTTATGACTCATGTTCTACATGAAACATAAACTCTTGTTTCGTGAGTTAATGAAGACGCATGGGAATATGTCGTCCGTTGGTCGATCGGAACCGTTGAAATTAAAGAGCACTGCATATATATTATTGTAGCAAAGTTTGATGAAATTTTATTTTCATTTACATATCCATCAAATCGACGGTATATTGAAACATCGAAAGGTCATAAACACTCTACGTTGGATCGAAGCTTAGACATAACCAAAATTGAGAAATTTTGTGTTATTTATGTTCAAAGTTTTCTCTTGATCGTTTCAAAATAAATTTGAAATGATTTCATTACAGATCGACCGTTGATTGATAACGTAAAAATGAACGGTCTGAAATTATTGGCTCAATTAAGAGAGGCAAATAACGATAAAATTATATAAAATTGACATTTATGTTCATTATTTGGTCATATAAGATGTAAAAAATTAGAAAATATTTATTTTGAATTTTTTTCATATTATTTGCTATTCATTTATTACTAAATTGTAGATTTGTAAATCAGAGCTGTTCGATGAGGGATGAATGGTCTTGATTTCAAAGGAGGTGTCCATTTTAGAGACTGCAGGTTGGGGTCCATATTCTCTGTGGTAACATAATATTTATGTTTAGATCTGCTCCAGGTGAAATGCAGTGGATCTTTTAATATTCGTGTGAAATCTATCAGACGGCCTTGATAAAAAATGGAGAAATTATGTTACCACAGGTGATATGAATTTTTGAGTTGATGTATCTAAGTAAATGCGATACAGTGAGTTCTCTCATCTCTGTACTCTAAGGACTTAGCAGTTTTTTTTTCTTCCCTCCTAAATTTGGCCTTCCCTCCTAAATTTTTGCTAAAATTTTAATTCCCTAATATTTCACTTTCCCTACTGAATTTATCTTCTTAACAATCTCCCCCTTCTCCCCTTGTGTGATTTATTTCTTATTGCAAAGAGAAGAATTCTCCTTGCCGCTGTCTTCCTTCTCCCTCCACGTCTCTCACTCTCTCCGCACATCTATCAGACCTTGTAGCTACCTAAATCGGTAACCCCTTTTTACCCCTTTCTTTTGTAATTATTAAATTCAAATTTGTAAAACTTGAATGGCTTGAAGTTTTGAGTTGATTTTCTTAATAAATGAATGTATTACAGGTGTTCGATGAAATGCTCAAACCAAAATAATGAACTTTTTTTTTAATAATTATATGAATAGCATGTCGAGTAGTGTGAGGCTCTCTCACGAGTAAATGTTCAGCTTCTCTATCTCTCTCTCACTATTTCCCTCACTGTTCAAATAGCATGGTATAAGTGCAAAACTGTCAAAACTTGATTTACTGTTGCAAATAGTATGGTCTTTTAATCTTACCGGTCACCTCAGGATCACCAAAACAATCAAGAAAGGCACTTCAATAGAGTTGAGTCCCTTTTATTCTATATATCTGACTTTATTCTATTCATATATGTGCACACAAGGTGTTTGATGAAATGACATAAGTGCACAAGGTGTTTGATTATGTGCACACAAGGTGTTTGATGAAATGACATAAGTGCACAAGTTTTTAGTAAACTGATAATTTTTGTGTGCTTGATTGTGTCTATGCTCTATGCTCGATGAATTGTTGTTGATTTCTTGTGCACATAACCAAAATCATCAGTGTAGATAAGTAGCCTTCCCTTGTAAAAATCTTTTTGGCAGCATGCACTAGTGTACTGATAAGGAGGATTAGTAGTGTACAATAATGCACAAAATTTGAATTGTCCCAATGATAGGAAAGTAGTGTTCCTAGTCTCATTGTGATTGGTGTGGTAGTTATAATAATTGTGAAGGTATATCTCTATATACTATATCTCTTGGAAAGAATTTGAATGCTTAATGTGCAACCAAATAAGAGAAAACAAAGTGGCAAACTGTTGGTACCAAACAGCCCCAAAACATCACTCTATACAAACCAAAATTAGAACCATATCTACACTTTGAATTTGATCAAACTGTTTTATGAGCTAATAAATGACATTTTCATGGACAAACAGAAACAAATTTCATATTTTTCTGATTTTTGTACAATTTCTGAGAGCATTTTAAAATTCTGATTCTGAAAAAAGAAACTGGTACTGTACCGGGCAGGTACATGGACTGCCTCTCACAAAATCAAACATCTGACATAGCTAGAGGTCTCAGAAAAATTTGAAATTTGTTAGGGTAAAAGCTTACACTCTCCTGAGAATTTAGACACCAAGAACACAAATTTTGGCCTTGTAGATTGGCCTGTGCAAAATTCACAAAATAGAATGTCAGAATACCAAAACTTCTATATCTGAATATCAAGATTAACACATTTTTCTGACAGATAGAGGCGCATCAATTGACACTGAGATTATAGTGATAATCTAGCAAGGTCATCTATACACAAGAAAGACTATTGGATACCCATACTTGACCATCGAAATGCCCTCAAGTGATATTTTACTATTGGTACCAAAGAACATGCACCAATATAATGGAATACAAAGTAAATTGTGATTCAAATAACGAGTAAATCATGATTAGGAGTACATGCAGGTGAAAGGTTTATTCCATAAACTAGTCCTCAGCAGTTAGAACTTAGAACCGTAGTGAAGATATTTGCACTGTCAATTTCTTGTATTCTAACTGGGATGACTTAAGGCCGTGTGAAATATCACAAGAATCTTGCTTTAATTGCTTTAAGCATTTCTATTGCTTTAATATGACTTGTATCAGTCCACAGATGACTTAAGGTCGCTTTAAATGGGACTATGAAAATCATAAAGATTTGTGGTTTTCAGTTTAATTAGTCAAGTTGTATGCACCTAGATTTGGGATTGGAGGATTAGAGGAGCTTGATGCTGAAGAGGATTTTTATGCATGTGGTATTTTAGTTATTTTTTTGCATTAGTCATTCTGCTTTATAGTTTTCTTATCACTAAAAATGGAAATAAATATATATGGTAGTTATTATATGGAAATTAGAAATTTATTCTAGTAATATTAAAACTTTACTGTTTTGAAATTAATGTTACTTTCTATACAATTTAAGTCAATTTTATTTTCTTGTATGTTTGAAGTTTGAGAGCACATGGGAAAAAACACACTCATGCACCATTTATATGATTGTTCATTCTAAATTTTTTTGTTTGATAGTTACTAATGGAGTTTGTAACTTTGTAAAAAAAATATCAATGTGTATCTTTTATGATATAAATTTGTATTATAATTTTCCTTCCCTAAAAAAATAATTAAAGTTTTTGTTGCTGTGATTTATAATATAAAAAATAAACTTAAAATCATTTGCAACGGTGGCTCATGCAAATAGTTAGTGCATTCACAATAAAATAATATAAACAACATCATAAAAACATTTGCAACGGTGCCTCTTGCAAATAATAATGTCTTTTAGAATATAATAATATAAAAAAGAACTCCAAAAACAATTGCAACGGTGCCGCTTGCAAATAGTAACACAATTCACAATAAAATAATATCTGGCGTGTCTGGGGTGGGTATTATTATTTTCAAGGGCCAATAAGAGACATTAGCAAGGGGATCCATTACATATTTGCAACCGTGATTATTTGCAAGGGCCTCCCGTTGCAGTTATATTAATTTAATCAGAAAACCAAAATCTTTTGCAACGACCCTTCCTACGCTTGCAACAAACACTTGTTCCCCTTGCAGTTACCGGAAATTCTAGTAGTGATCTCTGCCCAAAAATCAGCCAACATCGTCCACACTAGTGCTCCATTTTCGGCGTAATTCATGAGATCGTTGGCCAGCATCACACTCTTTCCGACCAAATAACTTTCACTCCATGTGGTCTGCAGTGCGTAGTTACAACAATTTTTTTTCGTTGGTATGGCTAATACTTCTTCTATCACTCTTTCATACATGTCTTTTGTCCAGTCAACCCGATCCGGTAAGAGTTCTGGAAAAAAACTTCACTAGATAGTGGCAATAGCTGGATAATGCTAAGGCCACCTCTTGTTCCTTCGTGAAGGGATTGTTATTTTGTTGGTGTGGGGGTTCTCAGTGACAAAAGAGGGTTGTAGTTATAGGAAAGAGGGTTCTGGGATTATCCAAATCACGTTACCCATCGTGAAGGGATTGTTATTTTGTTGGGGTGGGGTCCTTGATGGGGAACATTATTTTGTTGAAGTGAGGGTTCCTGGTGGTGAAAGAGGGTTGTGGCAATGTATCTAATGAGGCCATTTATGGTGAAGGGATTGTTATTTTGTTGTGGTGGGGGTTCTTGATGGGGAATATTATTTTGTTCAAGTGATGCTTTCTGGTGGTGAAAGAGGGTTGTGGCAATGTGTCTAATAAGGATTGACAAATCAACTTCAATAAAAAATAAGATAAGTCTCCTTCGCATCTAGAACTGAGTAAATATGTCTCCTCCGCAAATTCTCTCCAAGTGCTTTCCATAAAGCCCCCTTCCTAAAACTTTGAAAACGACGTGGAAATAGCATGCATGTATTAAATGCTGCGCATGAGCTGTTAGATCTGATCCATTCGGCAGGGTTCTCAATGTACTTGTTTATATATTCAGGATTGGACCAGCGGTCTGTGGTCCGCTTCCACCTACTAAATTGAACATAGATGCATGCAACAACAAGTAATACTGTGATGGCTTTATGAAGACCAGAGAAAATTTTCACCAGCATAGAGCCACGTCTAAAAAAACAATCACTATATGCATCTTGGGCCACAAGGGACAGCGACGCAAAACTTCTTTAGAAAATTGTACAGATAAGGTAAATGCCAGTACCCAATATGATGCAGAAACCCATTTGATCAACTGCAACATACCAGGGAAAATACTGATGAGTAAGTACCTTGGTGTGCAAACTTTCAGAAACATACTTCATCTCATCCTTGATTATGCCGAATACCGGCCCGGGTTATCTGATTTTCAAGCCGAGTCAGTCCGAGTCCTTCGGTTATTTTACATTTTTTTTCCTGACAGTTGTTAATCTATGATTTCAAATCACAAAAAAAAAATTAAATTATGCAAACATAATTTGAACTAGAAAAAATTAAATTATGCAAACAGAATTTGAACTAAAAAAAATTAAATTATGCAAACAGTTGTTAATCTATGATTTCAATGTAATCTTGCTTTTCTATGCATAAATTATAGCTAGTTTGCATAATAGGTGTCTTCTATTTCTAATGCTTATATTATATTATATAATTAGTGGATTATTTGAGTATAATATTTTGTCTACATAGTTTTCTTACAAATTATTTTTTTTACCAATTTTTTCCTATATTTTGACTACAAACAAGGTTCTGCCAAAGAAATCTGAGTTTCCGATCCGATTCTTCCGATTCCGGCCGATTTATTCGATTACGATTCCACAGTCAAGTATCCGATTCTGAGTATCAGAACCATGGAATACCCAGTCGATTGGATTTCTATCTAAATTGTTTCCTTCAGTTTGTATATCTTGATTGTTGCCAATATAGTCAATTAGCCCTTCTAGTACAAATTAAGGGCCTTTTGACATCCGGCCTCATCTACTGGGAGCTTGTCGAACCTTCACATCAGCATTTTTGCAAGGGCAAGGGAGACACAGTTGTCACGCCAGTTGGGAAATGCTGAAGTAAATACTTCATCTTCAGAGTTGAGCTGGAAAACTCTGCCAATAGTGAGCACACCTTGACAGTTAGATTTTTTCATGCCTAGGTGATAGCCGTTACGGCAAATGGCTATCTTGTGATATTTCTCACCCATAACAATGTAGGCGAAACGGTTCATTGTTGTGTTCACTAGTTCATCTTGGAGCATGACTCTCTTCATGTAATTGTGTATTAGGTTTGGGTTCTTTCCTATTAGATAGGACGCCTTGGCTTTGTTCAACGTAAATCCGTTCACGATCTCCATGATAGAAAAATAAATACAGAGCGCGAAGAGACACACCCTGATCCCTTGTAGAGGTTGATAGCTGTAGACAAGAAAACCAATCCAGAATAATTGGACCAATTGCTCGGCTGACTTCCGTAGTTGCCAAGTGTAGTGGTTGTCATTACCCACCCGAATGGTCTCCATGAGCACCATCCAGATGAGAATAACTTGAGCTCTTCCTTCTTGATTATATTGCTTTGCTTGGGAGAACGACATGAGGGGGAGAGCATAACCTGTAGATTGGAAAAGGCTTGCGTCGTGGATGCTTAAGTCCTCAGTAACACAAAGACCTGAAACTATTATGATGGTAAGGGATGTTATAACCATTAATATCTCGGCCACAAGCTCAGTCGTGCAAGAATATTTCTGGTCATTTGTCATGGCTAGAACCTTTCTCTTGGCTTCGTTACATATATACTTGCTAAATACTTGGAGGTGGATTATCTTGTTGCAGTTTGAAACCCAATTTAAGTGGATACTTTTAACGAATTGTTGGGTGATGTCTTGATGCTTGCTAGGTTTGATTAGGTTAATTGGTTTTCTCAACAAACATAGAAAGCGCATTCCAGTACTGTATTGAAGCTGGCCTAGGATAGATCTGAGTATTTTTTTTTTCTTGGCGGTCTGGAAAAAATATAATTGTTGAATTGAAGTATTGGGTGAATGCTGTTGTTTGAGATGCTCTTGGTTCTCATATATTTTGAGTAAGGTTTATGCATACTTATATTGTTTTGATGGGTTAAAACGTTGCATCAAGTCATTATCTGTTTTAGTTTCTAATAAATAGATTGATAGATAAATAAATGAATAATACACATAAAAAAATAATTATAAAATATGTACTTTGGAATGTCTTTATTAGCGATGGAAGTATATCCTTATGGATAGTATTTTAGTGGACAAGATAATACATGACAAGAAAGATAGGACACTAGACAAAATAATGTCAATAAATATGAATCCAAGGATTTTTTTGTCTGTAGAAAATAATAAGAAAAAGAGAGAGAAATAGAAAGAATATCTGTAATTCTTTATTGCTAGAAAGATTGGTAGTAGCACACTAATCCTAACCAAGTTCTGTTTTCTGTTTTTTTTTTTTATATATTCTCTATTAAAATATAAAACTTTTGAAGGAAATAGATCGAGTCTTTCTATTTATCTAAATTTGAAGATAGTTTATCTATTTTCTGAAAAAAAGTTTTATATTTTAATAGAGAAAATTAAAAACAAAAAACAGAACTGGATTTGTAGCTACACGATTGTTTTTACATACACTTAAAAAATAAAAAAAATAAGAAAAATACTCTCAACTTTCAAAAATTTCGAAAAATGCCCTGACCGCCCCACAGTGGGGCAGTTTGCTATGAATTTTATTTTTTTAGAGATATTTAGTGTGTATAGAATGAATGTTTTACATATACACACTCAAAGTAATTTGGTCTCACTGCTTTTATGATATTTTTTTTCTTTTTTTCTCTTTTTTGGATATTCATATTCATTGATTTTGTAAATATAATGTATGACAAATAAAATATATATGTGTGAAACTAGAGCTGAACCTTAGATATTGTATAGAACCCATGCAACAAAAAAATATACTTTTGTTCTCTTTCATATAATATTAGCAATTTTTTTTATTTTGAAGCCATTTTGTGCCATCTTTCATAAATCATAAAAAATAGTAAAAAAAAAAATTCAAAAATAGTAAAAATTGGTATTCTACAATATCATTATATAACCAATTTACTGACCTACTTAGATCGAAGTTTGAAGTGTATATGATAAATTTTGTATTTACCGTTATTTTTCAGAAACTTCAATTGTCGTTCAGGTAGAGGTGCAAACGAATCGGATAATATCCGACCGTATCCGGATCCGAATCCAAAAATTAGATATGAATATCCGTTATCCGAATATCCATGCGGATAGGATATGGTTTTGAATTTTAATTATCCGTATCCGAATAGTAAATATATACCATATAGTTTAATATATATTATTAAAATATTTATATATATATCTACAGATATCCGATATCTGATCCGTATCCGTACGTATTTGTATCTGAAAAATAAAAACAAATACGTATATGTTTTACCACTATCCGATCTGTATCCGATCCGTTTACACCTCTACGCTCAGGTTTATCCTTTTTTTATTTTGGAAAAATCTTGAAATGAAGGCACTAAACTAAATGACTGTAAATGACAAAAAACTCGAAAATTAGAAATGAAAAACTTAATTGAAAACTTCAACTCAAGTTTTGAGGCTCTTCCCTTTTCTTTTTTGCAATTCTAAATTTTGAAAAATAGTATAGCTATCACTGACGCATGCATCTTCTTGCAAGCTTTCTGAAAAGTGGTCATTTGCTGATATCGGACACTCGAGCGCCGTTTTTTGGCCGTTTAAAGTTTCATCGTCATTTTATATCGTCTCTCTTGCCTTATCCCTCGTCCTAGCCTTGTTAGTTTACGATATATGTCTTAGATAAATACATGTACAACATACATGTGCTTTAGAAATGAGAGAAATGACTTACAAAAAAATAGATAGAGATGCATTATAACAGAAAGACTCAGATCGATGATGTGGGAAAATATTATATTTCTTTTATCACACACATATCATACAATAAAATAATGTATAATTGTTGGAGCATTCATCCATATCCGTCTGAAAGAAAAATGCTCCTCATTTGTTTAATTGAACTAATACAATATTTATGTTTTTAACTGTCATTTAGTCAGAGTTTTATATTATCAATTTGATATCAATCATTAAAAAAAATAATTTGCACTAATAAAAAATTATATTATCAATTTCACTACTCAAGTACTCCTAATTTTTAATAAAAAAAATAAAAAAATAATAGCAAACCGTTCCGCGGTCAGGTATGGAAGTGGACCGTTTGTGTACTGTGGTACAACAATAATTTACGACCGTTTATGTGTACTAGAGAAATGATTGTGGGCCTGGCGGGCCAGCAAAGTTTCAACAAAGACTGACAGCATCTTACTGGTCATGCTTTATTGCTAGCGGACCCATGGCCATGCTGCCTCTTGTTATTTTCAGCCATACACCTCGTCTATGACATATTTACTGTTTTGTATTAAAAGAAGGTTGTTAATCAAAAGAGCAACCTTTTAGTCAATGTATCCGACTCTACTGCTTTTCTTTAAGAAAAACATGATTCTGTTTTTCAGATTTCAACCATTCAAAAATTTTCATTCGCGTATTTCGATAAAGAAACTCTTTCATGCTAAAATTTCAACAAATTTGAATGATTGGGATCGGAAAAGCAGAATTATGTTTTTCTTAGAGAAAAGCAGCATAGTCCGATTCCTAGCTAATAATAATTCTTAGAACTGGTGCTAGACAATGCAAAATGCAAGCTACAGTAAAGGCAGCAAAAAGGGAAATAATAAAACAGTAACAAAAAGAGGAAATTTCATGCAATTTCATGCAAGAACATCATTTTATTGGATTTGGTTTCTTATCACCTAAGTGTGGTTAAATCTCAATCTCACTCAGGTAAGTGTTGTTTAATCTCTTACACAAACTCTCTTTGAAATAAGATGTGATTTGCGAAAAGTTTAAACAACAGTGAATGCCAAGTACATTGTCACATGACCATTCATACACTATCGAAAACTTGACTGTGTTCGCGGAACCGTGTGTTGTTATCTTTTGGGACCATATATAGTCGTATTTTCTAGTAGTGATCGATCCATAATTTAAATATATTTGCCTGGTTATCATAAATGGAAACTACTTTTTGTATTTACGAGCAATATTAACTATGAATTGAAATAAATTAATTAAAGAATTAATTTATTTTATTTGTTGGTTGCTTCTCCCTCTCTTTAGTATATATTGTCGTTTTTTTCTATTTGTAATGCAACTTTAGTATTTGATCGCGTCATTTTTGTGTTAATTATAAAGTAGAAAATGTTCTACTAGTTTTGAATTAATGTAAGTTTCAATATAAGAGCAAATTTCAATTTTGACCAACAACAATAAAAAATGACAAGAGAGCCCTTCTCACTTACAACACACAAGGCATTTCTGAGACTCACATAACTGCACAAGTAAATACTTTTAGTGAACTGTTGGAGTATGCTATTATTAACCATAAAAATGTTCATTTCTGCTCATACATAATCATAGAATGAAAAATGGACCAGACTCGGCTGCCGGTGATCCGATTTTGAATCGAGTTTCTCGGTTTGTGAGTTTTTAGTCAAAAACCAGTCCAAACCGGCCGAATCAAGCGATTTTTTATGTTTGGGACCAGTTCTTGTCGTTTGGAGCGATTCTTCAGAAAGAGTAGAGAAGAAGGAAGAGGTAGCTAGGTTGGACAGCGAACTGGACTCACTCCATTTAATTCAATACCACCTTCACTGCATATGGGGCCCTTATTAAAATATTAACCTATTTTATTTAATTCAATATCACGCGGGACCCACAACCTCAGAAATGCAGTTTAAACCATTCAATCAGAGGTTGATCTTTTGTCTAAAGTAAAAAAAGTAAACTCTATAGTTGTACTTATTATCTGAATTACACTTTTTAAATCACAATTGAGACGGTTGTTAGATTATTTGAATGTAATTATTTGTATAAATATGAATTGTTAATCAAATATTTTTTATGAATTTTTTTTCTAGTTTTTAGTACAAAATAACATTATGGTAAAAAAATCCGAGTTTTTAATCCGATTCGGCCGATTCCTACCGATTAATCTGATTCTGATTCTACGGTCAAGTGACCAATTCTGATTGCGACCAGTGTTTTAATTTCACAATAATTGAATGGGACCAGTGTTTTATATATATCATTGTTAATCATTGTTCATGATTACTATTCTCAATTCACCATACACACACAAAAGAAACAAAAAGATAAGATTGAAATAAATGCCTTATTTCAATTCCACACCATTGCTTACATTATTTTTACCATATATTCATTACCACCCCTCTTAAAATGCCTTATTTCAATTCCACACCATTGGTTACATTATTTTTATATACCTCTTCTACAATGCCATCCTTTCCTTGTTCTTCCACTGCCTCTTTCCTCTCCATTAATGTCTTTATCAATCTCTCAAGGTACGCCCCAGCATCCACCTTTGAGAAACCGACACACATCAAACGCTCCGCAACATCTGCTGGCGTGATCTTCACCTCCTCCAACAAACTTCTTATCATCTCATACAATTTGTGATTCTCGATATCGAGGTAATTCTGTGCCAAAACCCTAAACGACTCGAAGTCACAATATGACATCTCTATGTGTTTGTCCATCCTGCCTGTTCGAATTAGTGCAGGATCCAACTTTTCTATGTGATTTGTTGTAAATATTATAATCCTCTCTTCGCCACATGCCGACCAAAGCCCGTCAATGAAATTCAGAAGACCTGAAAGCGTCACCTTTTTCTGTTCATCATCCTTCCTTTCGATTTTTTTGTCACTGCCGTCATCTTCTTCTTTGCTTTTGTTGGAGTTGCGTTTGCCTGTGAGATCGAGTGTGCAGTCGATGTCCTCTATAACAATTATTGACTTCCCGGTTGTCTCGATGAAAAGCTTCCTTAATTCTGAGTTGCTCTTTACAGTTGTTAGTTCCATGTCGTAAATATCGTACTCTAAAAAATTTGCTATGGCCGTTATCATGCTTGATTTGCCTGTACCGGGTGGACCATAAAGCAGGTACCCGCGTTTCCAAGCTTTGCCGATCCTCGAGTAGTACTCCTTCCCTTTGCGGAATTCGTTCAGGTCATCTATTATGTCCTGCTTTTTTATCGGGTCCATGGCAAGCGTATCGAATGTGGACGGGTGCTGGAACTGCACGTGGTTCCACATAGGATTGAAATAGCTGTACCACTCGTTATACGGGTTGTTCGTGAAGAGGCGGCGCTGCCTGTTGCGTACTGTTATTGCACGGCCTTTGTCGAGCACATGTCTCAGGTACGGTCCCTCTATTAGCTCACGGTGGCGTTTGTGGAAGGTCATGGTGTAGTACCTGTCAAGGTGGCATAGTGGATGTATGATTTTTTTGAGCTAGCATGAAGTGACTATGACTAATTAAACTGAAATATAGGTCATGTAACTTTTGATAAAACTGGTAAGACAAATTAAGCTGACAACCAAGAAGGTCACTTAACACGTCTCTTTTCTATTCGAAAAATAATAAGCAAAGAATTCACAAGAAAAAACTATTTAAAACAACTCAAATAGATATGATTCACAAGTTTAATTTGGTAGTTATATTTTATATGTCCTTAATTATAGACAGAATAGGGTTATAATGTCCCTGTTAGTTTTATGCTCCAATCATATCTGGCATTATTATATTTATTTTTAAAATCTAAACAGTCGATTCAAATTGCTAAACATGATCTCCATATTAAAATGCAATTGGAAACCAAATTTTATATATATATTTTTTAAATTTACTAATTTTCTAGATAGATACAAAATCAATGTTTTTAAATGCGATTGGAAGTACTACGTAGTACGTACCTCCTTTGTTCTTCAGAGTGGCCACCGGAGTTGTGGTTCGATACGGGTTTATGCATATATACATGCCACCAGATCCTAGCCCCGTTAAAATCATCTGTCACCTCCACTCCTTCCCCGATTGACACCAGGAAGCAATTGCTGTCCTTGCCTAGTTCAACACGGCATGTTCGAGCAGACCTAGAGCAGTGATCGCTGAGGTAAGCTTTGGTGGCAATGTAGAGCTCGTGGCGGTTCATGCGATCTCCGGCATACTCCTCAATGACAAAGCACTCGTAGGTGTTGATGTAGGAGGTGAACTTGAGGGTGAGAGCGTCGAGGTATTGTTTGAGCTCGTAAGGAATGAATTGACGAAACATGGCCCAGATAATGGCCAGGCCTCCTATGGTGGATGTTATCTTGGTGCTTAGCGACGTCAGTGCTTCTACTTGATCCATCGCTTGATTTCTTTCTCTTCTTGTTTTTGACATGTAACAGAGAGAGAGAGAGAGAGACTCAAGTAGTCAAAGTTGGGTTCTTCTCTTGGCTAGGTGCTGGGTATATATAAATGAATTCATGAATTATTAAGAGAAAATTGGAGCACAACCACAAGAGTAGACAAAGAGAAGATCAAATCATGGTCCCACAGATTCTTTTCTTTTCTGCTACTTGATCAAATCATGGCACCGAAAGCCAAAAGTACTCTATGCTTGTGTCAGCGTTATGACGTAGAGAGCTGATCTGAGTCGGATGATGTGATGCATATGCTTCCGGTGTCGCTTTTTAATTTTGTCAAATAAGAAAAGGCGATACAAGTAATTAAAATATTTTAATACTACTAATAATTTTGTCATGATTTCAAAGTACACCTTTCATCCAGTTTCCATTTTTAAAAGGGGGAATTTCACATATACCCCTCAAAAACTTCAAAATTACGTATTTCCTCTTCTAAACTTTAAAATTACGTATTTCTCTCTCTAAACTTTAAAAACTGACAAATTTATCTATTTTATTGTCTTTATATTAAAACTCCTTCTAATTAAATTTTAAAATACCCATTTACCCTTTAATAAAAGCATATAAAAGTCCATCAGACTCAAATTTGAATCTGAAGGGTTCCTCTACCGTTCAATCCGCACGCAATGCATTAAGATCTGTGCGCATCGCTTCAATATTCATGCTGATCTAGCACGCACGGATCTTAACGAAATTCCGATCCGTGCGTATCACATAAGATGTGTGCATTTCACTTCAATATGACTGTGTTCGCATCAAGGTTTGTGCTGATGTTGCACGCATAGATCTTAAAGCAGTACAAATGGTAGATGAACCGTTCAGATTCAAATTTGAGTCGGATGGGTTTTACATATTTTAATAAAGGGTAAAATGGGTATTTTATAAATTTGGAATGAGTTTTAATATAAAAGACAATAAAATCGGTAACTTTGTGAGTATTTGAAGTTTAGAGACAGAAATACGTAATTTCAAACTTTAGAGGGGATAATACGTAATTTTGAATTTTTTTGAGGGGTATACGTGAAATTCTCCCTTTTTGAAAGGTCCTCAATTATGCTTGAGCGTTGACCTCGTCAATACGCGGGTCTCCGACGACAAAAATTTAAAAAGAGTTGGTTTTTGAAAATAATCAAATAAGCTTATTAATCAAATTGAAACCGAACTAAATTTTAGTTTAATTGATTGAACTGAAATAAGAAGATCAGTCATAAAAATAAAAAAAATTTCGTTATTTGAATTTTTTTAAGATAGATTTAAAAAAATTGTTTAATTTCACTACTACAGAAAAAGAGATTCCACACGGATATAACTGGAGGAGCTACACAGATTTCTTGCCGTGTAGGAGATGAGGGTGTATGAATAGGTAAATAATTACACACGGATATTTACCCGTGTGCATTATAACGCTTCATACACGGATTACTTTATAAACAGCCGTATACAAACACCTGCCTGTGGCGCTCTCCATTTAACCGAGCTACACGGATATTACGTAAACGTCCGTGTACGACTACTCTTTCTACACAGACATTTAATTTAATATCCGTGTACGATTACTCTTTCTACACGGACTTTTAATTTTATATCCGTGTAGCTCTCTTAACTATCCTACACGCACATTTATACAATAATCCATGTACGAATATATTCCTACACGGATTATTTGATAAATATCCGTGTAACAAAAAATCCTACACGGACATTTATCAAATAATCCGTGTAGGAATTTATTCTTCACTGATTATTTTATGGATTACTCTTCCTACACGGAGTTTAGTTAAATATCCGTGTAGGATTGCATATATATTTTTTTTTTGGATTTTTTTTTTTGGCTAGCTTCCAGTTTTGCTAGCCAGTATTTAAATTTTGGGCTCATGTTGCCAAAACTCTTGGTTATGATCTAATTTGGACCAAAATTTCATACAAACCAGTTGTATTAGATCCAACATACAAAAAAGAGGGTGCCCATGTGATCCATGACATGATGTCTCTTGGTTAAAGGTCTCCAACATTTCAACTTCAATAAAATACATTGATCAACATATATGTTCATGCATAATAGAGAATAAAAATTCTTAGTTCTAAAATTTTCGTCAAAAAATATTATAAGAAAATATTTATACATAAATTAATTGAATATGTATATCTTTTATACTAACCATTGAAAATCAATTTCATAAAAAAAATTATTGCATCTTATATGAATTTATGATTGCTCTGATACCAAATGATAGACATAATAAAACATAACGTGTTTTTACAATTAGAACATGTAATCCAGAATCCGTAAATCCAAAATAAAATAGCAAAATAATTTAAATCTTACAGTTCTGAATTGAAGACATCTTTAGGCCGAAGCGTTAGTCCTTTGATCACTCAAAAGAGAGCAATGTTTCTTTTAATATTTATAAACTCGGAAATGCTATTGGTTCGGACTGCAAGCGCACAGTCTTTATCGAGTAATATAATCGAGGTCGATCCACAGAGAATATTGGTTCAGTGCTTCGAGCGATCGAATCACAACCTTTCGTAAGGCTAGATGAAATCTGAAAATTGAGAGTTTGTTGTGATCAATGTAAATTAGGAAGCAATTAAAAGTAATTAAAATAAAGATAGAGATGTGAATTCCTATGGTTTCGGCACACCATTGCCACTCAATCCGCCTTGACAATATATTCCTGTTGCGTCTGATTTCCTGTTGTTGTTTTATGAAAGATAACCACATAGGTCACTGCGATTTACGTTACGCGAGAATGACAGATCTTTCATCGAGACTCTACATAGGACACTGCGATTTTCCTTACGCAAATGACTGATCTCTAAATAGCCCAAATTACTACACAGATCACTGCGATTTTCCTTACGCAAGTGATGGAATTTGGTACGCGTTTTGTTGGTCTGGTTTATGGTTTCCCCGCTAAGGTTTTCTTCACATAAACCTAGTAGATCTCAACGAGGCTAATTCATACAAATAGTTTCTCTTACCATTAAAGTACTGTCACTACCCTAACAGACTCAAACTAGATCATTGAAATTAGATGAAGAGATAATAAATCACAAAAGTATTTTGGTACAACAACAAGAAACCATAATCAACAGAAATATATATATCAAAACATCAAGAGTAACAAGGTTTACTGCCTAGCCCTAAGAAAAGGAACTTAACCGCGGAACGGCATCATTACAACCACTCCTCTCTTCTCTCTTTAATCAAATCTAACTCTAATTACAAAGATGATAATTCCTTCTGTCTAGGGGCCTTATATAGGAGTGGAGGGACGTGTAGAGGTTGAGTAGGGGCTAAGAAACCGATCTGGAAACAGTTGTCAGCAGTTATTCCCAAAAGACGCCTTCGGATACAGACCGTATCAGCCGATATGGCCCGTATTAAGACCTTGACGGTTAGGGTTTAATGCTTCCAGCGCTATCTTCTGGTCTGTGCTAGGCCTGGTCCGTATTAGTCAGTACGGACCGTAACAGGGACTTAGTCGATAAGCGTCGCTGATCCGATTGACCTGATTCTAGCTCCATTTGATGTAAAATAGTCCCAAAACCTGTTTTCTGCAATAAAACATAAAGAAGGGTGACAATAGCCTTTTTCTCTAATTAATTAAACATAAGTGTGAGAAAATATGCAAAACCTAAGCCAAAACCCTAGGTAAATCATCGTTATTTTGACTCTGATCATCCTTATCTTCAATGGTTTTCCTCAGATCTGATGATGGAGACCTTCAACGTTTTCTTTACTTCTCTCCCTCAAAACGGATGATACTTTTTCAGAATAATATCCCTCAAAATCAGTGGAGAGAGAGACGAGAGACGTTTCCAGAAAAACATTTCTGGAATAAATGGGCAGAAAAACATAAAGTAACAGAAAATTAGAGGAAGAAACGGAATATATATGGATATACTAACCTTAGAAAGATAGAGAGGAGAAAATACAAACTTCAAATATCTCAGATCAAAACGGCGCTGGAAGGAGAAGGCCTTTTATACGGCGCGGGAAGGAGAAGACCTTTTAGACCAAAATCCTAAACTTTTCTACACGGATTTATACTTAACAATCCGTGTAGCTCTCTAACAAATCATACATGGCTATTTATAAGATAATCCGTGTACAGTTCTTGTCTTTCTACACGGATTTATTATTAAAAATCCGTGTAGCTATTCCTATACGGATATTTGTTAAATATCCGTGTAGCTCTCTAATAAATCATACACGGCCTTTTTTCCAACAATTCTACACTGATTCTTTAATAAATATCAGTGTATGATTCCAACAGTTTTTTTGGGCTTTCAGAAAAACCTTTATGGTACACGGTTTTCATATAAATTGGCAAAATCGTGTACAATGTGCAGTGTAGAATTACCATTTATATAATAGTGTTTTGTCTAACCGGTTTTAAACTGAGCAAGTAATATACATTATGTCAAAATTCTCAAATTTTTTAAAAGTTGAGTTCCGTGGAGGGCGGAGTTCAAAAGTTCAATCGGTTTGGTCTAACTGGTTTTAAACAATTTTAAATCAAACCAAACTGAATAATTTAATCAGTTTTAGAAAATGAACCGAGTTAATCCATTTAATCAGAAAAAATGAACCGTTCAATCTGAACTCGCTCGGTTCGATTTAAAACTGATTAAACCGGACCTGATTAACACCCCTAGCTTTAGTTGTTAAGAGAAGCTTTCATCCCTAATAAAGCGAAGAGAATAATGTCCTCTTTTTGACCGATTGTGCGTTCCCAATTTATCATTTTGTAGAATACGCATCATTAATAGTACATTGATTTGATATTGATATTTTTATAATTATAAAAAATGAAAATTTGAAATCCCATAATTGAAATACTAGTTGTATATCATACACACAAAATAGGAGATATGTTTTACTTTTCACCAAATGACTTTGTGATTGAAACAGGGACAGATCAGATAATGGTAAAATTATATCCGTATTTGTTCTTATTTTATTTTTGAGATACATATACAGATCGAATATTAGAAAGATACAGATACGGATCAAATATCTGTACATATACTTATTTTTTCATAAAATATGTCTATATGGTATATGTCTACTATTTAAATACGGATAATTAAAATTTAAAACCATATATGTATCATACTTTTTGAATATCAGATATTCATATCTAATTTCTGGATCCGGATTTAGATACAAACGGATAATATTTGATACGTTTGCACTCCTAGATTGAAACAATTCATGTTTAATTGTCTTATAAGAATATTAGAAATTACTTATGTTGACAATACGCTATGTCGGAATGATTTTGACTTTTAATGAAATTTATTAAACTTAATTTTATAAAGCTATTAAATTAATCCATCACTAATTGAATCCGAACTCCATTATTTGTCATAAGTTATTTCATAGTCTCTTTTATGAAATTGACTTGACTATTTCAATTAGTTACATTTATGTAATAACAATATTTCTCATAATTTATCTCAAAATACTTTTAAATATTAAAAAAGTATAACATTTTTAAAATAAGATTTGAAACAACCAAACAACAACTGAATTAGAGCATCAAAGAGCATCTACATCCCTGATACTATTAGAGTTTCTAATCTGATGTGGCAGTTTCTAATTCAATTTCAGAGATGTGGGAGAGTTTCTTATTTAGAAACTATGCAGTAAAGTTTCTTATTAAGAAACTGTTTATAAACTCCATGCTGATCAAAAGAAAGCAGATTGGTCATTTTATAATAGTACTAACTTATTTTGAAACAAAAGATAGTACTAACTTATTTTGAACAAAATTAAAAAAAAAAACCTAATTTGATTATTTTCAGAAAATGGAAGAATAATTTTGAATTGTGTATTGTCCATGTGCTGGGTATGAGTTGGTCAAGTGTTAAGTTAGATGACTTCATATGCATGTTTTGGCAATTTTCAGTATTTGAAAATGTGGATGTAATTAGGGCCCAATTAATTTTAGTTGTTGCTATGTTAAGTTGCTATATAGAGTTATTCTCAGGCTGACGCCCCTTCATTAGGTGCGATCGAGTAACATTCTGGTAAGAGAATTGGTACAACTCTCTTGGTACCAATAGTTGTATTTCATGATTCAGTGCAAATTTGTTGAAAGTTGTATCAAAATCCTCCTTATAAATCTGTAAGAGTCTCTCTGGGAGATTAAATTGCAGTTATTTTTCATGAAATGTAGCCGGGATGAGATTTATATATGACATGTGGTTGTATCAGGGAATTGCAATATTTTGCATCAGTTACACGGATCAGGTTCAATTATCGGCTCTGAGTTATCTGAGGTTATAGATTAATTTGGATTGGGTTGCATTCCTGTCTTAACCATCTTAACCGAATATTAATATATTTCTTTTTTGGGCCTTTTTATGGGCCAGGATCAGAATCTAATCCAAATTGAAATTGTTATTTTCTCCCTTTCAGCTATTCATTCCTATTCCTAGGGTTTATGATTTGAGTAAATCCAAATTGTGAAAACAGTCGAAAATATCTAAATCCCCCCGACAATTTTATTAATATCCAAAGTTTAATAGAAATTATTATTTAAACTCAGATTCTCAACTTTTCGCGAAAAATGCCCAAGCCGGCCACAAAATGGCCGGCTTACTCCCCCCCTAAACCGGCCATTTTATGGCCGGCTTACCCCTTTTTTTTTGTTTTACACAAATTATTTTCTTCTTGTATGTAGTGTAATTTTATTTTGTTATTGTGTTGTAATATTATTTTCTTAACTATTTTTCTGGGTACTTATGTCAGTCACATCGACTCAATGTATTTCGGGATACGCCAATTGGTGTGCCTTTAATCTTTAAAGCTTATTTTTGTTGTTTAACGCACTTATTTTTTATGTTGTACTATTATTTTAATGTTGTAATATTTTCTGTTTAGCATTATCATGATAATTTATTTTATCTGAAAAATATAAAAATAGTACCATAAAAGTACACATACAAAAAAACCAAAATATAGGATAATCCAAATATACCAAACATAAATAGTATATCAAATATAAATAGTAAAAAACTAGCAAAAATACAACTAAAACTGAGAGGGGGTATATCGCTGAGGCGGTACGTACTCCGGCGTTCGCCCGGTGCCAGCGCGGCCAGGTGTCACACCCCAGATTTTGACCATCCGGAGCATGATTATAACATCATCATTGCACATTTCCTTGGTCCGTCAACCTACGTCGCCAACAGAAAGGAAAACAAAATACAAAACGGAGTCAGCTACAAAGCTCAGTAACCGGTTATTTAACGACGCGCTTCTCTATAATTGGCTTAATTTAACAATCATTTAAACAGGCCGGATTAATCCACACAAATACACAAAATTATGCATGCATATTTAACCAGCAATAGCACGTCGGTCTAGGTTATCCGTAAAACAGATCACATCATATTCACATAGTTGGAATCCCATCACATAGGTGATTCCCAACTTCCACAACACACAATTTCTTAAAATGCCAATCCAATGGGAAATCCATCCAACATTGGAAGGCCGCCAACCCACTGGGAAATCCAACCAACAGTGGGAGGCTACAATCACAAATCAAATTCCAACCTCAGACCCGCTATCCCGTTAAATATGCTTTCATAATCCAATATGCAATACCAATATTCAAATCAACCATATAAAACGAAAACACATATTATAGAGAAGTCCGGTTACCTTTAGCGAGATATTTCACAAACTGAAGTTAGACTATAATCAATTGTACATAATCAACTGCGACGTAGGATCCAAATTCAAATTAGACATACAATGAAGTTCTTCTCGGTCGACTATGCAAGAAAAAAGAGGAGAGAGAGGTCTTATTCGGGGCCTTTATCTGGGTGCCGAATGAACTTGATATGAGGAAATTGAATGGGACGGTTAAGACAAAATAAGAATTGGCAGAGAAATAAAATTTAAGGGGTGCGGTTTGATATATTTATAGAGGGTTTAATCAAGGGGTGCGGGAATTTATTTATTTCTTCCGTAACCGAATCAAATCAGACAAAATAAAGCTTTAAAAGGAGAGGCGGTTTTATCATTTATATACAATTGCTACGAATAGCCGCTTGGAAGGAATGTCATTTTTTTTATATATATATTTTTTAACAGAGATGTACATATAGTATATTTAATATTATAAAATAAATTTAAGCATAAATAATAATAACTCAAAATTTTTGGAATGTTACACCAGGCTCTGTCTCTCTAGGTCTCCACACTAGCATCGGCGGACCTGAGTATCTGCTCGGCGGAGGTGTACCGAAGATAGATGCGGCGAACTCAGTCCAAAGGCAGGCTGAGTATGAGACCTTCTACCACTAGTCTCTCCATCTTGCGGCATCTCTGTGCCATATCGGGGTACTGGCGGTGCCGACATGAAATCATTATCGTATACCCCGAAGTCATGGTGACTGTACGAGAGGGACTCGAAATCAAAAGTATCGATCTCCGCAGGTGGTGGCTGTGGCGGCATCTCCGTCGGACCCTGCAATCATACACATAATTTAGTAAATTTGATCTGAATGAAGAAATTTATTAAAACCTGACAGATACTGAATTATGACATACCTGAGTCTGAACCGGACGTCCATGCTCGTAGTACCATGCCGTCCATCCGGCGTTGGACAATACCCAACGATGGTAGTCCCACTCTGGATGCAAATCGGGAGAAGGTGGCATATCCTGTCCTATAATCGGGCCCGGGTTAGGCTCGGTCGGATCTATCTCACGCCAGTTGATGTTGTCTCCGGCGTCTCGTAACATCGTGATGATCTTCCCACCGTGCCCGGCATTCTCAACCGCATTTGTATTTTTCTTGAGGATGCGGTACCCAATATATCGCCAGTTCTTCTTTCCCATCACGGCGATCCCATGAGCGCACTCCTTGATCGAAGACAAAAGCTGAAAAAATTACTTTGTCAGATCAAACATTGATGAACTATTAAGTTAGGGGAAAACTATATAGTTTTAGGTGCATTACTTGGTGAGCCCATGTGACGCCGTTGGGATGGTAACCATCATCATTCTTGATCCTGTCACGGAGATGGGCACCGTAATCACCCTGCAGATAGACACTGGCCATGCAGATCTGCATGTACCAAGTATCGTACCTCAACTGGGGATCTCCCTGGGTCTGAACGATCGCATCTGGCTCATGATAGAAGTCCAGATACTGAGGATCCTGCGCTGTACCGTAGTAGTCTGAAAAATGGGTGCTCCAGTCCCAGTCCGTTCGCCCTCGGTGATTAATCCTATAAGGAAGACGTTAGTTGCAATACAAAGCTATCAAGTAATATGAGGCATTTGACAATAGACTACGACTTGTGTAGGTCTATGATCGTTGACCTTGGCAAAGATGGGTCTGCGGGATTCAACGACACTCGACCAAACTGGCGGAGCACCCAATCTGGGTAGTGGTGTTCCACTACCTAGAAGTGTATGAGTGGACCTCGGTAGAACCACATATCCCGCTTCTGCTCCTGAGGGACACATCCCCGGCAAAAAGTCCTCCGCGTACAACTGATCGTACGACCTCCACTCAACAATATAGGCAGGCAAACTCTGAAGCTCTGACCGGACTAGCCTGATCCCAACTGTAGCACCATGGATTCGATCTGAGTAGTGGTGGTAACCGTGCCACTTCTTCCCGTATGCCGGGCATCTCCAAGTATCTGGCGCTCCCCAATCCGGCTTCTCATTCTGGACAGGCCAGCCCACCGGTAGCCGTGACCACGACCAGTGCTGAAGCAGGAGTACCAGCCCGTACATTTGCTTCGCATTCTTCTGCATTTTCAAGAACATTAGATGTTAGTGTATTTTGATAGATTGATTGATTAAATAATTTACTAAGAAAAAAGTTGGAGACTTACCTCACTACTATGGCACAGGTGGGAGTACAGATGGGCTAGGACAGCCCCACCCTAGTTGTACAACGACGGCTACTCAAGTCTCGCAGCAGCTGGAGATACATCATCGGCATCTAGTCACGCTGGAATAAGAAAATATGACAGAACCAAAAAGGTCTATCACGTAGTCCCGTGTATATCTGCAATACAAAACATATAAAAATTCTAATAGAAACAATTTATAGTAAATGCAATAGAACTCTCATATTGGAAATTAATTAATATAAACAAATTATAGATTTTACCTCTGAATCTCCAGCTCGGTGGAATCTGCCGAGTGACCCGCGCTGTAGTGCTCCCGTAACCTCGTCATACTCATATGGAATTTGGACCTCCCATTTTCCCCAATGATATAGAGAGGATCAGCTCCCAACAACTCGCCGACATCACCTATGAATCTGGTGCTATCAGATACGCCGCCAACGGGTGTATCACGGATAGGCAAACCCCGAAGGGCACTCACATCTTGGAGAGTCACTGTCATATCTCCGAATGGCATGTGAAAAGTGTGCGTCTCGGGACGCCATCGCTCCACCATTCTTGCGATGAGAGATGCATTGATGATGCTTCTCTCAGCCCGCACGATGTCCACAACCTGGTAGAGACCCAGGTTGATGAGGTATTGGTCCATCACCTCGTAGTACCGCATGTGAACACACCGCAACTTAATATCCAACAGAAACGTGTCCTGCGTTCAAAAAAGTAGTCCACAAGGTGTTATCGTAACAAAATTCAAATTCAACAAAATTTCATGAAAAACTAAAAAAGATATGTACCTCACGAGATGCCAGTGAGACTCGATGCTCGCCGTAGGGAATCCACAAGAGAGGACTGATATGCTCCGTGCTGCTGGTACTGATCGGCTCGTCCACAACTGGACGACGAGTAGACCGTGCTCTAGGCATCCTGATGTCAAAAATAACCTAAAATAAACAAATTGCCATTACAACATGCTAAAACAGGCTACAATAACCTAATTTCGGTAAAATATACTAAAAACGACCAAAATAGGCTTAATTTTGTTTAAACATGCTAAAATAGGTCAATTGCGGTTACAATAACCAAATATGCTACTATAGGCTTCAGTAACCTAATTTCGGTAAAATATGCTAAAAACGACCAAAATAGGCTTAATTCTGCTTAAACATGCTACAATAGGTCAACTACAGTTACAATAACCTAAAACATGCTAAAACAGGCTACAATAACCTAATTTCGGTAAAATATGCTAACAAGTGACAAAAATGCTATAATAGCGCTTAAAAATACTAAAATGGGTCAAATTGCGCCTAAAATAACCTAATTGCGTCTAAAATAACCTTAAATATGCTACAATAGCCTAATTTCGGTCAAATATGATCAAAATATCTAATTTTCCTAATTATGCTACATTGAGCTAAATTACGCTTAATTAGCCTAATTATGTTAAAAAAGCCAAAATACCCTAAATATTGGTCAACTGTGCTAATTACACTAAATTACAACAAATTACTCTAAATCCTAACCCCTAAACCCTAAACTCTAAACTCTAAACTCTAAATTAAATAAATTAAAATTTAAATTAGATAAAAAAAATTACCTCAAAGAAGAGAGCAAATTCGGTTGAGAGATGAGGGAGTTGTGAGAAAGAGAGAGAAAAATGGGGTATAATGGGTAAAATGCTGGTTTAAAAAAAAAAAAAGGGGTAAGTCGGCCACAAAATGCCCGGCTTAGGGGGGGAATAAGCACAGTTTGTGAGAGGCTTGTAGAGTTTGTGAACATGGTGTTGCTCAAGCGCAAGTCCTTGGATTTGGACATGTTTAGCATTAATGGAATCCCCTCAGATGAAGAGCATACAAGGGACTGGATCCATTATGCTGTCAAGCATAAAACTCGTGTTCTTAAACTTGATGAATGCTTGCCATGTTGCTTCTCCCCCTACACATCATTAGAGGAACTCCACCTCTATAAATACTGGTACAGAGAATTTGAATCTGGGATAGTAACTCTTCCTAAGCTTAAGAAACTAATCATTTCTTATGGGAAACTAGAATCTGATAATCTAAAAAACCTTCTTTCTGGATCCCCCATCCTCGAATATCTTCGGCTAGATAATTGCATTCAGAGAGAATGTGTAATTGCTCATGGATGTCTAAAACATCTTGCTATTGTATATAAACACTCTGGTTATCCACGCAAGCTGCTTATTAGTGCTCCTAATCTTCTTTCATTTTTCTATGATGGTGAATTATTGTTATCATGTGAAACAACTCTGAACATGTCCTCTCTAACATTTGCATGTTTAGTGAGTCGTGATTCTTCAATGATCAATTGCTTGGGGGATGACTGCTATGCTTTCTTTTCTTGCAAATGTTCAACTTCTGGAGTTACATGTCAACTGCAATTGGCAGATGGTATATATATCTCATATTCTCATTTTGAAATACTCCCGATTTCTATAGATCTTTGCATGTTAGAAAGAGTGTACAAGTTATGTTATTACAAAAATCTTTTTTTGACCATGTGTTTATATTGCTTAAATATAGGAATTGCCAGCTGTTTTGCGAACAAAATTGCCAATATTTGAGAAACTCAAGAATGTGACTGTTGGTTTTAGTGGGTCTTCTTGTTTCCAAATGGTCACTTGGATTTTAAAGAATTCGCCAAATTGGAAGAAACTTACATTATTGGAACAAGAACGAGAAGAATATGTGATCTCCCTCCTCCCCGCATCTCAATAATAATATTTTTTTAACCTTAGTCTTTTCAATTGCATGATAAATAAAAGTTTTGGTTTTCATCAATTATAGTTGTTTCGTGATGAAAGAGGGGCTAGTACAAGTGAGTCAATGGATGCGTCATCTAGGTTTGCAATATCTTCATGCAAAAACCTTGAGATAATTGAGGTCAAGAATGAGATACCGGATCGAATGATAAAACGATCCATATATGCTTTGATTGATGGTACAAAGGACAACTGGTATACCTATTTGTCCAGGTATAAATTGCAGTACGTGGTATTTGGTAGAAATTTTACCCGTACTTTTTTCTAAAAACTTAAAAATATGACAGAAATCTGTTTTTTATTTGAAGTTTCTTATTATTTTGCTAGTTGTTAGTTAGAGTATACTCTATATTAGTTGTAATATGACTTTGTATGTTAGTCTTATTAGCATCAACTTTTATCCAGTATCTTGTGACGTGACACTGTTTATATTGAAATTCTGATGCAACCAGGTTGTGTTAAGTGATTCTGGTCAGGTTCAATTGGCTCTGGTTTATCTCAGGTTATAAATTGATTTGGATTTGGTTGCATTCCTGTAGTTCACTTATTTTGACATCTCAATATATCATTAATATTATTATTACGATTTTCAATTGTTGTTCTTTTATTATTATTATTGAACCAGCAACCCTCATCCAATGGAGGTTTCTGATGGACATCAGATCCTAATTTGATTCTTTCTTTCTTTCTTTTTTTCAAATAAGCCCGTAGGCGAAATTGCCAAAAGGGCAGTTAATATGACCATGAAAGTCACATGGTCGTCTTATTATAAGATTAAAAGAGTAAAAGCTAATAGGAAAATTTCATATGTACCTCAAAAACATCAAAATTACGTCGTTCTCTTTTAAATTTCATAATATCATATTTTTGTTTCTAAAGTTTAAAAATTCACAAATTTATCTAATTTATTATATTTTCTATTAAACTCATTTAGCTCATTTTACTCTTTATTAAAAAATAAAAAATATGCATCAAGTGTAAGAAAAATAGTTAGTCTTCTAATTTGCTAGTTTGTGAGAGCAAATGCAATTTGTTTTTCTCATATCGCGCCCACCGTGCTTGCCTAAATGTCACTATTTAAGTGTCACTGTTGAATATTAAATTTATTTCTAGCACTAAGAGAGAAGTACTACAATATATATTTTCTACAAAACTATCTCACACTCACTACTAACTCACTCTACTTCCTCACACAATCACGGACACACATACATCATGAGCCTCCATCTCCTATTTATATGTCTCTAATGTCGGCTAAGGTAAGTTCTAGTTAATACATATTATTTCTAAGTAGTGTCTAGTGAATTCCATATAGGTTTTGTTATTCCTGACTTTGCTATATATGTTGGTAAACTATTTCTTGAATATTCTAGATTACATTGATGGGTTTGGGTCTTAATTTGGTGATGACTTCAACACTCCCCCTCAGCACCAATTTGGTGTTGTCTTGATCTTCGGTACTCCGCGTTTATCTGGATCGTCATGTTTTTTCTTGCTTCTTTTAATTTTTTTGAGCTTGAAGTTTTTCAGGCGTCTGCAGTCAATCTTCCAGAATAGTCTTCTTCGGAAGAGAAGGTTCTGGAATCTTCTTTTCATGTTGCCTTGGCACAAGTCATCATCTAGCTTTCTTTTCTCGACCGATCATCAGACGAGCTGCATCTTCTTGCACAAACTCTCGTCCTGCAGTCTTCTCCACAACAACGACACTCCTCTGTGTTGTCTCTTCATCATCACCCTTCTTAGTGATGGTCACCATCTCAGTGCTCTCTTGTGGCTTCTCCTCATCAACCACCGTGCATCTCACAACTCCGGTCTCCTACTTGACCGGTTCTTCAACTAGTTCTTCAAAGAACCATGACTCGAAGTCGATCTCCTCATCCTTAGGCTCATCAGCCTCCCCTTTGACGTCCTCTACGTCGGCCACCGACTGTATCGCAACAGCCGCCACTGCGTCCCACTCTTCTTCACTTGGGACCTCCTCCGGTGCCTTCTCCTTCGTGGTCACCATGAAGCTTCCTTCATTTTTCCTGAACTGACACTCTCTCGCATAGTGCCATCGTCGTCCGCAATTGTAGCACTCCACTCTTCTACTCCGGTATTCACCACTTTCGGCTCCTTTGCCCTCTTGGCCTCTAGGAGCTCCCCCTGAGTACGAGCACCTCTTGCATTGTTCATGACAAACCTTCTCCGCCTCAGGTTGTCGTCGATACCTGTCCCTGCTCGACTCTCCACATCGACCACTATGCAAGACCTTCTCCTCTTCGGGCGTCACCGTCAAACTTGCCAGCTGCTTGGCAAGAGCTTCCTGACTGGCCAACAAATTCTCCAGTTCTAGCAGGGTTGGTTTCGTCGCCCATCCTTGAATTGATATGATGAAGGCGCTGTACTCCGGCCTCATGCCATTTAGGATTATCCGCCGCATTTTATCTTCGCCTATTTTCGCATTGGCATCTAGCTGCTCAATCTCCCTACACAAATTCTTTACTTAAAGAAAGTACTCACTTACAGCCATGTCACCTTGGGAGATATTCATCAGCTCCCTCTCGAGCAGTTGCAGCCGACTTGTATTCTTCCTTGAAAACAACGCAGCGAAGACATCCCATGCCTCTTTTGGTGTCTCCACATCTTCGACGTGAGACAATAGGCTCTTGTCTACCGTAGCCTTCAACACAAATAACGCTCGCCCCACCTTCACCTTCCCCTTCTTGTAAGCTCGGATCGAATTCGGTGGCGGTTCGATCTCATCACCACCCATGATCTCCCACAAATCATGACCCTGCAAATATGACTTGATACAAGTATGCCAGTCTCTATAATTATAATTATTCAGCTTCTCAATCAGACCACTCATGCCACTCAAGTCTGACATTTCGACACCACGACGGACTCTGGTTACACAAACCTCCTAGCCAACAGGACCTTCGACACAACAACAAACTCATGGGTTATACGAACCTTCTAGCCAACAGGACCTAACTTGGCTTTGATACCACTTGTTGAATATTAAATTTATTTCTAACACTAAGAGAGGAGTACTACAATATATATCTTCTACAAAACTATCTTACACTCACTACTAACTCACTCTACTTCCTTACACAATCACGGACACACATACATCATGAGCCTCCATCTCCTATTTATATGTCTCTAATGTCGGCTAAGGTAAGTTCTAGTTAATACATATTATTTCTAAGTAGTGTCTAGTGAATTCCATATAGGTTTTGTTATTCCTGACTTTGCTATATATGTTGGTAAACTATTTCTTGAATATTCTAGATTACATTGATGGGCTTGGGTCTTAATTTGGTGATGACTTCAACACTCCCCCTCAGCACCAATTTGGTGTTGTCTTGATCTTCGGTACTCCGCGTTTATCTGGATCGTCATGTTTTTTCTTGCTTCTTTTAATTTTTTTGAGCTTGAAGTTTTTCAGGCGTCTGCAGTCAATCTTCCAGAATAGTCTTCTTCGGAAGAGAAGGTTCTGGTTCTGGAATCTTCTTTTCATGTTGCCTTGGCACAAGTCATCATCTAGCTTTCTTTTCTCGACCGATCATCAGACGAGCTGCATCTTCTTGCACAAACTCTCGTCCTGCAGTCTTCTCCACAACAACGACACTCCTCTGTGTTGTCTCTTCATCATCACCCTTCTTAGTGATGGTCACCATCTCAGTGCTCTCTTGTGGCTTCTCCTCATCAACCACCGTGCATCTCACAACTCCGGTCTCCTACTTGACCGGTTCTTCAACTAGTTCTTCAAAGAACCATGACTCGAAGTCGATCTCCTCATCCTTAGGCTCATCAGCCTCCCCTTTGACGTCCTCTACGTCGGCCACCGACTGTATCGCAACAGCCGCCACTGCGTCCCACTCTTCTTCACTTGGGACCTCCTCCGGTGCCTTCTCCTTCGTGGTCACCATGAAGCTTCCTTCATTTTTCCTGAACTGACACTCTCTCGCATAGTGCCATCGTCGTCCGCAATTGTAGCACTCCACTCTTCTACTCCGGTATTCACCACTTTCGGCTCCTTTGCCCTCTTGGCCTCTAGGAGCTCCCCCTGAGTACGAGCACCTCTTGCATTGTTCATGACAAACCTTCTCCGCCTCAGGTTGTCGTCGATACCTGTCCCTGCTCGACTCTCCACATCGACCACTATGCAAGACCTTCTCCTCTTCGGGCGTCACCGTCAAACTTGCCAGCTGCTTGGCAAGAGCTTCCTGACTGGCCAACAAATTCTCCAGTTCTAGCAGGGTTGGTTTCGTCGCCCATCCTTGAATTGATATGATGAAGGCGCTGTACTCCGGCCTCATGCCATTTAGGATTATCCGCCGCATTTTATCTTCGCCTATTTTCGCATTGGCATCTAGCTGCTCAATCTCCCTACACAAATTCTTTACTTAAAGAAAGTACTCACTTACAGCCATGTCACCTTGGGAGATATTCATCAGCTCCCTCTCGAGCAGTTGCAGCCGACTTGTATTCTTCCTTGAAAACAACGCAGCGAAGACATCCCATGCCTCTTTTGGTGTCTCCACATCTTCGACGTGAGACAATAGGCTCTTGTCTACCGTAGCCTTCAACACAAATAACGCTCGCCCCACCTTCACCTTCCCCTTCTTGTAAGCTCGGATCGAATTCGGTGGCGGTTCGATCTCATCACCACCCATGATCTCCCACAAATCATGACCCTGCAAATATGACTTGATACAAGTATGCCAGTCTCTATAATTATAATTATTCAGCTTCTCAATCAGACCACTCATGCCACTCAAGTCTGACATTTCGACACCACGACGGACTCTGGTTACACAAACCTCCTAGCCAACAGGACCTTCGACACAACAACAAACTCATGGGTTATACGAACCTTCTAGCCAACAGGACCTAACTTGGCTTTGATACCACTTGTTGAATATTAAATTTATTTCTAACACTAAGAGAGGAGTACTACAATATATATCTTCTACAAAACTATCTTACACTCACTACTAACTCACTCTACTTCCTTACACAATCATGGACACACATACATCATGAGCCTCCATCTCCTATTTATATGTCTCTAATGTCGGCTAAGGTAAGTTCTAGTTAATACATATTGTTTCTAAGTAGTTTCTAGTGAATTCCATATAGGTTTTGTTATTACCCACTACTACAGAAAACACTACTACAAAAACTGGCTTTGTACACTGCACATTGTACACGGATTTGGCAATTATATTAAAAACAGTGTACCAAATATGAGTCCAAAAGATCTGCACGATTTCTACACGGATAATTAGTTAATAATCAGTGTAGAATTATTAGAGAGAGCTACACGGTTTATTAGAAACCACAAATCCGTGTGTAAAGAAGTGGGTGTGCAAATAATTGAGAGAGCTACACGGTTTATAACTAAATATCCGTGTAGGAACATTACACACGGCTTTTTGATAATATAGCCGTGTAGAATTCTTATAATTGTACACGGATTTATAACTAAATAGCCGTGTAGAAATAGTTGGAGAGCTACACGGATTTATAACTAAATAGCCGTGTATAATAGTGTAGGGTTTTTATCTCTTCCCTTCCAGAGCGCCGTTTTGATCAAGTCTTTTAGTTAATACATCTCGAACTGAGCTTTTTATTTCTGCGAATTGATCGAGGCCAGCAGCTGAGATCTGAGATCTTTGAATTAAGTTTGTATTTTCTCCTCTCCATCTTTCTAAGGTTAGTAATATGTATTTAAATCATTTTCTTCCTCTAATTTTCTGTTATTTAGGCTTATTTAATTAGGTCATTTCATGCATGCTTGAATTCTTAATTTTAGATGTAATTAATTAGTGTATTGTGGTCCAATAACCGACCTTTAGATGCTTTTAGGTCCATGCCCGTTCAAAATTAATCCAATAGGGATTAATTTTGGATAGTCCCCGTTTTGGGACTGCTCTTTGAATATTATGTCTCATTTAGGATGTGAACACATATTAGCGGGATTTAATTAGTATTTGAGGAAAGTTCGACAGTATTTTCCCTTATTGCTCCTACGAGTATGTGGTTCGTACGCATACTTGGGGAGTTAAGGGGAAATGCTGCCGAATTTTTCTCAAATACTAATTAAATCTCGCTAATATGTGTTCACATATGAGACATAATATTCAAAGAGTGGGTTAGGATTGTAAACCGGCCCTTTGTAAGCCCATAATTTTGTACACGAAGGAGAATGTTGATCATGCATGATTAATTGATCAAATAATTTTTTTAATTTAATTTACAGATGGATCGAAGCTGGATGTATGAAATGCGACGTGACAGTGAAGAATATTTGGTTCGCGTTGATGAGTTTATAAAATTTGCTGAGAGTTATAGAATGAAGAAAAAAGAAGAAGACATTTTATGTCCTTGTAAAGATTGTAAAAATTTATTAAGATTTTTGGACATCGAAGAAATTAGAGCTCATTTGATTTGTTGGGGATTTAAGAAGAGATATACATGTTGGTTCATGCATGGTGAGAAATTTGGGGAAAGTAGTAGTGCCAATAAAGATTGTAATCGTGAATTGAATGATGAGAATGTTGGAATTTCTGATAATTTTGAACTTGATTGGAACGAGGATTATGAGAGTGCCGAATATTCTGATATTAACGTCGAACCCGAAAATGACGATGATGAGATGGAGAGGAATTTTGATGAAAATGTAGAACACGAGTTTACTGAAAATTTGGAGGATATGTTACGTGATGTGGAAGATGAAATTAGTGATAAAAATTATGATAAATTTCAAAATTTGTCTAATGAATCCAAGAAGCCGTTGTATCCCAGGTGTACCAAATTTACAAAACTGTCAGCTGTGTTGAAATTATTAAACTTAAAAGCAGACAATGGTTGGAGCGATAAGAGTTTCACATCCTTATTATAGCTTTTAGGAGAAATGCTCCCAGATAACAACGAGTTACCCGGTACAACATATCAGGCAAAGAAGTTGATATGTCCAATGGGGTTGAAGATCGAAAGAATACATGCATGTCCGAATGACTGTGTATTGTATTGTAACGAGTACGAGGCCATGCATGTCTGTCCTAAATGCGGTGTTTCACGATATAAACGTCGTAAGGACCAAGACACTGATGATTGTAACGAGGACACAAGTGGCCGACCTCCGTCTAAGGTGTTGTGGTATTTGCCGATAATACCGAGATTCAAACGGTTGTTTGCGAATCCCAAAGATGCAAAATTATTGCGTTGGCACGAAGAAGAGCGCAAAAATGACGGTAAACTAAGGCACCCGGCTGATTCTCCTCAATGGAGAAACATTGACAGACATTTCAAAGAATTTGGTTCTGAAACGAGGAACCTTAGGATTGTGGTGAGCTCAGATGGAATGAGTCCGTTTGGAAGTATGAGCAGTCGGCACAGTACTTGGCCTGTTCTTTTATGCATCTACAATCTTCCTCCTTGGTTGTGCATGAAACGCAGATATATAATGATGTCATTACTAATCCAAGGACCCAGACAACCCGGAAATGACATAGATGTATATCTCGCACCATTTATCGAGGACCTCCAAAAATTGTGGCGTGATGGCGTCCCGGTGTGGGATGCGTATATGAAAGAGACCTTTAACTTGCGGGCCATGGTGTTTTGCACCGTAAATGATTTCCCCGCGTACGGGAATTTGTCGGGTTACACTTGTAAAGGAGCAAAAGCGTGCCCGATCTGTGAAGATGACACGCAGGTGCTGAGGTTGAAAAATTGTCAAAAGAATGTATTCATGGGGCATCGTAGGTTTCTTCCTAATAATCACCCATATCGTAAGAAGAAGATGGCATTCAACGGGAAAATTGAGCTTGGAGTGGCTCGTCATCCATTAGACGGGGAGAGTGTCTTCGAACGGGTAAAAAACATTGATGTTGTTTTTGGAAAGTGCGCCAAAGCACTACCGAATAATATTTGGAAAAAGAGGTCCATATTTTGGGAGCTACCGTACTGGAAATATTTAGAAGTGAGGCATTGCCTAGATGTCATGCATGTCGAAAAAAATGTCTGTGACAGTTTAATTGGTTTATTATTGTACATTCCGGGGAAGACGAAAGATGGTATTAAAGTGAGAAAAGACATGGTAGAGATGGGAATACGACCCGAGCTCGCACCGCAGGAGAAAGGGAAGCGCACATACCTACCCCCCGCACTGTGCACAATGTCAAAGAAAGAGAAAACAAGCTTCTGTGAATGCCTCAATGGTATAAAAGTCCCATCAGGATATTCTTCGAATATTAAGAAGTTGGTGTCGATGAAGGACTTGAAACTGGTCGGTCTGAAATCTCACGACTGTCATGTTTTACTGACACATATAATTCCGGTTGCAATTCGGGGAATTTTACCAAAGCACGTTCGTCAAACCATTACGAAGCTTTGTTCTTTCTTCAATGCAATAAATTCCAAAGTGATAGACCCTCTAAAATTGGACTCTTTGCAAAAGGAGGTCGTCGTTACTCTTTGCCAACTTGAGATGTATTTTCCGCCATCTTTTTTCGATGTCATGGTTCACCTTGTTGTTCATCTTGTGAGAGAAATTAAGATTTGTGGTCCCGTGTTCCTTCGGTATATGTATCCATTCGAGAGATACATGGGCATCTTGAAAAAATACGTAAGGAACCGACATCGACCCGAAGGCAGCATTATAGAAGGATATTCTACGGAGGAGGTGATTGATTTTTGCACCAACTACTTGACCGGTGTGGATCCTATTGGCGTTCCAAAATCTCGATACGAGGGAAGACTCCAAGGAGTCGGGACAATTGGGTTGAGAGCCGTAGTTGCTGATCTAAATGAACTACAAAAGGCACATTTTATTGTACTACAACACATGACAGATGTTGCTCCCTATATAGATGAGCACATGACAATCCTTCAACAACAAAACTACACGAGGAGTCAGAAGTGGCTTACTAACGAGCATAATCGTTCTTTTATAGGATGGCTGAAAGAAAGAGTGCAGTCACACCCCGTACCTGAAATTGTTAAACTGCTTGGCAAAGGACCCCAAATTGTTGTTAGAACATTCCAAGGATACGAGATTAACGGATATACATTTTATACTAAATCCCAGAGTGATAAGAGCACCATGCAAAACAGTGGGGTGACGTTGGTGGCGACCTCTCAAGAATTCAGTAGATTCGGAGATGGCCGGGCTGTAATAGCATCAAAGTCATATTATGGCGTTATTCAAGAAATTTGGGAGCTCATTTACAGTCCTCGCCTGAGCATTCCCGTGTTTCGGTGTCAATGGGTCGAAGACCGAGGTGTTAAAGTTGATAACGACGGGTTCACACTCGTTGATTTAAACAGGGTTGGGCATGTTGATGATCCGTTTATACTCGCCAAGCAAGCCACCCAAGTCTTTTATGCCACTGACCCGAGTGATGCCAGGTTGAGCGTCGTCCTATCCGGAAAAAGAAGGATTGTCGGGGTAGAAAATGTCGTCGATGAAGAAGAGTACGACCAGTTCGACGAAGTACCTCCATTTTATACTGATGTGCAAACTGAGGTAGCAACACTTGAAGGGGTAGACGAAGCTGACTACATGCGGTCCGACCACAATGAAGGATTATGGGCCGAGGGTACTGTTCAAATAGTGGAAAAAAGGAGAAAAAGGAAAAAAAAAGCATAATGTGTAATATTTATTTTGTTTAAGACCGTGTAGCTTTTAATATTGCAACTTTAGCTTGTAATATATCAAATAAAAAAGGAAAAAAAGAGGGAAAAAAAGAAAAAAGCATAATGTAGTAATAGTATTATCAAATATTATCAAATATTAGTTTAATGCTTATAATGAAGGATTATGTTTAATGCTTATAATATTATCAAATATTAGTATTAGTATTTGAAAATATTAGTTAAAACATTTAATAATAAAATAAAATAAATATTAGTTAAAATATTAGTTTTCACTAAATATTAGTTAAAATATTTAATATTAGTTAAAATATTTAAAATATTAGTTAAAATATTTAATATTAGCTAAAATATTTAATATTAGTTAAAATATTTAATATTAGTTAAAATATTTAAGGAAGGATTATGTTTAATGAAAATATTATGTTTAAAATATTATGTTCAACTTTATCAAACATTTAATATTAGTTAAAATAAATATTAGTTAATAGTTAAAATAAATATTAGTTTATGTTCAAAGCATTTTACTGAACCTGGGACCCGCCTGTCGGAACGATTTATACACGGACTTTTAGCTAATAGTCCGTGTAGAAATGGAAGAGAGCTACACGGACTATTAGCTAGATGTCCGTGTAGAAAGGTGATTTGCACACAGATTTTTATGTACAACCGTGTAGAAAGGTGATTTGAACACGGACATTAACTTAACAGCCGTGTATAATGAGGAAACATTGGTTATTTCGAAATCCTTCTCTGCCAAAATTTTCATAAGTCCGAAAACCCTTCTCTGCCGAAAACCTCCCAAAGACACGAGCTCGATCTTCACCGCTCACCGCGCGCCTCACCGCCTCGCCGCCTCACCACCTCGGTCTCTCTCACCCGTGGTCTCTCTCTCTCTAACCCGTGGTCTCTCTCACCTAGGTTAGCGTCTCTCTATCTCGTTCTTTTTCTTATTGGGTTTGAACCCGTTAGCCAATTTAATAAAGGTATTGCTATTTGCGGCTTGGCTGTTGTTATCGTGCTGCCCCTTTTTGACTATCTAATACTGTTGTGTTGCTGTACCAGTTGGTACAGCACAATGACGCCCACTGGTACCGGCCTCTTTCCTTTGTTCTGCTGGTTTGTGTACCAATTTTGGCTACTGGTATGGTGTACCAGCAACCCCTGTGCTTGTTCTCTGTTGAAATTGCGCTATTGAGAAGAAATTGGGAAATTTGAGTTTAAATAAATGGCTGGCCTTTAATTTTAGGTTATTGAATACATTGTGGTTTTTCATAATTTGTATATAGGGTATTTTAGGGTATTTTAGGTTATTTTATGGTACTTGTTAATTTTAGGGTATTTTAGGTTAATTTAGGGTACTTGTTAATTTTAGGTTATTCAAATAATTATGGTACTTGCATGTTAGGGTATTTTAGGTTATCTCTATTTTGTTCATTTATCCCTACAAAAGACAAAATATGTAATAGACCATGTCGAATGTAGTAGACAAAATATGTAGTTCATTTATCTCTATTTTGTTAATTTATCTCTTTAATTTATCTCTTCAATTATTGGTCACTTATGATTTGATCTTTAATTTCATGCAGAACCATGTCGAATGAGGATGAGTACGTCGATATGATGGCAGAAGAAGAGGAGCAGCAGGCTACTGCCTCATCAGAAAGAAGGAGGAGAGGGCCGACAATGTGCACGAGCACGTCCGAGCAGACCCATCAAGAAATCTGGTTCACAGAAGACGGGCGTGCGTAGGGAGAAAAACGACAGAAATATTCAAATTGGTGTACGAGCTTCGTGAGGCAAAATGCGAGTATCCTTGTTGAGAGATGGGATCATTTTGAGGATAAGGTGAAGAACGAGTGGTGGAACACGGTGAAGGTAAAGTGCCTAACAACTCTTCTCTTGAATTTTCACTTATGTATGATCTATACTTAAATACACTAAATTTTTGTGTCAATCAGGCTCAGTGGAACATCGAGAATGATGTTCCAAAGGATAAGACTTTGAAGATTATGAACAATGGTTGGAAGCAATACAAGAGCACGTTGAAGACGGAGTTCATGGAGAAAGGGAGAAATCCGGTCGGCTACTACAAATGGCTAAAACAAGAGGACTGGGATGCGTTTCAAGCTTTGAAGTCTACCGAAGAGTTCAAGGTATCTAACTCGTGCCAAATTTATGCTTATTCTTTCTCGATATGTACTCTTTTTTCTAAAACTAACTGATCGTTATTGTCTTGTTTCTGTGAAGGAAAAAAGTAATAAAGGCAGGATGACCGTTGCCTTTAACAAGTATCCACACCATCTAGGGTCAGGTGGTTACGAGGGTAAGACGGCAGAATGGAGGAAAGTCCTGGACGCGAACAAGGATTCTGACTCACCCGTGGTTAGGATCCAAAATCCTAGGGGCAAAGATTGGGTCATGGGTAGAGCCGAGGTAACCGCTGACGGGAGGATAGTACTCCCAACGGATTTGCAAAGCGTGGCTCAAAGAATGGTAAGAGTCATTTATAACTCCGAAAGTACGTCAATTGTTCTTTTGCTTTAACTAATTCTTCTACTTGAACAGTTGGAAGTGGAGGAGGAGGTCAACTCGGGTGCCCGGAGTGTCGAACGACAAAATGATTCCTTGTCCGCAGCGCTCGAGAATCCAGAACACCCGGTTCGAGTAAGAGGTGTAGGGGTCTACAGGGGCTGGCAGGAGGTGTTCCGAGTGGAGGGACAAAAACCTCGAAGAAAATCTCGTGCCAAGGTAAACAAAGACGAGATAGTTGCGCAGATACGCGCGGAGGTGAGCGCAGAGTACGACGCAAGGTTTGCTGAGATGCATGCAATGTTGACACAAATTAGATCAGCAACTATGCAGCCATCCGAGCAACCACCTCCCATTTCGCCGGGAATTCGGCGAAGTAGTCAAGCATCCGGCACGTGGGGCGCCTTAGACGACTACTTGATGACGGCGCCCGACGGCATGGAGGCTATCGTCATCCCTGTCCCACCTGGGATGTTTCTACACGAAGGTAGGGAGCTCCTGCTGTCGTTCAGAGACTTCAAGGACCTCTTCCACCACTCGTCATCCGACAAATGGCTCGATGTTTCACACATCACCATTTTCCTCATGTTAGTGATATTAAAATATTTTCATTATTGTATAGAACTCAAATATATATTCTAATTACAATATGATGAGTTTTCAGGAAGCTAGTCCGAAACTGTGATGAGATGGTTGAAAGGAAGAACTTGTGCATGTTTCTGGACCCCGAGAAAGTGAGTGGTACGGCAGCGACATATTATCCGGATATGGCTATCGAGTACATGTGTTCTGCGATGCATCATGCTAAGGCGGAGGAGAAGAAATTCATTCTCATGCCATACCACGAGGGGTTAGTTCTAATCTTAACTTATGTGTTGTTTATATTTTAATTAAAGAATTGTATAAAGGAATTAAAAGTTAAACATAAAAAAATGAAATCACACCATCAATCATAGCAAATACTCGTGTGACTTTTATATGCTAAAGTACTATAATTCTTCTCCTCGATCCAACAGCAAACATTGGTGCACGATTCTCATTGTGCCGTACTTAAGTGTGGGCATAATTATTGATTCTTGTAAGCCAAAAGGAAGGACCGCGGCTGCCAAGTGCAAAGTTATCTTGCCTTTTGTGAATAAGTAAGCAATAATAATTCTATAGGTTTGCATTTCTTTCAATCATATCAAATTATAAAATTGCTAATTACATTCACTCACTTTTGTAAGGGCTTTTGTGAAATATATTAAAGAGGGAGGATCAGATAGCACGGGCCCGGGCAAGAAAAGCAAGTTGAATTGGAAGTACATGTTGGTGAGCACACTTTATGAGTTAGAAATTTCATATCTTGTTAAAAAAATTATTGTCATTCTAACAAATGCCGCTAAATGTAAATTTCAGAGCCCGCAACAGAAGGAGGGTTGGGAATGCGCTTATTACACGATGATATTCATGTTTGACTTTGTCGAAAGAATACAATTCGAATTCCCAAAAGCGGTATGTACTTCATATGAATTTCCTATATAATAAGCAATTGATATCTACCTTTTCTGAAATACTAACTATTATCAAATTATAATTTTGTAGAATGTGACAAATCAAGATCATTACACTTGGAATCAGATCGACGATGTGCGGTGCATGTGGGCAAGGTGGTTTGCCATGGAATTTTGTAATCCTCGATATGGATTTGCATAGATTAATTTGTAAAAAAAATATGTTTCGAATGAATTTATTGCTATATGAATTTTGTATAAATTTAGTATATGAATTTCTTGCTAATTAATCTGTTTCGAATGAATATTTGTATTTCTGTTGAAAAAAATTGGCTAGCAAAGCTGGAGGCTAGCCCAAAAACAAAATATACAAAAAAAAAAGGTATTTATACACGGCTATTTAACAGTTGTCCGTGTGCAATACTAATCATACACGGTTTTTTTGTTAAAAATCCGTGTATGATAGCCTTGCTGGAGGCGTAATACAAAAAATCTAAAACTATTTGTACACGGATATTTACCAAAAGTCCGTGTATAATAGCTAAGAGAGCTACACGGACTTTTAATACAAAGCCGTGTAGAAAGAGGAATCGTACACGGTTATTTAGTTGATATCCGTATAGCTCGCTAGGTCTTTGTACACGGTTAATTAGGGAATATCCGTGTAGAAATCATCATAATCACACACGGTCAAATATCCGTGTGTAGTTCCTGACCTATTCATACACCCTGGCTTTAAACACAGCAGGAAATCCGTGTAGCTCTTCCATTAATGTCCGTGTGTAATCTGTTTTTCTGTAGTAGTGAAAACAGATTGCACACGGACATTAATGGAAGAGCTACACGGATTTCCTGCTGTGTTTAAAGCCAGGGTGTATGATAGGTCAGAAACTACACACGGATATTTAACCGTGTGTGATTATAATGATTTCTACACGGATATTCCCTAATTAACCGTGTACAACGACCTGCCGGTGTCGCTCTACAAGTTACCGAGCTACACGGATATCCCCTAATTAACCGTGTACGATTCATCTTTCTACACGGCTTTGTATTAAAAGTCCGTGTAGCTCTCTTAGCTATTATACACGGACTTTTGGTAAATATCCGTGTACAAATAGTTGAAGATTTTTTGTATTTCGCCACCAGCAAGGCTATCATACACGGATTTTTCTAAAATATCCGTGTATGATTAGTATTGCACACGGTTTTTTACAAAATGTCCGTGTAGCTCTATGCTATTGTACACGGACAACTGTTAAATAACCGTGTGCAATAGCTAATTTTTGATTTTTTTTTTCTATCGTACACGCACAATTGTGAAATATCCGTGTATAAATACCTTTTTTTTTGTATATTTTGTTTTTAGGCTAGCCTCCAGCTTTGCTAGCCAAATTTTTGCAACAGAAATACAAATATTCATTCGAAACAGATTAATTAGCAAGAAATTACTAAATTTAGACAAAATTCATATAGCAATAAATTCATTCGAAACATATTTTTATTACAAATCTATGCAAATCCATATCGAGGATTACAAAATTCCATGGTAAACCACCTTGCCCACATGCACCGCACTTCGTCGATCTGATCCTTGGTGTAATGCGCTTGCTTTGTCACATTCTACAAAATTATAATTTGATAATAGTTAGTATTTCAGAAAAGGTAGATATCAATTGCTTATTATATAGGAAATTAATATGAAGTACATACCGCTTTTGGGAAATCGAATTGTATTCTTTCGACAAAGTCAAACATGAATATCATCGTGTAATAAGCGCATTCCCATCCCTCCTCCTGTTGCGGGCTCTGAAATTTACATTTAGCCTAAATAACAGAAAATTAGAGGAAGAAAATGATTTAAATACATATTACTAACCTTAGAAAGATGGAGAGGAGAAAATACAAACTTAATTCAAAGATCTCAGATCTCAGCTGCTGGCCTCGATCAATTCGCAGAAATCTGATAGGAAAAAGCTCAGTTCAGAGAGATGTATTAACTAAAAGATTTGATCAAAACGGCGCTGGAAGGGGAAGACATAAAAACCCTACACTATTATACACGGCTATTTAGTTATAAAGCCGTGTAGCTCTCCAACTAAACATACACGGCTCTTTTGTTATTAATCCGTGTACAATATACTATTTCTACACGGATATATTATCAAAAAATCGTGTGTAATATTCCTACACGGCTTTGTATTAAAAGTCCGTGTAGCTCTCTCAATAATTTGCACACGGACCTCTTTACACACGGATTTTTGGTTTCTAATAAACCGTGTAGCTCTCTCTAATAATTCTACACTGATTATTAACTAATTATCCGTGTAGAAATCGTGCAGATCTTTTGAACAAGTAAAAAATCATATTTTGTACACTGTTTTTAATATAATTGCCAAATCCGTGTACAATGTGCAGTGTACAAAGCCAGTTTTTGTAGTAGTGACCGACTTTGCTATGTCGGTAAACTATTTCTTGAATATTCTAGAATACATTGATGGGCTTGGGCCTTAATTTGGTGCTGACTTCAACAGTCACCAATAGAAAAATAAATCAAATTTCCATCACCAACAAAACAATTAGAAGGCCGAACATTTCTCTTACACATACTACCTATTAATAAAGGATAAATGTGAACTTCATAATTTTAAAATGAGTTTTAATAGAAGACACAATAAATTGGGTAAATTTGTGAGTTTTTCAAATTTAGAAGGATATAAATAATATTATAAATTTTAAAGGGGAAATAAGTAATTTTGAGGTTTTTGAAGAGTATAAATGAATTTCCACAAGCTAATATGACAATCAAAGTCACAGAGTAGAAACTAAAATTTGCAACCTGAAATTTTAAATGTTTTCAAGAAATTTTAAATTCAAATTAAGAAGTAGCTCATCTAGAAATAAATTTTACGGTAACTGAACAGTTGGGTTCTTAGTTTTGAAGTTTGCGAATAAGCTGGTATAGTGGTGATACGTCCTATTCCGGGGGAGTAGGCCGTATGGGAAGAAGGTTAAAGATTTGGGCTTGTTCCATCTCGGGCCGACGGATCGAGACTAAGAAAAGTAGGAAGGTGTGAAGGTATTAGTGCTCTATCCTCTATATATATATATAGAGAGTGGCTAATTAATATCAAAACGTTTGCACCAAGCCTCTCGTGCAACCAAGTTGTTTTTGGGTTTCCAAAGTCCAAACGGTCGACCCGAACTGTTAGATGTTCAATCTATATTAAAATCTGCTTGGAGACCAAATTTTACATTTTTTGGAATTTTTTTACTATTTATTAAGCTACTTTGAAAATTGCTGATCCGAATGAACAGTAAAAACAGTGCAACTAATTTCTGGACCATGTGATCAGTAATTTTCAAAGTGGCTTAATAAATAGTAAAAAAATTCTAAAAAATATAAAATTTGGTCTCCAAGCAGATTTTAATATAGAGATCATATCTAATGGCTCAGATCGACCGTTTGGACTTTGAAAATCCAAAAACGACTTGGTTGCACGAGAGGCTTGGTGCAAACGTTTGGATATTAGCCAATAGGTTCAAGAGAAATTCAACCTATTGCGCTCTGCGGATGAAACGACGGGTGATACGCCGAACATGGGCGCTATGATTGATTTCAACACCTTCATCAACGAAACATCGGTGCTGGAGGTTCCGCTTCAAGGCAGGACATTCACCTGGTCTAACAAAAGGCCGGTCCCGACTTTCTCCAAATTGGATAGAGTACTCTTATCGTACCACTAGAACGAATCGGGTGCCTCGTTCGATTTGACGGACCTACCGGCCACCACCTCAGACCATATCCCGTTACTCCTAAAGATCAGGCCACATATCAACCCCCCCAAGCGCTGCTTCAAGTTTGAGACATTCTGGCTCAAATACCGAGACATTCACATAGTCGTGGCAAGTGCATGGGATTCAGTTCATATAATAAATCCGGTTAGAAGGATGCAACAGAAAATTGTGGCGATACAAAGAGCGCTGCGGACTTGGGCACTGGAGAAGTTCAAAAATAGAGATACCTACTTGCGAGATCTAAGTGGGTATTACAGCAGCTCGACAGGGTAGAAGAACGGCGACAACTGAATTCAATCGAGTTTAGGCTGCGAATAAGATTGCGCGAGCATATTTTTGAACTTGCAACCGACAAGGAGGAAAAATGGAGACAGCGGTCGGGGTGCACTTGGCTGCGACTGGGGGATAGAAATAGAAAGTATTTACATTCAATAGCCAATGGGAGGAAAAATTCTAACTCGGTCACTTCAATCACTCAGGATGATCACGGAAATACCCTACCTCATCACCAACGGACGCTAGCTAACCTGTCGATTCTGATACACGACTATTTCCGCGATATCTTGGGCCGTCAGGCTACACATCCAGGTCATTTCGACCTTCGGGGCAAGATCGGGCCTTCATATGCAGAAGACTTCGGTTGCTTGGATAACCCAATATCGGACACATAGATTCAACATGCACTGAATGACATGCCGCGAGAAAAGGCTAGTGGTCCCGACGGATTACCGGTTGAGTTTTACCAGTCCTTCTGGGATATAGTCAAAACGGATGTCATCGATCTGGTGCACGCCTTCAGTTCGAACGAGATCTCACTGAATTGCATCAACAAGGCCTCAATCACTATGATCCCGAAGAAAGCAAACCCAACTCGGATAGCGGACTACAGGCCAATCAGTGTAATAAATACCATAGCCAAACTCCTCACCAAAATCATGGCAAATCGACTGCAGCCACACCTGCAAAAACTGGTTTTGCAGAATCAGACGGCATTTGTCAGGGGTAGATCTCTAATGGAATCCTTTCTCTCTGCAAGGGAGTTCTTGGGATTTTGCACAAAGGAAAAACTGCCTTCAGTCCTTTACAAGGTGGATTTTGAGAAAACTTTTGATACGGTGAGCTGGTGCTTTTTGACAAATCTCCTAGTGGAAAGGGGATTTCCGCCGGGATGGATTTCGGGCGTACTGGGAATTCTCAACTCCTCTTCATCGACGGTTAGGGTCAATGGGGCACACACTAATTTTTTCCGGCATAAAAGTGGGCTCCGACAAGGTGACCCACTCTCCCCGATGCTTTTTATTCTGGTCGCCGACTCCCTAAGCAGATTTATAAAAAATGTTGAGCATATGATGCCCCCGCATGCATTTATGCCACTGGAAATCATCCAGTATGCCAATGACACACTCATTATCAGTGAGGCTCACCCTACCACTCTGAAATTAATCTCGGAGGTACTGAAGATCTATTCCAAAATGTCGGGTCTCAGGCTAAACCCGGCCAAATCAGCCTTTGTGCCTATAGCAATACCACCGGGATCTATTGCCACGGTAAAGGCCATCCTCAGTGCGAACAGATCAGATTTACCAATTAGGTACCTGGGACTGCCACTAATGGTTAGGAAGCCGCGAAAGATGGACTTCTAGCCAATGCTAGAGACGGTCCAGGGACGGTTAGAGGGCTGGACGGCAAATTTCTTGTCCTATGGGGGGAGGGTAACACTGGTCAAATCGGTGCTCTCGGCAATGCCATTGCACTACATGCAGGCACTGCAGGTTCCGATGGGGGTCATTAAGCACATCGACCGAATGCGATGGAACTTTTTATGGAAGGGCAAGGACCCGTGCAAAGGCATCCACTGCTTAGTGAATTGGGTCAGGGTTTGCGCATTAAAGGAGAATGGAGGTTTGGGTGTAATCGATTTGCAGTGTCAGAACCGAGCTCTCCTAGCTAAGTGGATATGGGAGATCGAACATAGACCACAAGGTTTGTGGGCAATGACGCTCAGTAGGATACACGGAGTCACTACAGCTAACCATCTACACTTAGGCGGGGCCAACTCCCCCTTTCTTCGGGAGCTGTCTACTCTAATTCCATTCTTCTCGTGCTCTGTTCAGTACGATAATGGGTTAAAGTGGCGATGGTCGCCCTCGGGACTCTTCACATGCTCATCCGCCTACAAAACCTTGCACCAGATTGGGGTTCTTTCATGCATCCATGCCGCCCTTTGGAAACTGAAAGCACCAATGAAGGTTAGAATTTTTATTTGGCTCATGCTTCAGAACAAAATTCTCACACAGCAAATTTTGTCAAGACGGGGCTGCGTGGTACAATCGGGTTGCCACCTTTGCGGTATGGGGGGATTAGAAACACGGGACCACATCATGTGGTCCTACTCATATGCGGAGAGGTTCTGGAGGGGGTTGTTTGCGCACTATGACATGCATGTCGCAACTGGTGGTTCAATAAAACAGAGATGGGACATAAATAATCGTCGAGGTACGGTGTTATCAAGATCTCGGGATAACACGGTCTGGGCGGCAGGGGCATGGGCGCTATGGATATCTTGATTAATGATACAACGCTCGAGGTTATTGGGTGGACTCGTTTTACATAGGTCGGGGGGGAGCCAGGGAGCCTTATATGTGGCTCTCCTGGCGGCTATTTTTGCAAGATAATGTAAATATTTATTTTTTCAGTATCGGCGGCAGAACCACTAACTTTAGTGATTAGGCTTGTAATTAAACGTTTTTCTTTAATCAATATATTGTTGACGGTACTCAACCGTCAACCTTCAAAAAAAAAAAACATTGTCCTACACCATATAACACACATACACATTCCAAAGTAGACAGTAAGAATTAGAAAGTATTTAGAACAAGAACTAGAATTAAGTATTTAGATCTTTCACTTCAAGTACTCATCCATTAACACTCTAGCCCACATGCACCTGATTTCATGGAGCTGATCCATCAGGAGAAGCGCAACAGCTGGTGCGGGAAACTGCATGCAAGATTATAAAATGTTAAATGAACTCAAGTAAATTTAGAAAAACCCCGTCATTTTCTTGGAAAACCTAGGTATGAACTAAAGAGGGATATTGTGCACAGTGCATATGTTCAGTAAGCTTGTACCAAAAATCATCTATTTACTGAACGAATTCAGTTAAATAAGTCAAATTCTATTCAAGCACAACAAAAAATGATTAATAAGACTAAGAGGTGACATATACACAGTGCAGTTTTTGTACAATTATACCCAAATATATACTTACGAAACAAGTTTAAGTAGATTGGTTAAATTCAATTCAAAATATCAGTATTCAGAAAAAGAAATTGAACACATGGGTTACTATAGCAAGATACCAAATTCAGAGAAGCAAGACAATGATAACCAGTTCAGTACAAGGTGGGGTCCTCTACTAGTGTTTTATAGCACAAATATAATAATATAGAACACATAGCATTTCTGTCAAAAAATATAAAATAATGTATAATAGAACTAACACACATTTTTTGGTAAGGTTTTTTGATGTCTTGTGACGAATGAGTGCATGAATTTCATCGCATAATATCCGCACTCCCAACCCAAGTACTGTCGCTGGCACTGAATTGCAACAATAAAAAGGTTATTAGTGTGAATTTTCTTGATAGTTGTACAAAGAAAATAAACAAACCAATTCTGATCAAAACTAACTAACTATGACTTTATTATAAAGTGGAGATGGCATAACTAGACTTTTTTTTTTTTTTTCTAAAATAGCCGAAGCCCAGTTTCATTCAACAAAACGAAACAGTTTGTATTTACATGGCATAACTAGACTAATCCATGTTCTGATAGAAAGAAGAACGGAAAGCCCAAATACTGACCAGCACTCAATTAAGATTCAAGCCTGATCTGTGCCAAGTCATCTGACCAGAAGCTCCAACATGACCTGACCCCAAATATATTATAAAGGTCAATAGGAAACTGACCTGACATGGCACATATCATGCAACCGAGTCAGAACAAATCTCTGACAAGCCCCTAAGCCATAAAGTAACCGTCACTGAAAAATTATCAATTCTGATATTACAAAGCGAACTCGTTTTCTGCCACGCTGCTGTTAAGAAATAACATACAACCTAAGCCCAACCTCACCCGCATCGACCATGAAAGATGACAATCACCGGAAGAACAAGATACGATCTGATCATAACCATACAAGACACAAAATTGATCCAGCCAAAACTTGACCCCAACACTGTGATCTAAGTTGGTCAATAAATTAACCTTTTAGGTGCTTCTTATCAAAATTAATTACTGAGGTGTGAATAACTAAGCCAATAATTATGTTGCTAGCAACTAATGCTGTAATGCATCCTAGTATTTTTAATTTATGTACTGGTGATTGCATGAGTAACACACTCGATTGACGAACTGGCAAGTCATTTTCGTTTACAGATGAGTCATCTTGCATAATTGACAATATTTAAAACAAACATTATCTGATGATCCAAAAATCATATGAACCAAAGGAAGCAAGGTTAAGTTAATAAGTAAAAATGGTTATGTATCAGAGGAGGCTTGTTCAAGGTTGAATTTCTCTTGAACCTGTTGTTTACTCGGTTTAATTTGCAAGGTTTTGATTCTTTACACGTTTTTAGATATGATTTTTTTTTCTCCGTTCAATCTAACCAATATTTATGACGATCTTTGATGAATTTTGCAAATATAAAACCATGAACGTCTTCTACACAATTTTATCTTTCAAATGAGATCCATGATAACATACTTTCGAGTTGTCCGTTGCACAAGTATTCATACATCATCAAAAAGTATTCATACCTCGTCGTGTAAGTGTAAATAGTTAATGTATCAAGAGTATTACAAGCATATGTGCATATCTCGATTAATTTTACAAGAACAGCCGAATAGTATTGAACATTGCTTTATTGTTTTCTAGTTCAATTTTATTTTTTGGAAATAAAAAATAGTTGCCACATGTTTCACTGTCGACACAAAAATAGTCTATCAAATTTTATAGATCATGTAATTGAAATGTTACAAAAAAAATAAAAACAATATTTAAAAGAAACAAAACATACTTCATTGAAGTATTCATACATATACATTGAAGTATTCATCCATATACGTTGAAGTATTTATACTTAAGATATCAAGTATTCATTTATACACGTTAAAATATTCATACCTAAGACATCAAGTATTCATTCATACACCTCTAATTTTTTTTAAATTTTTTTTTCTGTCATTTCTTAGTACTTAGTACGCACTGGCCTAATTCACCATTAATGAAGTTTTGTTCTTTACAAATAACTCGCTACTGAATGAGGAAGAGGGACATAAACACGATAGATCTGACCCGGCGGTCGACAGTGATGGATCTGATCCGGCGGAGGCATGCTTGATTGGGATGTAGTGACGAAGGCGGAGGTGGGAGAGGGAGGCGGAGGCGGAGGCGGAGGTGGGAGATAGAGGTAGAGACGGAGGTGGGAGAAGGAGGTGGAGAGGGAGAGGCGGAGGTGGGAGAGGCGGGCGAAGGCGGAGGTGGGAGAGGGAGGAAGAGAGAGGAAAGAAATAAAGGGAGAAAATCTGCTAATTAATTTGGAGGGACCACTAGGTAGTTAGAATTTGTAATTATAACTAGAAAAAGAAGTTAGTTAGTTGGGTGAAGAAATGAGAGAATGATAGATGGGGGAAGATATAATTACACTTATATTTTTCCAAACTTATAATGATTTGGAAAAAACAATATGTGCAAATATATATTTTAGTTTTGTGACGTCAAATACAAAATTGGATTTATTAACAAAATTATTTGAGTGAGGTTATGGTACTATGCGTATTACACTATGGACTCATGCTATGGACTTATATATTAATTTTTAAAGTTCAAACAGTTAATCTGAACTATTCAATATGTTTTTTATATGAAAATTAAAGATCAAACTTTTATTTTTTAGAATTTTTTACTTTCTTTTAGAAGGGTTGAAAATTACTTAATTTGAAAATTCTAGACCATCCAAAAGTAATGAATTTCTACCTATTTTAAAAAATTATAATAAAATTAAAATTTGGTCAACAAGTATATTTTATATGAAAATTATATTAACGTTTCAGATTTACTGTTTGAACTTTAAAAATAGATATACATATTCATAGCACGTGTCGATCCATAATATACATATTATCATAATCTCAGACAAATTATTTTCAAATGAAAGATATCTGATGTTTAATACGCTTAGGTAGGGCTGTAAATGAGCCGAGTTTGAGCGAGTTACCTCCAACTCGAACTCAGCTCATTAAATAAATGAGCGAGTCAACTCGAGTTGGGATGGTAATAACGAGTTGTAGAGCCAACTCGAACTCAGCTCGTTATCAACTCGAGTTGGCTCACAACTCGTTTAACCAGTTAAATCAATACAACACAAGTTACATTAGATAAATCAACGTACTGGTACAAAAAATTACAACAACTTTTCATACATTAGATACAATCATACAACACAGTTAGATTAGATAAATTCTAAAATCCCATGCATCCCAAAATTACAGCCATCATACATTTACAGCCCTAATCCCATGCATCCCAAAATTACATCCATATGTTAGTATCCATTATCCAACAATTTTGCATACATAAGCACCAACAAAAACAAACAAAAACTTAGTATCCAACAACTTCATCTTGTCAAAATCATCATTTGTAAGTTCTAAACCATCATATCCAGCAATCATTAATCAGAAATTAATATTAAACATAAATATTAATATTAAATGGTTTGACATTAAAAAGCTTATGTATGTTGAACGTAGTACAATAATTAGTGCTACTTACAAAGGACTGGTTAGTTGTTATTTGGCAATCAAGTTTGACTACAAATCTATGATTAAAAATTCAAAGTCACAAATCATTTGATTATATGGTGACACACTCACTACTATACAGGTTCGACCGACTCGTATACGTCATGAGATTCTGCATGTGAAGACATTCTACAATAACACATGCAACAAAAAATTACAAAATAGATTAAAGTTACTGAACAGAAAATAAAAAAATAAATTAAAGTAATATAATATAAACAGAAAAGAAAGTTGCAGTAAATTAAATTTCTCATCATAAAAATTTCTAACCACAGTTCAAGGTTAGCCCCTTCTCCTACTGATTTAGAGCACATGGGCATTCACAGAGATGAATCATACAAGATAATACAAGAGAAGATCGTACAGCTATAAATAATTAGAATATGAATCAGGGTTTGGACTTGGTAGTGTTTTACTTTGTATGCTGTTACAATTTAATTTCAGCTATAAAGATGAAAGTCAAAGTCAGTACTTTATTTCACATAATTTATTTCGTTGTCTAATATTCTTTGCTAACTAGCAGACGTTTATTTCAGATCCTTTATTTCACATACTTACAATTTAATTGGTTGTCCATAACCGTTTCATATAAGGTATTGCTAGTTGCTCATCATCTTAAATTCAGCACACTCCAACTATCTCAAAGAATAAATAAATAAATAAATAAGCAGTTCAAAATTTTGAAGTACTTCCAGAGGCTTAGCATATTATCTACCTACTGATTCGTACTGGCAAAATACAAAATATTGGATTTAACAAGTACCAATCCTAGCACAAAATTCTAATTAGGCAGCAAGCAAGCTCACAAAACAAAAATAAAAAAGGAAAAGAACTTGTCAAGGACCCTTACAATATCTACAGATTGAAAAAAAAAATCCACAGTATTTTAGTGAAAGTCCAACCATTAATGAAGAATTTAAACTAAATCAGTACCTTTTTGTTAGTTTAGAATGATACATACATCAAGCATGGTAATTCTTGAATGTAGTGTTCATTTTAGATATAATAAATTAAAACTTACTGGTTTTATTGGGGAAGATTAAGAAAAATTAGAATATAAATCAAGTTAAATTAACATTCAATCTTGGATAGTTAGATTAAGAAAAATTTAATGCAATGATAGAATAAAATATAAAGGAACAAGGATCATGCTTTAAAAAAATTCAAAAAGTTGCAAAATGACACATTTAGTATAGCGGTACAGTACCTTAATAGAGAAGAGGGCGAATGGATCGCGATCGCTGTGCTGGTTCCGTCTGCACGGCTCTGGTAGTGAGAGAAACGGGGCTAGGGCTCTAGTAGCAAGAGCGAATGGATCGCCGAAATGAATCGCCGGAATGGCTCACGGGAACGGGGCTAGGGCTTAATGGTTTGGTTTGGCTTTGGCCTCGCGGGAACGGGGCTCGCGCCTCGCGAGATGGGTCGCGGGCTCGCGGCCTCGCAGGAAAGGGGTTAGGGTTAGGCAGTTAGCGTGAGAATGAGAGAGACAGAGAAAGAGTGATGTTTAGGGTTATGGTTTGGGGCTTTGGGCGGGATTAGGTCACGGGATTTTAGATTGGGATTTCATATTTGGGTTTGGTTTTAGTTATTCTGGGATTTTCTGTGTCCAAGACTGTGTAACTTTATGTAACTCGAGTTATAAATGAGCGAGTTGGGGTCAGCTCAAACTCAGCTCATTTATTAAACGAGCCAGCCAGATCGAGTTGGAACTGACTCGAGTTGTAAATGAGTGAGTTAAAGCGAGCTGTAAATGAGCGAGTTACGAGTTCGAGCAATTTTACCTAGCCCTAAGTTTAGAGTTAGGGGCAGTTTATTTTATTTATAATAAATATTAATCTCCAAGAGGCAAGAAATATAATAAATAATAAAAATAGTTATATAATATATATAGATACATAAATAAAATTATAAAATATGTATTTTGGAATGTATTTATTTCAGACGAAAATATATCCTTATGGATAGTATTTTAGCCGAAATTTTTATTAATATCCAAAAAAATATATTAAATTTCAAAATCTACACCTGTTCGACAAGATTTCGAAAACTGTCCAAACCGTAGATTTATTTTTCAGTTTTTAGTACATGATCAAGCGGTCAAAATAATGATGAAAAATGAATACATAAAACAATTTAAAAAATAACTTATAAAATGTTCATTGTTTTGACCGCTTGACCATGTACTAAATGAATTCGGAACTTTAAAATTTTGCATGTACATGCATGACTCACGGAGTACATGAATTTCAACGGTTTAGATTCGTAGTTCGAAGTCAATTTGATAGTCTTTTGGAAGTGTGCTCACCAATCCTTCTTGGTGAGCACATCACACCCTAGTTTTGCTCATATATATATATATATATAGGATTTTGCTAATATGCTATGCGTAGCATAGAGCCCCTCCGTGCTACGGCTCAATTTTGAGTTTTCAAAATCCTAACGGTCGATCCGAACCGTTCAACATGATCTCCATATGAATATGTACTTGCAAACCAAATTTTACATATTTTAGAATTTTTTTACTATTTATTAAGCCACTTTGAAAATTGCTGATCCAATGGTCCAGAAAAGTTTACTGTTGTGTACAAATTAGTGTTTTTTCAAAGTGGCTTAATAAATAGTAAAAAAATTCTAAAAAATGTAAAATTTGGTTTGCAAGTACATATTCATATGGAGATCATGTTGAACGGTTCGGATCGACCGTTAGGATTTTAAAAACTCAAAAATTAAGCCGTAGCACGGAGGCCTCTATGCTACGCGTAGCACCGTAGCACTGTCCTATATATATATATATATATATATATATATATATATATATATATATATAGTAAGGCTACGGTGCTTTGCAAAGTAAACAACCCTCTTTACTTCGGGCCACTTTTTGAATTTGCAAAACTCAAACAACCGATCCGAACCATTCAACATGTTCTAAATATTGAAATGTACTTGGAGACCAAATTTTACATTTTTTGCTATTTTTTTAATATTTATTAAGCCACTTTGAAAATCGCTGATCCAACGGTGAATAGTAAAATTTTCTGGACCACCGGTTCAGACTTTTTCAAAGTGGCTTAATAAATAGTAAAAAATTTCCAAAAAATGTAAAATTTGGTCTCCAAGTACATTTCAATATTTAGAACATGTTGAACGGTTCGGATCGGTTGTTTGAGTTTTGCAAATTGAAAAAGTGGCCTGAAGTAAAGAGGGATGTTTACTTTGCAAAGCACCGTAGCCTTACTCTCTCTCTCTACATATATATATATATATATATATATATATATATATATATATATATATATATATATATATATATACAGGGACGGAACCAAGGCCTGGGCCCTGGACCCCCTTGGCCCAGAAAAATATGCATAGCCCTTTAATAAAAAAAAAACTGGCACCCCCTACATCATTTATGGGCCCTTGGCACCTCTGTTTCTTTTCACTCTCCCCATTTTTTTTTTCTAAACTAAAAGCGATGGCACTCTGGCGACTGGGCTCGCGACGAGGTGACGAGGGCACGCGATCATTCCTAAACTAGTTAGGCCCCCCTACCGATCATTCCTGGTTCCGCCACTGTATATATATATATATATATATATAGTATGGCTAGGTTGCTGCCGGCAGCATTTCGGCGAGGTGCTGCCGGCAGCGTTTCGACCATTCTGGTGTTCAAACAGAAAATCCGAACCGTTGAACGTGTTCTAAATATTAAAATCTACTTGGAGACCAAATTTTACATTTTTTGGAATTTGTTTACTATTTATTAAGCCACTTTGAAAATTCCAGATCATATGGTCCAGACTGTTTTTACTGTTCACCCGGATCAGCAATTTTCAATGTGGCTTAATAAATAGTAAAAAAATTCCAAAAAATGTAAAATTTGGTCTCCAAGTAGATTTTAATATAGATTGAACATCTATATAAAAAAATTTGTTGTTTGAACACCAGAATGGCCGAAACGCTGCCGGCAGCACCTTAGCCATACTCTATATATATATATATATATTTTTTTTTTGAAACCTGACTATGGAAAGCAATACATTGCCTACACGCATCTACGGTGGACCAACATTGTGGTCTACTTGGCCTTCATAGTCTCGATCTGCTGTTTTTTTTTAATTTATAATTATTTGGAAAAAAAAAACAATATGTGCGAAAATATTTTTTCACATTGTGAATTCAAATATCATGTGGGTTTATTAACAAAATTGTTCATCAAATGCAAAATATTTTATACATAATATTAAACCATAAGTGTCAACAGCTGTGTTTCTCACAGAAAAAAAAATAAAAAATAATAATAGATACCAAAATAATTATGAACTCAAACGTTAAGATTATTGTATACAATATATATGAAGCTCCATTTTGATAAGTTTTTATGTATAATTTAAACTCCAAGAGGCAAGAAAAATTATAAAATAAAATAAAATTAATGAAAAATATACATACATAAATAATTATAAAATATGTATTTTGGAATGTGTTTATTGTTTCCCATGAAAGTATATATATATATCCTTATGGATAATATATTACTGGCCTGTTAACCTATTTCGTTTTATGTGTGGACATGAATCGAATATGGACAAGATAATACATGACAAGAAAGATAGGACACTGAAACAAAATAATGGCAACTATGAATCCATGGATGCTGGTACAACAATAATTAATTTACGACCGTTATGTGTACTTGAGAAATTATTGTGGGGCCGGGGGCCCAGCAAATTTGATCAACAAAGGTTGACAACATCTTACTTTGAGCGTAGTACTTTTGTTATGGAATTAAATACCCTAATTAATTAGGATGCTTATAATTGTTCCCGCACTTCTGTCTCCGCAATGTTCTCGCACACAACTTCCATAACTAACTTGGGGAGACTGTTCCCGCACAATTTCCTTATATAATTTGTATCGTCCCCGCACAATTTCTAAAGTATTAATACCTATGAACGAAAGTATTTATACCTATGCACAAAAGTATTTATACCTATGCACGAAAGTATTTTAACGTAAATAATTGTTTTTCCAACTAAATCTCCTAAACTATCCTCGCATCATAAATACCTATGGAGGACCACTCAAACTAAATGGGGGGACCAGCGGGAAGCATACACGTTTCTAAAAATATCAATATTGCCATAACTATATGGGGAAACCGCAATACTTAATATTTTTTTTACATATGTCACTGGATGACGTCTGAAAGTTTTAATATAAAGTATTGAAAGTATTTATACCTATGCACTGAAGTATTTATATGTATATACATTGTACAAAGTTTAATCTTCTGGCGTTTGATCATATCAAGTTACACATCAAAGTATTGATATTTTATTTTGCAAGTATTAATATCTTATATTTTGCAAGTATTGATACCTATATACTGAAGAATTTATATCTATGAGGTCAACTATTTTTGTTATAGGAAGGTTGATGCGGGGATACGAGGTCCCACTACTTCATAAGAGGAAAGTTGACGCGGGGACCATTGGGGGACTGAAAAAGGGGAATCATATCAAGTTACATATGCAAGTATTAATATCTTACTTTACAAGTATTAATTTGTTATTTCTCAAGTATTTATACCTATGAAGGTTGACGCGGGGACAAGTACTTATACCTATTATTTTTATTGATACCATTATTACTATTACTATTACTATTACTATTATTATTATTATTATTATTATTATTTTTATTAATATTTTATTATTATCTACCTTAATTTTATGATTATGATTGGTTTTTATTAATTTCTAGTTTATGTCAACTTGTTTGGGACTAAAGGCTTTTGTTGTTGTTGTTTATACTCAATATCATATGTATTTGGTCGTGGGGTAAAATTAATTAAGGGTAATTTAGTTCTCCTCGGAGGGACACAAAACTAAATCATATAGGAATAAGAAAAAAAAAGTTCTTTTGTAAAAAATAAAAAATAATATATAGAATAGAGAAATAGATCTGTATTTTAATTTGAGCATACAGAAAAGTAAGCAATCAATTTAATTTTACAAATTTACAATCTTTGACCTACTTTATTTTTCTATTAAAATTCATCATGTTAAAAGTTAATTAAGCATAATCTTCTGGGGTTAATTTCTATTATGAGCTCGCTCGTCAATAGTGCGCTTTGTTACTTTATATTTACATATTGTTTACATTTAACAAAAGTAAACCAATCCGAATTGGTTACATAATTTTTCTAATACATAAATTGCATTTGACACAAAGAAAAGGTCACAGTCGGCAACAATAGATTAAGAGTGAAGGATTAAGAGCTTAAGGAGTGCTAAGGAACTAATGTTCGGTTATCTTAATCCGTGAGTGAAAGCTAAGGAGGTTAAAGGAAGGGGTAGAGGTGTCTTAAGTTCCGGACAGAGAATTAAGATCCGGACAAAAGAAGGTTAAAGGAGGTGTTCTTAATCCGTGATAAGGAACCGGTGTTCGACAGGATTAAGCAGCTAAGGAAGCTAAATGAAGCGGATTAAGCCTTAAGGAGGCTTAATCCCTTGTTGCCGAACAACCCGTAATTAAGTACTATTCACCGAGCAAGAAAAAAACATTTTATGATAACAACATATATTTGGACATGTTTTGTTGGGGATATGTGCAATTTTGGACAAACAATATGTGCGAATATATTTTTGTAACATTGTGACTTCAAATATCAAGATGGATTTATTAACAAAATTGTTCATCAAATGCAAAATATTTTATACATAATATGTGTATATTGTTTTTTGTGAAGCTATTTCATTTTAATGACCAACAGGAGTCAAGAGCTGTGTTTCACACACACAAAATAATATAGATACACAAACAAATATAAAAAAATGTGTATATTGTTTTTTGTGAAGCTATTTCATTTTGTGTGTGGCCATATATGGAACGAACATCATCAACATGGAGAAGATAATATACATATGAGTACAAAAGATAGGACACATGACAAAATCATGGCAAATATGAATTCAAGGATGCTGGTGCAGCAATAATTTATTTACGTACCGACGTTTATGTATATGATTGTGGGATCCGAATCTGCTGAAATTCGAGATCGGTTACTGTTCACCCTGAAATCCCTGTAATCCGAATCCAGCCGTCGAACTGTTCTGAGATGCGTGTCAGAAAAATTCAGCTGTTTCGAGATGCGTTCTCGAAAAAAATTTGATGGCTGAATTTGAATTGCAGAGATTTCAGAGGTACTGTTCATTAGTTTTGGAATTTCAGCTGATTTATTTCCAACATTGTGAGTATTTTTTTTATTTTTTTCTTTTT